>OX457079.1:30362486-31029986 GCA_949752815.1 Conops quadrifasciatus | reverse complement strand
AAATATTTCCTCTAAGATATATGAACAATTTTTTTTACCTTTTAATAAATATTCGAAATTTTAAAAATATATATTTTTATTATGAAGTTTCTAGAATTTTTCCAAATAATACGTAATTTTTTACCCGGGTATATAATTCTTTGGAGATATGTACTACCTTCAGATCAAATAACAACATCGTGCCATTGTTTTTAAAATGTCCAAGCAAGATAAAAAATTGTTAATATGTATTCGCAAAATAAATTAATATAAAAGGCAAAATGCCGCCAAGAATTTATCGGAACTAGAAGGACTCCATTAATAAACTCATTGGAAGTGTTCAACTTTCATCAACTAACTCAGTGAAACACGGACGTCGTTACTGCAAGGAGAAAGCGTCAAGAGGTCGCGAATAAGTCACACAATCATCATCACAATGTGCACGCAATATTGCAACAACGTATACGGGGGTGAGGTAAAGAGAAATAAAAACTTCTTCTGCAGGAAGCATAAAGTGGCAGCCATAATAAGGAAATGAAAGTAAAACTGTCCACAAAAGAGTAGAATGCAGCAGACCAGAACAGTTGTGAAAGCAAGCGCAAAGTAAATGCAATCAGCAGCAGTCACGGAAGTACTTACTTCAGCGTAGAACCGGCGCATTCGCGGCCGGTTGAGCAAAAATCTAATAATACTACACTTCAAAACTTAAAGACAATTTAAATCTGGTTTACTATATACAAGCGACACAGATAATTGCAATGAAACTTGCAAAAAATCGGCGACGAAGGACTCGTAGAGACGCAATATTGCGTATGTATTACTATTCTGTTATTATTTTCTTAAACAGAAATCAGCTGAGTCAATAAGATTTTAGATAATTTGAGAAGCTACTTTTTACTAAAGACTTTAATTTTTGAAATTGTTTATTTAATTGCTTCTTTTGTTGCTGCTACATTTAGTGTAATCGACTTCAAACGTCTACGTATTTGCCGCGCATTGCAAGAAAGTCAAACAGTTTTCGCTTGAAAAGTAAGTTTAAAATCTAATTACACGCTCCATTTAATATATATATACGTACATACACACGACAAATTAGTCGTCACTCTGAGGCAGAAAGGTAATTTAAAGGAAAAAACTGGTTTCGTAGGAAATGTTTTGTAACCGAGCAAGAAAGCAGCAATGATGTATCGATGTAAGGTCACAACGAACAAATTAGAAAATAATAAATAAGAAACAAAAAACGATTTTGAAAAAAATTTTGTAAAAGTTAAATTTTGAACGTCTCAAATATTTTTGTGACACCATGACTGACTTTAAAAAGTTAAATTCAAAATACTTGTATTTTATTATTAAGATTTTATTTATGAATTGTTAAAAATATTGTTATATACATATACATATATATGCAATACTTTTTACTGTAAAAACACTTACATATTCGAATAAAACGTTGTGGCAAAATTTCAAAGCCATCGATGAAAAACTTTTGGAGATTTATGGTTACGAACAAACTAACATTAACATTTATATTTATATAGATTTTTCAAAATAGTTAATTGACTGTTTTTATATTTAATATTTCATTGTATTGCTATCATAACATTAAATTTCTTCGAAATTCGTCGAATTTTTTTAATGCTTATTTTTCTAACAACAATGAATTATACAGAATAGGCCGAATTTAATAGAAATAGTAGCTTTTAAATGAATTTTCTATTAAAAATTAGTGATAACGAAGCATTATAAATACATACAAAATTTTGTTACAAAAAATAATCAGCGAGAAAAAAATTGTAACAGAAAGAATTGTCGATAGAGAAAAGGTACAATCCCATCAATAAAGCAATCAATACCAGCCAAAGAAATGGTCAACAATTGAGCTGTCAAAACAATCTGTTTGCAACGAACTTGTTAACCACCGACAAAAGTTCCGTCAGGAAAAATCTTTTAAAAAAATCTGCCACAAAAAGAAAAGCAAATACTTGTTGGTTTGACACAATAATAAAATAAATCACTTTTGACACCACAGAAAATCCAGTAAATTATGTTAGTCCCCAACGTAAGTGAAATAAATCTCCGTGTAACTTTATTTAATAGATTTGTTTCCATTTACTTTTATTCTTTCTACGGTTAGAAAAATAATTTTTTGTGAATACTACTTAAAAATACCCAAAATTAAAGGCTTCACCCTTAACAAGACAGTAAAGAAGTTCAGTTCTTTCAGTTAAGAATACAATCAATCAACTAACTAATCAATCTTTTTAGTGTAGACAGACGAGATCTTGAGGACCTAATTTTCGGAGGAATACTTTAGGACCTTGACGATGGAGTGCCAGTTAGCTTCGGAGTTTGATCGATTCATCACAGGTTTTTTTAGTTTTGAGTTGAGCTCTACACGTAAATTCCATCAAAATCTAAAGATGCTTAATCTTAAGGAAGTGATGGATGCTCTTATAGAAAGTGTTGTCTTATAAAGTGTTGGCGTAATGTCTAGAAGGTAAAACTTGATTAATAATTTTCTGCTTTGTTTTTTAATATAAAAAAGAAAAACAAACCTACGCCTCGTGTTTCCATGCGGCTACCTTTGCATGAATGCCTGTTTGTCTGTTTTTCTGTCTGTCTGTGCAGGAATCTACATATCTAGGCATCTCGCTGAGCAATGTGAGCACAGGAACGCCTCACTTGCAGTAAAATATTTATTACATAATAATTGAATATTCAACCGAAAGGGTGAGGGAAGGATGGGAAAGCGAATAGAAAAAAGTTGCACAAAAACAACAAATTGAAGGTTGGTTGTTGCCGGCTGCAGCAGCTGCAAAGTAGCATCAAAAGCATTTCTAATGAAATTATTTTCCATTTTTCATTCTCTAGAGTCTAGACCGTATGCAAATTGACGTTTTTGTGTCTTTGACGTGTTACAAGCACAGGCACAAGCAGTGACTCTTTTTTCTTTTACCAGACATGCACACACTAATACATACACACTAATGTTACTCATACCCATACAAACATTTTTCTGGTTTCAATGTGTGCAGAAATGCTTATGTGTCACTTCACTGTCTGCGTTGGCAAAATAAATAGGACTTGAATAAATTTCTCATCTAAAATATTCAGAATGTTGTCACTTAAAGTAACAGTATCTGCGTTACTAGCTTGCAAACAAATCAATACAAACTCAAACAATACAAAATCAAATTATCGAAAACGATTCCACAAAAACTGTTAATAATATTTTATGGAACATAAAGAGCTTCAGGGCATTGAGCAATCAGCGGTCAAACCAAATTATCCATTGAAAAGGAAAACGTATAATTCGTTTCAATCAATTTAGTAATTTATTGTAAATTAATAATGTGTTTTATGATGAGACATTTTGAGGCATTTTTGTGAAATTTGTGTATTAATTCGATTAAACAGTTTCTAGTTCTAGTTTTCCGGCAGGGTTCGAGGAAGAGGATTTTTGCTTCTATCTTTAAATTCATATTCGAATTTGTTTTTTGTACGAATATGATTTTTTCTATAACTCTGAACTAACTCTGAATTAACTTGCAGTGCGGTTAATTTTGTGCAAAAGCGAATTCCTGCTCGTAAAAAATTGCAATCTTGCAATTGGTCGCATTCTGTTCCTTTGCCTTTGTTCATTCAGTTCATAACAAGATTATCGCTTTAGCTATTCCTCGGTGGTGGATGTGTGAGACCCCGAAATGCCTCCCCCGTCTTTTTTTCGGTGCAATATTAGTTTGTAGCGTAGCAACGTTTTCAATCTGCACTGGAAGGTATGAATTTATAAGGAATGTAGCCGACGAAATTGGTCGTTTGACTTTAAAAAAAAAAAACAAAAAAAAAAAGTTATTGAGAAGTGGAGAAAAGAGGCAATATGAGTTGAATTGAATTCATTTCGTTGACGCAAGCGTGGGAAGGAGCTAGAGCAGAAAATGCAATAAAAATTCTCGAATATTGATCACGCTGAATGTGCTACATGCGAAGAGGCCCAATTTTCCTTCTTCCTTTAGTTCAAAAAGAAATTTGTATGTATCAGGAATTTGGAATTGTATTTGGAAAAAATTTTACCAAAAATTTCATCGATTTGCTGGAAACTTTTCAATGTTAAGAAACAATATAGTGTCACTTTGTAAGGAAATCGTTTTTACTCTGATTTACAAGTATACATATATGTAAATGTACATAGCTACTTTCTTCTCAGTTTATTTCATTTTCTTCCTCGACACCGCAAAGAACCAAACCTTTTTTGGTATAGAAAACCAAAAGAGCATAATGGTTTTAGAGTAAGCTATCTGTAATAACCCTTACACCCGGCTTCTTTTCGGTATCCATCATTCATAGTCATTTGGTGCCATTCAACATCGTAAAAGAAGCTCTACAAGCATCCATTATGTGATATACATACATATAAAATACATATTTGAAACCACTAAACACTGAATGACTATTAGATTTATTTCTGTAAAAACAAGAGTGCCTAAGTAACTAATTCCTAAAAGCTAAAAGGAGAAAACCTTCCATTAAATCGGCAAAGAAGAAAGCAAATGGAGACAATGGCTCTGAAAAGGGGTGGCGGTTAAAAGGGATAGGCTAGAATGAAAATAACCCCGACGAAATGAGTGACATCAAACCACAAAATGCTTTCTTCGAACCATAAAATATGCCTTTTTTGGCCAACTTGTGAGGCATGCACAAAAGATAATTGTTATATGCAGAATATTTGGTTTATACTGAATAGCTTCTTCGGAGGAAAAGCACTAATACTCACACAATCGTAATTTGGAAATATGATAAGCGAAAGCAATGTATGTTATGTATAATATGTATAATACTTACTAATATGAATAATCACTTGAGAGGGTGTCTTTCCTTCAAACTTTTCAATGAGCAGTGTCAGCAGAAGTGTCAAAATAATAAGTACGTCAAAAAATTCCGTTATTATAATCCAATCAAATGTATTCAATACATTTCGTCCACTAAATAAAATTTTTGTTAACAATTTTTAGCTTTTACGGTTAACCAATTAATTTTTATTTGGTTAAGTTTTCATTTAAGAACTTTTACGAACTTTGCCACTTCCACTCAATTCAAAATTCATAACAAAGTGAGTTCTTTCCTTGATACTTTTGTCATGTACACTTTTACTACAGTCGTCTTCAATGACACTTGTTTTAGAAGCCACAGCCACACCATAGACGAGCACTCGTATAAACATAAAGATTTTGACACTTCTCTTGGCCCTCTCTGGTCAACCTGCTTGGCTTCATTTCGCAACCATGTGCCGTAGTTTTTCCTCGTTTTATATATACTCGTACCTATAAAATATACGTACTCGTATATGTACCTTTTAGTCCCTGAATATTCTCTTAAACTCGTTTGTTAGTTAACTCAACTCGTCGCTGTGCTTGACAACGACCCACACTCACACTCGGTGATAAAATGCTACGATGTCAACATTTTTAATTTATCCCCGGGCGACTTCATTGTGCTGTACATTTTACAGCTTGTTAGTCTTTATGGAGAGCCAGTCCGACCTAAAACCGTGCTCGCCCTGGTCATCAAAATAGCTAGTCTTCAAGCAGACCGGTTGCAAAACCGGTTGGGAGATAATAAGTAATAATGCTTAGAAGGGGATGAAAGAGGAGCAGGAAGTATGCAGAAAATTAGTTTTGTTTTGTATGTTGTAATCAAACCGAGTCTTACAATAAATACAATAATAACAATCTGCTTCTGCCTTTCGACCTTCTTATCCACGGTTTTACAGGAAACGTTTCCAAAGATTTTGATCACCTTCCCTTCCGATAATGAAAAAAAATAAATTTCTGTAAAATTAAAAAAAAAAATGTATACCTTCATAATTTTTAGAAACTTCGTGCCAAAATTCGACGACTTTAGAGGATAGAAAAACAGTTGTGTAAAAGATGTTGCCGATTATATATTCTTTGGACGCAAAACCACATTCTGCTTTAGAAGAAAACCGTAATCGAAATTGAAAATAAGTATTTCGCTAGTAATTCTTTTCTCTTGAATGTCACAAATTGTGCTAAAACATGGCAATAATAAACACAAATCATGGTTTTATAACTTTATTTAGAATGTAAGTAGGATTTATTGGCTGCAGACAACTTGACCGCAATGAAAGTGGACATTTTGTGGCAACTCTGTGTCTTACGTCTCTCCGTCTTTCATCTTCTAAATTACACAGTTTTGCGCACGATAAAATTTTCATACAAACAAACACGTAACCACACACACGAGCATCGCCATAACATTAGTTATACTCATACCTAGAGAAAAGCACTGTGAGCGTCTACAGTGAGATACAGCCAAGTAAAGATAGTCGACCTCTTTCGAGCTCATGCATCAAAACTTTGTAGACATTTTCAGTGGAAATTGAATTTCATTTTATTTTAAAGAAAGTCTATAAATTTCAATATTATTACATCTGCAATAAGAAATCATAGTATTATTTTGGAACAAATTCTCTGAAATATCTTGAGACGATCAGAGGATTAGGATTGTGGGTGTGTGTGATCAATAAAGAAAAGGAAGGGACAAATAAAAGTCTTTGCAAAGTAGACGTCTCGAAGTTTCAGTTTTGATTTCCAAAATGGCCATATTTTTTTTAGAATTTAAGAATAAAGTTCTTGAGGCGCTCCCAACGTAGTCCAACCGTAATGTCTATAAATTAAAAAAAAATAAAATAAAATTATCCATTAGCAGATTGATGAAAAAAGAAATTTTACTATTTTAACTACTTCAAGTCAGTCAAGTTGAAATTTTCGAAGAACTATTTTTGTAGACTTTCATTAAGTTACAAAGGTCAAAATGAACTTTGAAAAAGTCATAAAATGTTAATTTGACAAAAAGCTTGAAGTGGAAGAGTATGATTTCTCGAATCCTCCTTCCATCATTTAAGTCTATGATGTTTTAATTTCATAGACTAAATTTGTTCATGTCTACCGTTTTTTAATTTTAGAACGAGTTTAAGTGGTTCCTTTTTTTTTTGAGCATTTCGCAACGTACCAGAACATAATCGGCAATAAAACGCCACACCTTACTTTACCATCATTACCACCATTATTTCCATCAAACAAGGAACACCAACTGTTCACGTGAGGCAACTCTCTACATCTCCGTCTGCCAGGAAAAACACCATAAAGACTTATATTAAGTTGTTTGTTACGTGATTCCGTACCATCTAAAGCGTTCCAGGGCATAGCATTTTTAGCACATCCACAAATTTCGGGGTTTATGGCATTGAAACACGTTAGCCGTCTTGCTAGCAGTATCCTAGTCTTACAAACATATCAATGTTTGTATCATTAAACATGTCGGTAGGTATGTACATATGTATATGCGTATATATTGTGCATCACAGGCATTAAATATGCTTTCTTTTCTCACTGACTGTGCGGCAATTGCGAATTCTTAAAAAGTGAATGCCTTAATTTTGTTGCTACATTCAAATGACATCACGTAAATGACATCACGTCGCGCATGTCGTTGTCGTTCATGACTTTACGGTGCACCAAAAAGGCTGTGAAGTGAAACGAAACGATAGGACTGTGAACGACGGAATGAAACGATGACTTTATAGCTTAACTAACCTTAGTTAAAATTCCAGGAGAAGGTTCGACCTCACCGAGTCTTCTTAAAGCAAAGGATGAGAATCAAAAAATAGTTTCCAATAAAACGAAAAAGGGTACTGAACGAGTAAAGTATGAAACATTTAGTTTTAATATTTTAACTTTTAAAATTTTTTGATATAATTTAATACTTTTTGTTTTTTTAAAGAGTAATTTTTTTCAAGTTCTCGGAGCCGTGAGCGAACTGCGAATACTCTTCAAAAAGAGAATACTGAGTGACGTACGAAACTGATGCTGATCCCGATATTTATGTATCGTAGTCACATACTCACTAATGGACGTTGCATATTCTGCGCTGTCTTTTTCTTCACTTCCTTTAGAATACATATTTTAGTTTTTCAGAAAAGCAAAATAGCAATGAAAGCTCTTATAAAATGCAAACGTGATGGCTGGCTTTAACAAAATAAAAACGAAAAAGCTTGATAAAAAGTTGAAATTGAAATTGTTTCAAGCAAAACATTTTGCAAAGACCCAGAAGAGAATGGTTTTCTTTCGGTTGGTCTTTGTGTGAAACTGCAAGGATAATGCACAAACACTTAATACTTTTTTGCAAATTATAGACAAAAAAATCCATTAAATACCGAAAGCCTTCAATGATGGGGTAGAAGAATAAAAGGAAACGGAAAGAGGGCGTAAAAGCAATAAAAAGCAAAAGCTACTAAAAGCAAGGAAAGCGTGCAAAAAAATAATATTGGTGAAATCCGCGAAATATAAAAATACTCTAACGACAAAAGAAACGTGTTAAAGTGCTTTATTGTTACTATTTCTAGTAGAATTACTACAATACTAGAGCGATATAGGACTGAGGATATTCTGGTCTGGTTGTATTTCTTCGAAGCACAGCAATAACTTTTAAGGCTCCTAAAAATTAAAGAATAAAGAAGAGAACATCACTGAAAACCTGATTTTAGATCAGGTTGTGCAAAAGGTTATTTAAAAAAATAATACCCTTTTATTGTTTTTTTAGAAATGTATTATAAAGTTTACTATAATTTGAAGCCATGCGTTAATCCTTAAAGAAATCTTTTTGTAGGTTAAGCTTTCTTTGGTTATTCTCTTAGTCACTGATAATATTTAGAAAAATCTTCGAAGATGCCGTCATGGATCGTCAGGCATCGTCAAAGCCTCTGACTTTAATAGATTATTTCTTCTTCTATATTATATTAATAAATTTTAATGTGTACAAATATATAAAAATCTATTCCATTACTAGGAAAATCGATTTAATATAAAATTTATATTAATTTAATTGAAAAAATTCAATGATTCAATTGAATCAATTGAGAGTTCAATGATAATGAATACAATTCAAAACTCTCAATGCCGAGACTCTTAAAACTACAAAATTATGTTGTCCGCGAATATGACAAATAGGTCACATTCTTTAAAGCACCGTGCTCTAATGGGCCAAGTCGAAACTTTGTATAACTTTGTTGCATAGAAACAGAACGTTGGCAACTCTTCTGGTGATAGTAATGATGGCAGATATAGTATATAGACCATGTCATTCGAGCAAATAAGCAAATGAACAAATAGACACACACACAGACACATTGTACTTCTTACTTAGTACGTAAGAAGACAATTACAGATCCGCTCGATATAATAACCGCCACCAGAGGGAGGGGAGAAAAGGAAATGAAGGAAGCTGCAAGACATTTCAGTGCAAGACAAGCTCATGCGAGTGATATTGAATGCATTGCTGATTGAAGCAACTTTTCACATTCACTGCCATCGCGTCGTCAGGAAGGAAGTGAAGACAGCAGACATCCTTTGGCATCGTTTCGTGGATATACTTGATTAAAATGAAGAGCGATGTGAGTTTAGCGGTCATTTACAGTTACGAGGATAAAGCAACATTTCTTTTTTTTCTTTTCACTGCAATTACACAACGAACGCAACTAAATGAACCCGCAGAAGTCACTAATCGCAGAAGTTGCAAGCTGTTTGACCCGAATATAAGTAACGAAATAAGACGGATTGTGTTATAACAAAACATACAAAGGCATTTTTATGTTTCACATTTTCTCTGTTATTCTGTATTCAGAAATATTTAAATATACATATAATATTTTCCACTCTCTCAACTTCTCACAGGCGTCTTCATCACGAGAATACTGAAAATCGAAAAGACCTCTCGAATAAGATCGAATTAGTAATAAAATAAATTCCTTATTATCCACTGTTATAATATATCCTTACAATTTCAATTTATTGTAGAATTATTTTAATTTTATGAATTTTCTTTTTCTCTACGCCTTCTTTGTTGGCTTTTTGCACATTTTAGAAGAGCAGCAGCGACAGCATCGTCGCTATATCATTTACTTCATAGTTCACACTTTGACTGCGTTATCCTTATAAAGTGTAATTTGTCAGCTTTAGATGGCATCCCTTCGCCATCACCTCGCTCTAACAATCTCACGATAGTTTTGCAATGGAAAATTGTCTTTCTATATCTCTCTTTCTCCCGATTTCAGCCTTTGATTCGTTGGCTCGATGGTTTTATTTTACTTTGGATTAAAGCGAAAGTTCAATAGAATTAAAATAAAGATTAAACTTAAAATATAGTCAAAAACTGCAGAAATTATAGCTATGCATTTTTATTTGGCAATACGACGATGCGAACGAAACGAATTGAATCGAATTTTCCAATTTTGTTTTTCATTTACTCACTCACTATCTTTTTCTTCCTACATTCCGCTCTCTCTTTTATATATTTTCATAAAATTGATAATAGACTTGTACAATACTTCCATCGTATCGTTCGATTTGTTTCTTGTCCAAAAAACTACCACATTTTTATATTTGAGTATATTACGATTCTGCAACGTAGACGAAGAATATATGTAAATATTTTGGGAAAACTAATCTAAATGAATAATAAATAGTTACCTCTTTTGAAACTGCCTTCTAAAGTTTGTTCTTAGACGATGAATTAATTTTTGTTATAATTTATTATACAAACATTCGGAAAGAGGGAAAATGCAGTAAATGACAAAACTACAAGGAATAAGTCTCAAGTCCTTTAAGGGAAAAACATATTAAATTATTTGTGAAATAATAATAAATATTAGAAATTAATTCGATGAAGTGGCAGTACTAAAATGTACTTTCTTTCTCTTCACTTATAACTATTTTTGCGCTACGGACTACTGTACAAAATTGTTGTTCTAGTTTGCTCTGGGACACCACAGTTAAATTTTGCGCTCATTTTTCTCGTCACAGAGAGAGAAAATTTATCAATATGAGAGAATTGAAAGAGTAGGAATGGTTATTGGAAGGAGATTTTGTTGGAAGGAGATTTTTTTGATAACTGAGAGACAGAGTAATTTTCCGAACTCAGTCTGGAAGTACTGACTACTAAATACTCTCTCCATAAACCTACTCTAAAAAGATATATGAAAAAATAATGGCACATTGGAAGTTCTCTCAGTGTAAATGTTCCTGACCTACTCTTCGTTGGTGTGGTTTTTATTTTGGTTGTTGTTGTTGTTGTTGTTGTTACAAAAAGAACACAAACTTGTTTTTGTTTTGGTTGTTGTTTTTACAAAAGGGACACAAATAATTTGTTGCTGGCCATTGTTTATTTATTCTCCGTGAGGATATTTTATGCTTTTCGAGTAAAAGAGTGAAAGATTTATTACCGAAGTAAAAATAATCACCGCGAAAAGTTAAGAATTATAAAAAAAAATTTGCCTGCAACTTATCTTTCATGACAGATTTTATTATTAATTTTTTATTCCGGAAAAGAGAAGGGTTTTAAAATTATATAAAGATCTTTGAAAAGTGATTTAAACCTGATCTATTGCAGCAAGCATTCGCCGTCTATTTATTCTAAAATCTTTCTAAATTGGAACGAGAAAATATTTTCCGATTCTGTCAAATCTGAAAAATCTAATCTAAAAGAAGAAAAAAAAACGTATGCACAGATTACAGCAATACTTCAACTTCTCAACTTTTATAAAAAGGAAAAAGATCTGCCAACTTATTTTGATTTCTTACACTCATTGCGGTTGAGGCCGCAGAATGTTTTAAAATTAGCACCACTAAAAGTTTATTTAAAAGAGTTTCACCGTCAATCATTTTCAACTCGTAATACTTTTTTTATTAACTTTCGTATCTGTTGATTTAACTGCAAAAAATCTTCAATCGTTTTTTTTTAAACCCTAGACTTATGTACTTAATGACATCAAACACTCTAGTACGGCCAGCCCACGCTCTAATTACTTTTCGAAGTATTTAAAATATTCAAATTGTTTTTGTTGAACTAATTTCGATTGCTTTTTTGGTGCTTTTTTTGCTGTTTGGAGACTCGCTGAAAAACATTGTTCCTGTAAGTATTTTTAGTTGAGGCTAATTTAGTTCCTCGCAGTAGAAAAATAAGTCTTATGAATAATTAAAACTTTACTCAATTCTCTCTCCGGAAAAAGGTAAAATACTAGTAAAAGGCAGGAATTTCATAGAATTCAAAATGCATTTGATGTACGTAAAAATAAGTTAGTAGAAATAAATAGCATTTCATAAAGTCTTTAAACTTTAAAATTTTTAGAAAAACTTACAAACAGTTGAATCAAAGAAAGTTATTTTCAAATCGAATATTAGAATATTGACCCAACATTTTTGCATGACTTTAATCGTAAACTCTTAATTAAATTCATTCAAGATTAATCAAAAAACTCTTTCTGAATACCGAAAGATCTGTCCGCCGCATAAATGAAAAACTGCCAGAACAACTTTTTATAGCAAGAAATTAGCGAAAGATGACAAAAAGACATTACAAGCGTAATTAGAAGAAAGACTCTGTCACAAGCCATGATCCACGTCTGACAAACACACAAAAGCACCATCATGAAACTAAAAACCACATTTATCAGAATATCATTAGTATATCACAGTATTCTTAGCATTTTTAAACACAACGGAGAAATATGAGAACAATGTTGCCACAATGCGCGACAGTAACAGAATGCTTGCAGGAGTAAGATACGGCTGACGAATGACTTCATGCAAGTGATGGACACGAACAACAACGAAGCAACCAAGTGTAAAGAAGTAAGAAAAAAACTATGCTTACTTTCAATGGACTTATCATGTGGACTTATTCTATTCTGGTCGGAGTGAATGACACAATTTAAAAATAATATTTATTATTTCTAATTCTTTCAAGAGCTTCATGGTGAAACATTTTTCAGCCTAATTTTTTTAATACATCAGTAGCCCTAAACATTTCTTTAGTTAAATTCTTCTCTTCGGTACCACTGAAGTATCACAATAAAGTCATTACTTTTTATTGCGTATTTCTGGAATTTGCGTCGATTTGCTGTCGGCGAAAATCAAAAATTGTATGAATACTTTTCGCTAAAGAAGAATAAGAAGGATAAATTTCCACTTTCTACTCATGCATACTTTATTTTCAGATTTAGATTGAGTTTTTTATTTGTTATGGCCTCGGGCGGAAGGACTTCATTGTAAAAGTTTTAATTATTTAGCGCAACGAAATTTTATGACTACTAAGAAATACTCGAGCTAGTTACTACTCTTTTAATATTAATAAGAGCATTTCAATGGGTTCTACTTCTACTACAATGATATAAAAATTTGAAAGATTCGCAGAGGAATAGAGAAATGACTTAATTTTTATTTTGCTTTGTTAATTTCTCTTTTCTTCTTCTTATTTTAAGCATGTTATGAAAGAATATAATGAAAATATTTTCCAGAATATTTCTTTTCTTGGTTTCTGCCCGCTTTTGCTGTAATTAATACTGCTTTCTGCATACTTGAAGGAGTTAATGAAGAATTTTTTTTTAATTTTGTTTGGAATCTAGCAAATACTATAAAAACCGATTAGAATAAATAAGATATTTTCTCTCTTTTCTAAAAGACAGTCATTCGAAAAGTCGAAGACCGCATAAGGGCTCTAAAATTACAACAAATGCCGCAAGTCAGATAGAACAGAAGAAAATTATCATAGAGAAAATTAAGTGTATTATATTCGACATTTATTTCATGTTTATTAACTTTTAGGAATCAGGTTCTTCTTCTCTGAACAATTTTATAGCCGGAAAAATTCGCTGGAAAAGTAGTTACAGCCTCTTCGTTCTCCACCGCCTTTATCTTCATCAAATTGTGGCTTCTTGTCGACTGTGTCTTCCGGACTCTTCTAATAGTGAAAATTGCTTAAGCTTATTTTTTGGGTATTGTTTAAATGTTTAAAGTTTTAGTTTGGGCTTTTTTATCCAATTTATACCTTTTCGAACAATCTCCATATCGTACGCAGTGTTATTTTCAAGCAGATGCACAGAAATTTTTGTCAATTCCTTCCATCATAATTTTCACCGATGTTAGGAGACGTGATGGAGCGATAGACTAATTCACCATTGGAATGAGAAAGATTAAATTATAAATGAAAATTTCCAACTTTTTTGAATTTTTTCCGTGTCATGAATTTCTAGATGTTCTTCACCAAAGCTTACCAACACCTTGTTTCTCTCACTTGCCCTTTTTCTCCTTTTTTCTTTACCTTGTTGTGATAAATTTTTCTACTTTTGTTGATGTTATAATGATATCATTATACCAAAAATTTTGAAGCCATTTCTACACATAATTCGTTCTGCTCGATAAAATGTCGGATAAAATTCTTTGAAGTAGAATTTTTACACGCCGACTTGTTGTCAATGAAGCAGGACCTTTATTGCGGATATTGTTGCTGCTGTTGTTGCTGGTTTTTTTTTTTTGCCGTCGTTTTAGACAAAATCGAATTTTCTTCCACTACCATTGCGTTTTTATCCATTTATAGCACCCACACACAAACATTACATCCATTTATAACACCAACACCTACGATGTCAGGCAAAAGCGTTGAACCGTTCTTGCTAAAAGCTTTAGTATAGAAAACCCGAAAGTTGCTAAAAAAATTTCAAAACAATTTCATAAACGTGGAACAATATTCAATTTTCTTATCGCCTTTCAGTTGATATTGTCTGCTGTGATGGAAATTGCCATAGAAAGAAAAAAAAAAGGAAGGCAAGGAAGGAAACACGGTGAAAAAATTCAGTTAAGTGTAAGTGAACAAGCAGAGAAATACAAAGGAATATTGTAAAATAGAACAAAGGAGCTCTGTACCGGTATCCTCTGAGAGAGTTTCAAGTCTGTTTCAAATGAATAGCACTTCAATTTAAATACTATTATGGTAAGTACACAAAAACTTTCATAACTTTAACATATTTTTAAAGTTCAAACTTTAATTTCTAACATTTGTTGTTAAAACCTTAACAAAATGTAATAAAACGGATGAATGTAGGTCTAATACTTGATGGCATTATCACTTCCTCGCACGTCTAAGAGCGCACTCCTTCGTTTGTCTTCAGCAAATACTCAGTGGAGTAAATAAAACTTAAGCAGGTGCAAGCAACAGAGCACTAAATGCACTTCCGTTGCGCGAAATCGCGGGTTCCTAAGATGCAAATGGCATGACACAGTACTCAAGAGTAGACGCAGAAGCAAAATGATAAAGCTGGTGAAGGTAAGCATGAAAATGGGGCTAATGGTTGCGACAATGATGATGATAATAAAGGATTAAAATTGAATAAGATGACGATGGTAGATGTTGATTTTGAGAGTACTAGTTAATGTTGCAGACGAATGCGAGTATAGTTCTTCCTTTATGCGTATGTCACCGCGGCCTTATCTTGCTTTATATTTTAGTAAAATATTTGATTGCGTTTTTTGGATAATTGTGCAAAATCCGGAAGTAGAAAATTAAAAAACTTAGCGTAAAAGGAAGGGCATTTGATACAATTTTACAAAAAAATTTTAACAATTAAGGTTTTAAAAATTTTGTTGGAAAAGATTATTTTCCGTTGTACGTTCTATGGTTTAATGATTTTACACTTCAAAAGCCGAAAAAGAAGACTTCTCTAATTTTTTCGTCCTGTTTGCCCCACATTTTTCTGAAGGAAACTGGTTTGCCGTAAATACCGTTGGTTCACTGAGTATTTTTTTATTAAAAAACCTTATTTTTGCCGTCCAAAAGCGTTATTATTGCATTTAATTTGCAAAGTTCACGAAGCCTGTGGATCAAAATACGTCTACTACCTTCGCAGAGAAGCGCAATAAACAAGCAAAAAAAAAAAATGTTGATGGCACAAAAGGTAAACATTCGTTTGCTGCGCCTGTTCCAATTTGGGCTGACAAATTTTCGCTGACAAATTTCGCTGACAAGCAGCATAAAGTGATTGTCGATCCTGAACGCAGCCATTGTATTTGTGTGCGTTGATGCAAGAGACGGCTGACTGTGCGCCTGCTATAAATAATGATGCCCTCAACGACACCCGGCTCGTGGCAATCCCGCAACATGATGACTGCGGTAAAATCAGACCAAAACGGTGTCGGTAATGCTTCCAATTTGCATGAGCGTAATGATGGTTGTAGAGGTTTGCGAATAATTCGCGCCTAATTTTTAGCATCATTTGTTGTTGACAGCGTGAGGAAAAGGAGGAGAAGTGGATAGTAAGGACGGGATCCCCACTTTTCAGGTACCTGTAACTAGATAAGAAAATAATTGGTGTAAAATATTCATAAGATCGATGCAGAAAAATGTGGTGCTATTTTCTGCATCGCCAAATATTTGAATGCAGTACAAATCCAGGTAAAGAAAATCAGTGAAGAAAGAGCTTTCCCCTTTGAAACGCTTGGATATTTTTATTTATTGGAAAAATTCCTTTTTGTGATAACACTTTGGAATATTAATAAAATTCAATTTAGTATGTTATGATCAATATTAAAATGACAAGAAATACTTTAAGCTTCTGACAAGACTAAAAACCATTTCACGAATTTTATGAAGTTAAGGAAAATATCCTTAACTTCATAAACTATTAAATTGATTTGCATTTATTTTCCTGAATTAATAAAATTTCTCAACGGAAATTTCAACTAAAAGCATCGTGTCAGTCTGTCAATTAGTTTTTTTCTGCACTTCAGTTTTGGTTTTTTATTATGGCGTATAATTTTGCATCCAACAGTATTTCGTGGCACATACACACACTCCACTCGTTTTTATTCTGCTCTTCTCCTTTTTTGGGCCATTTCTTCTTAACCCTCACACGTTCGGTTCATTTCATGACTAAAACGCTTAGTGTGTACCGGGTAAATAAATACGTATTATATGAAAAAAATCCTAGAAACCTAATATTACAAAAAATAGTTAAAGCATTTTAAAAAAAAAAATTTTTTTATTAAAAGGTAAAATTTTTTTTTTACCTTTAGAAATCTTAGAAAATAAAAATTCTGAAGAATGAAAAGAATCAATAAAGAGAATGATAAAAGAGAGGAGCAAAAGACAAAGAGTGAGAAAAAACTATAAACAAATTTGCGAAAGATTTCCGAAAAACCACAACAACAATTTGTTCTAACCACAAAAAACTAAATTATTCAAAATACTGACAATCGAAAGTTCATAACAACAAAATCAATAAATTTAACGTTATAATAATTCAATCGTATCCTTTTTACCATCTCAATTTATTTCATAATCATATTGGAAAATTATATTGTTAGAATATTTTACATTTGCGCATCAAATTTCAACAAATTAAAACGAATCAAAATTAAAGTTTTGATATAATGCCCGCAGGAGCGCAAATTAGGTCTATCCTTCCATCAGTTGTTGTTGAGAACGTTGTGCCTCTGCTTGTGCTTAGTTTAGAATACGATCATATAATATAATTTGTGCAAGTATGTACATATGTATGTATGTACTACAAAAGTGCTGACAGCAATCCAATTAGAAACAATTGGACTCAAACTATATTGCAAGTTAATCGATTGCGAATGGAACATTAATTCGCATTAGCAAGTAGTTTGTTTCGGCATGCAATCAATTGTTCGACTCTGACTGACTTCCTTATCGGACCGTAATACTTGCTGGCCATAATAATACCTGCCGAGGGAGGGAGAAGCAACTCAAGGCGATGATAGACAGAATACGCAGCACTGCAGACGTATAAACATGTTGCTTCCTTTTCAAGGATTCGCATTTCTCAATGATTGAAAATTGAATTAAATCAGCAAACAGACACAGAAATTTTTAAAAAGGCAAGTACACGAGGCACGTCAAGTCTTCCCCTTCTTTGGATCATTCTCTCTAGCTCAATGTCTTTCTCTCTATCTCATCACGTGGGCATCCTTCCCACCATTATTGCTTTCTGTTCAAACTCAACGCGATTCCTGACCACACACATTATTATTGCTCAATTAATAATAGCCCTTTCCACCGAGCAAATGCAATATAATATATTCTTTGTTCGGTACAAATTTTTTTTTACCGCGCACTAAGTTTTAAAGTTTGCTCAAAATTGTGTGACTGACTTTATTATCTTGTGATCATTTTATTTAACTTTTTAGATAAAGCGGTGAAAAAACTGAAAGAGAAACTCGAAACAGATGAAGAAAACTCATCAAAGTATGACAACAAGAAATATGTATGTATTATGATGCCCAACAGTCACTGACATCATTCTATTCGCAAAAGGAACGAAGAAAATTAAAATGTGCACTCATGCTTGTATTGATGTTTGGATTAATACGTAGTTCATTCCTTGACAAAGTACCGCATACTCAAACCAAAGTAAACATCACTAAATCACAACGACAATAACAACAAAATCATGTTCCAGTCACAGAGATTTCAAACAGTTTCAATCATTTCTTGCAATTTGTTGTAACTGTTTATTTCACTTTTTTCAAGTTATTAACATTTCTCTCAATTTTAAACTTGTTGTTGATTCCTCTTTCGGCTGCTCGAATGAATGATATCATACATACATATGTATGTATGTACATTTTTACGAGTATGAGTAATGCATTGTAATATTTTCACAGATATTTTATTATGATATCTGATTGTTAAGAGGAAAAGTGATGATGATGAATATGATGAAGATGATATTTTTATGCAAATTACTGTTGGAAATAACTGTCCAATTTTAATAAAGTTACAATGTCGTTAAGAAGAAGATGAACAAGAAGAAAGTGTATGCAGTTGATCAACGATTTGGCTCTCGCTATTGGCAGCTGAGGCTGGTAAAGATTGAGGCATATGTAAAAAAAAAATATAAAATAAAATACGTATATAAATTTAAATATTTATGAATACACAAAATAATTCTGCCTAATAAATGAATTTGTTATTCGTTAAGAAAGAAACTGCAGAGTTTGTGGTTACCACAAGAGCTCACTTATCAAAATATATTGTATGAATTATGTTTATTTAAGTAGCAGCATTAAAAAAAAAACCTAGAATATAATTTTTCGAGCATATTTTTGTGGAAAACATTTCTGGTCCGTTTACAATGCTTCGTACTCTAATTAGATATGGAAAATTCTTAGCAAAAGTCAATACTAGTGGTAGTTAATTTATTTATTTATTTAACAAGACTTATTAAACAAGACTTAAACTCAGCACATTGCTTTATAGTTTTTCGAAAAAGTGAAATATAGCAATTTTTCAAATAAAAGGTTTGAAATTCAGAACCAATAGATCATAAAATCGAGAAGATTATTTCTTGTCAAAATTAATACCAAATGTTCTAACTAACTTCCAGGGATTGATGAAAAGTTCCATCCATGATACCTCACCGGTATTTCATCTTCCTCACAACCATCACTCCATCATCCGTTCTTCCATTCATCAATCCGTCCATGCGTTCATTCAATCTTGCGCACGTGCGTCGGAAATAAAAACCGACAAATCGTTTTTGCTTTTTTTGCTTTTGTGGGAACGCCGAATTGGTCCACGTGAATTTATTTATTCGTTTCCTGTTTGTCATTCTCATTGCCGATGTTGTTGTTTTATTGCTGCCATTGTCGCCATTCGCCGGTAATGCTGAAATTCATGCAAATCTGTTGCATACGTTAACAAGCGAAGACCACTTAACAATGTTCATGGTTACAACAACATCGCTACCAGCGACGACAGCAAAAGAATCAGCCTCAGCTACGCCAGTACCGGTGCCAGCGTCCGCTTTGGCAACGATATCGGCACTGGGAATGGTTTCGGCAGCGGGAACAGCATCGCCACTTGTACCGGTAACAGCCGTGCCAGCGTTGCAGACGTAAAAGTGGTTGTCGTCGAGGACAGCACATGCACCGACAGGATGCAACCAACCAACCGGATGAGGCTTCACACTGGTCGATGCTGAAAATTCTGGAAATGGACATATTTTTACTCTACCGTGCGGTGAATGGCTACAAGAGCCACTATAAATTTGTAAAGGGTCTGACGGTTTTGGATTTCTTCTTGTGAGGCTACGCGAAAGACCTTATTATTGCGAACAATCCCTCAACTTTGATGAATTTCAAAAATGACATACGTCACCTAAATTTTTCGAAAATTTCGAGTCTTTGTCAAGGTCTTCACCATCAAGGCTTTGCCAAATTATCATATAGCTATAACTTAAGTTATACTGTTTAATTTAGTTATTGTAAAATGGGCACGAATTGTTGCACGAATTCGAGAACGTATATTGTTGCTATAACGGAATTTGTGAGAGTTTTCCATTCTAAAGGCTCCGGCCTTTGACTTTGACTTCAACGTCAACGTCTTGCTGTGGCTACGTCAACGTAGGATGCAATAAAAACTTTGACTTTAAACTAAAATGTAAACAAATATCTGTCAAATGAGCTGACGCCTTCGATTTACTTCTGCTGCTTCACATTCGATTGTGCCTTCGTATATTCTCTCAAACAAAAAATGTTACGGTCAAAAACGTAACGTAAAGCGCTTCACGAAACTACAACAAAATCCTTCAACGGAAACAGTCACTTACGTTAATGACTTCTATTTTAGTTTAAGCGAACATGTGGTGGGTGGTTATCGAGTATTAGGCAAAGAAGAAGAAGGTGTAGAAGAGTAAACCAAGGCAGTAGCTAAGGCTATGTCTTTCATCAACTGAAGGTAAAGTATGGATAATCCTAGTTAAGTAACCAATAGATTATATGTACCTAGTATATAATGAGGACACTTAAGGTCAAATTATGGAATGCTACCAGTCTCTGTTATTCTCATTTTCTGAAGGTAGAAATGCAAACCACAATTCGTTTGAGAGTCCGCGCAGTGTGCATTTAAAGTAAACAATCTGGCTGTTTTTTAGATTGCTTTTACAATCTACACCATTGTTGTTGTTGTTGTTGTTATTGCTATCTTTGTTTATGCTAATTCTGTTGTTACTCTTCCCATTGTTTAGTGCTCTTGCCTTTTGTCAATTTTTGCCTTTAGGCACTGAAAGCAATGCCCAACACTGCAGTGCTGACGCTCTGGCGGGTAAGGGTGACATGATGCATTACATCAGGCAGAACATCTCGTTTTAGGCCAATTTTTTTACTGGTTGTTGTGGTGGTGGCAATTGTTTTTGTTGTTGTTGTTGCTTCTACTGTTGGTTGAATGTTATTGTTCTGTGCTTGTGCTCCAGCAATATTTTGGGGCACATTGTTGGCAGAGTTGTGCTCGATTTAATTCGATAAGGTTTATTTATAGACCTGTTTACTGTGTGTGTGTGTAAATATGCCACAATTATTTGTATGCGTGTCGTTGTGTGTGTGTGTCAGGCGTGTTAGTGTCATCACTACAAGCCAGTTTTTATCTGGCTTCGTCACACACTCTCTCTCTCACACACACTCTCTGTCTCAGCGGATTGTGATGTGGTTTCATTTCATTCATTTTGAAGTGTTTTAACGAAAATTTAAAGCTCTTATGACAAATGTTTGGCTGACTTTCATGAGAGCGTGGCGGCGATAAACAAAAGCTTGACATTTTCGTTTTTAGCAATCCACGTTTTTGTGTCCACGTCTTGCCACAAGCGAAGCGACCACCAAAGTACGACCCTTGAGCTTACGGTCCGCAACTGCTGCTTGCACCAGAAAAATAATTGCGTTCAATTGTTTGCGACGATACGCATATTTGGCCAACGTATTTTCCATTGCTGACGTTTTTTATGTAAGCATTGCCACAGCAGTAAAATATTTAAAACGTTCATATTGTGTGTATGACGAAGGCGCATTTGTGTTTTCTACGCGTGATCTATGCGTAAGCAAGCATTGTCCACCATCACTAAATATCTGAATCAGGAGTACAAACATTGTAACTGGTTACTCAAGGAAATCGGTTATAAATTATTCTATGAAGCTTCTCTCCGGTATCTTGCATCAATCCAAACAAAGAAAACAGGCCATACGAACATTTTAACGAACTGAAACCGAATTAATTTTCAGAATTTCTCCGTAATGTCTGGATTTATGTCCTTAATGTGCGAAAAGACATTTCTGGTGGCCCGTAGAGGACGAAATATAATCTCCAAATAATCCTTGCAGCTAAAGAATGTTGGGTGTTTGGGCCATTGTATACATAAATAAAAATTATTATCATTTTTAATCCTGTTAAATTACTTTATATCAATTAAGGACACACGCAAAAAGCCATAAAACAACAGCTCCTACGAGCTTATGTACGCACACCCACAGCCAAACTTCTCAATTTACAACAACACATTTACAATCCACGCGAGACATTTTCGAATTCACGCAAGCAGACAGACACCGGTAAAGGAGAAAATCAGTGAACCTTGGCCGGCAATCAGGTCTGGTTCTGGTTACTTGCTTTAATGAAGCTATATACATATACATAAATTCATAGACATAATGTATAGTAGTACTCAACATTTAGAGTCTTTTCATTTACTCTGACTCGGTTCAGGACACGGTAAGGGTCCACCCTATATTGCAAAGTGGTGTAAGTGGTGTTGGAGACATAAAAAATGAAATGAAAAATGAAAAATAAAATGCAAAAGAGGCGAAAAAATAATAAGATGTAGAAAATACATTAGAGACAAAGAAGGTACATATATTCATAACGCTGACGATTAATAAGGTGAGGTTGGTACAACTGTTTCATCAGTCAAACCATTAACACCAACATCATCCGCTGTCATTTCATTTCCAATCAATTCCAATCATAATCTCCATGCCTCACCCTCGTCACTAACGCTGCTGGCTGCTGGTCTGAAGTATAAATGCTGACTCAGACACAGGCCTGTTATTATTAGTCATGTTAAGCTTCTTAATTGCTAAATTAAAGATTGTCTAATAGGTAAGATAAATTCCAATTATCTCACTTACCAGGTTTCAGTAGACTCAACTTTTTTTTTCGCTCAACTTTTATTATCATTGAGCCGAAATAAGTAGTATTTTCTTTTATCTTCGCATCATTCTGAACAATTGCTTTGTATATTGTTTGTATTGAGTAAAATTTATTTCTACAACAATGAAAATTAATTAACAAATTCTTTGTAGTCGAGCAACAAGTTAGCAACTTTGAATTCGTGACTTTGTTTGATGTAAAGTTAAAGTTATGTTGCAGATTGGGCACAAAGACGATTTTTAAGATAAATTCAAAGGACGACGAAAATTAGAGTGATAGAGAGAGAGAGGGGAAGCGAGATGGAAAGAGAAGGGGGCAAAGGCGAGACCTTCACTTAATTTAAAGAAAAAATACAATTTAATCTCGGGTACAAATTTGGTTTCCACATTTTTTTTGCTAAAAACTTTTTTTTTGTTTTCCAGCAGCGAATTCCAAAATCATTGCCTTTTTATTGTTTTTATTAACTTTTTCTTAAATTTAACTTTTTTTTTTTTTGTTTCTCAAAATAAATTTCTTCTACTTTTCTTAATTTTTATAAGAAATAAGCTTTCATTACGTAATTTGGTGAATAATATTGACAAAAAAAAATATAAAATAGTATGGTTTTTTGCTTAATTGTCTCTATGTTTTAATTATTTAAATATTATATTGTACAATATTCGAACTATTGAAATATTTAATGTATTTTTTTATTAGTAATAATATATTCTAAGAAAAGTAGAAATCCATTTTTTATTGAATAAGCTAAATGAATGCATCATAAAAATGTACTAATCATAATTATTTGTTTTAATCTCTATTATTAAATTGCATTCAGTTTTTCAGCTCGCATGAGCAGAAATTTTAATTAAATAAACACGCATTTTTAGTTATCTTTTTTTATGGACATCAAATCAAATCGTAAAGGTTTCAAACGAAATACTATCACAAATTTAAAAAATTGTTTTTCTCTCGACTATATGAAATATCATATATGTTGGTATTTTTACCGATTGCCGATTATTTTAACTATTGATCTTAGAAAAATGTATATATTTCTCTGCTAATTTTTAATTTTATAAATATTTTTTTATTCGCACATTACAGTTTTCTATTTTCATAATAAATCTTATCTGAACAGCTTTTTTTTGTCTCACAAAACCATATGACAAATGTCCTGAATTACAAGTTTTGTAAAACTTATGGTGTACATTATCTCTTATATCTTTTGAATAAGAAATTAAAACAACTAAAGTTTCTAACCATGTCTCTTTCTTTCTTCCTTTGCAAAGGGTCTTTTGTCCCATTCGAATTCTTTCTTTGCCTTTCTTTGCCAGAAAATTAATCGAGGGTTCTTTTTGATACAAATAGAAAATTAAAGAAGAAGAAAATGAAACAACTTAGAAAATGAAATCAAACAATACTATAACAATTCATTGGAGAACAATATAGAACTTTCGAAGGATGTTGCTTTTGTAAACCCCTGAGAGTACGTTAAAACCATTTTCTGATGATAAAGAAAGATTATTAAATTATTTTTCTCAATTTCGTTTAGATCTGATTATTAGGAAGGAAATTGAAAGAGATGTAGCTTTAGAGAAATGAAATCAAAATTGCAGACAGTAGACAAACTCACACGCTTCCGCACACATTGCAAGGTCGAAATAGTCTCGAAAAAAAAATTAAATATATTTTTTTTAATTTTCCATCGCTTGAAAACCAATTTTCAATCGCTTGCTAAGTGACAAGAACTATCATAGTTTTAGCAACAGCATCAACGCGATGTGGATAAATATGAAATTTCTTAAGTGTTTTCATATAATACTCATATTAATACTTTATTATAATACTTTAAATATAAAAACAGTTTCCCTTCTACTTAGAATGCATAAATTTTTCAGAAACAGTCTGACAAATTTTATGATAGAATAAAAAAAGAAAGAAAAGTTTTTCCTTTATGAAGCCAAAGCTAACGGAAGCAAATAAAAAAAAAATACTCGTACACACAAAATCAAATGAAGTCGAAATTAAGTTAAATAAAGTCAGAAAACAGCAGCTAAATGAGAAATGAAAAGTCCGGAATAAGTCCGATGATGAGGAAAGTTTTAGGTAAACCACAAAAAAATGATAGATAATAAAAAATCAAAGAGAATAATAGTAAGAAAAAAAAGAAGGAAGAAGAGTAAAATGGTGGAAGCAGTTTCTAAACTTTTCATAACAACCAAAAGTATTAATGTATGGTCTTTTATTACTGTGATAGCCTTAAGATACTTAAGCAGGTCTTAAGCAAAGGGTTTAAGATCTGAGTAATCATCATAAATTAAAGTTCTCAACTGAACTGTAAAAATAAACTACCAAGAAATTTATGAATAGTTTAACAAAATATAAATAGACGGACAATATTTTAAACCTTTAATATCGAAATATTTTTGAATAAGTCATTAATAAAAGTTTTATGACTATTAACTTTATTACTATTAGATAATTTTCTATAGAAACAGTAAATAATACATATAACATGAGCTTAGCTGGCTCATGTATGTATTTCCCAATGTTTCCGGAGCGTCACAAAGTAAGAGTAACTAAACAAAAGCCACAAAAGAGATAAATTCCAAATAAATCACATTAAAAATATTATCTACAAAGTTTTTTCTGGTTTTTGGCGAATGTTTTCATGCTCGTAAATTAGAATTTGTTCGGGACTCCTGCCAATTTTTCAGGCATTTGTTTTCTCCCAACAATAAATACTGATAATGACGATACTGAATGACCTGAAGGTAAGTAACTTACTGCAGCGCTATATTGCATGGTGGTCACGTTTAAGGGAAAAAAAATAGGGAAAAAAGAGAAGCAAAGTTCCCTTTTTCTCTCAAAATTTGGTAATTAGAAAAGAAGCGTTTGCTTTGAATTAAAGATACGATGAATACATAGGTTATAGATTCTGCAATTTTACAATATTAGCAGCTATTTGTTACTAACAGTTTAGTGTTTTGGACTTTTTGAAGAAACTGATCTCATTTCTTTCGCCTCTTCTGACTTTCAGCTCCTTTTTTCTTCGATGGTTAATGTATAAAATGGAAAATGTTGGTGCTCTTTCAACACACAGCGCGTGGCATATACTTTTTTATCCGTCTTTGATTATAGTAAAGTGCATTGGCTCAGCCAGTCCCCCCCCCGCTAGTAATATACAACCGAACAACCGAACTACTTCGCTGACATCGATTTTTTATCAGTATTCGCTGTGGTGGTACACTTCAAGAATCTCGTCGTTAACTAAAGTGCCGCGTCACAGTGGCTGAGAATGACTGGTTTAGAACGAAGTGGCTTCGACTATACGTACTTCGAATTTATTCGATAGCTTCTTAACGTCCAGTGGTTAACTTTGGTCGCCTCAAAGTGACCGGATGTCATTTCAAATGGAGCAAAAAAGCATCGAAAAAATCATTAGAAATCTTTTTAGAACTTTTCAAAAGCATGCACGGCGAATACTGGAGTGTAGTATGTATGTAGACGAATACGTTAGCTTGTATGTATGTATTAAGGTACGTTCATTATATTCGTTTAAATGGAGAAGGTCAAGAGCCGCACAAAAGAAGCTCTCTATAGATGATAAGTTCATAACTTATAAATTTAGTTAAAAATTCTAAGAAACTCTTCTTTTCTCTCTGAAAAATTTCACATCAAGAAAATGGCAAAAATGACAAAATATGGATCGGCGACTTTAGCAAATATCATAAGGAGGTTAAAAGGTCATTATAGGAATAAAATTTATAATAATAAAAAAAGCAATAAAGTGAGAAAGCTCCATTCAGCTCCATTCAATGGAACAACTAACAATATATTTACCATTCAGAGGTATTTAGTCGAGGTCCAGAAAACCATTAAGTGCCCTTAAGACCATGTCAATAAACATTTTAACAGAACTAAAATCCTTAGAAAAACCAATTGATTCACGTTTATCGCATTGTTGGTAAATAACTTTGATGTACGTACAATATTATAATATAATTTCTTAGTTTGAAACTGTTTTTTATTTTCCATTTGGCACTGCAGATATCAATATTTGAAACTTCCCTTCATCTCTTTCCATCTTCTCCTCCTGCGTTAATACCTACTTTTTAATCTCAATAAACTTTTTGTAGTGAAGGCTCTACACTTCCTACAATAAACTCATTTCTGCCATAGAAACGCATATAAATAAATTGCAATGAATTTATATTGCTTTTTATTTTTCATTATAATATTTTTATCTCTGCTATATTAAAACATAATCCAAGATCGAATACGATGCTGCTTTTGCTTTTCTATTTTTTTTTTCTATCCCATTTGTATATATTAAGGGACACGCCATTCCGGCATTAATGCAAACCTTCAGCTGCGACTAAAGCTTTTCATCCCCGCACTTCATTCCATGATGCCCTGAAGGTGGCTTGCAGCTCAACTGCGGTAGTATGGCCGGTTTGTATGGCCTTGTAACGCATTTCGAGGGATTATGAAGTACATAAATATTTCATGTTATTACATTTTTGCAAAATAGTTTCATAAAATTTAAACGGAATAAAAACATGTCGTCCTTCGATGCAGAAATTATAGCAGTATTTTGCAATGAAAGAGATTTTAGTGTTTTATTTTCGTTTCGGTGGGTTTCACCGAAAGGTTACCCACCAAAGAATAAAGGATGGATTGGAATCGCAAATCAAAATTAAACACTGTTTGATGAATATAAAAATTACCAACTTCTTTCCACAGTCTATTCCATGGTCGAAAACTTTTTTATATTTAATATTCAAATTTTTTTATAATATTTTTTCAGAGATTTGCTCAAATTCAAGTAATAACAATTATCTTATTTCCGCAATTAATACTTCTTTTTGAATACTAAAAACTAGTGCCTAACAATATAGATATGAATATCTAGAATATGCATAACAGATTAAGAAATTAAGAAAATTAAAAAATTAAGAAGACACTTAGTTTGAGTTATAAAAAATGAAAACTTCTCTAAGTACTAAATGTACATGCACTCTAATAATGATTATAGTCAATCTTTCCAGTAAGTATAAGCACTGAATTTCGAAGTGTGGCGGAGATGTTGCGTTATCGTTTTACAGTATTTGAAACTTATTGAAGAAAACCGAGCGATTAACTTTTATTGAGCGCGTAACATGATAGCACTTGGCATGAATGTTCACAAGTTCCAGGAACTTTGTACTTCTTAGCAGCTCATAATGATTGTGTAATACTTACAAATGACCAAAAACAAAGGAAAAGAGTCAAAACAAGCGAATAATATTCGGCCTGTTTTAGATTTTAAGTGAAATTTTCAAATTGAATGCTGCTTACAAAACGAATCGTAAAGAAAGAGATAGAGAATGGACGTAACATAGTAGAGATTTTTAAAGGAAGAAATAGAATCCTCTAGTGTTGAAGTAATAAAGAGAGAGACAGATAATTGCTAAACATGGAGGTAGTCAGGTTTAAAGGCAGGTGTTTAAAAAAATTTGCTTGCTAAAAAATATTTCTGTGTGATGTTTTATTTTCATCTTTTCTTTCCCATTTTTTCCGCTCTTTCATCACTCGATTTAGGGCCATTAGTTTGGCAGAAGTATGCACTCTGGTTGAAGTAACTGAATGTTAGAGGTGTTCTCATGTCAGCTGATAGTGTATGATTTATGGATTATTATTAAATTGTGTAGGGGTACACGCCTAAACAGTCCTGGCACTGCGACTTGTGGTCTATTGTATGATTTATGGATATTCAGATGTATCAAAAAGTTTCAGAATTGTTATTGTACCAGAATTGTTTTAATGAATGTATCAGAATTGTTATTAAATTAACAAGACTGTCTTGTCCTTCTGACACTTTAGAATGTCAGCTATGAATTATATTCACCAGAATTTAATCTTTGAATTAAATTCACCAGATGGACGTAAATTTCATTACGAAAATAGTTGTTGGAAGACTGCCCGATAAGATTAACAAAGTCATTACATGAAGCGTCATACTGAGGGCTCATTATATAAATCCTCAATTGTATAAACATAATATAAATGAACAAAATTATATAAGCTCAAGCTAATGATGATGATAGCGAGGGATGTGAAGAAACAATGCATGCGTGATGTGTTAAAAAATTGTTAAAAAGAATTAAAGGAAAAATATACTACAGTCCACAAAAGGGTCAAGGAGACCAAACCACAAAACCGATTGATTATCTAAAGCACTTACTACAACATTTCTAACCGAGATGTCGCGACATCTAAATGAAGACGTTCACCAGCTAAAAACATGAAGGTTATCTATTATGTAATTGCTAAAGGCATTCATGCATCAAAATCTTTTTAACAAAATTTCTTAACTTATCAACGTTGTTCTACTTCTTGTCCGTCTTAAAGTAAATTAACTAAGTGCGCTGCTGCAGTGAAGAAATAATTAAATTGACGAAGCTATTTCTTCTTTCGTTAGCTGTTAATGAGCTGAGAAAATTAATTAAAGGAATCTGATGCTGGGGTTGACACTAAGAGGAAGTAGAAAATACCGCAAAGTTACGGTGTCGATGACAATGACAAGAACCATTATCGCGAGGTGGTCGATGCCAAACCGATTTAATTTGAAATTTTCTGAAATTTTCTGGAAGAGCTTAAAAGTTACTTACGTAATTGAATACATCACTTTATTAATTTTAAGGTTTGGTGAAAAAATAGCGTCAACTGAAACAAAGCTATTTAAATATAATACCAGAGAAAATTACCTGTTACTCATACGTCATGGTGACCCATAAAATGTTGGGCGCATATATACATACTTCTGAGAAAATAGCGTTCCTCTTTCTTGCCAGTTTATCATCTTACTTTTTTTCTATCTTTCTCCCTCTGTCTTTAACAGAAGCTATTTTTATATATACAGGAATTTACAGTTCTCTTTGGGTGAAAGAATTATTATTATTTATATACTATATTTTTATATCATTTTTCATAACAGAATAAAGTTTAGACATATTGAAAAAATATACAATTTTACGTCTAAATACTCTATGAAATGTGGTTCAGAACATTTACGTAATATTGAAATCAATGAAAATGTATAAAAATACATGAATTATATAAAATGTTTGTAACTACAAAATTAACTATCTATAGTTACAAAACTACTAAATTGTTAATAACTATTGTAACTATTATTATGACTATTTATGACTTTTTTGGATGTGCAAAAAATATTGCTCGAATATTGACAAATTCAATAAGAAATGTCAACTACGATTATTGCTCGAATATCTTAGATTAACTGCGAGAACGGAGAATAGACATCGCAGAATGAAGGATAATCTCTACGGTAGAAAGTGTGCAATGAGATGCTGGGTCAGCATCTGTACTATTCTTCTTTCGGCAGTTGTTAAACTGAGGAATTGTTCAGTTCAGCAGTTGGTCCATTTAAGTATTTACTTCCTTTCAGAAGTTATCCATTAAGATTTCGATGCTTTCATCAGTTTTAACTACAATAGAAGGGAAGCTGTCTTCTATTCCTTCATTCTCTCATTTAGTAACTTACTTTATAGATTTAATACATACTTAAAGCTGTTGTTTTGTTGCTCCTTTTGCATTAAGAAGTTTATCATTCGCCGCACGAAGGCTGCACCGATGCTGAATCACTTTAGAGCTAACGTTAGCAACTTTTTCAAATAAACTTTATAAATACATAAGAGTTTGTGAAGTTGGGAAGTTTTCATTGAAGCTTAAAGACAGATTTTTCATACCATACACTTCGCATTGCCAATCTATTGAAGAAATATTGAATGAAATATTGAATAGAACTGCTACGTCGACAACGATCTCTTCATTGAATGCCGACCTTAATAATGAAGAACTCTAATGAAGAACTCTAACGAAGAACTCTATCGAAGAATTAAAACAAACCCTTCAGGAAACAAAAGAGGTAATAATAATAGCAAAGGCATTAGTAAAAGCAAAGGCTTTTGAAAATTTGTATTTAGAAGGTGGATTGAGTGCCTGACTGTCGATGTATGTAAGTAAGTAAGTAAGTAGGTAGAAACTAAGAGCGAATGCTCAGCAACCTCAAGAATCTGCTTTAAGGCGTCGATATCAATGAATAAATGGATGGAGATATGAAATTCTAAATGAATAAATGCAACACTATCAGTAAATTAAACTCGAACACTCATACACTGGAACTCTGGGAACATAACTGCGCCTAGCTCTTGAGTCTCGGTTTGAACTGAGTAAAGTTTATTCTTCTTATAGTAAAGAAAAATGCATTTACAAGTCGCGACTTTATTGATTCAATGTGTCTAAGTCTGAGCTGTTTTCACTACAAATGCATTGTTGTATTGTTTTCAGTTCAAATGCATCAAATAAAATGCATTCAGAACAGAAGTTTCTGTTCTCAGTTCTGTTTGTGAAACTAATGACTCTATTATCCTTTTTGTAATAAATTGATTTATTCATCCATGTATAACGTAATAATAAGATTAATGTTACTGTCATTTCTGTTACGGCCAAAACAAAAGAGCCATATTAAAATTGGTTTTTTGGTTTTTGGACTATTTTTTTTCCAATCTTTTGGCATTTAATGGTTACACACAAAATATGAGAAATTATTTTTGTTAACATAAAACGAATTTTTATTACTGCTTCCTCTTCTTCCTCTTCTCAATGTTACTGAATATTCATCGACTTCAATGAGTACTATGTAACATGCTTGCCCAGACTGAAAAGCCCAGAGGCATTTCTTCGAAAAATTGCTAATTTAATACCTTTAAAGCCAGATGAAGCCAGATGAAATTGGCATAGATAGAACCTACGTATGTATCGTATATATATCTGTACATACGAGTATGTATTTTGTGTATTTGTAAGTATTTTTCATGTTAATCTTTTTTGGCAAATTGGAATACTGAGTTCAATTAAAATTATAACGTCAATTACAAGAAGAGCCAATTGTGCTTTTTATCTTACATACACCATTTTGTTGTGCTTGAAGTAAAGATTGGAATTAGGTAAACACAAAATATATACTCTTTTTGTGCTCATACACTACTTACACTACTTTGTAATTATATACCTACATAAACCAACAACCAGATTAAATGCTTGCTAACTGTTATAAATATTAAAGGAATAGCATATTTACATACATACATACATACTTCTAAAACATTGTTCCCTCATGATCAATATCAATACCATTTTTCTCATTACCATCATAGTCGTCTTCCACAACATGTTCCATCATCACATCTTCTCTTACCCTTCATAGTTATTATCATCATAGTTGCTATCAAACTTGAGCATCACTTCATCGCTACCACCGTCATTTACCACCGTCATTTACCACAGTCATTTACCACCGTCAGCAGCCTGAATAGCTCTTTCATCATGTATTTCGTTACGCATGACGAAACAAGCTTTAAAATAATATAGCATCATAACATGTAATAATTTTTATGAATCTTTTGGTCTAATGAACCTGTTCATGTTTAGATGATGGATAAAGGAAATAATTTTTTAAAAAAAAAAAATGTGATGTTTTGCTGTTTGTGTACGCTGTTTGAACAATACTTTCCCAAACGGCAGCAAAGCTTACACAAACAGTGATGCAGTGTCACAAACATATTTAATTACGTAAGTATTTGATTCAAGTGCACCAATAAACTATTAAGATCTAATCCTTATCCTGCTTGCAGCAGAAGCAACTCAGCTTTATACTAAAATCAAAGCATATGAACGTAAACACTTGAATGAGAAAACCAATATCACGAAATATACCATCCGAAGTCTTTATCTTCAATCTTCAGTTTTATAACTTAATTTCATTAACTTTAGTGCTTAATTTCACACACTATTATTATGGGCAGCTTACATTTATATACGAGTGTATGCGTGTGTGTGTGTGTGTGTGCACTTCAATTTGTGCCTGAATGTGAGTGGAAAAGAATCAGAGGAAAGAAGAAAATAATCCATATAAAATTATTAAGAACACTTCATAAAACAAAGCAGCAGTCATTCGATAAAATTGATGTAACCAATCTGCGAATTGCGCAGTTTCATACTTGTATGCGTACGTGTCTAATACATAGATGACATTCCACATGTATTGTATTGAAACTCATAAAGCACCACGACCGTACACAAAAAACCAACCATTACAAAAATCAGGCAAACAAAATTTTACACATATTTCATTGCCATTGAATGCGCACGTGTGTTTGCACAAGAGACACTGAACTGAGCTCGAATCGACAACTCCTCCCGCAAATTATCCTGAACTGTTTTCTAGCTGAAGTTTGATTTAAATTCAATCAAATGGCACGAATTGTTAAAGGAATTATGTTTATTCCTTCATCGTCTGTACAACATCAAACATTGATTTTACATTGATGTATATTCGTATGTGGGTATATATGTATGTACTCGTATATCTATCTACCTTTTGTGAATGTAGATACGTAAAAAATACCAGAATCTATTACTGTTTATAATGCGCTTTTTTAAAATGCTTTTTAACGTGGTTTTTAATGTGTTTTATTTAATGCAGAAAATTGTTCATGAGCGAAGTTGATGATTGTTTGAGATTTTGCAGTGTTTTCTGGTAACGGTCTCGTTGTTTGAGGGCGTATGATGTTTCATACGTATAATATAGTATATTATTGTTGCTATGTAGTAATTGTTTTGTATTTCAATTCCGTATTCCTTGGTGCTGTTGATATCTTCCATCTCTACATTGTATTTATCTGCGTTTAGCAGATAATTGTTTGTTGATAGATGTTTTGTTTTGTTTTGTTTTGTTTTGTGGTTTCTCGTGTTTGTGGATTCTAAAAGTACACTCGTAGTACATGATGAGTTTCATGTTAAAATGATAACTGTGGCCGGCTGTGCATCTATGTGCACAAATGTGTGCGTGTGTAGGTAAATTAAATTTTTTCACATCATAAAACACAATTTTCCGCTCGTAATGCGCACATAATTAGAATTTATTCCATTACTAATCGCTAAAAATTAAACTAGTGCCACAGAAAGCTAAAGAGAAAGCGAGGAAAAGATCGAGAAAGTTAGGAAAAAAGAAAGGGACAGAGAATCATAGTAAATCTGACGTATACATTGTACGTATGTAGTGTACCTTTTAAAAGCTCGAAAAAACCTTAACAAAAAGGGTATAACTTAAAAGTTTTTAATTTCTCTTTTTTATCAAAAATCATTATCATTCATTATCATAATTTATTAACGTTAATATAGACCATAAAACCGTATTATAAAAACCGTAGCATTTGTACATTTCGGCTGCCGCGAGAGGAAAAAGCAGAGCTACTTCACTTGGTAGGAGCAACATTCAGAAGAGTATGTTGTCGCTATCAAGCGTTAGATGGAGCGCTAACCACCAGCAGCAGCAGCAGCAGACAGTAGACACATTAAAGCTCATACGAATTAAACTCTTTGTTTATTAATTTTGTTTATTAATAAAACGATTGCTGTTGCTTTTAAGTTTTCATGCATTGTTCTTTATATATTTTTGATTTGTTATTAAATTCAAATGAATCTTAATTGATTTTATAAAATCCAATTTAAATTTCATTAAAGGTAGAGTAATTTTAAATAAATGTTTAATATTTAATATTAATGTGGAGAAAAACATTAATACATTAAAAAATAATACATTAAAAAAATACATACAAATATATATTTTTTTTATACATATTTCAAAAATTCCGAAAGCCATTAGCGGGAGAGACAACCGCCATTAAAACAAACTGACCAGTAATTATTTTTGTGTAATTTCACTTTTATTGTTATCCGCATGCACGAGGCATTAATTAGCGTTGTTTTTATGAACATGGTTAAGCTGTCCACTCACTTTCACTCGGACCAAAACAAATTTTGCCTGCTCCCCTCCGTTCGTTCTATGGATCCGTTCTGTGTGATATTTGAAAAACATCGCTTTTAGCGAGAAAAAAGGAAATAATTTTGAAACAATAAAAAATATGTACTATTTTTTTTTAATTTTATATATTTACCACAACTTTTAATTACCGGTAATCATTCACAAATGATGGTTGTTCAGCAAAGAGTCAACTCCTATACATTGTAATGTCATTGATGACCGTGAGAGGGAAGGCGAAAAGAGGAAAGCCGCCCTTTAAAATTATAATTTAATAAAATTTTAATTTTCCAATAAAATCCCTATAAATCAAAGAATTGTTGTTGTTACGGAAATAGATAATAAAAATTGTTTTCCAATATGTCTTTGAGGAAATAATTTTTTTAAAATCCATGCGCAAAAGATGCCAATTTTAAAGAAGCGATAATTATGTATGTACGTAGGTAAATACTGAGCTTGTGAGTGATAATAATTCCCGAAGTCACCTTGAGAAGCTTAAACTTTATTGCAATAATTATTTTTACAAATCTGAGCGCAGAGTATAAAAGGTTTCTTTGTTTGCTGCAATTTCATACAATTTATATACTTTTGAATGGATTTCGTACCATATTACAGTTCACTTCAAGTAAATTTTGTCCGCACAATATTTCGCATGACGCATGAGTAATAATCTACAATTTCTTTTCTTCCATAAAAAAAAATATTTATCATTTCGTCTCAAAAGGACGGAAAAAAATTAATTTTAATTAAAAAATATCTTCATGTCTCCGTGTCTTTCCCCGCTCATAACAGCAACTACTTTCGACGAAAGTCAGAAAAGAGAACAAAAAAAAAATTCCAAATATAATGAACAGAAAAAAGTTAAAAAAGAAGAAAAAAGTTTTGTGTGGCAATATTTCAGTGTGGCATGAGGATTGTGGTTGACTTGACTGATACTGTGACGAAGGTAGGTATTTCCTTTCGCCGTCGCATTTCAACCCACTTCCACGCTATCGTTTTTCATCATCCGACCATTTCCGGAACTTTCTCCAACTTTTTCGAACAACTTAACCCAACCGAAAAGGTTGTCATAGTCGCTGCTCGCTTGAATGGTCAATTTTGCTTTGAAATGCATAGCATTCGACCGTAACCTTCGCCAAAGGGTCGCCGATGATGCCGACGAAGCGAACTGCATGCAGGCGGCTGCGGATGATGCCTACGATGATTTACATACTTTCGACGACCGCCACCAATCGCTATATAGAAAATACCGTCGACGTTGCTCAGCAAGAGCTTGTTGCTGTCTCTTTGTATTCTTTGTTGCCAACTTTCATCGTGTCACATGGAAGCCAGCCCCATTTATGTGCTCGTTTTACGACGATTCTATTCAGCAGAGTGTATGTGCCTTTCGAGGTGCCCCCTCGTTGTACGTATCGACGAAAGGTCGGGGGTAAAAATCAAAATCAAGAAGAGAAGGCGATAAAGTAGAAGACGACAAAAAGTTAGAAGGATGAAAATATTTATCCCAAAAGAGAAAAGGTAAGAAAACGAAAACAAAATCCTAAAACGTAAAAAAATCCTCCACGTAATCACGCAACGGACCTACAATTCAGCTCAGCCCAGCTCAGCACGCGCTGAGTCCTATTCGCGCAGTCGAATTTCGCAATTGGGATTAAATTAAAATTCAAATGGCATAAATACTGACGCTGATGAAGGTTCACTGCCATGCGATGCTGCGAGAATTCTAAGCAGTTTTGTTATAGCATTTTAAAAGCACTCTCTGGTTTCTGTAGATAAACCGGATATCAGCGTTTAATGCCACACACGCCCACTCAAGCCGTGAAGTTTAGGTTGACTTGCAAGGATGCCTGCTGCTTGAAGGTGAAATAAAATTAATGTGCCTAAAATTGTTAACGTAAAAAACACAAAAAAAATTAAAAAAGAATATAGGAAAAAGTACTAAAGAAAGGTTAACAAGAGATTGGAAAATTAGTTGTTTTCGTGTCTCGGTATATCAACCAACTATCAACGTGATAATCTAAAATTTCTTTTAAAAACCAGAATTTTATCCCTTTTTGATTTAGTTTTCTGAAAAGTTAAAATAAATAATTAGTTTTTGTAAATAAAGAAAATTGTATTTTCAAATGCCTTCACTCAATCGTAATTTATCGATGATCGATGATAATGAAATTCAATCTGGTTAAAAAATGTCACCCTTGAAGTTCTTTGAGTCTTTGGCCAGTTTCATTTGTGCTGGCTGATATTAAAAATGCCAGATAAATTTCATTGAAATACTGAATAATAAAATAACGAAATTAAATAAAATTAAATACCATTTAAATTGTTTTCCGGCAACGGTCGGCGGGTCGACTGTGAAATTGGCTGAAACCAATACTTATAATAACAAAAAGTTGGTTCGTTGTCATTCGAAATATTCGTAGTTTTTAACATTACACACACACACACACCTACACACACACCTACACACACACCTACACACAGAAACACCCGCAAACATGGAGCGTGTGACACTATTGCCAACAAGCAGCAGAGGAGTTGCAGCTGACGATGCAGGAGGAGGCGGAGCAGAAGCACAACGAAGCTTAACGAAGTGGTTTGTGTCGAAGCAAGATGTAAAAAATTATACTCTTACTGATGTCGCCGCTGATGCTGCTGATGCTGCTGATGCTGCTGATGCTGCTGTTACTGTTACTGAAGTCAACGTTGTCAAAATTAATTGCAGGCATGTCACATCGCTGTCGTCGCATGTAGTGACAAACACACTTGCACACACACAAACATACTCGTACATACATTGATAAGCACGCGTGTGTCTATGCTTCAGTCAGCTTCTGATTGTCGTGCGTGCCGCTCTGTGTTTGTGCACGCGACAGTCGCTGATTGCACTGACGGGCCGCACAAGCTTGCACAATATCTCACGAAAATATATTGTACAATATCTACTCTAAATAAAGAAGGAGTACGTATCGCGTAGTCAGAAATTTGCGTGAGGTTGCTTTTTTCTTAACCTCAGTTTTTCAAGTGTTTTCTCATTATTTTATTTTCTAAAATCTACCAAAACTTTGAAATCTTTTTCAAACGACCGTGCTGGTGAAGCACCGCAGAAAGCTTAACCTCTTTTTCGCAAATGAATTTCGGCAGAGTCACGTTTCAGCTGGATTTAAATAGATTTATTGAAGCTTTCAAAAGTGCAACTGTTATATAGTATTGTTGAACAATAACAATAATTATTAGAATGATGAGAAAAATTACAATAATAATCATGATAATATCTATATCAATATAAAATAAATGCACGTAGAGAGACTGACTATTTGTTGAAAATAAAGTTTCTTTTTTTCTTATTGTTTCTGTTGTTATTTTGTTGTTGTTGTTGTTGTTGTTTTTGTTACGATTTGGCATCCATTGCTGCTTGCCCGACGGGAGATTTATTCGCCAGTTTTCTTTGTTGGCGCTGCAAATACAATCAGAATAAGAATCAGCAAAAAAAGTTCAAGTCGCGACGCCTGCAGCGCGAGAAGCCGGCCGGAAATCTTATCTTCTGGCACATACACATTCACAATCACGCACACACACACCCGCGCAAATGTTAACATAAACTTGAATAGAAGAACGTTTGCATTTCCCGCGAGGACAAACAAAAAGCGGCGGTAAGCAACATTTCAATAAATGTTCAATGCCAAAATCAGTCGCTGCTTGCATGTGCGAGTGTTGGTATGTATGTATGTGTGCATGCGTGTCGATCTGCTTGCGGTTTCTTTTGGGAAAGAATGTTAGCAATTTTCGTTTTCTCTTTTTAAGTTTAGCTTAAGTGTTCGTAAGTTTTGTTTCACTTCCTCTTCTTCTTCTTCTTCTAGTTTCTCTCTCTCTCTCTTTACCTTTTTCTTATACTTTGGAATTTAATGTCTTGCAGCTAAATCAGTACAGCATGCGTCATTGGGGACAAATAAGCGGTTGTTGTCAAGCTACCGAAAAATGTTGCTGTGACTTGGAAAAATATTTTATAATATAGAATAAACAATATAAAAGGGAATGTATATAGTAATATATATATACATATATAGTATGTATTTATATGACTTTATAAACATAAATATGTACAGATATCTATTCTTTGTGGTTTTGTGGTTCGACGCTGGAACGGTTTTCGATGATGATGATGTTTGAAACGATGTATAGGTTGAACCGCCACCTTCTTTCTTCGCATAAAAACAGGCACAAAGTGTCAATAGTTTCTGAATATTTAATACATGAATATTTATACATATTCATTTTAACTATCTTATTCTTTTCCTCTCTTTCACACTCTTTTTTTATTAAGTTTCATTAGAATCTGATAATAAAAATGAAATTTCTTAAGAAAATAGTTTGAGTAATGGTTTTTTTTTTAGTTATTTTCATCATGTCATGCGAAAATACGCAAATCATATGCATTCTATACGCTCGGAAAATATGTCGAAAAGTATGGCCGAAAAAGTCAAACATCGACACAAACAAAAATAAAAAAAAAATACAGCACAAAAAGTACCCGAATAATAAGTAAATTAGTTGAAAAAAGAGCATGGTAAAATTATCATGCATTACGATGTTTAGCTTCTCGAATGCTGTTCTCGTGCTGCTGAAAAATTGCATTTCTGCATTTTCTAAAGCTTACGCCGTTGCTTTGGCCAATGATTTCTTTTTTAATTTAATTACTCTTATTATTTGCCCCTCGCCGAACGGAAACCACAAAAAGAAACATTTTAAATTTATTCCGAATTTGGTGATTGATGTTACGTAAACCGAAAAGCCAAAAGCAAGAGTTTTGAAAACGCCATAAAAACTAGTTTCGCTGACAAGTTAAAAAAATTAACTGAAAAATAATAAAAGTAAAAAATAATATTAACAAAAAGAAAAATTAATCTTATGTTACAAGCAAAGCCCTATTTTTTGCAACAATTTGGCCTCAAATCCAGTGATTTTTTGTTGCTACGCACTCAAATTTTTATGGTTTTACTGCTTTGCGATTTTGTTCTTGTTCCGTACAATTTGCAGGCGCTTGACCTCTTTGTGTGTTTTTATATAAAAATTAAATTAAACCATTTTGTCTCACGCCCCAATTAAAACTTACTTTCATACTTCGGTTAATTTCTACAACATTTTCTCTTCTTTTTAAATTAAAAGGACACAAAATCTTGTTAAATTTCGCTGATTGAGTTCAGGCTTTAATTTTAGATTTCCATAAATAATTTTTTTTTTCATTATTCAATGTACATATTTACAATGTTCAGAAATAATACATACATATGTATGAGCCAAACGCCATGTTTGTTTTTTATCACTTTTTTTCATTTCTAACCTACAACGATAGACAATTGTAACAATCACAAAAATAACCAAAATTTAGATTTGGTAGTTGCTGGATTACTTGCAGGGTCGCGTCGGTCTGACGCCGGCGGTCTATCATTCTGGCCTCTGGCCGAAGTTTTGGCGCTGCCATAGCCAACCAACCAACACAAGCTAACTACATAAAAAACACAACGCTTATGAAGGAAGGCAGGAAAAGACAATTTTTAGCAGTGTTTTTCTTTGCAAAAAAGTTTTTTTAAAATTCGTGCCATTTTCACAAACTTCGTGTGCCATAACCCAAAAAAAAAAAAAACATTCTCTCTTTAAAAATGTCAACGCGTATCTGCTGTATTGCTCTTCTTCCATGCTTCTTTATGTACCCGTATTTATGTATGTCCAACACGACTGTTAAGCTTCGAAGAATGAGGGATACTCTTGCTCTGCTGAGACCATTTTGAATGCAGCTAGAATTGTTCTCATAGAAGAGAAAAAAACCAAATAAAACATCAAAGAGACTAAATACAGAATGTTGCAAGAGAACATAATGAAGAGAGCAAGTTAGTATAATTTTAACTTTTACCACATGCCTCCAACGAGCTCTTGTGAAAGAGATCTCGATTAGCGTCACATACTAAAGCAAAGAGCATGGTATGGAAGCGAAAATAACAATAATATCAGAGAATACTGCGAAAAAGATCCGAAGAGCGGCCGAAACTTGGAATCGTTGTAAATGCTATAGACCCAGTAACGATTGTACGGTTATCAAACACATTTTCGTGTAATAAATTGTTATTGCTGCGAAACTTTAATATTATGCTCTTGGTAAAAATAGTTAATGTTAAATAAATAACACCATCTCTGTAAAATAATACTCCAAGCTCTCAGTTGTATAGAATTTCATTAGCAGAGAATGAGAGACAGAGTGCATTTGCAAGATTAACCATAACATTTTCAAAATAAATGTTATTCCACTTCTGTTAAATGTTAATGTTAAATGTTTCACAAGTTACTTTTCTTAACAGGAGTGAAATAACAGCCACTCGTTTAAAGAGCTCCAAGAGAACTCTCAAGGCGTCATATACGTGCACACGTTTCGATAAATACATGATGTAAATCTTAACCGTACATTAGCAGAAGCTAAATAACAGACATTTAAATACAGAGCGTTCATAATAAATAAAATATTTATTTATTTAATATTTATTTTATATAATAAAATAAAATAAAATATTTACGTCAAATGTTAGTAATTTCTTACCAGAAGTGGAATAACAGCGACTCGGTTAGAGAGCTGTAAGTATGGTTGAATTGTTTTTTTAACCTTTTGCCACTCTCTTTACATTCACGTTTCTTCGGCGAACATTAATCCAGCATTATCCGTACGTTACGTTACCAACTAATCCATTAAGTCGTGCAATCTCAGTTTCCTGTTTCCGTTAGAGCGTGCATATCCATTCCTCCAGCATTAGTATTCGTTGTTGGGTTAATTTTTTGTTCATCTTCTAGTCAATCATTTGTTTTGTGCTTCTTTCATTTGCTTATTCTATCATTCGTTTATTTCATTTCATTCCGTTCCGCTTTTTTCATGGCAAATCCATTGCATTGAACTTTTTGCTTGTTTTTTAATTCTGTTTGCTGACAACAAAACAACAACAAAGCACTGTTTATTTTTTAGTAAAGTTTTGAAAACATTTTTCCACAATTGTTAAGTAGAGATTTTTCGGTTACTGCACAATAACAACACGGATGGAAATAAACGGGAAAAAAGGAAAAGATTCCACTTAATTTATCGCATCATTTATTAACATTGCCTCCGATGGCGTGTCGAAATAATCAAGTGTAAGAAGTGTAAGAAAAATACGTGTACAAACGGACAGATTAAGGCTTATTTACAACCAATACCAACAACATCAAAAAAGAGAGCAAAATAACTTATAATGAACTTACATCAATTATGTATGTATGTATGTTGAAAAACCATCATCAACACAGTAATAAACTCATTCATGAACAATTTATCCACTTTAGGATTTTCCACGCACTTCAACGCGCTGCAGAAAAGTTTGCAACTTTCATTGCAAAAGAAAAAAAAGGGCCGGAGAATTTCACGTAAAACTTCAACATCCTCTGACTCTCACTTCTCTGTTCCATTCGAACTCTTTATCATTTCAAGTGTGAAACATTAAAGTTACTTTATTATTTCTGACTCCTTGCCAAGCTTATACTGTCCAAAATAATTGTCTTCTCTCAAAACTTTGAGCCAATATTATTCTCGTTTATAGTTTACGCTCTACTCCTCTCCCTCTCCCTCTCCCTCTAACTACACCCTTTTCTTGCTAAGATAAATTCTCGAATTTCTCAGAGCTAAAGCAATAAAAGCTGCATAAATTTCAAATCTATTCGATTGTCGATTGGTCACAAGTCGTCATCGTAGGCATAGCTTCAGATAACTCTCTGAAAGAATGTACGAGTCTGAGAAAGAGTGCGATACAGTAGGATGAAAATAAAAATTAATTTATTTATTTTTAACTTTAATTTCTTAGTTACTGTGTAGAGAAAGAGCGAGGGGCACTGAAAGTTCATGAAGAGACCCGATTTCTTCTCTCTATTCTCGTCTCTAGAAGAGCTTTCTATTTCTTCTACTACTAATTCCTTTCGTAAGAACCAGTCGAGTTGTTGTCTTCTCTTGTGTGATGATGTGTTGTTGTTGTTGTTGTTGTTGTTATTTCTGGTTGAAAATAAAGACTAACACGGTAAGTGTCTGTTGCACCAAAAGGTTTTATTCGGTTTATATAATAAATCCAGTGTTTAGTTTTTGTGTGTGTGTGTGTATAGATGGCTTCCATCAGAAGTCAGAAGCGGTGTTGTTGTCGGTGTTGTTGTTGTTGTTGTTGCTGCTCCGGTTATTGTCGTTACTATTGGACACTTGGACAATTCTCAATTATTTTTCAATCAATTTAATTTTTATTGCTTTTGCCTGAGTCTTTTTTTTGTAAGTTTTATATTACTGAAAGTTTACTATGATCCATTATTCGAACTCTGGAATCGAATTATAGTCTTTTTGAAAAGAAAGTGATTTTTAAAGTGATATTCTACAATATCTTTTTTAGTTTAATACTAAAATATTTTATATAAAAACCATCGTAGGAACCATCGTCTTTGTATTTTTGCTTTAAAATAAGTAATAAATAAAATAAAAGAAAAATAAAAGAAATAAAAGAAAATCCCAATTGTCTAACACAAGAAGAAAACGCACACACACACACACAAAGTCACAAACGGTCACACATAAAGTCAGAAAACGGTCAAATTGACAGCTACGGTCTCTCTAGTGTTAAAAGATTATTATTTTATTTGATTACCCCCAAGTCGTTCTCTTCTATCGCTCTCTCTTTATATATTTTTCTCTTCCTCTATCTCTATCTCTCTTCCTCTTTCAACTAAGATGGATGACTTCTCTCTTAGTACTTCGGTTTTCGCTTAAGGAGAGAAAACTTAAATGGTGCTGCCAACTTCTTTCATGGACTGCTATTCTTTTATTAAGCCGCAAGCTAAAGTTGTTTACAAAAGCCACCCGTACGCTTCCGCCTCACACGAACATTATTTCAATTAGCCTGGAATATCTTTGAGATGTAATCTTGGCTTTTGGATTTATCTTTTTTTAGCTATTAGAGCTGAGTATGATTGTCGATGTCGACGTTTGTTGCGACGGGGCTCTCGCAAAAGGTTAAATCGGCGATATATACGACTTAACATTTGTATAGAGCTTAACAACTAAAATGGATACTACTAAAAGATTTAATTTTATTTCAAAGAGTTTTAATAAAAGTCGATGCAAGTTCTTAGATTTATTTATTTTCAAACAACCGAAATAAACATTGTTAAATAAAACTGTAAAACTACCGAAAGATATTAAAATTTGTCTTTTTCCTGTCGTAGTACCTGCCACCAACTATGTCCATTGCTTTTTTTCTCTTCTATAGGTAACTTTACATATCGAATCAACCGTCAAAGGCCATAAAATTGCATTTTTATGACCTGCGCTAACCATAAATCTTTATTGAGAGCTCGTTCGGCCACCGAGATATCTCTTGCTACCGCGCACTGGTTTTGCTGCAACAGATTCAAAGAATGCTCCGAGCAAAGGCGTGCTTACGTGAGTTTGATACACGCACAAGAGAGTTTAGTTGGGGCACTTCTTTCACTTCTCTTCTGCCGCCTTATTCAGCGAAATCACAATCATAAATATGTTATAGTATGTCAATTCGTGGGTATTTTTTACCGAAAGTTTCAAAGGACAGAAAAATGAAGATGCAAATTTTATGGCTTCCTCAGGTAAGAGACGACAAGAATCAAAGGAAGGGAGAGAGTGCTGACAGGGAAAGAAATACAATAGAAATATCTCTCTCGAAATCATTTTTACATTATTTATGTCCATTAAAATGTACGTAGTTTAATGTTGAATACAAAGAAGTTTCAGGAAAAGAATTATAAAAAAATTTAAAGAAGAAGAAAGTATATTATGCTAATAGTATTATTTTAGAAATAAAGTATGCGTAGAAAAGACGTGGAGGAAGGTTGTATAGAAATCGCACAGCGACAATGGGTATAAAATATTATACGCATGCACGCATTGTCAGATTATATTGACTCTTGTAAACATTTTGAAGCTATTTTAAATTGTGTGAAAGCGGAGATAAGAGTATTTGTGATGGAGAGAAAAGCATGTACAGAATTTTCTTATTCTACGTATGGTGCCATAGATATTGTGGAACCATAGATGCCATCCCATCATTCATCAACATTGTAAATGATTTGTATATTCCACTTTAGATCTCTTTCGTGCTTAAACGAATAAAGGTCTTGCAATAAACTAGCTATTTTTAATGATGGTAGTCTTCTTATAGATTTAACGAAATTAATTCAATTGAACGAAAGTCTTCGATTATTGTGCGCGGAAAGTAAATCGGAAAATTAAAATTAAATTCTCTACGCACCGAAGGTTCTTTATTACAGCTATACTTTGTGCACTTATACTAAACATTATCGTAATCATCATGCGAGCATTTTTCCATAAAATTATCATTCAGTGGTTATTAATTCTAATCAATAAAAAGGTATTCGAAGACGTATAACTCATACGCCGTGGTGTACTTTTCCAAAACCTTTTTCAGGAGAAGAAAAAGAATAAGAATGAAAATTTTCAATGCATTTTAAATCAAACATAACTGCATAACTTTTAATATTACCTTTTGATGTTTTCTAGCATAATGTGCTTCTTTCATGTTTTCTACCATGGCCTTTGCTTGATTTTCTTAGGCGTCGACGAAAATGGAAATAATTTACCACAACCATAATTCAACGCTGCAAGGTACTGCCTTTTCACAAAAGCGAATGTTCAAATCAGTTTCCGACTCTTTCAAAAATTGTTGAAAATATACGAGAATGGAATATACTTTTTTTATTTGAATTTATATGAAAAGTAATATTGCGATAAGAATGATTTTAACGATTTATGTAGCTTTATAAAGCTTTCTACTCCGGTAGTCGCATGCTACAGCCTAAATCAATATAAATTTCTACACTTTTTCTGAGTGACCTCATTTTTCTTTGTGCTTTTTTTTCTTTTTAGACCTTGTGCTGATCTGCATTGAATTACGTATTCACGAGCGTGTTAATATCTATTTTTTGTTGAATACTTTGTTAACCACAGAAGAAATAAATACTCAACGCTTAAGAGTTCAAGTTTTTTCTTTGCTGAAAGCATCATCCTTCTAATGTGAGTTTTCGCAGAGTAAACTGACAGCGAAAAGCTGAAATGAACTTGGATCAACACGAAAAGTAAACAGCTTAACGTTCATAATTTTCTGAGTGCCGACCTTGCTAGATTTATTTAAGACTTGCTAAATTTATTTCAAGTAAACCTCACACTCCACACACATTTTCCACCCTCTTACAGAATGATTTTGAATGAATTAAGTGTTTGAGCTATCAAAGTATAGTTTATGGTTTTTATACCATTTTCTTAACTCCTTCCACTTATATGTTCCGTTTTCCAGTTGTTGTTCCTAGTATTACAAAAGAAGCATGTAGTCATAATGAAATGCGGTGGTCCTGCGTATGTGAGGTACCGGTTTCTTTCAGAAAATTTCATATTTGTGGAAATATTCAGATGAAAGAACAAATTTATTGCTAACACTTCACAATTTCTATTTGAAGCGCGATTGATTAACGCAGAGTTAATCAATTGAGCGGCTAATTTAGCATAAATTAATTTGTTCTGTATTTTTTTTTGTTTTTTTTATATTGAAATAAATTTACTTGTCCTTTTTTTTTGCATTCAGAGAACTCTTCGAACGATAAATGTGCACAAAAACCGCACCTCTTCACGGGTACCACTTCAATTTTACCGGAGAGCTCGAGGTCTCTTATTCCGTAGTCAAGCCGCAAGTTAGTCGTACTTTAAAAACGTGCATAAGGACGTTGCCAACCCCTCCTCATCGCGTCAACATGATAGTTTTAAATACCTCTCACTGCACTTGAATCGTCTTTCAGCGCACTCATTTCGGGCAAACAATGGCGTAAATAATCCAGCCGCACCGACAAAACAATTGGCCCGAAATGAAAAGACTGCAAACAAGAATGAAAACGCAGAAGAAAGAAGCAGGTCAAAACGAGAATGGAGGACTATGTAGCGTTAATAATTCTGCAAGCAAAAGCTGACTGATGGTGGTAAAGGGGCGACACAACACCAACTAAGCTAAAAGTTGGCGTCCAGCGTGACGCTTGCGACGGACGCATGCAACACTTGAAATTGCTGCAATTTTAAGTAGAAATGTACTTTCGTTTTCGTTAATACTCGTAACTCATTCAAGTGCAGGCAGATACCACAAAGGCAGGCTAGCCTATCCCGAGCATTTACTTCCACTTCCCGCACCATCGCCACCAAAACAGAAACAAAAGCGTGTTTTGCGCGCGTTGATTCCCAAAATACATAAAACGATTAAACGAGGTTGTGATTAATGAAATGATTGACGAAATGATTAAATTTTATAACAAAATATATAACAATTAAACCTTCGTTATTTTCGCCACTTCTAATTCTTCATTTTGTTTTCATACAATTCATCATAATTCAGGACTATTCAGTGCTTTTACAAATTAAAATTAGTCGAATTTGATGGTCGAATTGACCATCAGGCCGTCTCTACCGCCTTAACAGTTGCCGACATTGGCCTTTTGCTTTTAGACTTCATATAAATTAAATCTTAGCACCTTGTAGAAACCATTTCTTTAGTCGAACAGGTCCTCGTCGCTTTTTCGTCCCTTTGTTTTGGAAATTAGTCGGTACCGCTGATGGTTCGGGTTTGCTTGTGAGTGTTAATAGTTTTTTGCCTTTTCTTGCCATTTGTTGGTAACTTTTTATTATGGCCTCGGTTGAGCAATATTTTATGATGCTTCACTGTGATAATCGCTTCAATTAAGTTGCTGTCTGTAACGCTGACGTTTTAAGCGGCAAGCGTTTAGGCCAGAAAGAAACACTAAGTAAAGAGACACCGCGTCACCGAAACCATTCTCGGGTGATACTAAATAGAAGTAAACGTAACCTTCGTTGCCTGGCTTTTGGTTTTTCCTTCTGCATAGCATTTAATTCCTAAAGTAAAACGAATGCAAAAAAAAAAAACTTTCTTGAAGCCAAGCGTTATGGTTAAGGGTTTTCCTGCTACCGAAAAGTCCGCCCTTTTCAGGGATTAAGGGCTGCCACAGCCCTGATCATAGCCACAGCCATTGTGACTGCATAGTAAAAAAAATTTCCGGAGAGAGAATAAATTTTTAATCCTCAAGTGTTGATTACATTCACAAAAAATGAAAGAAACAAAACAAACTTTTTGTTGTCTTGTTTTCATTCTTCCCAAAGAATGAAAGAATTTTTTAACAATTTGTTAAATAAACGGAAAGAGAGCTATTGTTTTTTGTTTCTTTCGTGAGCAGTGAAATAAAATGTTAACGGTTTTGGTCGGTTCTTGCTTTCTGAGAGTAATCCTTTTAAAATAAATGTTAGAAGATAAAGAAAAGACTAAATGTTTTCATTTTTAAGCGTTAATTAAAAATTGTATATTTTAAATCATATTAAATGAAAAATTATTATTAAATATTATTAAATATTATTAAATTAAAAAATTATATTGAGTTAAATGTATATTAAATTAAAATTTGCATTATTAAATGTAGTATGTATTAAATGAGGTATTAAATTTCCACTCTTCTCATAACTATTGTCTTTAAATATTTGTCAAAATATTTAACATCTATCATAACACTTAACACCTTTTTTTTCCGTTTGTTTTGTGATTTTAAACATATAATAAATTTAGCGACTAATATCATGTAAATAGATGTATCACTTTATTTAAATAATTTAAATATTAAATGTTTAGGCGCTGAATTGTGTTAAGCTTCTATAAATATTAACGAAATTTGTGCAACGCAAAATTGTGTGAATTAATAAATAAATTCATTCGCGAGAAAACTTTTCGGTCAATCCCAACCAAAACAAAAAAGCGCACAAACAAGTAAAAGAGTAAAGAGTACCGAAAATTAAAAAGAGGAATTCATAAATGAATATAAAATACATACTTTCGCAAATAAAAATATATTGTTCTTAATTTAAAATATTAAAAAACAATCTAAAAATAAACTGTTATTGGATTTTTGTTGTCAATCATTACGGTCCGTCTCTTACCGTTCACCGCACCAAAAAGAGAATGAACACAATCACACACACATGAACACTCACTAAACGTATAAATATGTACATAGTTTTGTGCAAGAAGCAGCAGGAAATTAATAAATAATGCAGAACATTAAGGAAAACTTCGTCGTTGGTTTTCGGGAAAGTAAGAGTCACGTTCGTGAATCTGTACAGAAAAGTGTTTGTAAACAAAAGGACAATAACAACAACAGCAACAGCAACAACAGCAATCAAATAACTCGTACAGCCGAAAGGCAAATGTTACTTGTACTAAGTTTATATTGAAAATTGAATTAGAACTTCATTGTTTCTGGTACAAAATAATTCCGTCCTCGCGAACGCAATATCGTACCATCCTTAAGCCAAAATGCGGCTAAGCGCTAGCATTGACAAAAAATTGCTACACGGTACAAATTGTATTCTCATGAGTCTGGTTATCACCAACACCAACAACACGTGGCTCCAGACAAATGTTCGAAAAATCATATCGTTTTCTGTGTGTGTGTGAGATTGTGTTTAGGGAGGGAGGATGTTACAAGATTAATGGACGAGCAAATTGTCGGTATCGTATTTGTCTGTTGCGGTGTACCGTTGATATGGCGTAAACACATGAAAAGCAAAAAAAAAAACACAACATTAAAATTAATAAACAGAAAAACTAATTTGTACTAAACGAATAAGGTTCGAAAAGTATTTCGAAGGATTGTAGAGGGAACAACGAAGACAACACCTTCATGCCTACACGCCGCAGCTTGCCTTCATCGTCGCCATAATCTGCAGCTTTTAGGAGAAGCATACTCGTACAGCATACAAAAACAACGTAGCATAAAGTTTGGCAACTTCGGCGTTGGTTAGTTCGAATGTAATACAATGCAATGTTCTCAAACTTAAGTTCGGTCGTTCTTCCAAATATTGATGTCGTTATTGTTGCTGCTGTTGTTGTGGTTGCTGCCGTTGCTAGAAATTGCTGTGGTACGAGCATAACTAAATTATGGCAAATTATGCTGTTTTTGTTCAAGATTTTCACTATAATTGTGTCGATAGTAATCAAAATTGCTAACCAGTTGTGAGTTGAATCAAGTTGGAACGTGATTAGTTTCAACAGCAGGAGGTTTGTATATCGTCCGGGAGGTGCTTCTACGGAAAGAGGCGTAATATTTGAACTCTTTTCTTTGTTTTTTTTGTTAAAATATTAGTTTGTCATGCAAAATAGTTTTCTAATTTATACAATCAATAATTTTTACTTAGTATTTAACTGCTAATAAATTGAAAAAGAATTATTCTAATAGTTTTAAAATTGCAAAAATGTTTAAATAAAGAAGAGAATATTATTGTTGTACCCATCTTCCCTTGAAAAAACGAAAAAAAAATTAATATTTTCGTTTTATTTTTAGAAACATTCCTTTTTTTAAAAAAAATCTGCTGTCCCTCTTGTTTGAGTTTATTTTGTTTTTTTTTTAAATGTCATCACTTAATTGAATTTTTCCTATTCAATAAAGTTTTCTTCGAAATGTTTTTATTTGTTTTGCTTATATTTGTTTCTTTTCTATTTTTTTCAATTTTTTAGCGATTTTAAAGTTTTCTTTATCAACATTTTTGGTGAAAATACAATAAATACTGTTATCTTTTATTTGTCGATTCTTTTTCCATTTGCCTGAAAGTTATTTGAGACAATTTTCGGAAAAAGTATAAGATCGATTAATCATGGGTAATGAAGCTGCCGTACTTTTACAAATTCCGCTTTTATGTACACGGTTTTTTGGCACAATTTTTATTTATCTGTAAATATAAAATAAATATCTAGCGTGTAAAAAAAAAAGAAGTTAAAAAAAGTATAAAGAAATGAAAAAAAAAACATCAAATAGAATGCAGAGCGGTTAAAAATTATTATTAATTTAACGCATCAACGCATTTAAATTTCATTAATAATAAATTAGCTAAAAAAGCTTCTCAGAAATCCGGCGACCACTGAATAATCAGGGCTAGTAATTTTTTATTAATATTTTTCTTCTACTCGATGACAAAATATATTTAAATATATAATTAATTTAATTAGGAAAACAGCTTATCATAAATTTTTTCCTAGAAATATTAAAATATTCCGTACTCTACCATTCCATACTTACACAAAGATAATACCTTTATATATATCATATATTATTAAATGTATTATATTTACGCACATTATATATGTATATTATTTAATATACGAGTATATTATATCCATATTTAACTTTTTTTTATTGACGTAAAATGTCGGCATATCTTATTTACTTTTTTAAAATATCACGAAGTATAAAAATAACAAAGAAAACTTTTAACTTCGGCCTGGTCGAAACTCATGTATCCTACACTCTCGAATCGATTATGAAAAAGTAGGCGACTAAGCCGCCATTTTCATTTTACTTACAGATAGTAAATTGTGATGTATTAAGTCCTTTATAAACTCATTTATAACACGGCCTTTCTCAAGGAACATATGTATGTATATGGTATTTGCTGAGAAATTTTGTTCTAAAAACTTATGATTCTATATTTAATAAAAAAGTACCACGGCACAGACCCAATTTTTCCAGTCTCAATCCCAAATATCCGATAATGATGGAATATACTTGCAAAATTTCATGGCAAAATCTCTATACGTTCTCCCGCAATCGTGATTTCGATACAGACAGACAGACAGACAGACAGTCGGGGCTAAATCGGCTCTATCACGCCCCGTTTAATGCGTTACAAATGAAATAACAAGGTGAATATAAGAGTGTAGGGTACAGATATCAAAGTAAACAAGTTCCTTAAGTTTGTCTAAGAGTATAAAAGCGAAGAACATTTTTTCTTCTTAATTTAATTTATTTAAAGACAGTGTGTGGATAAAAATATCACAAAATGGGTGCTACCTCACTGTTACTCTTTATTTGCTTGAATCTTCTGGCGGTTACCGTGCTCTCAGCTATTCTGCAAGAATCTGAATTGCAAGAATCGTGGCGTGATCCTTTGTCTACATCTCCAAGAAGTGGTCTCGGCGTTGTAAATAACTTGAAAATTCCAGATCAGAATAAGAATTTTTGGGATGAATTATTTGATGAATTAGAAAAATTATTGTAAATAGAAATTTGAGGTTTGTAAATTTTCAATTTATGTGAAATAAATAAACCATTCTGGTACATTCGATAAATTTAATAAATTTAAAGTTGTCACATTTGATTTCGGAGGCCTGTTTTAGAAAAGAAGAAGAAAATTTTACCACTATAATTACTTGGTGGCCTCTTAGAGTATTTGTAAAAGTTCGTATACGAGCTCGTACGTACATATACACATATATTTTTCATATTTATACAGAAAAGTCTACTTCAGAACAATTTTAAAACAATTATTTACAAGAAACAAGAAAAAACCATATCAAAACGTACCTTTTTGTTGGCAACGCAATGCAAACGGCACTTCTCTTTATGCGCAAGGCAGTCTTCACTTTTTCCTTACGAGCGAGTCCAGCGGCAGCATCCCGAGTGCCTAACTTTGATTTCAGTTTACTTCAAATCGTCTAAAGATTTTCCTCAAAGATATCAAATTGTTTCTTTGCGTCATCCATTCGTCCTTATGCGTCTAAGGCGCCTGTTAAAAAGGGTTTATTTGTTTAACCGAATTTTACCTGCCATGATTTTCCCTTTTAGCTGATTTTGGAGTTAATATAGAGTTCAAAGAAAATTAACTTCTTTTAAAAAATTAAATTCGACTATTTACAATGCATTTAAAATTATTATTGGTATGAGAAAAGTTTCATCCTTGCAATATCGAAAACCAGCGTAATATAACTTCAAATAACAAAACTGAAATTGCGTTCAAAACTAAGGTAATCATCCCGATTTCATTCCTAATATAGTTAGCTGAGCTATAGTTTAGCTGAGTTAACCAAACCAACAGTTAAATTGTTTTATACTTTATAACAATTTTAATGGAATATTCTGTTTTTCTCATGAGTTCAATTAAGAAGACATCGTATCATAAAGTCTTTCCTAGCAATATCAAAAAATTACGTAATCTACCATTCCAAATTATTCTCAAACAAAGGAATACACATGTTGACCTTGTTTATACTGACGTAAAATGTCGGAATATCTCAATCACTTTTGAAAAATAGCACGAAGTAGATAAATTAAGAGTAAGAGTGTTAATTCCGCGTGGCCAAAGCTCGTATATCCCCTACATCCGCAGCTATTGAATGGATGACGAAAAAGTGAGCGGGTGAATTTCAGTTTCATTTCATTTACAAATAGTAAATCCTATGATGTAAATCATAGTAAATCCTATGATGACATCCTATGATGACAGAGTATCAAAATTCCATGGCGATACCTCTATTCGTTTTCGCGCCACCGTGATTTCCACAGACATGTCTGTCCGTCTGTGGACAGTCAGGGTTAACCCACGCTGCTTTTGATGCACTACAAACGGAATAACAAAGTAAATATATTTACTCTTATCCCATCGAGTGTAGGGTAAAAATAATATTAACACTAGAAGGACCGTGTTTTCTTCATACCTATAAAGATCGCAACGGTCATTTTGACCGCCTGCTCTTTTTAGTGTACAAGCCTTAATAAATCCGTATTTAAATTTTGGATTATTAGAAAAATTTTATTTATTTAAATTTTTTAATCAAAATTTGTGCATTTTACAAATATGTTTTTAACCCTGCCGATATATTTTCCGCATACAGGTTGGTGACAGTTATCGGGCATTTAAAATGTTTTATTTTGATTACAATTATAATTTATTTTACATTGACCGCTGCGATCTTTTTAGGTATATGAGGGCGTAGGAACCAAAAAAAAAATTTATAAATAAATCGTGTTTGCATTTTTTGCTTTATAATAAGAAATAAATAAAAGTCACGAAAGAAAAAGAAAATCGCAATTGCCTAACACAAGATATAGCCACATGAAATCAGAAAACATTCAAAATGACCGCTGCGGTCTTTCTAGTGTTAAAGTAAACAAGTTTTTTATGTGTGTCAAAAGGTATAAAAGCGAAGAAAATTTCTTCCTCTTAATTTCTTAATCATAGAGACAGTTTGTAGGTGAAAATATCACAAAATGAGTGCTACCTCACTACTAATCATTGTTTGCTTGAGTCTTCTGGCGGTCACCGTGTTCTCATCTCTTCCTCTTGAATCGCAAGGATCAGGGCGCGATCGTTTGTTTACAACTGCAACAAGTTATCCAGAAGTAATAAAGGAAAAAATTCCAGATCCAAATATTGCCTTTTTGGAAAGGTTTAAGATTTATTTACCAATTTAAATAAATTAAGTAAACATAAGCCTAAATACTATAGCTTTACGAGTACAATAATGTAAAGTTATGTACAATATTATGTACAATAAAATATATACTGCATTCGAAAAAAAGAGAACTATATTCCTTTACTTTCTACTGAAAAATCTGCTGGAATATATTCGTGAGAACTACGAATATTCGTATGGTTTCCATTTTCGAACGATAGCTTAAGGCATCACTCCTAAAATCAACTCAGTTAGATTCATTCTGCATCATGAAAAGTCCTCTAAAAGTACTCCGGAAAGTTTCACAACTTCATTAAATCTACCATTAAGACATAATACATTGGCAAATATTTGCTGTGCAATATCTTGAGCCTTTTCAAAATCTAAACGTAGTTAGTAACAATACACTCTTTTACAGAATCCATTACTGCAAAATCCTGCAAGTTGTTTCACTTGCTTTGTCTTTTCTTGGAATTATTTCACCTTCGAGGCAACGAGGCAACCTTCCCCTTACAACTATTGAAAAGTTTTACTTCTAAAAATAACCTTAACTGGCATTGTTGGTAGCTTAAAACTAGTACAGAAAGACTCTTGCAGGAATTTATATCCTGTTAGCTGCGATTTAAAAAAAAAAATCAAAATTGAAATTTTTCAAAAAGCGGAACCATGTAAGTTTCTATAATAAGTGGGGTTTTTTTTTTCTATGCTCTTCTCTTCTAATCTCTTCTTTACTTCTTCTGTTTTTATTCTACCGGGGACACTTAAGTACAAATTTTTCTAAAAAGCTTAAAAAAGGTGCGCTGACAAGTTTTGATAAGAAAATAATTTATTTATGAGAAATTGTGAGAATTGTGAAAACAGACGAATAATAACCTCTTCTTACGGTTACTATGGTTAAAAGTATTGGAAAATCTTAACGGAGGGAGTGATATCTCTTAAGACAAGTTCATAAAGTGAAGATTTCAATAAAGAAATTTACTTATGAGTACATACTGTGGTATTTTTTTATATTTTTCAACAAGACCTTGCGATAATAACAATCTTTATTTTATAATAAAGAATAAATGATCCTAAAGGAGTAACCTTTATAATTTTCTAATAATAACCTTCTTTTATAATTTTCAGATTTTCGGGTCGAAATAGGTAGAAATACTCGAAAATCTTCTTTGTTTCGGTAAAAATTTAAATGCAGCTACGTTTCTGGCTTACTCTAGCAACACCGTGCGGAACGATAAAGCAGAAAATAGTTAAAAGTCGTCTCAAGAGGCTTGATCGCGTGTACCGAAACCATTATTATGCAAACCATAATTATTCAATTAATTTTAAGCTGTTTTGAAATAAACTTATGTTTTTTCGATGTTATTAAAATACACTCTTTCTATAAAAATTAATAGTGTGTGTCTTATATTATCGTTTATCGTCTTTATTTTTAAAGAATTGTTCAATTAAATTAAATTTATTATGGTACAAATTATTTGTGTGTGTATTTAACCGTGCAGTACATTAGGTCACTCCTATTGACAAACTTCTGCATATCTTCGTTTCTTGAAAATAAAATCCTTCGACAACGTTCAATGTTTTTGTTTGCCGAAACTGCATGGAAACGAATTTAAAGCGGAAGGAGCGGTAAAGGGCGTGCTCAATCTATTAACATTTGTTCATCTTTTTCTTTGTTTTTAATCGTCTCTCAACTTCTGTTATTAACAAAAGTATCGTTAGCTATCAAGACTATTCAAAGCTATGAATCCAGGAACCCAAACTAGTATTCTTTTGGATTTGAACAAGTTTAAAGTTTCAAATTGAAAAGTTTTCAGCATTATTACATAAAAGACTGTATTTACACAAAACTAAACTAAAACTATTTACACAAAACTATGTAAAATATTGTGTGTTCTATAAATGAACGTTTCTTTTAATCCATTCCAATACATTTCTTTCCAGGATTTTCAGTGCAAAGCTAGCAAAAAAGTTTACCTCTGCTTTTACGCCAACCAAAATGCCGACAAGTTTGTCTTCGTAGATGACCGGCCCACCCGAATCCCCAATGGTGGTCCTATGGGAATCAGTACTCTCCAAACATATTGTCAAATCTTCTCTATATTCCTGAGGGCATTTTCTCGCCTTAATGACGGTTCGCTGCAATTTATCTTGGGGCATTGTATACTCTTGTCCACCCGTACGTAACACCTTGCGACCCCAACCGGCAACGGTGACATCCGAGTTTTCCGGCAATTGGGTCGTACTTAGCGGAATGCTTTGCACATTTTCGGAGAATTCGAGCCTCTCGGCCAGCCGCAGAAGCGCGAAGTCATAGTATTGATATGCTGGAGGCCTGTATCTGTCATAAATTGTAACAGCTTTCACTTTTTTTATTGGGTCGGCAAATCCCCTTCGAAGGGACTTCGAGACGAACTTTCCATACTCGCGAGATGTCGTTCCAACTATGACGATCAGGTCTTTGCGACTGTAGAAGTAGCAAGTAAAAGAAAAAGAACGAAGATATTTGTTGATGAGATTGCGGAATGACTTACATGACAATGGGTTTGTATTTAGTCTCCGGTACACTCTCTATAACACAATGAGCTGCCGTAAGGATATAATACTTTGACAGGATTACTCCGGTGCAAGTATTTTTATTAAGAGTCCCTACTGAGGCAATAAAAGGAAAGTCTCCTATCCGGGCGTCCTCACCGCCCAAAATGGCTGTCGTCTGCGGCACCATCTGCACAAGGACGATGGTAACGAAGACCCAGCAAAGACACGAGCTCGCGATTTCGTAAGAAAACATTTTTTTATAAGTGTAAACTGTAACTGATAATCGCTTGAGAGATCTTCTGGCATTTTATACATTAAAAACCGTGCGTACTACGAAAGCAACGTATGTATGTACTACAAAACAACGTACTACAAAACAACATGACCATGAACATAGTTTTCTATCGTATTAAATTTTTCAATAGATTTTTTTAAAGTTCATTTGAGTAAATATCTACTTTTATATCAATTCGTCTTGGTATATACTTGATATTATACTATATATACAATACGAGGTCTGTTCAAAAAGTATCGCGAATTTTAAAATCCCGCGAGTTACGTACGTATATTTGATTTTAAATATTTTTGTGGCGTTTATTGTTAAAAATTTTTTAAATTTTTGATAAAAATCGAATGGCACGAGACAATCGATATTTTTAGGTCCTCAGCAACTTCTCTAACGCTGATTCCACGATTGGCCAATACTATTTTTTCACTTCATCAAAGTTTTTGCCTGTTGTTGACGTGCTCGGGCGTCCGGCACGCTCTTCATTGTTCACATTTGCTCGGCCTTCTGACAACATTTTGTACCATCGATAAACGTTGCTTGTGCGTCCGCGCACTTAATTTTGTTTTTCACACAAAATCGGGTACAGATATATTGATTAATTTTATGGAATAGGCAAAAATCAAAGACGAGCCAAAACATGTCCAAGCAAAATAGCTGTCAAAAATTAAGTGAACATTTAAAGTGGCCGAACTTGTCAGCATAAGTGTGAGACATGAGTACCAACATAACGCCACCAAAAAATTGGAAATTGAATATACCTAACCCGCGGGAATTCAAAATTCGCGATACTTTTTGAGCAGACCTCGTATATACTCGTACTATACCAATTAGCTTTTGTAGATTGTTTTTGTAGATACCCATTATAATACCCATTGAGGGCATTTTCGTAAAATATACATATATGTAAGTTTGCACTTATACATACGTTTCAAGAGCTTTGTTAACTCTTTGATTGTTTCAAAGAACAATTGTGTTAATAAAATGTTGCTTCTTTCAGTAGTTATTTTTAATATAAATTCTGTACGGACGCATATATAGTGAAAGTTATTAGCTTTTTCACGGCGAATTGTTTTAATTGGCTGTTCTGCAGGTTATATCCAAATGTTCTATCTCAAATCCTAATGTTTCCTTGCTCAGGAAAAATCCTGACTTTAAAAAACCTTACCTTAAACCGGCCAATATCTGTGTAATATTAGCTAATATATAATAGACTTTTATTCAAACTGTTTTGTACCTTATGAGTAATATGGCCTTTGAACCACACTTTTTGGTGAAGTCATTGTATAACACTGACTGTTAGCCTAAAGCACAATGCCTTCAGATATGTCTCGGTCATCATTTTACTCCTTCAGAGTGTGTACTCTTCATTATCGTCCTCTCCCACTCTCATGCTCGTTATATAGTATATTGTATCTCTGCGTTCTTTCCACTGCGGTTGCTATTCGGTATTCAGCATTCATAGTCCTTTGATGCCATTCAACAAAGCTCTACACGCATCCATTACTATAAAATATAAAGTAGCTGAAACCTCAAACCACCGAATGGCTATTAGATCCGTTTTTGAGAAAACAATAGCGCCACAGCGCTTACTAAAAGTTGGAAAGAGACAACCTCTTGCAGAGAAGAGGGCAACCGTAGACAAAAGATTTCTAGAAGTTGGTGGGAGAGAAAGAAAATGGTGAGGGTAAAATGGAATTCAGCACCATGGCAAGCGTGACATCAAACCACAAAATGTTTTGTTCGAAGCATAATATCGTATATGCCTTTGGTGTGGCCGGCACAGAAAACACATCTTCTGCCGCCGATGATAGCTCGAATTCCACTAAGAATGTAGCTGCGAGAATAAATACATTTTTGGCCAACCTGCGGACCAACCTGCGGACAAACGTTATTTGCTAAATTCTCTACTGAATGCGAGGACGAGCGTGAGCGCCAGTCTGTGCGGAGAGTCTGTGGAGCCTCTAAATATTTCGAGCTGTCCTATACAATCTCTACATAGAAGCGAAAGGAAAGGTTATACAGGTGCAATTTATGTATATTAAAAATAATCATACAGAATATATTTTTTGATATTTCCTTGGAAAACATAAACATAGGGCAAAAAAGAAAACATAGAGCTATAAAGAATGAAATGGGATCATTTTCTATTCACTTACTAAGTTAAAATTTTTTTTAATATTAAAACTTTTTCCAATATTAAAACTTTTACCGACCTTTAAATAATAAAAACCATGCCTCATCTCATTCTGCTTAATGATTTTGAATTTGAGAAAATAAATATCCTTATAATTACCATCTAAGCGAAAAAATAATTATATCGTGATGAAATAAAAAGCTATCTATTTTGCCTTGAAAAAATTTGCGATAAAATAGCGATACTTACTCATTCTTTTACTTAATTGCTCTGCAATTTATTTTGCATTACTCAAACTCTTTTCGATAGTTTTTGGAAAATTCTAAAACTGTTATTTATTGACGATGAAAGCATTAAGACATTGTTTTTCACGAGTTTTTGTAAACATGTTCCGAAAGAAAATACACGATTTCTTCAGCAACTACAGGGAAAAGTTAAGGAAATAAATTAAAAAAAAAAATATATCGTACATTTTAGAAAGTGCTTTGGCACGAAAAGAGAGAAAGATAAAAAAGTGTTGTGTAAGAGAAGTCTCTAGACGTACACATCAACTGCTTTATATCAAACTTTGGCAAGATCTTAAGCAGCTGCTCCCCGCAGCGAGGTTTCTCCCTTTCCTTATTTCCTAGATAACTTTTCTTTCTTTGGCTTGATTAACACAAAGCAGGCGCATTTTATGTTGAAAGAAAACTTTTTGTTTAAAACAATTTTGTTGTTGAACGATAAAAATAAGCGAGAAGGAAAAAAAAATAAAAACTTAAAAACTGAATAAAGTAAAAAAAGTGTTTTTTACCAATAGCAAAAAAAAAAAACAACAGCAAATTACGTGAACTAACTTAAATTTGATTCCGTGGTTTTTTTCAACTGTTACGCCTGACGACTAAAAAAATGAAAAAATTAAAAAAAAAAACCCGGTGGATAAGTTTAGCGTTGTGAAAATATCTGTCTGTTGTTATAGCTTTTTTGCTGTTGCTTTAGTTAGAATAAATTGACACCATTCTCAGTTTGTTTGCTTTATTTCAGGCCAAGTAGGACAAATAGAAATGAAATTTCACAATACCAAAGTATCGTTTGTTTTTTTGTAAAAATTCTATTCCATGCAAAGATTATTAAGTTTATTTATTTCTGTCGCGTCAAACAATAATAATAATATTGTAAAAACAAAAAACAACGTTTATTTGTCTAAGATAAAGAATATCTATATTCTACGTCAATCAAAAGATGAAGCAGAAAATTCTTGCGGAATAGTTTGAAATTATTTGAAATTACATAATTCCATTTTTGGATTAGTTTGATAAACTCTACGTCAATACTTCAATTTTGTTATTACTGCTTTCAAATATCTACAAAAAGAACTACGAAAGCTTCTTGAGATGCTGAGAGCAAAACTGAAGGGTCAGTCAGCATTTTCCACTTAACGAAAGAGCGATTAACGAAAGAGCAAGAAAGGCTTGGCTTAAAAATATCTCAACCTTGAAAGCAATTTCGAATTCCTCGCCTTGAAAGCAGGAAGAAGGAATAGGAAAACTTGGCCCAATAGCCTTTTGAACTCGATTTAAACCGCACTCGATGAAGCTGTGTTCTGGTTTAGCCTTGGATGGTATTTAACAATACTTTTTTAGTGGTCTGATGGTCTGCCAGCTCAGTTTTTTAGGGCGTCTTGTTTGCTTGCTTGTCTCTTATGCGAATATCTAGTTGTGTCTTTGGACATCTGACTTTTTTTAAGCCTCAGTCTTCATTAATTTTTGGGGGAAAATTTTATTTAGTTTCAAAGACGTTGCCGAAATTCAAATCATGTATTACGCCAGTAATTCCTCGCTTTCAAATGTCTAAAATTGTGCTAAAGAAAACGTGGCATTAATAATCACAAATCATGATTTTATCCTGATCAAATCATGATCAACTTTATTTAGAATGTACAATATAAGTAAGGAGAATTTATGAGACTACTTGACCGCAATACAAATGGACATTTCGTGGTAATGATGTCGGCTTACGATACTTACGATACGAGTACAAAGGATATAGAGCGTCTTTGAGTATTTCTATGCTGGGGCATGTTATGGATATTGCAAACGAATTGCAAACTTTTGCGCAAAGGCAAAATGTTCAGCCGTACAAACACACCCACATACAGAGACACATACAAACGCTCAGACATGCTTCTCCCTAACGTTAACTGCGTTCATATATAATGAAAACTATGTTCTCAACCTAGTTCGAATACATGCATCAAAATTTTGTAGGCATTTTCAGTGGAAATCTAATTTCATTTTAAGGAAGGCTATAAATTTCAGTATTATTACATCTGCAGCAAAGAAATCATGCTATTATTTCTACGAAATATCTTGAGATGATCAGAGGGCGAGGTTCCTGGCAAGGTTTTTGAGTTTGCGTTGGTGGAGATGGAGAAAAAGAAGAGACAAAATGAAGGACTTTTCAAGTAGAAGAGAAAAGATTCTCAATTTTTTATCCTCTCTATTTTCTAGTAATTCTGTGATCTCTAGAAGACACTCCTTTTGAATGAGTACATTCACGTTTAACGCCATCTTGATTCATTAAGAACATCTTGACTCGTCTTGCAGTCATCTTCAGAGAATGAAGCTGAAGGTGTTTCCGCAAGATTCAACAGTTTTCTAGTATTCAATTTTAAAACGATGCTCTGCTCTTTCTGAAGCTGTTCACTGAAAGAGAGAATTAATTTATTCTGAATGACCTTTGAATGAATTAAGAACCTCTTCATCTAGTAGACTGAGAGTGGAAAGGAGAAAGGAGTACGCAAGAAAGCAAGTCCTCCGAAATATACGAGTATTTTCAATTTTGTCGTTTGGATAAATTCAGTTACCATAATTTAATTTTATTTTATTTATCTCATGAAGTCAGTCCGTCAATCTTTCCATAAAGAACCTTAGCAACAACTTTTTGGCATGTTTTTACAACTTTTCTTTCATTTATTCATTTATTATAATTTTTTTATATGCACTACGGAGCCGTTGAGGACTTAAGGATCTCATTTTAGCACCGCGAAAGCACGACTAACTTTCTAAAATTTTTATTATTGCATTAAACTTACAAAATTACGAGTATGACGTGTTTTTTAAGGTTTTTGTGTAAATGTAGGATAATATACATATACACAATATATATTTCTACAATACATAAAAAAGTAAAAAATTGTGCTTGGATTGGAGAAAAAAAAGTGATGGGTTTAAGTTTACTATCATGCAATTTAGTTATAAACAAACTTGTTTTATGAAGTCGTAATAGTTCACAGTTCGTTTAAACTTTGGCCCTAACGGCTCGAAATTACTATTCTATAGACTTCTTTATGGTTTCTCAGTGTTTTCAGGAAGCAAAATATTACGCCATGTTCTCTGATATGGTTCACCGCCCCAAACGCTTAAAAACGACGGCAGCGGTTTTAAAAAACGCGATAAACCTAAGATGTAATCGCAAGAAGTACTGCCGAATTCTGATTTCGCAATGACCCAGAAGATAGTGACCGCAAGAAGATGGGTTTTCTTTTGGTTGGTCTTGGCGTGAAAATGCAACAATAATGCTCAAGCACTTACCTTTTTTCTGCAAATTAAATCAAAAAACCAAAACCATTAAAACCGAAAACCAAGGCTTCACTGATGGAGCAGGAGAATAAGTGAAAACGGAAGAAGGGCATAGAAGCCATTAAAAGCAATGCTGCGGTTAAGCGCAATACTCATTCTCAAGAAAGTGTGTAAAAACATTGTATTTGGAAAAGGCAGAAATTTCAAGCGCGAATTATGCGGAACATAAAAATCCTCCAACGACAAAAAGAAAGTTGTCAATAAAATGGCAAATGGCAAATGGCAATGGAAAGCGAAAAACCAAATCATAGAAAACATTCATAGTAATTCTTTTCCAGCAAGTACTGACTGCAATACTATTAACGATATGATTTTTTTAATGAATTTCTGGTCTGATTGTATTTTTTCGAGACAGAGCAATAGCTTTTATAGCCCCTAAAAGTTGCACAATGGTAGGTTTTTAGGCGAAGCGAAGATCTCTGAAGATATTCCAGATCATATCGTAACGAAAAACTTTTTTAAAATCAGAACTTTAAAATTAAAGGATATTGGGATAACTTTTCTAAGTCCACGCTTATGAAGTTTCTTTTGGTAATTTTTGGGTCGTCGTTGATCATTCTTAAGTATTCTTGGGCTCGTCAAAACCTCTGAACCCATTTAAGCCATTCAATGTTATAATTTTAATTTTAGTTTTAAAGTTTAAATTTTTGTTTTGTCACAACAAACACAATTATTTTCATCGTTCGTTTTATACTAACAGCCGTTACTCACAGATACCGTTGCGTTCGTCATAAACATTGCGAGTATTTATTCATATGCGTGCTCTTGCAGACTTCATACGTTATTTATTTACGTTTGAATGGCACAAAGTCAAGTTTTTCATTCGGTTGCGTTGCTTGATTGCAATCGTTCAATCAACATCCGTTCAATCATATTTTTTCATTAAGCATAATTAATGTCCGGGCGGCAGATAGTTCTGCTGTTGTTGGAATAATCGAAAATAATATAATTAAATAATTTTCACTTCGCTTTACATTACATTAATAATTATAAACAATTATTTTATGAAATGACATTTAAAAAAATGTAATGGCATTAATAATAAGATATATTATTAAAAAACAAAAAATTTAATATAATAAGGAAACATTAGATAATGAATTTTGCTACGAAGGCCGAAATCTTTCGTCAAATTTTGCTTGGAGACAAACCGTCTTCGGCGATGTTCCATCCATTTTGTGACTTTTTTCTTTCAGAGAGATCGGTTTCTCTTCGAACCAAACTTGGCAAGGAATAACGGAAATTGGTTCCTAAATTCAGGAATATCCAAACCTGTGGATATGGAAAAACTTAACCAATATCAAGAAAGATATTATTATTAAAGAATAAAATTAGAAATTTAAAAATGTCTTCTTATTTACCGGCTTTGTATTAGTTCTAACTTGAACTTTAATTTTTTGCAATATTTCAGGATGGCATGTTGCAAAATTAGGACGAAGTAGAAGATTATACCACAACGAGAAGACTTACGGCAGAAGCTTATCTTTTAGGTCACTGATAGAGATTCTTCGATTTTATAGTTGAAAATTTAATACAGATTCTTTGATAAGACAAAAATTTAAGACGAGCCAAAATACACCCACCCAAGCAAAATATCTGTCAAAAATGAATATTCAAAGTTACCGAACTTGCCTAGAGGCCAACGCACAGCGAGTGCTTTGATTGAGGTGAAGTTAGGTAATAAAAAGCGAGCGTTACAAAGTAAACACGTTACGAGTAACGAAACGTGCGATAAAAAGCTCTCCAAAGAAATGCTTGGTTAGAAAATTAGAGAAATTTCGCAAGGATTTTTTGCCGCAACTGCAAAAAGAGTTAAATCTTGACAATGCGAGCTTGCTCTAGGAGGTCAAAAAAAAGAAAAAAATTTTTTAATTCTAAAAAAAAATCCAGTGTGGCAGTCAAAAGGATGGAGGATGAATAGACGCGTTATTCACATGAAAAAGGTCAAAGGTAAAAAGGCAGCACTTACTACACAAGAGGATAAAGGAGAGAAAGAAAGAAAGAAGAGAAGAGAAGAAGAGAGAACGGAGAAAGACGAATAGAAGTTTTACACAAGTTATGTGTAATACAAAATTAAAAATTATACATGCTTCAAGCTTTTCAAAAGTTAGCACTGAACTACTTACAAAAGTCTCTTTGAACGAACATTTTTTAATAAATTTATCACTACGTGTGTATTTACAAAAACCCACTAAACCAAATTTTTGTTTTCGTAACTCCTTGAAACTAATAAATGTAAATGCATGTTATTTTTTAAATCTAATGAAATAAAATTTAATACGAAATTACGTTCGCGTTACGGAAAATTATTAAAAATTCTTCAAGAAGCTGTTCTTGTGAAATGGATTTCCGACCATTTGAATCATAACCAATTTACGTCGTATACCTTTTGAAAATTTTGCGAGAAAAATGTCAAAACCGCACCGTTTTACTCTACAACGAAAAATTTTTGTGGAGTTATAAAAAGGCATGAAAAGCAGATCAAAATAAGTATAAATAAGAGTTTGATAAAAATCATATTATTGTACATTATAATATTCTTAATTACCAGCGTAAACCTTGCTATCTGATTGTTGAGTCTGGATCTCATAAATTTCATTATTAAGAATTAAAATTAACTCACTAATTTGGATTCCTATTATGTTTTATTTCGTATTGTTGCTGTTGGCGAATATCAAAAATTATGTGAAAACTTTACCGTAATGAAGCTGAAGAAGGAAAAGGTGAAAAATAAGATACAGCTGTTTTAATTCTTTACACTTTCCGTTCATGCATACTTTGTTTTCAGATTCAGATTCAGTTTCTCTTTGTTATGGTCTCGGCCGGAAGGACTTAATGGAATAAGTTTTAATTGTGCGCAAGGAAACTTTATGAGTACATACTAAGAAATACTTAAGCTTTTGTTATTAATAAGAAAGAAATACTTTAAATTTTTTATGATTTCTATTTCCTACTTCTAGTAGAATGACATGAAAATTTTTAAAAATCACAGAGGAATATGGACGTTTCTGCATAGCTTTCTGCATACCCGAAATAGTTAATGAAGAATTTCTATTGTAATTTTAATTGAAATCTAGTAAATGCACAATTTGAAATAAGAATAACGATGTGTTTCTCCTTTTCTGAAAAACAGTCATTTGTTAAGTCGGGGACCGAATAAGGGCTCTGACGTGATTCCAAATGCGGAAATAATTTATCTTAGAGAAGAGGTTGTGTATTACTATAAACATTTAAGTAATACATCGTATTTATTAACCTTTCATAATCGGGTTGTTCTTTTCTGATAAAATTCGATGAAAAAGTACATGAAAATACCTTGCTGGTGAATGTTGGTGAATATCTGTCAAACGCCCTGCTTGTTTCTTGTCACTTTCTTCTATTACTAACCCACAATGACAGAAAATTTTTTCAGTTTTAATGAAGACGTATACGATTGCATAGCAGGTTAAAGTTCTAAATTAAATAAAAATTTATAATTAAGTTTTAAAAAGCTCTCAAGAATAGTTTCTAATTAGATTGCAATCTTTGAAATGAAAACTTATTGTGTTAATTCCTTTTCTTTGTTAATTCCTTCACATTTTCCTTTCAAGAAATATGAATATAGTGAAACTGAACAACTGGAAATATTTTAGGCAGTTTTTTTTTTTTTTTTTTTTAAATAAAAAATTTGTACTGAATTAGATTTTTTAATTCTTAAGTTAATACGTTTTTCCGTTTAAGCTGTCGATTAGATGAAATACGCTGCTACTCCTTCGGTCGGTTTTAGTCGTTCCTTCTATTTAGTTGTACTGCTTTTAATTTTCCAAGTATTACTCCTTTCTGTTTTTCAGAAAATAAAATTTCAAATTTTATTGCACAAATCGTCATATTTCTCTCTCCGTTTATATGTATCTGCTCCAACTTCGTCACGAAAAAATGGGACAAAAAAAACATACAACTTTGTTAAAGGCACCTGTACACAACTATACCACTTGAAATGTCACAACAAATATATGGATATACATATGTACATATGTATGAACATATATTAACCTAGATGTCTTTCACAAGGTTAATTTCAAACGAAATTATAAAAGTAAATTGATTTCAAAATGATTATAAAACTTCGTGAAAGCAGCTGCTGTTGACACACGCCAATAAAAAATCCTCAAATTTGTTTACATGATCCCTCTGGGAACTTTTAATGAGGTAAGACAACTGGATATTGGAAAAAGTTTTGAATTGTATGTGAAGCTGGATGAAAATCATTAGGTACTCAATTATACATAAGTCTTATTTATGTAATTATAAATTCGGAATTAAAACCGAAATTGAAATAAACTGAACAAAGTTTGCGAAATGTTTAAATGAAATAATTAAACAGTTTTATAAATTAAATTTCGAACAACTTTTGCTATATTGGTATAAAAACATTTTTAAGAGATAATCGATTACTCGTGTTTGTAATATAAACGGACGGAAAATAACGTGCTCCTTTGTCTGCTTTCCTAACTCCTTCATTGAGTTTTCCAAACTTTTAAATTATTTTAAATTTTGAAATTTATTTAGTTTTGCACTGTTGTTGTTGTTGTTTTCGTCGTCTGGTATTTCATAATTATTAAGCCCATAGTTTATTCTTGCACAAGCGCGCGCAAAATTTATTACGTTACCAAAAATGTAAAGCAAAATTTTTACGTCCTTTTCTTTCTCTTCTACACGAATTAAGGACTAGCTTGCCTTAATAATTAATTATAATTATAAATAAGTTTATAATCGTTTGCCCTTTTATTTGAAATTTGGGTCTTCTTAAACCTTAAAATACCCTTGTGGGTATTCTAAAACATATGCCAATGTTTTGACAAGTTTTGATGAGAAATTTAGATGTGATCAGTTTTTCATTAATTAAGCCCGTTCCGAGGCCAATGCGGTTAAGTCCATTTCATGTTTCTCTCTGAGAAAGTCGTATCTCTGAGTAAGTCGGTTAACAAAGTCAATACATTTACACACATCCTCGACATCGCAATCACTACAATCATCATCACCCTGATCCTGCATTTCTTACTGCACTGAAAATGCTTAGTAGAGGTGGGTCCTCCTCTTGTGATCCTAGCACTAAAAGTAACATAAAATAAAATATTTATGAAGCAGGAATAAAATGTAGTCTCAGTAAGAATAAAATTAGGTTTAGTTTAAAATGAATTAATCTTAGAATATCAATAAAGGAAAGAATTGCTTTTTCCTTCATTAAAACATTAAAGTTAATTGGTATTTGCTAAAGTTATGAATAGAATTTATAAGCTTTTAACTTTTAATTTAACCTTTTAATTCCTGTGTTTGATTTAAATCTTAAGAGTACATGGTGTACATCTTACCACATCCATTGCCATCAATATTAGAGATTAAAAACTAAAAAATAAAACAAAATTTTTCATAAAAACTGAAGGAAATCCACAAAAATAACAGGAACAAGATAAGAAAAAAGAATTACAGTCTTGTGATTTTCTCTTATCATTCTCTTAACCTTTTTTTTTTTTTTTTTTTGAAGGAGAAAAAGCAGCTATTACGCAATCATACCATAAAATAATAGTTTCTGCTTCGCTGAAAACAATTAAACGGTTGTCGTTCTGGTTCCATACGAAACCACAAAAACCAAGTTGTTTTTAATTAAGAATAATACAAAATTGAATTCATTAAGTCGTAGACACACACAGAAGCATTGCCAACTTCATTAAGTTAGCTTAAAATTTTACCTTTTTGTGTCTCTCCCAACATTCAGTCAAAACGAGAAACGAAATCCTTTGAAACCTTCCTTCGGAAATCACCCTTCAGAATGAGAAAAAAGTTCAGAAAACTCATTTAAATGTATTGAAAGCCTTGAAATCTTTGATGCCAAATCAGCCAAATCGACTGCTGAAGTGCATTGAAGCAGAAACCACTGCAGGCGGTAGATCATAGCCTTCGTTGATCTCATAATAAATGATTGAATGTATGTATATATTGCTCAATCGTATTGGTCAATACTTGAAAGAGCTTATCGGACAACGTGTTCTTTGAAGAATGGGACATTATAAGGGAGCGTTATTGCTTTAATTATAGAAGACAGAAGTAACAGTCGACGATAAAAAAGACCTCCTGATTTTGTTGATAAACAAATCACCCTCATACTCTTTTCTACTCCTCATTAATCTTCTTCTCTTCTGAATTATTCCTTTGCTTCCTTTTTTTTATTTTTCTTCTTCCATCTTCTCCTCCTCCTTCGCCTAATACCGTTCGCCAAACCATTTTTCTTGCCCTTATTTTCAAATTGCTGAATAACTTCGACGCGAAAGGAAACTCATTGGGGCTGCCAACCCTTTTCATAACATATGAAAACGCTGATGGAAAGTGAAAGCTGTAGAATTTTTGATAGATGGTGTTAATTCGCTTTAATTAAAATAACAAAATCATAATGAAGAGCCGAATTAAACAGATGCTGGTGCCCTAGTTTCATCTTTAATAAAAGGTATTATTTTTGTAATATTTCATTTTGTTGGATTTCGGTAGCTAAAGTTTTGTTATACCTTTCTTTATTTTACGATAATAAAAATAATTTTATTATCTCGTAAAAAAATATAAAAGTGAAGGAAAATAGTTCGTTAAAGTTAATAATAAATACAGAGTAAAAGTAAAGTAGCTTCACCAAATATTTTCTAAGGTATGTATATTTATGAAGATAACAACATTTTTCTGGCTGCCAGCTAAAGGCAAAAAAAAGGTTGGTATATTTTTTTTGTGTAACTGAGACAGAAGAGGACAAGCAGCGCCTGTATGACAAGCTGAAAAGTCAGTTTGTGTACTATAAATTAAAATTTCTTTATGACATCTTTTTATCCAGGAACGAGCTCGAGATTTACATTGTGTTGCATACAATACATATATTGTATGGCATACATATATTGTATACATACATACATGCATGTAGTATATGCATGTACATACATTCTCGAATGCATGTGTGTGTGTCTTTCCATGGCAAAATGCAAACAATGGATTGCATTGAATAAAATTTTGATTAATTTGCAACCGCTTTAAAAGCATTACAAAAGAATTTTTTTGGCTGGTTTTTATTTGTTTATTTAAAGATTTTTTTTATATTATAATTTTTTAATTTATATTTCTGATTTATTTAAAAAGGAAAAATTTGACATATGTATATAAAATAATATAAAACCGTTAATATAAAACCGATAACGAACGTGATCTGGTACATGATATTTGTATGTCAAATATATATGTATATAAAAAATATGTTATATATGTATGTTTGTTTTTCTAATAAGTGTGGAATATCATTATCATTAGACGATAAGAAGTACATACAATTTGCTTTATCACAGATACAATCATGTGCAGACCTTATCTCGAAATGTCCTAATTCCCGAGTTTCTTTTTTTCCATATATCGTGGTCTTTAATTTTTAATCTTTATGTTTATCTTTTTGGGTTAATATTTTGACGTAGAATATAACCTTAACTAACGCCACGCGCAGGCATTATCTCGAAGTGCCCCACTTCAAGACATGTTTTTCTGCCATCTTCCATGTATTCTCTCTTATCTTTAGGATTATCTTTATCTTTTCAGGTAAATTTCATAAAACAATTCATGATGATAGGCCACGTGTGTGGCATTTAGTGACTATTAGATCATCCCATCTTGTCCTTTTGGTGCCAGCGCGCCAAATTTTGCCGCAGTTGGTTACACGGTTGGTTATCTTTATCTTTTCAGGTAAATTTCATAAAACAATTCATGATGATGCTGAAAAAGACTGTTTTCTTTACAGCATATTCCGCATTTCTCAGTGAATACTTTTTTTTATTAAAAAACTTTTGTTCGCCGACAAAAGGCATGAAATATTATTGCATTTGACTTTAATTTTACAAAGTTTACGAGACCTGAAGAACAAAAAAAGAACAACTGAGAGAGCGCTCATCTCTTTCTTGCACCTTGAGGCGTTAAAGATGGAACGGAAATGAAGGAACAACAAAGCATTCCATAGAGAAAAACTTTTTCAATTTTGTTGTCGAGAAGACCGTATAAAAATGTTTCTACAAGTGTCCTAATGACGGCAGCAGCGACAACGTCAGCGTCAACGTCGACACGATCAGTTAAAGGCAGGTACGGTACGGTACGGTACCCACTTGATGTAATTGATTTTGCTTTGGAGTGAAGATATTGTACGAGTAAAATGCAATTTAATTATCAGGTAACCACCAGAACACAAACAAAATTATCTACATTACTTTTTTCGGAAAGTAAGTACTTCGAATCCTCATAGTTAAAAATGAAATATATTAAACTTTATAAAAATTTTATCATATTCTTTTACTATCGTTTACTCGTATTATAATTAAATTTAAAAATTGTAATACATATTGGAATATTTGGCCCTCCAGAGTCAAATTTTATCGAAGCAGTTACCAAATTAAAGCGAATAAAATTTTGATGAAGTGCCCAGCGGCATTGTAAATGTTGGTCTACCTTCTATACCTTCTATACCTTGTTATTGTTGCGAACGCTATTGTTGTTTATAATGTCCTCAGAATTGTATGATAAATGGTGAAGGTTCTTCAAAATTGCCTGCAACAATCCAATTAATCGAATTAACCTTTGATCCAAAATCAAACAATTTCAAATATATCAGTTAAATTTAATTACAACTTATCTTGTTTTAGCATGGAATCACTGACTTACTGATTACGTACATGACTAACTCCCCGAATGGGACTGATTGCTAGCGATGATAAGGCCTGCTGATGGAGGATGAAATCGAATAGTTGATAGACGGGCAGTAGAGGCATTATCAGTGCGCCTGATCAGTACAGTAGACGCATTGACATGCTGAACATGAGAAATTTATAAAGCCACCTATCGTGTCGTATGAGCTTCAACATTTTAGTTCCTTTCGACGCAATGCATAGTCACACTCATTTTTATTGCTCAAGCGTGTTGTGAACCATTAAAATTCATAGTCAGCAGCCGCAGCTCTGCAGATGCAGTTTTATCAGTTTGACCTGCTGCTGCTACATACTGTTGCAATTGACTTTGATGGCAACTCTCTAACCTTTTCGTGCTCTATCAAAGTATTCGATGTTGGTTGGGTCATGGTGTTTGTTCTGAGGTTAGCCAGAATTCCTAACTAAATGCATTTTATTCTTTGCTCAATTGCTTGCTAATTTGCTGCTGCCTTTTCTTCGCGGTTTCCTTGTCACTTTAAAATTGCTTTTATGATTTAATCGCATTGAATTGAGGTAAATAATTAATTTTTAAGACCATCTTTCTGCCATCTATTCATCCATTCATTTATTCATCCAATCTGCTGAACGTGCACAGAAAATAAAAGCCGAAAAATTATTTTTGCTTTTTTCTCTTTTGTGGTAATGAATGCCGAATTCGTTCTCGTGGATTTATTTATTCGTTTCCTGTTTGTCGCTGCCATTGCCGTTGCTTTTTTGATTGTTGTTTTATTGCTGCCATTGTCGTTCATTTGACCGGTATTGCCCAAATGCATGCAAATCTGTTGCATATGTTAACAACTGCAGACCACTTAACAACATTTATGGTTACAGTATGCAACGCCATCCGCCACGACAGCAACTGAAGGATCAACCGCAGCTGCACAGCTTTGCCCGTAAAAAGGAAAATCTAAAGCCACAGCAACGGCAACAGCAACGGCACCGGTACCGGCCTCAGAAACGACAAATGCAATAGATGGGCCGACCAGTCACAGAATCGGCATTTGTACCGATAGAGAAAGTGCTCAACATTGCATACGTAATCGTCGTTGTAGTTTGGGACTGCACGTGCACCGACCGGATGTGGCTTCACACTGGTCGCTGTATGCACTGATGTTCCGCGTTTTTGTGAACTATTTTTCAGACGTCAAAAGGTTAAAAATTGTTTGAAATGAAAAAATGTTGCCTATACCGTATAGGGCCATTGGTGAATGAATGGCCCTGCAGAGAGAGCATAATATATTATTATAATTTTATTAATAATTTTTATACCCTACACCCGAATGGGTAAGGTTCGCCCACTGCTGACGAAAATCACGATTAGAGAAGAACGAATCGAGATATGGTCTTGAGATTAGCTACGAATATTCTCTTCCCTTTATTGCTCTTTATTGTCGAAAATGGAAAAAATCGAACCATTGCTGTATTGCATACATTTATTGTATAGTTAATACATTATACGTTTACATTTATTATATGGTTAATAAATATATCGTATATACATAAATACATACATTTAAATGTCTATCTATTCGCGCAGTATTTTATTTAATTATACGAACATTCAAAATTTTCCACATTGAAATGACTTTGGACCCTCCCCAAATGAATTCTTGGAACCCATCAACATTGAAAGCTATTATATATACGCCACTGATTTACAGTAAATAATGAAATAGCATTGATTTGATCAGATCATTATTTGAAATAGCATAGAACTGATAAGAGAAATTGTAGATTTACTAATATAAATTGAAATACATTTTAACTTCAAATGAACATACATAGTAAATAACAATTTTGAATTATAAAATAAAATGATAAATACAATAAAAGTACAATTTTTAAACTTCAGAAACTGGTAAGTACTATGAACTCAAATATAATCTGTTTAAATATAGTTGGTAACGAAATCCCAAATCCAAAAACGCTAATTGCCGAACTACGAAATTGGGAAACGACAAAATACCGAAATTACAAAGTGTGTACCGAAATTTTATCCCGGATAAAATTTCCCAGAAATTTTAATAAATTTCAATTCTATTACAAGAAGTTTAAAATATCCGGAACACAATTATTTTTCCCGTTATAATTAGTACCCAATATGGAACATTACAATGTATAACAGGATAACCTCCTGAAGATCGGGATATAATATGTTAATTTTCGACATAATTCATTTATGAAATGGCAAAAGCTGCCACAAGAACTTCTCTTACTATTATCTGCTCTTCATTATTATCACATCTAATTGTATAATACTTATTATATAAACATTTTTTTATCTAAACACTTTTTATATAAGCACTTCTTGTATATAAGAATTGTTTTTATACCCTACACGCGAAGGGTAAGGGGTGTACTAACTTTGTTCTTCCGTTTGGTACACATTAAGAGACATGACAGTTATAGAAAAGTAAATGTATCAGAATCAGCTCATGGGTCGATTTGGCCCTGTGCGTCCGTCTGTCTGTATGTCTGTCTGTCTGTTCGTCTGAAGTAATCACGATTACAGGAGAACGAATAGAGGTATAGTCATGAAATTTGGCACTAATATTCTCTCTCTTGTATGTGCTCTTTACTTTTGAAAATGCAGTCGACTATATCTAAACACTGCCACGCCTACTTTTCAAGTAAACATCGTTACACGTCCACTGCTACACTGTACCAGTATATAAGTATATACTATACATACATATGTATATAAGAAGGTGTTTGTTGAGAAAAGCGCTGTAGGGTATATGAGCTTCGACCAGGCCGAAGTTAACGCTCTTGTTATATAATTAAAACTTTGCTCTCACACATCACCGCACTAAATGGAAACTAATTTCAATTTTGACCTCAATTTTAAAATTATCTATTTTCTTAATTGTACGACTATGTATATTGATAATTCCAGTACGTCTCACAACGTATAAAAACTGATGCAATCTCAGATTCGAAATAGTTACGGCAGTGGCGAATAGAAGTCAACTGAAATGAATTCAAAGTTTGTTTTTATAATATTAGCAGCATTAGTGCTGGTACAGGTAAGTGAGTCCTAAGGACATTTCTTTAACACTGTGCTAAAGGAGGCAACGTCTTACCTCTTTTTGTCCTGCCGATCTGTTACAGTGCTCCATGGGAAAACCCACTCCGGAGAGCAGCAGTGAGGAATCATCTGAAGAATCCAAGAAAAATGAAACTCCGGCAGCCTCTGAGGCCGCCTCTGAGGCCGCCTCTGAGACCGCCTCTGAGGCAACCTCTGATGGCAGCACGAATGGCTCTTCAGCAGTTCAATCAGAAGATGTAACAGCTATGACAAATCTGATTGTGAAAGAATTTTCCGAGCTCGCTGAATTCTTGTTGACTGCAGGCAAGAAATTACTCAAGGATGTTCTCGGCGACTTAAAAGCTATAGAAAATAAAAGTGATGGAATGAAAACTAAAATTGAGAAATTCTCAAGAATTGATGCTGAGCTAGACAAAATTGACCTATCGAAACAGAATCAACCTGTAAAGCAATTGTTCTTGTTGTTCGTATTAGATAATTTGCTGAATAGTATTACTACCGAAGCTGAGAGAGTAAGTGAAGAATATTCATTGATTGATAATTCTTTGAAGAAACATGGCATCGAAGCTATAGAGAAGAAGCTTGAGGAGAAATTTTGGAAAAATATTGGAAGGTTTTCCGAAGCTGGTATGAATTACATGAACTCACTGAATTCTGAAGAACAAAAGAAAGCAGAGGCACTCAGCGAAGGGCTCCAGAAGCTCAAAGACGAAACTAACTTCGAAAAGAAGATGGAGTTATTTGGTGATATGTTCGTTTCGAAGAATGAGTAGCTGGAAGAAGTGAAGTGTATTTGATTGAAATTTGCAAATTATATAAATATTTTAAAATACAGTAAACTTCAGTAAGCATATTTTTGTCTTTCCTTTCTAAGCACCTGGAATAGCAATTGTTTTTAGCAATCTTTAAGTGTGAAGCAGGTAACCATACTGCCTTATTTTTTCCGAAATTTGTTTGACTCTTGCAACGAAAATTTAAAGTTCTTGTGATATATTTTTGGCTGAATTTCAGCAGCGTTTTCCGGCGACAAACAAAACCGCCGGATTTTTGGATTGCAGTCACTGCAGTGTATACGCCTTGCTGCACCCAAGGCTGCTTCCAAATTTATGACCGTTGGTAATAGCTACATGCAGAGAAATCTGTGTGTTTTATTTAAACGCATAATTCGTTTGCGACGATACGCATATTTGGCCTGCATATTTTTCGTTGCGTTAAAATTTTGCGCCCCAAATTTCAATTTAAGCAGATGACTATTTACAGTAAGCTATGTATTTATTTAAAACAAAAAAATACCCAAATTCTTAATTTTCTGTTATATGTTTTTATGGAGATCTTACTTGACAGCTTTTCCTTTCAGGATTGTGAGTATATTTTTAAAAAACGAGTTGTTGAAATTCTAAGATAATGTAATAAAATAATGTAATAAAATCAAAAACAAATTAAATTAAAGCACTTTACCCGCAGTGCTCCCTTTTTCTCATGAACAATACAACAACATACGAATAAAGAATATCCATTGTGGTTGCATTTTGCTCTTTTTAACAAGCATTTTGTCATCGGTCCTTGTTGTCATTGCTATTTTATTGTCATCTTTCAGCTTGTTGCTGGCTTGAGAAACATGCACAGTCTTGCCGCAGCTTGTGCTCTAGCATTGTATTGAAAATGCGAATGTTCAAAAGAATGCGAAATTCTGCAGAGAATGCAAAATGAATGAAGGCTTTAAATGCATTTAATGCAAAATACTTACAATACTTCAGGCAACGTCTGTGAATGGGCCATTTTTGCATGAGAGAGATACTCTTTCTCAAAATAGTTTCCATTCACATGAGAAAAAAATCAACTCTCAAGAAATTTTAGTATAACTTCTCTACTTGTTGTATATTTAAACCAAAGCACTGAATTTTATGAAATAGGTGTAAAAAAAAACTTAAGATTACAAAAGTTGTAATTCTCTAAACCAATTTGTCACAATTTTATTATAGCCATTTTCACACTTTTAAAATAAAAATAATATAGTCTAGTTCCAAAAAGCAATCAATTCGCAATGAATTCGCCTTTGAAATAAACGACAATAATAAATAGTACCCGAAAAGAAAGTCTGATGGTGCTTGAGAATCTTGCACAAATACAATACCATAAATTCCATATTTTTCTTTTTCTTTCTCTACCCTTCTTCGCCCAATTCAACGAAAAAAAATAATGGAAATATAATAAAAAAATAACCACAAACAGAACAGGAAACGGAAGTTGTACACTGAGCACATATTCAAATCGGGTTCAGAGTGATGTAGGTTTATGACTCTGTGTAAGATCTGTCAAAGGCTGGTGTACTTGCTGGCATCGGGAAATAATTGGAGCACCGGAAATGACACCACCCTTAGCGGATGTGGTAAAGACATTTCCGCTCCATCAGGCAGCATTTCAGAAGGCGTATACCAGACGCCTTTGACTTGTTAAATAACATCCTGGTAGCTTCTCAATAAATAATACACTCTTTTATATTGTATGCATTGTATGTAAGATGTACCGAGAAAGAAGGAAATTTTGTGCAATTTTTCATCAGCATTCATTAAAAAAAACTAATTTATATCAAACATTTTTAGAGTTTGATATTTCTTATGATAAAATGAAAAATGTAAGAAGAAGAAAAACACGGAAACTAAAACTACAACTCATTCGAGATTAAATTGTTCTCCAATGGGAATTGCGTACTTGTGAAGGATCATTGCTTTTGAAAAGTCCTTTAGGACATTAGTTCCATTCTCCGATGTTAAAAGAAATCATACTCGTATTCAATTATTTTCTCATTTCCGTTTAGATTTCGATTTCTTCACGCGATGGTATCTGGTTGTGTTCAAAAAAAAGATCAGTTATTTTTAGGATTCTTTCTTTAGAAACAATTGAAAATTGTGTCAATGAAAATAAAAAAAAGGATGGAAGAAAGAAATGTAAGAAAGAAATTGAAGAAGATGTAATTTTAGAGAAATGAAATCAAGATTCACAAAGACACTCACGCACCCAGATTAGCAGAGGTGTATTATTGCGTAAATTGTAAAGACGAAATATTCAGGTCAGGTCTCTGGAGGAAATATTGAGAAAAGCAATAAAAGTTTCATCAAGAAAAGTGTAATGTAAAAATAGCCACAAAAACCCAAAAAGTAAATTTTTATAAGATAATTTGATATTTTTTGTCATCTTTAACTATTGAAATAGATTTTAGTTAGTGAAAAATATTAAGTGAATAAACTTAGTAAGTTCATGAGAAAAACGCTCAACTTCTAAAGATGAAATATAAACAAAAGCTAAAAGCTAAACTCCAAAGAACACTTCATTTTACTAAATTCTTTAAGTTTTCAACTCCCTTCCCTTTCATTCACGATGTTGTGAATATGAAATATGATACACTTTCTACCTTTCATCACTCAAAGTCCATGCCACGTGACAAGAACTATCACAACATCATCACCAGCAACAGCGCTTTGTAGAATACGAATGCAATTTTTTACGTGTTTCGATTGCAAATTTGTAATCAGAGTCTGTTACAAATTTTGAGAAAAAACATGTTGATCCCATTGGCGAAAAACCACCGGTGGTGGGTCCATCGTTAATGTGATGATTTGCCGTCCATCAGCTTTCTTTCATAAAAAAATTTTTTTTAAATATAAATATGTACCTATATCAGAAAGTAAATTATGCCGGTTAGATATTGTTAAGCGCTCATGCAAAATGATGACGCTGATGATGCATGATTTTTGTCATTCAATATCTGCCTGATAAATTAACATATTAAAAAATTGTCCGAAATTGAAGAACCTTTTTAGTTTGAATATTTTTTTCATTGGCAACATTTTCAGTCTGTTCGAAACTTTTTTATTAGTTCTTATAATGATTTATTACTTGGGCATTTTGCTAATGATTAAGTTTCGATAACCTACAGCCTTTAGAAACACCAAAAAACTTGACGGCTTTATAATATGATTAATGATTAAATTATTTTGTCAAAAATAAGCAGTCAAAGGAAGAGAGAGAAAAAAAAGCATTAGCTTTATTTTCATATTAATATATTATATTTGTATTTAATATGTCGATTTGCATTAAGTCATCATTTATCATTCCAACAAAAAAAAAGCAACAGAAAGTAAGCAAGAGAAAGGAATGGAATGGAAAATCAAAGCACGTTTTTGTATTATATTTTCCTAATGATTGCAGGAAGAAATGAAGGAATGAACGGAAAGAAGGAAAGAAGGAAGGAAGGAAGGAAGAAAGGAAAGAAATAAAAAAAAAATTATAGTAAAAGCTTGTCACACATGGTTAAAAGGTCATTATAGAATTATAGTTCATTACGATGACGAAAGTAGAAAGCGTAGAATTATTCAATAAGAAAGAAAAATAATTAGAAAATGGAAATTTTTCCATTAAGAGGTACTTAATTCAGGAGTTCAGGAACCGTTTAATTGATTTTGAAAACGAAGTGAGAATGATCAAGAGCAAACATCTTAATATAACTTTAACAACCTTCAGACATAAAAATAATTTCTCCATGGAAAATGCCATTACTTTACAGTGGGGCGAAAATTGATTCAATTGATTGATTATTTATGTATGTATAGAACGTTGACAGTATTAAAAATATTGCTGTAAAAATAATTCAAATGGAATGAAAGCGCAAACAGAAAACCAAAAGTAATCGAAGTAACCTATTCTGCTGCAATTTTGGTTGTATGGTATTACGAGTTATCCATCATTTTGATTTTTTTAGATTATCAATCCACATGCACGTCCCTTCCTTCATTCCTTCCTTCCTTCCTTCCTTTCTTCCTTCCTTTTTTCCTTTCTAAAAAACCGTAGAACTGACAAGAACCATTTGTACTTCGTGTAAATCGACTCAATTCGATTTCATGTCAAGCATTTTTCTCGCCAATTCTCGTCCTCGGTTTCGTATCCTTGTTGATGGTACATGGCTTGCTGCTGCTTTCGCCAGGAAATAAGTTCATCAAGTAATGAACATGGTCAGTCGAGGCGCCGAACAACGACGGGAAGCGGAAGCAATCAGCGGCGTCCAAATCAATGAATTTGGTAGAGACAAACGAAGAACTCGATGGTTTCTGTGCTGGCGAACAAAACGGGAGATAGACATAAGATTGAGTGCTCAATAGCGTTGGTCACCTCATTATGCTGAATTGTGGGTGATGAGACCACAATCTCGCCTGTGGTCTGAAGCGACTGAATACAAATAGAGTTGTATGCAAGTGGTCGCCCTGCGGTTTGACAATCTTTACAGATATTTCAAAAGCTTCGCCTCAATTGCTTCAGTCCAGTGTCTGTTTTCATATTCTTCTGCGAGAGATTCCCAAATTGTTGACATAAAATAACCATGGTCGTGTCGTTAGCCTGGTTCAGATTGAATGTTATATTGTTAGAGTAGCGTAAAAAGAGGAATATTCAAATTAGAGAAACAGCGGCGTAGGCAACTTATTAACTTCTTGTCACGATGATTGCAGCGACTTTCTTACTCGACTCAAGTAGAAGAATAAATCATACCCATTTGAGAAGTTATAAAAAAGTCTTAACACCGAACGCCATTTCAGAAAATTAAAAAGCTTTCTGATTTCGTTCACGTCTAAATATTTCACCATAAGAGAAGCAGCTTTATGATATGATAGGGCGAGAAAGTAAATTATTTTATGAATTTTACTGCAGTATACTCTATCGAATAATCCAACATTGATTGGTAAGTTTTTATATTCGTACAATTTCTAGTAATCCCTTCGAACGGCGCGTCTCTTGCGGAAAATATTTTCCGTTTTTATCTGTTTTCTGCTTTACTTTCCTCTTTTTGTTTGCTTTTTTGAAGCACGATATAGATTCTCTGATTCTAATACTAATATTAGTTTATCGCGAAGAAGGGAGAGCAAAGAGGGAGGAAAAGCAGAATAAATATTTTATTTCAGATTTTATATTAATTTACATATCGATTTATTTCAAATGGAATTACATATACTTTTTTTCATGCTCTTCTACATTTTTCACTCTGAAGTCTTACAAAATTTGGCCTCCTAATAATAGCGAAGACAGCTATTTATTGTAAAGTTCAAATTCAGGTCAAGTTAGGTTAGGACCTCGTTGCAATATGTATAGACAAACTACATTTCAGCTTGTATCATCTTAGGATGGATGCAGCAATGAAATATAACACAATAAAAATATTAACGAATGTATGCATTGTAAAATTTATTGAAAGAAAGAAAAGCATAATTTTCGACTAAACATCGAAACCTTCTATTTTTATTTAAGTCTTAAACTATAAATTATTTAAAAAAATATATCCTATTGTTTCTTAAAAAAAATTTAGAAAAAAATTATCACTTCTTTTATAGTTTCATTTCAAAAACTACCCCAAATTTAATATTTAAACACTTTATAATAGATATTGCTGCTGTTGAGAAATATTTCAGCGTAAAATTTCTCTTTCGATTCTTCTCTCTCAGTACACCCGCTCTCTGTCCTTCATCCTAACTTGATCTTCTCTATTGTTTTATGTCTTATATCATTTTCGGTGAAATGAATTTCATCTTCTTGCTGAAATGAATAATTGAAAATGTAACAATGATTACAAATTTCAGGAGCATACAATACGAAATCTAATTTAATTCCTTCGTTTGTGCGAGTATGTTTGATGCCATCGCTTGATGGAGTTGAGCCGGAGGCGTCCACAGCTTGCGAGTGTATGATTTATGGATATTTAGAGGTATCAGAATATTTTAATTGCTATTGAATTAACAAGACAGTTCGTTGTCTTGCTCACTTGACTCAGGCGACACTTTCGAGCGAAGGAGTCCCTTTGAAATGAATTCTCTAGATTACGAAAATTTGATTATGGACGAAATTACGGATCGGTTGAGTTGTTAAGACAAAGTGATATGACTAAATATTGCAAATTGAATTAGCGCAAAATACAATTTAAGCTGCTTGCGTTTAATTTCTCCTATGATTTCAATTTAATAATGCAAAATCTTAGTAAGCATCATCAATAAAAAGTTCGTGCCTAAATAAAACTTCTTGTAATGTGTAAAATGTGTTTCAAAATCGTTTCCCCAAAACTTCTTAAATTATAAGCGTTATTCTATTCCATTTTCCTTTCTAACAAATTAATTAATTTCGCGACTTCAAGTCTAAACGATACTCTGATTAATTAGTTTTGCTTTCAAAAGCAGTTAATAAGCTGGCAAGGTTAACTGAATGAAGTTGACGATGTGGTTATTATTGAAATAAATTGGAAAATTTCTTAGTTCAACCGCTTTGTCACGGTGCCGATGACGATGACGACGACGACGATGATGATGTCGGTCTGACAATGTCGAGGCTGCACTAATTTATGTTGAAATTCATGTAAAAGACATAAAGAAATTTGAGCGGATTACAAAATGCGTTACTTACAATGATTGACCGACTGAAGTAAGTAAAATTTTCATCTTTTCAAACTATGGCAGAAAAGTAAAATTAATTGAAAACTGTAAAATAAATTTTGTCGAAGAAATACTAGAGAAAATAGAGTTCAATTATAAAAGTTTGTCTGCCTGTCAATAAAGTTTCTTCTGTGAGCATTTCTTTAGAAGACTTTGGCCAGTGGCTTTATAAAACGCAGAATTATCTCAGCCTTGATAATCGAACCTTTAAGTTTTTTATGGTACACAAAATCTGCAACTCTCCTTAACAACAATTTTATGTTAACGTAATCCACAGGAAAGAATAAAGAAAAAAAAATAAAGATTAAGAAAATCAAAAAGTAGAGCAGGCTATATTTAGCCATTGCAACGCAAAACTGGGTCAGCACCTTCTTGCCCATTCCTTTTTATGGCTTCTTCATGCGACAGTTGTTCAACTCAGTTGTTCAATTATTCAGTTCAGCAGTTACTGCATTCAGTAGTTGCTACTTTTGGCAAATGCTCGCTCTTTTAAGAGTTTGAACCTTTCATAAGTTCATTCCTTCCGCGTCATTCCGTGCAATTTTCGTTATATATTTTATCATTCGGCGCACGAAGACTACACGGATGCTGAGGCATCGCGTTAGAGCTAACGTTTTCAACTTTCTCGAAGAAACTTTGTAAATACATAAAAGTTTGTGAAGTTGCAAAAGTTTTCATTTAAGCACGAAGATAGATTTTCCATATAAGAGTATTGTTACCAGTTCGAATACGTCGATTTGTTGGTTGGTTGGTTCGTAGGTACATACATATATCGTAGCATACTATTGAAGAAATTTTGAAAGTAGAGAGAAATGCTATATCGTCACTGTAGGCACTTTGCGAACTTTGATAAAGAACCTAATCAACCACAAACCAACCAACAAACCAACCAACCAACCAAGCAACCCACCCGAAAACAAAAGAAGTACCTAATAATGAACAAATGGTTGCTGATGATAATAATGAACAAATGGATTAATGGTTGCTGTAGGTATAATCCGATTGGTTTCAAAGTGGATGAAAGGAACAAATGTTTAAATGAGTTTCTCGATAAACAAATAAATGCAACATTGTCAGTTAATTAAAGTCCAACGAAGCGCTCGTAATCAACAACTACAAGAAATGAAAAGTTACATTTTTTACACAAACTCTTCTTTACTTTACTACTACGAATAACTTTTGAGTTTCCATTTTAAACTTATCGATCATAAGAGTTATAACTTCTCAATATGCATCAATTTCATTGATTCAAAGTATTCAGTCTGAATAGAGAAAAAAATTAAGTTTTATTTTCAGTCAGTTCGCATTACATGTACGTACTTATCTCTTGTTGAGCTGAATTAAATTTCTTCCTTTGAAGTGAAGCATGTACCCTCATCATCATTGTTATTTTCTTTATCATCATAATCATCAAATTCCTCAACAACATTCTCACCATACTCGTCATACTTATCATAATCATCATCGTCATCCTTGCCATCAGATTTAAGCATTATGCTCATTTACGCTTGTCATGAGCATGAAAAGCTCTCTTTCATTATGCATGCATCCCGTTATGCATGACGAAACAGATTCTAAAATAATATAATATCATATCATATAATAATAAATATTATGAAAAATCTCAGTGCAATGAACTTTTTATCTTTAGATGGCGAATGAAAGGAAATAAATACTTTTTTTAAAAAGACAACTTTTTCTATTGAAACTTCATGAAGTGTAGCGGACTGTTCATGTGCATGAAGTCACTCGGGGATGTTCGATTAGGTGCGTTTGGGTTCGAAAACAGTTGAAAAATTACATTTATTCAGATTCTTCTGCAATAACTAATGCAGATTTAATAAAAATTATTGCAATTTTAATACAAAATATTCCATATAAGATAATGTACAATATGCATATATAAATATAAATATAATTATAAATATATATTTAATATCATTATCTTCTCTTTAACTTCCAACGTTTCTTCTTCATTTTCATATATTCAGCATATCTTTTGTTTAAAATCCAAACTGTCCCCCTCGTCCCTCTCTCGCTGTGGTACACCCGGAGTGGCAAATAATTGCCGGTACCGCCAAACGTTTGTGATGCCGAAGCGGAGAACATCTCGCCGACTGGCTGCGGTTGAGCCGCGCAGCATGGCGCCAAAATTAAGTTGTAGATGATGAAGTAGACCAGCGCGACGACGTGCGGGCCACAACCGCCAGCCACTGGTGTGCGGTTTGAGCGTCCAAATTGGGTAGCTTTTCATGACGGGCCAAAATGACGAGAGTGCCGCAGTCTTTTCCTGTGCGTTGAAGGAACGGAGAAGAGAAGAAAATTGAATTATTAACGCGTTTCATCTTGAAAAGCGTTTAGCTAACAAAAACTATGGGTCTCGCGCATCAACGAGATTTTCCGAGATCCATTGGGCGATTTCTTCTTCGGAGCAATTTTCGCCTGAAAAGTCAAAATCAACTAAGAATCTCGTTTCGAATAAAAAAAAGGCTGGGAATCTATTGTGGCTCAGGATGCTTGTGGTGTCGTTGGCTTCGGCGCTTCGTCGTCGTCGTCGCTGTCGCTGTCGGTGTCGCCTTTGCCTGATGAGGCACGCGTGCAGCGCGTTTGTGGCCATGTGCCAGGGCCTCACCTAAAAAATTCCATAAAAAATTAAAAAAAATAAAAAAAAATTTAAAAAATTACAATAATGAAGTTAATGATGATATCAGTGTCCATATTACTGTCAATTAAATTGTGCTTTCACGAAATCCTATTAAAAACTGAAAAGTGGATACGTTTCTGCTTGAATGCACGCTTTTAAATTGTACGCACGTACGAGAGTGTCGATTAGTGTCAACGATGCGGAATCCAGTTCATGTATTAACAGCACCGAATTCGATGACTTCAGTTTCCCAGCGATCGACGGCAACAACAGCAACACACACCAATAAATTCGGTTTAATTTTGATGTACAATACTGTGGATCAGAGGCGAACAACAACAACAACAACAACAAACTAACGCAAAATACTCGTAGCTCGGTACATTTCTTTTTGTCGACTCGAAGCGATGAGGGTCGAGTGACTTTTGAGAAAATCTGATGGGAAGAATTCTACAATTTTAATCTCTCTTTGGTCTTTTCTCATTCGGGATGTGTGTGTTGATGATGATGATGATGTTGCTTTTCTGGCCGCCCATATTGTTGTATTTATGCTGATCTGACTCCGACAGATTTTAAACGACGGTCAAAAGAAGATGCAGAAAAAGTTAAGAATAATGGCACTGTAAGATATAGTACTAAAAATAAAAACATCGACAACAACACTTTTTTAAGTACTAAACCTTAAAGCAGAAGCGCAGTTTTAAGAAAGTTTAGAAGTTTAGAAAGTTTAGAAGTTTAGAAGTTAAACAAAATCAGAAAAGAAAACAACGACAACCAAGATGAAAACATTATAAACATACATACATACGTACATAGGTTGTTTGTAATTTCAACAGATTATTCTGCGACTATAGTTGTTGTTGTTGTTGTTAATTCATGCGAAAAGTTTTACGCTTAATAAAGCAGTTCAGCAGCTCAACAGCTCAGCATCTGAACGTACTAGCAGCTGCTCATTATTCGATAGATTTTCGATTTCAAAATTGTTGTAGAAATTATTGGTGGGTGGTGGTTGTTGTTGTTTTAGCTAAAGTTTTCTGATGTTAACACGGCATTAACAAGAGTTTATAAACTATAAGAGTTTCTATAAGAGTTTATAGAATGTTAATAGAATAATGTTATAATTTTAATTGCAAACAAAGAGATAAACGATAAAGGGTGGAAGAGAGAGGAAGTGCCAGGAGAACTGCAAACTAATAATGAGTAACCGGAGAGAATTCAAGCAGCCCAAGAGTACCGCCCAAGAGAACCGAAGGATAATCCAAATAGCTACGATATTTATTTTAATTACGAGTTTTACGACCTATTAGTTGAACCGAAAAGCGCTAAACCGGAAACGGAAAATGGTTCATAAATTATTTTAACGCTCAAGGCAGACAGAGTGTAAGCAATATACGAGTATGTGTGTGTATGAGTATGTCTCTGTAACTGTGTGAGTGACAAATTCACACACTCAGATGTATGCAGGCAGGCATACCGTGAAATGTATACCAGTATACATACATACATATACTGACAGTGCATCCTCACTCACCGCTTGGCCGACATAGTTCAGGCCATTCTGTCACGATTTGGCTGTCCGTTTGTGGATTACACACCGCCTTTCGACGGTCTATCTATCGGTCTGTCTGTCGATCTGTTATATGTAGCTGTTGCGAAGTTTAGGAGCTGCTGCAACCAACCAACATTGACAACAGACATAGGTACTACATACCAACAACGCTATAGCAATTGTAACAGAACCGTCAGCAGCAGCTGCTACATTCGTTGCAAAACGCTGAAAGCGCTTGTGTTTGTGTCTGTAATTCCTCTGGTATAATGTTTCCATTTTTTTTGGTATTTATTCCTCTCAAAATCGAACGAATGCGTTGCAGAATGAGGCCCTTTCATTTCACGAATACTAATAGCAAAAGTATTGTATTCAAACTAAAACAAGTATGAATACAATGAAAAAACAACAACAATTGGAACAACAATTGGGTTGATGTAAATAAAGGAGCGACATACCTACTCACCCAGTGGTATTTTCGCGGTTAAAGGCGAGTGTGCAGCACTAAAGTTTATACCAACACTTGCTTGCGGGCAAAAAAAAAGCGTTCCGGCTGACAACAGTGATGGTATTGATGTTGTTATTGACGTTGCTGACGCTGATGATTACGATGATCACGATATATTGTATGTACTATACTTCTGGTTGTTTCTGTGTGGTTTCGTAACACAGTAACGCAGTGTTATAGTATTGTATGTTATGTATATTTTTAATAAATTGACAGCTGTTGCAGCTGTTGATGTTGGCAGATTATTTGAAAATGAGGACGATAATATTGATGACTATACCTACTTTTAATAAAGTAGTTTTTGAATTCTGCTGTTGCTTTTGCATTGCATTTCACTGAGAATATTTTATTCGCAATACTTTTTAGGACGCATTTTTGCAACTTCTGATTTTTAAAAGAAAATATTGTGTACAATAAATTCACTTTTTTAATTTTTACCCTACTTTTTAAAGTATTTTTTTTTTGTTTCGTTTTCTTGCATTTTTAGCGTTACGTTTTTGTCATCTTTTTGCTATCATTTCGTAGACTTCATCTTGTCGACGACGACGACTGCGACGACGACTCATTACGTTTTGAATTCAAAAATTATCAGCGTAAGAAATTTTCTTTTCGCGCTACTTTTTTTACATTTTTTTCTTCAGCATTTGTTCTTCTTATTATTTAAACAATATTCGTGCGAAATAAGCCGTGAATGTACGAAGTTTGAACGACCTAAAACGGATGTCAGAATCGATAAATTTTATTGTTTTATGAAATTTTCATTCCGAATTATGTATTTTATTTTCTAACTCGTAATATCTTAACGTCAGGATGCGATTCCATGCTTATGCTTATGCCACCTCTGGTGCAGCCGCTGCTGGCTGATGTGACTCGTACTCGCAGCACGCGTCCGTATTCCGTCCGTTCCGGTGCGCCTTCTAATAAGTACTAAAAATTTTAGAATCTCATCTTAGCTTAAAGCCTAAATCAACAAAATTTCCATTGCTTTCCATTTGCTTGTTGTTGTTGTTGTTGTTTTTATGTGTCCAAATTCTTGCTGTTATTGTTGCTGTTGATCAGAGCGGAAGAAATGGTCGTAAGCTGTGCTAAATTTTAGGAACTCATTTGGCATCACTCAACAACAACAACAACAATAAATCATACTTCGTTCTAAAATTTTAACACGTATCTACTCTATTATTACTCTTAATGCATAATGCTTTAAATTACAAGTTTTCCCATACGGCTCCTATGCGTCGATGCAGCCGTATGCTCTGCTCTCCTCGGATCAAGATGCTCTTTCCATGCCTCATCGAAGTGAAGCTATTATTTCTCTCATAGAAGAGAAAAGCACTGTAACTGTTAAGTACTCAATTTTTCGGGAATTGGTACAGCAGAGCATGACGACGTTGAAACAGCATCCCAAAACACCAAATACCATCCCAAAAAGAGAAAGAATCCTTAATAGGTTTTAATTGAATTGAATGTAAATTTTAAAATGTTTATATTGTCTTAACTAAATGGAAATAACAGAGACTCAAATCGAGAGCAGAAGGAGAATAACACAGAGCACTCGACACTTTTGTTCGTCCGTAATAGGTTTTAACAGACCTATAGAGAAAGTTTTGAAATGTTAATATTGTTTTAGAGAAGGGGGAATAACAGAGACTCGAATCAAGAGTACATCGGGAAAGACTGGTTTTGGAGCTGTTAGATCATTTCGAAATGTTGTATGCATGTTATATAGAGTCTACTTTACGCTACATTACGTGTCAATGTTATCAGAAAATTACAAGAGAATAACAGAGTTCTGCTTTTGCTTAGCAGAAAGAGAATAACACAAAGCCCTCAGCAGTGTTGTTGGTCCTTAATAGGCTTTAACAAGATTGAAGAAAGAATTTAAAATATTAATACTCTCTTAGCGGAAGGGGAATTGTTGGAAGGGGAATTGTTGAAAGGGGAATAACTGTTAATATGCTTGTTAAAACTGTCAAAACTGTCAAAACTAGCAACTTTAACTGCTGTCAGATGACAGCGTAGTTGACAGCAAGAAGTGTAGGAACCAGACTATCAGTATTTTCTAGGTACAGAATGAGAATTATCGCCAGACTTTTTCAATAGAGCCGAAAATCAAAATTACGTGAACTTCTTCTAACAAAAGCCCAAAAGTTTAGAATCGAACGAGGATTAAAAACGATTTCAAAAAAAAATTAAGCGTAAAAAAATAGGTTTTGCTTGTTTATAAAACCCATTTTACAAGCTTTTCCTTTTCCTGGTAGCTTGTCGAAGTCACGCAAAACAACATTAAGTTTTTTGTTACACCAAAAACTAAAAAAAAAAATTGGATTAAGGATTTGCAACAAATTTGTACATGCTTGAAATAAAATAGCTTCGGGAATTGCTTTTGAAACGATTTACAAAATCAAGCGCACTCCCAGCCCAAACACATACGCCACCGTCACCAATATGTACACCGAACACACACCACTGCCCAGATTTTTCACCATTTCAAAAATGTTGAGGGCTAAAAAGGGTAGGGGAACAGGGAAGGAAGGAAGGAAAGAAGGAAGGAAGAAATCGTGGTATAAAATTTCTCGTGTGAATCAGTATGGTCTGGCATGAAATTTTCCTTCGCCCTTCAAGCGTCCTTCTCCTTCTCGGAAAAGCCCTCCCACGCACACACGCATTGACAAAGGATTTTACAAGAGTTTCTCTCTCTTACACACATACACAAAGCCACACAAAGCTACCCTCCTTCCTACTTCACATGCAGCCTTCATGTACCTTGAGCTTGGAAAGTATAAGGAAACATAAATTTATACTTTTGCTCCTGATTGGGTTTATTCTCATGATATTTTTTTAACATTTACTAGAGGCAGCAATGGTGGTCTTTGGTGTTGCATTTTATAAACTTTTATTTTTGCTAAAAGAATACTTTTAAGAATTCACAGCTGAAAAGTGGAAGCGATATTTTATGTTCGTGGCAGATTTCACAATGAGTAAAAGACTCTGTAGAAAATATTTTTATTATTAAAGTCTATTTTATATTATTAGAATTATTTATATAAGTACAATAATTCTCGTTGCTTCTCGAAATGCATTTCATTTATTCCGGGGCCTTTATTCTGTCTTTTATTATATTTTCTTTTATTTTACGAATACATAGGTTTTTTCGAATACTGCATTTAATAAGGCCGACGTTTATAAATTTGCAGCAACGTGCTCGGAATCATAACGCGCGCATAAAAAGATTACGTGGCAGACTCACTGTCCTCTGTGTCATTATCGAAGGCATAGAGATTCCTAGCCGAATACGTCTTTTATGCGGGATAACTAGATTAATACCTTTCATAGCTTAACATATTTTTCGCATTCTTCTTGCAAATATTTATAATTTATTATGGAATGAAAGAGATAATTATTGGTCTTTGAATGATTTTGGGGCATTCAACCCGGATGACATTAGATTCCGTTAGAGCATGGATATCCGTTTCTCCATCCTTAATGTGAGATGATGGTTGGTTTGTTTATTATTTAATTTTCCTGTTTCATTTCACATTGTTTCTTTCATTCGTTCGCTCTTTTTTTCGTATACTTCCGCTCTCACTTCATTCTGTTCTGTTCCGTTCCATTCCGTTCCGTTTGGTTTCGTTCATTGCTAGTCCTTTGTGTAACTCTTTTTTACTTGTTTTTCAACAAAAATAAATATTGGTTTTAATCGAAGCAATAGAAAAAGCGAAAGAAAAAGTTAGGCTTATCTTGTCGAAAGTTGTTTAAAGTTTTATATATAATTGTAAGCCCTTCATGAGAAAAATCGGGGGGGGGGGGGGGGGGTAATATAATTTTTTTGATTGTCAAATTATTGACAATTGAATAGGAATTTATTACTCATAAGTTCGAATACGATATTTCTGAAGCATAAAGAAATATCGTATTCGAACTTATGAGTAATAAATTCCTATTCAATTTTCAGATTTCATCAAATGTGTGTGTAGATTTTTTAAAATCAATATAATTTCGGTTTTAAAAATATAAAGATATATTTTTCGATATCTCTTTTTTGCCACTTAAAAGTTTCCTTAAAGTAAAACTTGAAAGAGAAATTAAATACGATTAACTTAGACGCATATAATCACTGACATTGTATTTAATAAGGTACATATGTGAAAAGTAATTATTGAATACGATTATATTATTGTCATAATCGTAAACACATTAACGGTAACTGCAGCTGGCGGAAGACTTGCAGCCTACTCGCTTCCTTTGCTTTGAAAGCGCTGTAAAGCAATACGATTATTATAATAACTTCGCTACCAAATGTACAGTTTTTTTGAATAAATTATTTCATTATTGCTTCCGTTGCAAACCGCTTTTATGCAAAAATTTACCTTCAAAAGACTTTTAATTTCATACAATTTTGTAAGAACATATACCACTCCATACACCACATCTTTATTTATCACTTCATTTATTAAAATGACTTCCGATGGCGCGCTGCAATAATCAAGTTACAGAAATAAAAAAGCTGTGGCATGAAAGCTAACGACGTAGAAGCAATAAAATTTTAAGAGCTTGAATTTAATGCGATAATGCGTATGAACACCTCTGTCCTCAAGTTAAACTTTAAATTAATTTTTATTAAATAAAAATGCAGATTTAAAATTTTTCTCTTTGATCCATAATGGGAAAAAAAATACATACATATTTACAAACGTGTGCAAATTAATGTTTACTTACAGGCGATAGCAGCAGCAACAACTACATCAGCCGAGATAATTTATGTACATAAAATATGCTAACAACCATTAATTTTTTATTAACAATTTATTAACTATAGCAATTTAAGCTCTTTTGGTTCAGATAAATTCTATTATAAAAACAAAAAAAAAACCGCACCAAAAACTTTCACAGAAATCGTTTTCTTGCCGCCGTAATTTTTCCCTTTCGTTCCGTTCACCCTCTTTATCATTCTTTATTTTTCCTTAACTTTTCAAGTGTGAAAGATTGAGATTTCGTTATTAATTCTGACACTTTGCCAACCTCACAGTGACCGAACTTATTCTCGTCCTCAAGACTTTGAGCCAATATTATTCTCGTCTATCGTTAAGCGTCTCTACTCCTCTGCTTCGCACTTTCTCATTGTTAAGATAAATTCTCGATTATCACAGACTAAAAGCCAAAAAAGCTGCATAAATTTTCAATTTTTTCGATTGTCGATTTGTTGAGTCGTCGTCGCAGGCACAGCTTCAGATAACTGTCTAAAAAAACGCACGGAAAAAGTAGGGTAGGACGAAAATGAAATTTACTCGCCATAAAAAAGAAAACTTCACCACTTAATCGTACACAGATAAAAACGGAAACCGAATCGTGACCGTAATCGTCAGCGCCACTGCCACTGCCACTGGCACCGTTTAATATCGATCAAGAGAAGGGTATAATAAAAATATGAGGAAGAGCTTGAGGGCAAAATCGTGAGTATTTAAAAGATATAGAAAGACTACTTCCTAAAGTGAAAAGGAAACTTAATCATAAATAATACGGTCAATAGAATTTTTAAAAAGATAGGCTAAAACGCTTCTGAAGGTCTTTGACGCTCTGAATACTTAGGCATTTTTATAGAAAAACTCTTTGAATTGAAAGCCGATGATAGGTTCTTTCAACACTTTTTTTAGAAAATGTGTCTTTTTTTCCTACAGAATCGAAGTAAAGTTTTTTAAGAGGTGTTGAATAAAGACTGCTTCTTAACTCAAGCTCTGCAAGTTGTTAAGTTTTCGTTAGTATTAACTTCTAAAGTACCTATGTATAAATTAGTTAGACTTAGTGTGAGTTAGTTATTTATACACACATATTTCCCTAAAGCAATCTCGTTTTTTTGAAAATTAATTTCGCCGTTTCCGTATTGTTTTTATTCTTCTTCTGCTTCCATGGTTGATCTTTATTTTTAACTTGTCCACAGCGCAAATTTTTACATTTCTCTCGCCGGAGAATGTTCTTTGCTTCCTTGTCGAGTGCATCTGAACCATTTTTTATAATGGCATCGTAAATGCAATGAGTATCCTCAGCATAATTCAAGCTCCTGCGAAGGAGCACTTTTATTCCACTTGCGGGGAATTTCACTTTTCCGCCCAAGGGTTATCAAAAGCAGCAGCAAAAGCATCTAAAAGTACATATATACATATATATGCATGCACATGACTTCCCCGGCATCAACATTCACACAGACACAAGCGCGCACACACACTAAACCAGTCTTAGCAATCTTCCTGAACCAACATAGTAACAAAATATACAGTTATTGCTAAAAATATTCTCTTTAACTTTTGCGGCGAACAGGCTTTATATTCCATTTCTTTTATTCATTTACTCCATCAGTTTGTCCGTCTGCATCTTCATCTTCCCCTTCCTCTTCCTCTTCCTCTTCGTCATTCAGTCAATCAGTCATTCTATGCTTTTCAACTTTTCTCAACTTTTCTCAGTCTTCTTGAGTGTGTGTGTGTGTTTAGGCTCTCGGCTGTAACGCGTGTCTTTTCATCATTGCCTGAGTGAACAGAATCTTACAGCATTAGCAGCAGTGGCAGAAAACCGAGCGGCAACCCTGGCAGAGTTCATGTTTTCAACGAACGAGCATGCGAGGGTGTTTGTATAAGTATATGTATGTATAGACGTGGTCTAAAATCTTTAGTAAGTGACTTTAGAAGCAAACAGCGCTTACTCGCTTTTAAGAAATTAAAGAAGGATGTAAGCAAGGAGAAAGGAGAAAGGAAGAAAGGAAAGGAGAACGGAAAAAAGAAAGAAGGAAAAGAAGGAAGAGAGGACGGAGGGACAGAAGACGAAATCAAGAATCAAGAATGACAATTAAGTCAACAAGACAGAAAGGTTAGAAGAAAAGAACGAAGAAGGAAGTGAGAAAGAAGAAAAATAACAAAGACCACTTTAGTTTATAACCCATGGATTCTCATGACACCATAATATTTCCGAATCGGTTACATTCGAGTAAACGGTAACAATATCCGGTCCTCAATGCGGAATCAAAGATTGCTCAAATCGGGATAGTTTTAAGTTAAAGTCCCATAAGAATACTTTTCATTAAATTAAGGCAATTTGAAAACTTTTTTTAAAATTTTTATTTTTTGTGTTAAGTTTGATTAAGTTTGTGTTAAGTTTGCAGACACAACAACAACGCCACAACAATTTCCATAGCTCTCTATAGCTTTTTTTCATACACACACACACACACAAAGACACAGAGAGAGAGAGAGAGAGAGAGTGGTGTCTATAAGGGCATGGCCTCATGGATTTTTCTCTTTATTTTTATTCTTCATCAGACCTTCTTCTTTTTTAAAACAAACTTTGCGTTGCTATTTTCATTATCTTCCTCTTCTTATTTTCTCTATTGTAAAATTGTTAAAAACTTGTCTAGTTGTTGTCTTGTCTCGTGCACTATTGCGTTGAGGTTGTTGTTGTTGTTGTTGTTGCAGCGTTTTTGCAAACATGACACAAACATGGAAGGTTCTGTTACAGCCAAGCTGTTTCAGTGTAGAGTTTCTATATGTGTGTTTGTTGTGTGTTATTGGCTTTCATCAGGAGTCAGAAGATCTTTGTTGTTGCTGGTGTTGTTGTTATTATTGGACTTGAACGCTACTCAATTAATTTTCAATCAATTTCAAATTTATTGCTTTTAAGTCAGTATCGTTTTCTTTGTGTGTTTTCTTTCTCTGAAAACTTATCGTACTATTATCCATTATTCGAAAACGAGATTGGAAATTTAAGACTATTCGATTTTGTTATTTCATATTTAACACAAAAAATTAAGATTACAGATCATAAAAAGGAAATGTGTCCTTAAAACTGAATCAAATGAATAGAACTGAAGCGAATCGAAGTGGCTTGAATTGAGTTGTATCATTAAAATAAGATCCTTTACAATTTTCAGCGTAAAACAGATTTCATTTCATCGTAATTAAATTTAAAAATTCTTATGACCATAGAATTTCTGTAATTTTATTACAGCAATATAGTTATGTTGGTTATGTTGGTTTCGTTGATATTTGTTGGTTTGTTGTATTGTCAAACGTTTGGCAGACAAAGGGCTGTTGGTTAATACGTTAAACTGGTCCTGCCGGCTGCTGTTTGTGGAAGGTTTTGGTTTAGCCAGTATGTATTTCATACTCAAAAGGTCGTTAACAAAGCAAAGGCGGAAAAAAGGTGAAACAAGGCAACAACTGTGACTAATGGTGAAACTAAATATTTTTAGATGATATTTTTTAGTATATATTTATATATTTTTTAGTTACTAGACTTAACCTAATTTTGATAAAAAGGTTATTTAAATGGAGAATTTTTATGGTCTCTCTTCAAATGGTTTACATACCTAAACAATTTAATTTCATGAAGTTTAGATGAAAAATTTAGATTTATTTATTTCAAGAAAGATGTGGAAAATTTATTTTCTTCTATCTTAGTACCTGAGAGCAACGAAGACAATCGCTTTTTATCTCTCTTGTAGCTTTACATACCGAATAAACCGTACAAAGTAATAAAATAGCATTCTTATGAGCTGCGGTAACCATAAATCTTAATTGAAAGCTCGTTTGTTCGCCGAGATCTCTATGGTACTGCCGTAACAGAGCCAAAGACTGCACACACTTAAGTGGCGCACTTACATGAAAGTAGTACACATACAAGAGAGTTCAGGGGTTTCTCTTTGCGCTGAGCAAGAAGTCCTTCTTCAGTGATATAGTACGATATATGACGTTTGTTTTTGTGCAAATCGTATCTAAAGTAACACGAATAGAAGCCAATTCGTTCGTAGGTTTTTGCCAGAAGTTTCAAAGAGAGCGATGGATGTCATGGTTTCCTCAATTCAAGTACAATTCAAGAGAAGGGAGAGAGAGAGAGAAAGAGAATTCATTGGATTAGAATTTGAATAGAAGAAAGTGTCACAAAAAGGATTGTGAGTCACTGATTGATTGATTAATAGATGTTAACGGCGTAAAAACCACCACAAATCACCGAATTTCTGGCTCTTTCTGAGTTCTGAATGAGAGATAAGTTTATGAATTTTGGGGAAGGCTAACACGGTTACTTTAAAGGTATTTGTATAACATTATTTTCCTTTAGAAATCTAAGATTCATCGTTGCTGCCATTCCTTACAAAAGCTACTCTCTGTCCTAAACACATTTCCGTTGTTCCACATTCGAAACAAAGCTTTTCGGAATGTAGCACGTACACTACAAACGTACGAGTATACTTCTGATTCATTTATATAAAAATATCGTACGTAAATGTGGGACGAATCTTCATTCTCTGCGAATCTTTATTCTTTTCTTTCTTCCGCAGCACGGCTTACTTAACAGCGGATAAAAGTTTCTGCTGTTATGCTCGTGACGTGAACGTTTACTGGCTACAAAATTTCAGATTGCAGCCACTTAAAACCGTAGTCTTCTTCCCGTACCAATTACCGCAACGAGCTGCCACGTATCCATCCAGATTAAACAAAAGAAAGTCTTTTTTGAAGCCGGCGAAAATCGCATCGTCTCAGAAATAAAATACGTTGTCAGTGCCGGAAAGAGAAGAATAAAGAGTTCAAAGTGGTCAAAGTGTTGCGCAGAGACAAGAGGATACATTATAGGATATAATCACTCTTGTGATGAGGCTTTTGGCTTATGTACCGACAACCTGTAGCGACTACTGCCAACCGTAATTATAATTTTAAATTGTGCGAAAGAAAAGACAAGCGTACTTGTGAAAGAGAGAAAATCATTTATTTTGTTGATACCTTCGTGCTTGTGCATTCGTGAGTAATAAACTTTTCAGCGATACTATATCGATCTCTCTCTCTCTCTCTCTCTCTCTTACTATGTTGGTGATGTCGTCTATACAAAACCCATAAAAGAGCAAATCACGCTGAGTGCGTTTCTTTATCGCCTTATTCCAACTTCTCTGCTCAAACGGCTTTCTTTACTTTTGATCTCGCTTTTCTCTCTTTCCGTTGATTTAACAGCCTTCGTTTTCTTTGTGTGTTCTGCCATCATTTGCATTTCGTCATTCATCATGACGATTTGAGCTTGGTTGGAGAATAATAGTGTCATCTTTTTTTAGTTTATTTTAGGCTTCTCGCTGTGAAGTCTTTTTTGTGCGAGTGTGAGAGATATACTAGATCCAACACGTGAAAACGTGAAGGTGCGCGCAGTTAATATAAGAAGAGCACGTGTTTGTGCAGTTCTCATACCGTGCGTAGGTCTGTGTAGTGGTGCCGCTGCTCCTCTTCCTGATTGTCCTTTTCAAGGACTTGCTAATTTATTGCAAAAAGAGAGAGAGAGCTCTTATGTAGGTTGACGAAGCTGTTACGTGGACGCGTTATTATAATTAGCGACTGCTTCGTGTTGCCAACGCAATTAATTTTAAAAGTGTGCACAGTTCTTAGTAGGTAGAGTTTTTTTATAATGCTTAAAATTATATAGTGCTCCAGAAAGAAATGTTGATAGAAAAAGTTGATGAGTATCCAACATTTTATAAAAATATCTGTAATATTTCACTGTGTTGAATCGTATTCGTATCTTTAATCGTCTGTCTTTCTTCATCTGCTCATTTTTCATGCCTGATGGGGCATATTTTTTGTAGGCATCTTTTTTCTGTACTATTCCGGAAATTGTGTAAAACAGAATTTCTCCAAGCAGTCGGTCAATCATGGCTCACTCAACCCGCCAACAGTAATCGTTTTTATTAAAATTTCAATTTCAAGTAGCCTTCGGCTGTAGTCAAAATTATATTTTATGCCATGTCAAGGCAAGAACAAATTATTTTTAATTTCCGTCTGTCGAGAGAGATAAAAGGGCGACAGCTGAAGGAGATGAAGGAGACGATATTTGGATCCATATGAGAAGCATTTCCTTTTTGTGAGTGTATACGCTTCTACTATTGTGAAAATTTCCACAGCTTTGGCTTGTCTCTATCTATATGATTAATAGATTTTCCCTTTAAGTTATCCAACAGAAATATTGAAGGAAGTTAATAAAATGTAGGGCAAAATTTAGAGGGATGAGATAGAGTGAGATAGAGTAGAAGAGACTACAATTTTTGTACTGTTGGTATCTCAGCAAACGTACGTAAATGGCTTGAGCGAGTTGGTTGTTTTTTTTTTTGCGCCTTGCTTGTAATTTATACAACTGGGTTGCGTACTTCCAGGCTACACGCCCTGAAAAAACCAAAGTGCTTTCTCGCAAAAATACATACGTGGTTTTTTTCTTCGGCTATTGCTTTGTTACTGCTAACAAATTTAAAAAAGCACTTCTGGAGAGCGGCGAGTGGTGGCATCTGTGTTTGTTGAATGTGCCGCTTGTTATTAAATTTCACTCAAGTGCGAATTTCGAGCGTGCCCGGAATTTGATAAATGCCTGCAGTGGTGTCTCCTACGCGCACGGCAACGGCAAAGGCAACGGCAACGGCAACGACGACGGCGTTGTTGAGATGCCAGATTCGATTGTTCAAAATTGTTGCACCAGCTCTTAACAAAGTCTAGGAGTTTCTTCTCCCCTCATTTTCATTCGTACATTCGTGATAAATTCGGTAAAGAAGCAAGCAAACATTGTGGTTCCTGCGTCCATCTGTTTTGGTATTACTATTATTCGGTGCGAGCCGGAACGAGTGCCCCATTAAAACTCACTTTCAAAAGTGCTGCTGCTCTCTGCAAGCTGCAACTTCGAGAGCTCGCAGGACACTCGGTTGGCAACGGAATAAAATCCTTTTTAATGAATATTCATGCAGTCATTAAGATTAAAGGATAAAGAAAATAAAATACGCGAATTTCAAGTACTTTCCGGCGGCGCTGGCGGAAGGCAAAGGACACGGAATACTAAGCGGCTAACATCAGCGACTATCGGAGACGACTGGCACTGCTCTGGTCAGCAAAAACAAGTAAATCTTACCCTCTGTTTGTTTGCTTACTTTTTTTATATTAAAGGATCGTAATATTTGGTTCTTGCCTTAAATTCTAGAGTCGTGAGTTTTTTCCAGAATTTCAAATTCCAAATCTAATGTTTCTATGAAGTCGTGCACCGTGCCCTTCGGAATTTAATGCTGAGATTAATTTATTTTTTCATTACTCTGCACTTAGAAAACTCTTCTATTATAGTATATAGTTTTTCTTTTACAACGTGCCTCAAAAATGCTGTTTAATATCCTTTGGCGTTTGGCGTTTGGCGTTTGGCGTTTTGTAAGCGCGACTATGCGCGACTTATAAAAATCGACATATGCACGTGCACAGAGCGCACTTTTTCACGGGCTACTCTTCAATTTTACCAGACAGCCCGAGTCTCTCCTTCCGGAGTCAAGCCGCAAGCTATTTTTACTTTGAGAAACGTAAATTAGTGCGTTGGAAGCTACAACCGTCACCGCCATCGAGTCAACGCTATTATTTCAAATAGCTCACTGCACTTGAATCGTCATTGAACATACTCATTTCCTGCAAACAATGGCGTAAATAATCCAGCCGTACCGACAAACCAAGTGGCCCGAAACGAAAAGTCAGAAAACAAGAATGAAAAGACGGAATGGCGGAATGCAGACGGAATGACACTTGAAATGGCTGCAGTTTCTCATAGAAATTTACTTTCGTTATCGCCAACAATTCATTAAAAGGCTACGTCTTTCCTTTTCTATTTCGCCATTTTTTTCAGCTTGTACTTCTCTTTACTTCTCGCACTGACTCGACCTAAAGACGTAAAGAAACGTTTCGAAAATACTAGTAGTCACTTAGGAGAAAAGATAATAAAATCGTACACTGAAAATAAAAACACGAGTGAAAAATTGCTCGCTGCTCCTGGTGCTGTCAGCGGCTGGGAAACCGGCAATGGCTACAAATCTCAAGCAGATCGCAATGGGCGCGACTGTGCCTTATTCCATGGACAATTATTTAATGAACTAAAATTAAGATTGATGAATTAATTCTGTCGAGGTGTCAAAACAGCGTGACTATATTCAATGGGGCGAAGTGGGACAGGAAGGAAGTACTTGTCGGATTAGTCTGTGTACATTGAAATAAAATCGAGAAAAGTAAAAGGGTTTTGTTGAATTAATTGTAGTACGTGAAATCTCGTTCCTGAGGACCTCTTTATCGTTTTTTCTTATTTTCTGCTGTTGTTCTGCGCATACCAGTTAGTGCGTTCGGTAAAGCGGTGATCGATCGTTCTTGTCTAGAGGCCCAAAAGCACCATAAAGCGTACTCTGCCACCTCACTACGCCGCGGCGTAGGTAGGAAAGACAAACAAGCTAAACATTGACAGTTGGCCGGAAGGAATTCAATTTAATTCATTTACGAACCAGTTCCGTAAGTTCACAAAGCAAGCAGGTGGTAGGTCATAGAGTCCACCAGCTTGAATGACATTCGAGTGCACTTGGAACAATTAGCGGAAAATTCGAAAAGCAAGAAATTATTATTATTTATCATTTAAATTTAACGTATTAAGTTAAAGCAATTTTCTTTTCGTAAAAAATGTTATGGGTTGAGGATTATACGGGCAGCTTTTGAAGTTTTCTTTATTCTTAAAAAATATGACTGGATATTAAAAAAATGCATTTCATTATTTATAATACAGAAAAAAAAAGAAAGTAAGAAGTTATGGGCGACAAATCATTCGACTGGTTCCAATGAGGTCCGATTAAGGTCCGAAAAGCGGAAATTAAGTTTCTAATGCAGAGGAAAACCCCGCTAGCGCTCTTTTCCTTATCTCTGTCTGGTTTTATCCGTCCCACCCCTTTCCTCTTTCATGATTGTTTCGTTCGTTGGTCAAAGTCACGCACAATTATTAACATTAAGACAGAGAGAGAGAGAGAGAGAGAGAGAGAGAGAGTCCGCGTAAAGCACCTTCGCCCTCCGCTTCACAGACCTTGGTCCACATTTGCTTGGTAAAAGGTTAATGATTTTTTTGGTTTTTGTTTTTTCGGACTTTTTTTATAATAAATATTTAAATAAAATAAAATGTTTAATTTCTACAAAAAATTACAATAACAATTGCAATGATAATAATTTTACGCTGCTTTTGTCCTTTAAAATTGATAAAAATGCATATAATTTTTGCACTCTTTTCATTAATGTTGTACATTTACCATTTATAATAACATTATAATTAGCATTTTTGTCGTTTTTTTGTTTGTTTTCTAATATAAGAAATGTATTTTTAGCTACTAATAGTATGTAAATATATAACTATTTATTTAAATATTTTGCGTTAGGTTTATATAAATATTAATGAATGCAAAACCAAATGTGAATGAATGCAAACATAAGTGCAATGCACAATTTGTTGCAAAATACTGCAAATGAGCGATTTTGGAGAGATATTAAAAGAGAATTATCAAACATAGAATTATTAAAGAGATTAAGCGAATAGTTTATTTATTTTTTCGTTTAAAAAAAATATTAAAATTTTGAGCCACAAGCTCTAACGTACACTACAAATTTGCTCAACGGTTCAAATTGTGTTCCTGGTTACCATTATCATAGCCACCAACACCACACACGCTACCAACACCAACCACCGTGTGACCACCATGTGGCTGCGAGCTAAATGCTAAAGAAATACAAGCAGGTACCACGTCAACATTTTTAACTTTTTCAAACACAGCTACTCCTGCAACTACACTTGGGTGTATGTGTGTGTATGTATGGATGTATGCATATGTGTGGCTGTTTACGAAAAGGTATAACATGTAAAGATTCATGGTCGAGCGAATTGTAGGTGCCGTATTTGTCTGGTGCGGTAGAATAAACTCACATGAACAATGAAACAAGAATAATAACAACAACAACAACAAAACCGTTAAGTAGAGCACATTACGACGTGAAGTTTTCAAACAATAAAATAACGCAACAATTCGGTTAAGTTTAACTGAAGTAGTTGCGCTTTATGCGCTTTATAGCTTTTGACGAACAACGAATGCCATCAAAACCATAATCTGCACACAAGAGATGTATGTATGTATGTACTTCGTTAACAACCACTTTCCTTCTTCTCATATTATTATGCCTTAAAGTGGCTTAATTACCACTTTAGTTGAAGTTTTAATTGAATCCGCTTCATGGAAAACTGTGTTATTTTCTATGGTTAAGCCTTGCTCCATAGAAGGCCGATTTCCTTACAAAAGTATAGTAAGCATTTTTGAGGATTTTAAAATAGTAATTCTTTAACTCTGCACTATTTAACTTCAGATTTAAACAAAATACTTTTACTAAAAATTTTTACTAAAATTTTTACTAAACTTTTACTAAAATTTAAATTTTCCTTTAATTTCTTTTAGCAGACATCACATGATGTTCTCCACTGGAAACATTTTGTACTAAATCATTGATTTACATAAAAAAGTTTTGTAAAATGAAAGAAAAAAAATATTAAATTACGAGTATAATTAAATGAAAATAAATTATGATCATCAAATGAAATGCTGAGTGGTCAAAAATTATTATATATTAATTCACATCAATGCGTTTAAAATTCATTAATAATGGATTAGTACAAAAGCTTCAAAGAAGTTTCTCGACCGCTGAGCAGCGCCACAGTTAGTGTTTTATAATTAATATGTATGGTAAAATAAAAAAATAAATTAATGGAAAATATAAAAAGTTTTAAAGGATTAATTTAAATGTAATACTGTTTGTTAATAATACGTAGTTAACACGACAGCGCTATACTTTTCAACTTATTATGCCATGGAGTAATACTCGTAATAATTATTTTATAAAAACTTTTTTCTTATAAAATTTTTACTTTAATTTTAATTAAAATAGATACTTTGTTGAATATATTTTGAAAATATTTTTCTTTTAATAAATATTTTGTATGCAGTGTAACAACGCCAACAACATCAAAAACATCAACAAAAGCAATAGCAACAACAATCTCAGCACAATAAAAATCACTATTCAGTGAGTGAATGAGAAAATTGAATGAAAATTCGTTGAAATATTATCATGCTGTACATATTGCAATAAATAAGAATTATTTCTGGCTTTCATTGTCGTCGATGGTGTCCGGGTGAACAAACCTTTTTTGTTTTGCACGGTTGTTTTGGGAAAGCGTTGCCACCTGATGCAAAACCACAGAAATAATCGTTCGTTCGTTTGTTCATCCGTCCTTTCGTCTGGTTGTATGTAGAATCCGTTGAGCTGGAATGCAACCATTGGGCAAAAATACTAACCATCATTATTTGAGGACTCTACGCGAAATAGATTTTTCATAAATTAAAAAGCTCTTTATAATTTTGTTTATACGGGAATATTCGAAATGTATCATGAATAGCATTTTTGCAGTTACAAACTAATATTCATGTACGACAAGTCATCCTGTGAAGTTGGTAATTTCTAACGAAATTATGTGGGTAAACCAATTATACGATTACTCACGATATAGAAGTCGTTTTCAAAATAGTTAAGGAGATACTCCAAGAGTATACATTGGTTTTTTAATATCTATTAGAATCATCATCATTTGCATCATTTGCATAAAAGATTGTCATAATGATCTGTCGTCATCTGTAAGATTTTATGGTTACTTTGCTAGCGTATATTCCTATATAGTTTTGTGACGTTAAAGTTTTCTTTTTCTAAAAAGAGCTATTACGTATTATTAAATTAATAAATTATTGTAATGAACTCTGGAGATTTACCAAAAACCTGCTCAGGAGTTTAACAGTACTTTCGAATCGTTATCATTCAGAAAATTGTTAAATTCTGATTCTCAATACTACCTGCAATGAAATGGAACATACTCGCTTGTACCGTGCCTTCCCACTAAAAATATATATGTAGGTACGCTTTTCCGCCCCAAAGAATTTTTTTTACTCCAAACGAACGAACACATCCATCCATGTTCGTTCGTTGACGTTTCTCCAATTGCCAACAGTCTGTCAGTCAGATTATGTAAGCCGTCCTAGACGTATTTGTTTGAGTAGAGTGATGTGCGAGGATAGAATCTTTATAGACGTCATTAACCATAAGAGAAGGAAGATTTAATTTGTTACTTAATAAAGAAGATTTTGCCTAAATCTTTAGTTTGTAATTCTTTAGTTTCTCTCTTTTCCCTACACCATACCATCTCTGTTGTTTCTCATTCTTTTGTGATTTGTTAACCCCTCTGCTGAATACTAAGAGATTAATTGCCGAAACAACATACGATTCCTTCCACAATTAATTTCTATTTAACTGAGATCTAATTCATTTATTTTTAGCATTAATGCCGCAATCAGATTTTTTAGTCGTGATAAATCAAAAGCAAAGAATTTCATTACGTTTAAGCCTGGATAAACTTGCAATCTAAGGTTTTGTTCTTACCGGTGGATACAGTGATATATCCTCAGAAGACCAATGTGGCCCAATGTGATCCATGATCCATGAGACAATTGATGTGATGATATTAAATGAATCTTCGCTTCGATTTAATTAAATATTTCTCTTCAATGCACACAATATATTTGGCCAAAAAGGGCCTTCAGATAGGTCTTACTTTTGTATCAATCAGATGAAGCGAACTAGATGGAACGGATGCTTTTCAATAATTCATTACGAACACTATTACAATTTATATTTATGAAAAGCATTTTATATGTAATTAATAAAATGCATCATACTTAGTATAATTGATAAATGTTTTTTGTACTATGTTCATGTTGCTTTTTCTTTTTATTGTTGTTTTTTTATTTTATCTCAACCTATGTTATTAGTACTTAAATATCGATAATTGTAATGTAAAACTTGTAAAAAGGCAAAATTTTATCACCAAAAACTAAGATAGCTTCTTTGTATTCGATTTGAATACTACATATATTTGATTACTACATATATTTGAATAATACATATATTTGATGCCATTCTCTATAGTAATTACATAAAAAAATTGTACAAAAAATTCTCTTGAATTGTTCGTTTTCGCAAATTCTTTTATTTCAACAATAGTTTCATTATACAAAATTTGGCACATCATCACACATTTTTCTGAAGCTTAGAGTATGGAAGGCATAAAGGAAGTAAACGAAGAAGTCGGAATTGCATTATTTTCATGGTATTTCGCTCTTCCACTGTTCTTAATTTTTTGTTCCTCTTTTTGGTTGGATACTCGTGATATTGTGAAAATGGTTTCAGCTTCTTCCAAATTCAATAAGAATTTCTGCAGCACATGAGCCAAATGCACTTTTCAATGGTTTTTCTGAAATATATTCTACGCTGTCACATAAATAGAATTTCCTGTGAATGGATTTGTGTGTGTGTGTGTGTGTGTGTGTGTGTGCAGTTGGCACTATCGAGTGTGTCCGAGACTAATATTGAGTGACAAAGTATTGAATACAATAATAAAAATTCCATACGAAAATAAATGGATATCATTACAGACGTAATGAAACTCGAGAATTATTTTATTTTATAAAATTCTGTAAAGTACTGATCTCCTTTTTTTTGGTGCTCTGATGACCAGTCCTTGGGCCGAGGTTACGACGCCTTTCTTAAAGCTTTGTCAAGAAAGTTAAGTTAAATTTTTGTTAAAAAAAAAATTTTAGCTTTAATAATATAAAAGAAATACCAACAATATAAAAGAAAATACATTATTCAAAATAAAGAAAAACTTTTCTGTGTTCATAACATTTTGGGTTCGAACACAAAAATAACAAAATTTCTTGTCATTTTGCCAGGCGACAAACTCTTATAATAACGCCTTCATTTGCGACAATAATGATGTTGAATGAGCCAACCACAATAGTGGCCAACAACAATAAAAACAATTTTTATAAATCATCTTTTGCCAGATCTTTTATACTCGTAGCAATCTGATTTGAAATGGTCAATGCACTGAAAAATAGAGAAGAAACTTTATGACATGGGAAGGAATTAAAAATGCTGGTATTAGTATTTTGTGGATATACATATGTATATAATATGTAAAACTATTAAGAAGTAGCTGCCAAATTAAAAAAAAAAACACAAACAAGAGTTTTGATGTCAATTGCTTCATAAATTTTTCTTGATTGAGTTGTGTACCGAATGCTGATAGTCTATATACGAGTACTAAATCAGCTTCTCCTCTTCAAAGCCTTTTTAAAAAGTAATTTTCTTGAAATTGTGCTAAACTCTGTGAATAAGTTTGAAATAAAAAGAATTTATTTACCCTGTTAAATCTGTGAGTTAAAGAGGTTAAAGAGGGTGAGGATAAATCCTTTTTGGAATTTCGATATATACTGTAAAAAATTTCTTTCCTACAACTTCGTCATTCATAAAATTCTATCATGGCAGCTTTGATTTTGTGCTTTTAAGAATAACCTTTTTTACCTTTTTTGAGTTGAAAAGGTAGATCAGTAGAGTATTCGAAGTCGGATTGACTTTTACCAATCGAACTTTGTTCGAAGACTGCTTTTGTGCTTTCAGCAACTAGAACTCGGTACATCTATGAGAAACTTACGTGCGTGCACAATACTTTCACACAAATAGATATACTCGTACCCTCATTCTGCATACATACACTCACACTTTTTCTAAAGACAGAAGAAAAATATTTTTTTTCTTCTTCTTCTTCAAACAACTTTAGGATCGCAGAAAAAATTCTTAACAAAAACACGCTTAAACCATGCCAACATACTTCAATTCTGTTCACTCACGCAGCTCGTTCACACAAGGATGCACACACATACACACAGGTATTGAATATACATACATAAAGATTTCTTTAAAGTTTTTTCTTTGTTGACTTTTCAGCATCACTGAGGAGTTTGAGAAGAAGAAGAAGTCCTCTTCTAGCGGGGTGATGTTTTTTCTTTTGATTTTCGTTTGAAAACATGTTTTGAGAAATCAGCTTTACTGAAATTGTTTAACAATTTTTTTTTTTTAATTTTTTTAAATTTTTTTCTTTTTTGTTTATATTTTTTCCAATAATTTTCTTCAGTAATAAAATAAACCGGAAGGAACGAATTCTCATCGTGTCGCCATGTCCCTTTCGTGATAAAATTAAATTAAAGTGTTTTTAATTAAAAAATAATTAAATTCTATTATAAAATAATAAATTGTATAAAATAATTCACTGAAGGGATTTCGATAAACACCTGCGAGTACAAAAAATTATTGGTCATTGAGTAACGTAATTGAATTGATTACAGCATGATTTAAAAATATACAATATCAATTTTCATAAATTGATTTTTCAGAACAGAGAACAAAAATTTCAAACATCAACCCACAATAGTCATTATTTCGTTTACCATTGAAAAGTCATAAAACGACAAGCCACAAATTTTAACAATTAAGTTTTATTTCGTTACATTCACCAGCACGTTGCCGATAAAAGCCATTAATAAGCTTTCAGTAATAGAACCGTTAATTAAAAGGCACGGCACTGTGAAAGCTTGGTCACGACCAGGATTAATGCTGTCTGCCTGCACCAATAAATTCTTAAAGACATTTTCTATTCAGAAATGAGAAAATCGTTTCAAAGTTTTTTGTGTGATCGGTCTTTGAAAGACTTGTTTAGAGTGCAAAGGTTGCCTTCAGAAGAATTTTATGAAAGCTCTCTCTAAGTTGCACCAAAGCAGTGTTTAACTAAGTGACATTTAATTAAGTTTGTTATGACTTTAAAGTGCTTAATAAAAATTGCATTGAACTCGTCAGCTTTCGAATTTTTTTTTTTTCGCTAAAATGTAGCTTTATGCTCTTTTAAGCATAACATAAAGCAGAATAATTAAAAAAAAAAACCATGAAAATCAGAACGTTTTTATGGTCAGTGACTTTCGCTCCAGTTTTCGTTTCGTTACGCCGCCGTCCGTCTGCACATCATGAGTCTTCTTTGTTTTTATCATCATATTTTATTCCATTTTATCCTGTGCCCACAAGGCGGCAAGTTTATAATTTCAAATTCTGCAAAATTATAGCCCAGAGACACTCTGATCTGGAGAGAGAGAGAGAGACTGACTGTACGGTAAAGTGTCCCAAACATAACAACTTACGGCAAGGACCACCAACAAAGTGTGGCATAAGCGACTTGCAACGAAGGCTAACGACCAGTCAGACCGAGTAAACCCTGCGGAAAAATAGAAATTATTTTAAATGTCACAAAATTTTATACCCGCGACTGGCTGGATGGTAGAGGGTTAGAGGGCAAACTGACCTTTAGTTTAAAGGAATAAGATCTGAAAACATGAAAGTAATGTGACATGCCGTGCGGCATGCGGCAAACTGGAGGTAATCTCTGAACTCAGAGGAAGATTAAAAAGTTGCGTTTAATATGAAATTTCGAAACTTTTTGGAGCTTGAGGTTAAACAATGTTTTGTGATGACATTTTATGATTTACCTTTAACTTTAAAGTTAAATTTTAGGCAGGCAAAACATTTCAATGTACATATGTAAAGATTGTGCCTCTATTCCACTTAAATGGTTCCTATTTCTTTCATATTGCACTTTTCAAGGTTACTGAAAAAATGAAAAACAGGGCTTTAATAATCCCAAGAAACTCAAGAAGAATTGATCTACCGAATTTGTACCGTTTGCAATTAGCTTTTAAATAAAGTTTGTTGGAAATAATGCTGTTTATACTGTCCTATACTGCAAGTTATTGTGGAGGATATCCTTGTTATGAAATCTAATATATACTGCTTCACTCTACTGCATACATACTGCTTAATTCTAATGGAGTTCAGAGAGTTTATAGTATTCAGAGTTTTCTCTTATTCTAAGTATGTGTTTGTGCTAAGACTTTTATCAACCTTTAGACATTTTTAGAGAATTTTTTTTACGAATTAAATTTGTTTTTCTGCAAAGTATTTAAATGTAGGTAATACTGTAAAAATTGACATATACGAGTATTAATTTATTTGTACTCAATTGACATGAAAGTGCATTTTACTTGCTATAAAGTTCTTGCTATAAAACGAATCAAATCTCGGAGGAAAGGAAAAGAGATGTTGGGCACATGAAGTGCCCAAACTTTAAACGAAATTTGCAAAAGTTCTTTCAAACTGTCTCGATGTGACGACTACATCATTATTCGCATTGACAACGTCATCGTCGTCGTCTTTGAAACCATAGCAAAAACCGTAGCAACAAAACTGCAGCCTTCATAATACGTATAAAAGTTTTACAGCTTAAGGCTGAATGTTGGGTCTGTTGGGTCTAAAGAAAATTGAGCCCGTTGCATTTCTGCCACAGTGACTTCGCCCTATTGAAAATGTCGCGAGTTGGCAAAAGTTTTACTCGTAAAAATAGCTGAAGAGTTGGGCCAGCAGCAGCCGGAGCTGAAACAACTAAATATAATATATAAACTGCCTCTGAGTGAACAACCATTTTGCAACGTATTCAAAATAAAGAGCGGCTAAGAGAAAGAGAGAGGCATAAATCCAACAACGACCTCACCGGCGACATCAACACAGAAAGTAGTAAAAGCAAAAAACAAAAAAGGGAAAAGTTATAAAAAAGGGAAAGAATACAAATAAATCGGAAAATCACCAGTAGCTACAGAGCTAAGAAGTAATAGCGCTCCAACAAAATTTCGAAAAGAAAAAACCCGAGAGAAGTAACGTTTGGCGGGAAACTTTTTAACGAAAACCATTCGGAGACATTTATAAAATGTTCATCGCATGAAGGCAGCCATGGCCAACCCACGCGCTACGATATCGACTGCGTGGTTAGTTAGAAATTATTGATAAGCATCCATCACCATCGCAGCCGTCTTCTCCTATCGGCCAGCCGTGAACAAATTGCTATAAAGCAGCCCAACGACAAGTATCCATCGCAAGGTACACATTTGATAAGAACTTATTTTTTGATAGAACTTAACTTACTCTTGGCGTTGTGTTAGTTGGTTTTGCTAGAAAGAGCCATGAAAAGCGCTTGGTATCAGCGAATGAGTTTGCACGACAGCTCTCTGGAGGTAGCAACGTGGCATACGGATGCAAAATTAAATCATAAATCTTTTGGACCCATAAAAGAAAGAGATGATAAATGTTAGGAGGTAACTTACAAGCAGCTTTAAACTTCTAAACAACATTAGCTTTCAGTTAAGTTGAAGTTTTCTCGACTACGTATGTTAGTTCAATTCAAATTTCAAAGAGGAAGAAAAATAATCAAACTATAAAAATAGACATAAATATAAATAATTGAAGTAATATGGTCGGCGCGTCGTCTTGTTAAATGTAATTTAAGCCCTTAAAATTAGTTAACGTTAAGCCTTTAAAATGGGCAATAGATAGGGCAGTGCTTATGCCTTGAGAAAATTCAATTCAATTCAATTAGTACATTATAATGAAAGTGTAATAAAGTTACAATATTTTTACCGATATTAAAAGCACAAAGTAAGGTATACTCGTATAAATAACGTTTGCTTGATAACTTCTAAAAAGTATATAATAAATAATTCGAGTCAAAAGAATACTCGCATCTCGGTTGAGAATGTAAAAACTTTTTCTACACTCGTCTTATGTACTGACGATAACTTTTTTTGGTTGGTGTATATCGTAAAAGCTTACAGTATATACCTTTAGTGAAATTAGCAGCTGCATGGTTGTCTTATAACTAAAGTGAATTAATCCTCTGGGTATTTCAGACACATTGCGCATGCTGGCTGCGGCATACGGTTAGATGGAAAACTTTGTCACTCGCTCGCTCTTTCTCTCTCTCTCTCTCTCTCTCTCTCTCTCTCTCTGTACCTTAGCGAAAACCTTCAATATGGCCGTTCGGTTTGATTTTGCGTTTTCGGTAGTTGTGACCAATTTAATGAAGTGATAATTTGTGAAGCCGTCGCTATGCTGTAATTTGTTGCCACATTCGACGATATTCGCGTTTTTCGAATTCAGCGAAAATTTATTTAACTTCCTTGGAAGATTTATCGCAGCAGCTTTAAACTGTTTCTTCTGCAGTTCATTGAAAAATTTGCGCTTTAAAAGATAACCGGGCATCATCATTCAAAGAAGATCTTTTGCCATCAGTTTTACTATAAGGTTTTCGACGCTTAATTATTCGAATTTTAAAGTCAGTGAGCATTTTTCATTAATTAACGATTTAATAATTTTTTGGATTGAAAGCTAAACTTCTGAGAAGAAAAAGTGTTCTTCGGAGATAACTTATTTCATTGCTTGTTGAAAATTTGAAGCTTCCTAAAGAGTAATACGAAATTCAAATATTTTAAGCACAAAAATAAGTTTGAAATCAGCACTCGTGAATAATTTGATATCACGAGTAGTTCACACAAAAGCAAATTAAAGCTTAAGTCGCACTAGAAGACACATTCTAAATTCATTAGCGTAATTAATTATATCAACGTCGCAACCGGAAAGTTCTGTCGCTGCATACTCCCAAGTGTCATGCGAGCTTCGCATGCATGTCTTTTCCTTTTTGCTTGTTAGTGCTTCGCAGATGGCAAACGACGGACGTTTTGTAATAGGACTTGGTTGGCAGACTTGGCTGCAAATTCAGATGCATGCACGGCATACTTGTATACTTGTATAGTTCTCGTCAACTGAAGAACGTCCCGCACATTCTAACGAACGCTAATGGTTACACCTTTACCTGTATAAGTGTTGTCACAGCTACATATAAGATAATTATATTGCTCATACCAACATCATACAACGCATACACGCCTGCACATGCCTGTTCTTCCTTCACTTCGTCACCAAATGAATTCTGTCTTCTTGCTTGTGATTTATTTTTGCATTGTTTAAAGCCATTTATTGTTGCTACACGCGTCGCGCTTATTTCAAGTGACGCAACCATAAAGTAATAATAATAATGAATGACGATCACGATTATTTTATACTATATGATTAATGATCCCATGAAGACACTTTTGCATGCATCATCGCCCAACGAGTTGGTTGCTGGTTGTGATAATTTAATTTGTTCACACAATCAAAATTTCGCTTTTAGAATTCAGTATTAATTCAGAAGCCAGAACAAAAGACCAATCAGAAATGATCATAAAAGGCTCAGATTTGAGTGGAGTGGAGCGAAAATAAGTTTGCTGAAGAGATACTGCGAGTAGATTTTCTAAAAAGCAGCAATGTTTCGAACAGCAGCAATGTGCTAACATTCGTGCGAGCTGTTTTTGTTCTGCCAGACTTTGGTTTATCAGGAACAGATCGAGTTACAAAAAAATTTTTAACAAAATTTCGAATTTGTTAGCTGCTCCGATGGATAATTATGCCAAAAAAATCGCGTAATTTGCGATAATGTATTTTTTATTGAACACTGATTTTTTTTTTAATTACGTTTGCAATCGTTTTCTGGGCGTTTTAGTGTTTTCATTGAAATCAAACTGGATTTTGCTTATGCCGGTGTTTAACCATCTACTTCGTGTCTGTATATTAAACGCTTAATCTCAGTATGCTCGAAAGCCGAAGCAGTTTCCTTTAAGGAAGCAGAGGAATACTTTTTGCAATTAATTTCAAGAATAAATATTTTCCACATTTTACAACAAAGCAAATTAACGCGTCGTTAATAATGGCTTATAGTACAGCAAATAAAGACTGTGCGCGTGTCTTAATGCAATCTACCAGCCAGATGCAATATGATAAATTAATATTTTAACAGCACAAAAAGGATCACAGTTCATTTTCCACACACATGCATGTGTTTTACAATATTGGTTACTAAGGCAACATCGAACGCGGTCTTTAATTCAAGCGAAGTATACGCAAAACCTGAAAACCTATTCCGTGAGAATGAAATACGAGTATATTAAAAAAGGGGGAAAAATTATATCAGCTTTACGAGTATATCCCGCAAATATACATAAAAGCACAATGCACACACACATACTGATCACTGGATAAGAAATAATATTTTTATCAGTATACGAAAGTGTATCCTTATAATAAGCCTTGAGCAATCGATACATATATAATTTTTGTATCGAAAATTAGGCATCGACCGCAATATCAAGGATATCCATACAAGCTCTACTCAACCGTACCTACTTTTCCATACAATATTTGCATTCTTTAGCACTTTTGAAATCAATCTCATTAGCTTCTTTACGTGTACTGAAGAATCGGTTTATCTCATGAGAGCTGGCTTACAGTACCGAGAGATAGAAAATTATACAAGAATCCTACAAATGCTTATTATCTCCTGTTGCTCTTTGCTGTTATTGTTGTTGCGGCGGCTCTTTGATGTTGTTTTTGTTGTTGCTGTTGTGGCTCTGTGGCTAACCGCTTGCGTGGTTAATTGATGACTACGCCGCCCAGTATAGTCGAGTGCTGTTGTTATTGATTTTGCACTTCTCTCAATTTGCTGGAGGATACTGATTGCAAGCTTGGCGCAGCGATAACCACAGTCGACACAATTACAATTGACCTGGTCCAGTTGGCAGGATTTTAATCTGCTGAATGGAATTATTGAAGAGCAGCAATGATTCTGCAAGGCTTATTGGCTATTTGTTGAAGCTTAATTATGCAACTAAACCACCATCATAATTATTATCATGACGTACATATTTACTCTTATCACGATTTTACTGTTTCCGGATAGTCATAGACTGAATAAGCGCATTATAAAACTCTTGTGTTTGTAGATTTCTACAGAACGAGAAGAAACAAACAAGGCTAACACAATTTTAATTTACAACGAAAACAATGAGAGACCATTAGAGAGCCGGCAACAATTGCATAAAGGCTTACTTAACAGCAGCATTAGCATCAGCCGCAGACTCATAAACTGTAATAATTTTTAGTTTCAAGGTATTCAAATTATTCGTACCACAAGGGCGAGAGGTAAATGCTTTGTTTAACTTCCGCAAAAAATTACCTAATTGGAGTTAATGAGAAAAAGCAAAACATTGTCAGCGCCAGTGATCATATCTCTTAATTTCTGGTGTTTTCACACGCTCGTTTTCGTCCTTAAGTTCCTTTTTTATTCGCATTTCACTGCACCCAACAAAAAATAATATCATTTACAGACTTAAAAGACTGTCTCGTTAGCGCGAGTTCTTTCAAAAAAGCTTTTTTAAAATTAAAGAAATAAAAGGCAAAAAATACATACGTAAAGCTACACAAAATAGTTTGTTTTTGTTGGCAACTCGGCAGTTCTGCAATTTACAGAGCAGCACGAACAATAACAACAAAAAGAAATAAACAGAAAGGTCTGTACAAAAGCGTCGCCCTGCAGACAAAAGCCGTAATTTTTCACAGCTAGCGCATCCTTTGAGTTCGCGCGGTGGTGTTGAAACATGCAGAGTTGCCGCTGGTTGGTTTTTTACTAGTGTTCAAGCCTTGTTTTTCCAACCAATATTTTTGTTAAATGTATAACATCTTCATTATCTTCATCAGTAAGAAAGTGAGTATTATGAGAATGTGAATGATGAACATTTGAAGGTAGTTTATTTCACATAGGTACTATACCTATAGGTTAGGGATCAATGAGCTAACTAAGTAGATCATAGATGCTTCTTCGTGGTACAGAAATCTTATTGTATTCTTTGTACTGTCCGGTTTTAACGTATTTATTCGTCGTTTTCTCGTAGCGATACCTCGCTGGCTCTATTTGTTAAAAGTAACAAATTTTTATTTTGGACGCTTTCAAAAGCTCCACATATTTTGCTGCCGCACTTTCAACACTTTGGTCTCCTCACAACTCAGGTGCATTATCCCCAACCACGGCAATCATCGCTACTCTTTCCCTCATCACTTGCATTACTTCGGCTACTTTGTTAAAGTGAAAAAGAAACACTTTTATTGTTTTTACGCTTTAAAATCTGCATTTTATTAAAAACAGAACCTTGCGATTTCATGCACATTTCATGGCAGAAATGTCGAGCTGATTTCACAAGAGAAGAACAAAAACAAGAGAAACGGAGATTTCGCTACTGCAGCCGACATTTCCACATTTTTTTCTAGTTTTTCTCTGTTGTCCTTCTTCGTTGTGGTCCGTGTGTAAAAAGAAGCGCTCACAAAATAAAAGACTCATTTACAATTACTGAACTCTTCTCGTCTCAAACGACTGAACTATTCCGTAAATTATATAAAATAGCTCTTTATTCACCAAACAATTGTAACTCCATACGATATGGACCAAATAAGGTTGCCGGAAATCCTGCAGAAAAAATTCCTCCGAGTGCAATTATATACTGCAAAAACGGAAAATCTTTTAAAAAATAGCAAGAGAAAAGAGCATAAGAAAACATTGTGTGCGATTAAGTAGGAAAAAATAGGAAGTAGGAAGCTCGACTGTAGATAGAAAATCTAAAAGAAGGGAGAACGGCAGAACGTCTGCGGAAGCTGATGCAGTGCAATTTGGCGCGGTTCAGTTCGTTTTGCGTCCGTTTTGTTCGGTTCAATCGACATCAAGTAATCATTATCTTTCTTGTAGCGCATGACTGGAATAATCTCTTTCTTTCATTCTTTAAAATGTTACAACATGACATAAAACATACTCATAATCATCATCACGTAGAAATATTGTCAGTAGACATCAAATTATAACCAATGATGAAATAAAAGATAGAATATGGTTAATATTAAGAGAAATATCTGTTTAAAAACGAATAAAAAGGCCTAACAAGAACATTTTATATGGTATAGTGGATTAATATAGTTTATAAATAGTATAGGTATGGTTATACTATTAAATACTTAAAAGAAAAAATTGAAATTTGGTAAATCTCTCTACCTTTTTCTCACTATAAGCACTTCTTCAATAAATGAAAATTTAAAAACTTTTTTACCGCTTTGTTAAAATATAACGCTGTTTTAAAAACTATACGAAGGTAAACTCAAAAGTAAATTTTAAGTTTCATGAGAAAATGTATACTCGTATTATTATTATAAACGCTTTAAACGAAGGTGCTAGCAACAAGATGATTCTTGTTCTTGGCTCAGCTAATTTAGACTTTTCATCTTCTTCATACATAAAAATGACAAGACGTCCACTCCACACCGACTCTTTTGGTACATCATCGCTCCTTCTAAATTTTAAACCGCCCGACAACTCACAAGCTTTGAATATACGAGAACCTACAAAATGTTCTGAGAGCTGTTCACTTTCATACATTTTCCATTCCTAGATTGTTAAAAGTTTGCGGGCTTCATATTTTCCACTCTACTAAATCGACCGAGTCAACGGAGACTGACGGAACGACAGTTTTGAATGAGTTGTTTGTACATGACCTCGTCCTCTACGGACCACATACGGTACCTATGCCTTTTCTAAATGCCACGATGAAGGCTGGATGGAGCGAGCTTCTCTTTCATGGAAAAACCTTGAAAGTTAACATAATGAATGCATGAGAGCATCTCAAAGTCAGCGAAAAGTTATTTCATCAACGCACATCTATTCATCTCTGTGTAGATGGGTTTTTTTTTAATCCAGTCTGTACAATTTATTCGAAGAGTGAAACTCTAGAACTGTCTGTTATGAGAAATTATTTTGTGGACATGAAAAAAATTGTGGTGTCTGATTATGTCGTGAAAATAATAAGTCGTCTGCTTGACGTAATCTTAAATGTCGAATTTTGAAATTAAACGCATAATTTTTTAAAAAGTTGTTATACTTTCACATTTTGTCTATAACAATTAATCAATGTTTTTTTTATAATGTTCGAAAGACATCTTTTTGGAGAGAAAATCACTAATAGTCCTTAAATCTGTTTAAGCGAAAGGTAAGAATAAGTAAGAGGCAAGCGGAATAATTAAAACTTCTAAAAAAGTTGGCATACTTTAAATGAAAATTACATAAACTTGTTGCTGATTCCACTAAGCTAACTCTCTCTCTCTCTCTCTTATTATTACCCAATTATTTTATTATTACAAATAAACAGTTACAAATAAACTCAACAAACAGTTTGAGTTTTAAGTTAAATTATCATTCTAGAATGTTATTTTGAAATTGCTTTAAAATAGTATTTTATGCGAGTGATTGTCTTAATCATATCATAATCATCATCATCGATGTCACTTACATAATTATAATAGAAATAATTAAATCATCATCATCTTCGTTTTCAACTGAATACTACTTTTGCTTTAAACGCTCCTACCTCTCTAAACTCTTGAAGTGAAGACAATTACGAGAAGTGTCAAAAGCAAACGTCATCTGTGTTTAAGTACGCCTTGGCCTCACACTGAAAACCGTCGGCACCAAACTCCAAGCTAGTAGGTTGGTATGAGAAAATGGGACAATAGCAGTCTTCGAAAGTGTACAGCACGGTAAAGATGCGTTGTAAAAAGGTCAAATCGATATGATTGTAGTACTCTTATATCTCTCTCCTATAATTGTAAAAGAGAGAATGAGGCGGGAGAAAGTGAGAAAAGTTGAGAGAGGCACTTTGGCAGAAGCAGGCAGAACCAGGATGATTCATAGTAAACCGGAAAAACGGTTCATTGAAACGGCTCTCTTTTGCTTCAGACAAAAGTGTTCCTTCCCCCTCAAACGACAATTTTAAAACGACATTTCTGTTTAACTCTTTTATATTAATCAATTAATTCCATATAATTCATATTACTTTAAAATGGTAAATAAATTAATAAATAACTAATAAATAATTTTATCTTCAATCGTGCCATTGATCTCGAAAATGCCCAAGCAAAAAATAGTTTAAAAAATATTATATATTCACATAATAAATAATGAATGGAAAAGAAAAAATGGCGACAAGAACTTATCGAAGCCAGAACGACTCTTTTAATAAACTCATTGAAAGGAAGTCTTGCACTTTCATCAACTAACTCAATGAACCACGTAATGAACCACGCTTGTCGTTACTGCAATGAGAAAGCATAGAGAGGCTGCGAATAAGTCACACAAACATCACAATGTCTGCGCAATATTACAACAACGCGCACGGCAATGAATAAAAACTTCTTCTTCGTCATTTTCAGCCGCCAGTCACCGAGTCAAGTGCCGGAAATAATTTTCTAACTTCTTACTTAAGACCGGAAGCATAAAGTGGAAGCCATAATAAGGAAATGAAAGTAAAAGTGTCCCCTGAAGAGTAGAATGCAGCAATGCAGAACAGTTGCGAAGGCAAAGCAAAGTGAAGTAAATGCAATCAGCAGCAGTCGCGAAAATGCTTACTTCAGCGTAGAATCAACCAAAGTAATGCAGTAAAATGTGGCGCATTCGCGGCCGGTTGAGCAAAAATCTAATAATATTACAATTCTAAACAATATTACAATTCTAAATCTGAATTATCGCAGCGACACGGATGAATGCAATGAAGCTGGCAGAAATCCGATGGCGAAGGACTCTAAGAGACGTTAGTATTTATACCCTGACTAAATATTAAATCTGTATGTATTCTAATTTTTTATATAAATTCTAATAATAGTACTAATTTCTTGATAAAGAAGTTTTCCAAGACTTTTCTGTTATAATTTTCTAAAACAAAAATCAGCTGCTGGACTAAAAGTTTTGATAATTTAAGAAGCTACTTTTTAGAGACGACGGTTCGTTCTTTAAATTGTATATTTATGTATTTGCTTCTTTTAGTGCTGCTACATTTAATGTAATCGATTTGCCGTACATTGCAAAAAAGTCAGATATTTTGCGCTTTGATAATAAATTAAAAAACTAATTACAAGCTCCATTTAATATACCAAATGTATACATAAGCACGACACATTAGTCGTCGCTCTGAGGCAGAAAAGCAATTCAAGGGCAGAAAATGTTTTGCAACCGAGCAAGAAACCAACAATTATGTATCGACTAAGGTCACAACGAACAAATTGGAAAAGAATGTGAAATAAATTAAACGAAAGTGATCAGAAATGAGAAGATATTTCAATTTAAATTCCGTGATAATAAGGATCCGATTAGGAGCCATCATTCTATGGACGACTAGTCCATTGACTGATTTTTTTTAAAAGGCTAAATCCATACCTTTTGAAGAAGTTAAAATATTTCAGTGCGGTTACGATTATGAGGTTAAGATTATCATTTTTTAAGTGTACGAAATAGATTTCTCTAAAATTTAGAATTTTATTTTCTGATTGTGTAAAATAATTAATTGCCTTTTTCTATATTTTATATCTCATTGTATTACTGATACAATTCATATAAATTTCTTTAGCATATTTTTAGCGATCCTCTTAAAATACGATATATTTTTATAATGCTCAGTTTTATAACATTAATAGGTTATACAATGTAGGTCGAATTAAGTAGAAATAGTATGTTCTAAGCACATTTCCGATTAAATACTACTGATAACAAAGCATTAAATAAAACCAGTGACAAAATAAACGTGGGTGTATGCAATAAAAACCTTTAAAGTAGACCATAAACTACACTAAACCATTTGTCACTTTTTGTTTGTTTTTTTTTTTTGTTTGGTAATGTCTGTTCGCGTTTTTATGCTCCACAAATTTTACGATGTCGTTATTTGGCAATAAAGCGAAACTATCCATATAATCACAAAATAATTGTCGAAAATAATAATAATGAAAAAATATAGAGCCCTAAAAATATTTGGCAACGTTGTGCAATCAATACCAAACATAGATTTATTTTATCTATTTCACGATGTCATTCTATTTCCATTAAAAAATGTCTGCATATTTGCACACTATCAGGCATGTACACGTATGTGTGTATTACATATTATGTATGCACGAATATACTGAATTTGGCAACATTCTTTAGAAAGTTAAAATTGTTACAGTACGAGGCGTCGCAGATGCTTTTCCGTTAAGAAGGCGAGCATATTATTACTCAATTTAAGGAAATATTCCTAATTTGATGGAGAATGGTGATGGAGAATAGAAAAATAATAATATCAGCATATCAGAGTATCACGCCTACATCGCGTTTGTGTAAACTGAATGTGCGCCACGCCTTTGCCGCCTGGTGGGTGTAAAAGGGAGAGTGACAATTTATAAAAAAATATGCAAAAATATTGCACTTTTTGCTATCGACAGTATTCTTAATTGCATTTGCATAAAATAAATTGACTTAAGTTCTTCGTCTTTACTATGCATATCCTTCCATCCGGCTGCAGACATACGATACATACACAGTGTGTATTACACACAAATATTTGTATAATATGTACATTTTCTTCCAAGCCATTCAGAATGTTGCCCCTCAAAGTAATAACATTTGCGTTAGTTGCTACAATATAAGATCAATAAAAATTAATTTTCGAAAACGATTCCACAAACTGTTGATAAGATGTTGAAAAAAAAAACAATGAATTATTTTAAGAAATATTACGTTGAAGGAATGTTTATGACTGAAAAAAAAAAAACTTTTAAAGGCATCCACATTAAGCATAGGTTTTTTAAATTAGGCTTTAAATGTTTTTTTAAATTAACATTTGCGTGTATACTATACATACATACATATACTATACTTATACTTATACTTATATATACTATACTTACTATATTATCATTATAAAAGCCTTCGGGCATAAACTTTAATTAAATCTAATGAGCAACACTTTTTTTACTCTACAAGCTATTTTGTTTAATTCTCGTGTGTGCCGTAGTTCTCGGAGGTGCAGTCACCTCGTTTGTTTCGAATGAAAAAACCATTTCAAGTGGTTTTAAGAAATCGCTAGGAATTTTAATTTAATTGCGTATTCCTGGCAGCCTTAAAGTATTTTTTTTGGAAAATCAAAGAAAAATGTATAGAAGAAAATGCGTGGAAAAAGAAACTAATGTAAAGTTATTTTTAATTTTCTTCTAATATCTGAAATTTATTCACGAAGACTTTATCGTAATTTGAAAATTATTTAAATAATCTCTGCGAATATCAAAACAAAACTATTTTTTATTAATCCTTCATATACATTTTAGAAAATAAAGATACAAATATAAATATAAAAATATAAAAGAAAATAAAAAAAAGGAAGTAAAACAGAAATATTAAAAAACCAATGGGAAACGTATGGGTTTTTTACAAAAAAAATGTTCAATAATTACAAAAAAAAATTCCTTCGTTAGAAGAAGAAAAAACATGGAAAAACAAAATAAATATTTAGATATTTCTGATGATTATTTCTGCCTTTTAGTCCTTATTTAAGTTGATATTTCTATTATTTCTCCAAATTCATATTCGTGTGAATGTTCTTTTCTCTTACTCTGAACGAAAAGATTTTCATTATTCCATTTCTTTTGCAAAGCGGCTAAATTCTTTGCGAAAGCAAAATTCCTGCTGCCGGAAAAACCTCCCCCTCTCTTTGTCCATTCTCAGTTTGTAACGTAGTAACACTTTCAATATGCACAATTTTAACTGGAAGGAATGAATGAAAGAATGAATGAATGAATAAGGAATGCAGCCGACGGAATTGGTTGTTTGACTGAATTAAAAAGAGGCGGAAAGATATTGTGAAGTGGAAAGAAGTCAATATCAATTGAATTGAATTGAATTGAACTCACACATTGTCGTGAGCGTGAGCAAGAAGATGGAGCAATAAATGCAATAAAAGTTCTCGAATATTGATCGCACTGAATTTCTGGTGCATGCGAAAAGTTCAATTTTGCAGATGACATTTTCTCCAGTTCGAAAAATAAATAGTTGTATGCATCAGTAACTGCAAACTGTGCAAAAAATTGCTCAGATCATTCTACAGAAATACAGAAATTTATTTGTAGTTAAAAGAAAAAAATTTTAACAAAGATTTTTAGCGATTCGCTGGACGCTTTTGAATCTTTAAAACAATACAGTGTCACTTTGTAAATAAATTCAGATTTTATTCGGAAATAAATAAAAATACTCCATTTTTCTTTCAGTTTATTTTATTGCATTTTTCCTTGACAGCGCAAAGAACCAAACCAAACCATAGACCATATTGAAAAGAAACAGAAATATTTGTTTTGTATGGAAAAGCAGAGTTCTTTTCAAACAATTCTAATGAGGCGCATTTGCATATTTTTTAATTTGTTAGAAAAAAATATTTTTTGCGGTCGTTATTTGTTATTTGTAGTCTAAAAAAGAGACAAAAAGCAAAATAAAATGTAATTAAAAACCATGCATAATCATTGAAGTAACCTTCGAAGGATGATGCTGTACAGAGGTATGAAGAGGTTGTAAAAAGTAAAATAATCACTTGCCGAGAGATATAGAGAGTGACGAGAATAACGAGAATTACAGGAAACTATGAACTGGTGTAGACTGATACAGACGTAGACAAAAAGGGTGTCTTTCCTTCAAACTTTTCAGTGAACAGTGTCAACAGAAGCATCAAAATAACAAAAAATACTTCAAAAAACTTTTTTGTTATTATTAGTGTTAATATTCACGAACTTCGCCACTTCCACTCAATTTAAAATTCGGAACAAAGCAAGTTGTTTATAGGAGCAAAGGACTTGATACTTTTGTCATGTACACTTTACTTTTACTGCAGTCATCTTTAATGACATTTGGTTTAGAAGCCACAGCCACACCAGAGACAGAGTACACAGAGAGAGTACTTGTATAAATATAAAGAATTTCGCTGACACTTCTCTGGGCCCTGTTATGGTCAACCTGCTTGGTTTCATTTTGCAACCATGGGCCGTAGTTTTCATTCCTCTTATATATACTCCTACCTATAAAATATACTTATATGAACCTTTCAGCCACTAAATATTCTTTTAAAATTTGTTGTTCGCTACCTCCACTCGGCGCTATGCTTGCCAACGACCCACACTCGGTAATAAAATGCTACGATGTCAACATTTTTAATTTATCTCCGGGAGATTTCATTGTGCTGCACATTTTACAGCTTGTTAGTACTTCTACGAGTATAGAGCCGGTCAGACCTAAGACCGTCCTCGTCCTTGTTATCAGAGTAGCTGGTCTTCAGGCAAACCAGTTGCGAAACTAGAAGCGGGATAATAAGTAATAATGCTTAGAAAGGGACCAGACGGAACCAGACGGAAACAGCGTGCAGAAAATTAGCTTTTTTTTGTGTTATGTAATCAAACAGTGTCTTCTCATTATACCAATACTCGGACTAGTATACCCATGGTCGAGTGTTTTTTTTTTAACTCATGATATAGACTGAGACTAAGATACATAATTTAAAAGAAACATTTTTGTAACTCTATAAGAAAATATTCAAGCATATTTCAAAACTTTAAGGCTTTCTTTTAGTACATCTTTATCTATAAAATCTATTAGAAAAGTCTTTAGTAATAAAAAATATTTAAGAAAGCTAGAAGTAATGCACAAATTGAATACTTTAAAACTTGACGAGAATTAAAACTCGAGAGTTAATTATATTCAAGCATAGTTTAAAAATAAATTTTAATTCATTTTCCATTTGTATTGAATTTTATACGATACGAAAAGGATACGAGAATAAAGAAATGGAACTTATTGTAACTGAATTAGAATAAGAATATTGAATAAATCATTTAATGGCTAAAGTAATATTATATACATAATGATCTGACATTTATTTTCATTATATTTTTATTTGCTGGGCCAAATTTGTTTATAAATCTTTCGTCTGAAAAGAGGAAATGGACCATTTTTAGGCCATTTTGCACACTCTGTTGCTCTAAAAATGTGCATGACAAATGTCTTTGGGGTCGTTTGAGAGATCATAGCTTCATAATTTTTGGAAACTTTGTGCAAATAATTTTTTATTTCTCAGAGAAAGAAAAAAGTGGCGAAAGAAACAGATGCCGCGTCAATATCTATAGAAGGCGTTATAGAAATTGAAAATAAGTATTACGCTAGCAATTCTTTGCTCTCGACTGCCACAAATTGTGCTAAAACGTGGCAATAATAAACACAAATCATGGTTTACTTAGAATGTAAGTAGAATTTATTGGCTGCAGACTATTTGAACGCAATGAAAGTGGACATTTTGTGGTTACTCTACGGCTACGACGATACGAGCCGTACATACATGTATATTTTAGTCTGCCCGCCTTTCGTCTCCCCAATTACACACTTTTGCGCACTACAAAATTTTCACACAAACAAGCACGTAACCACACACACACAGCATCGCCATAAAATCAGTTACACTCATGCCTAGAGAAAAGCACACTGAGCGTCTACATAGGGATACACCCCAGATAAGATACTCCACCTCTTTCGAGCTCATGCATCAAAGTTTTGTAGACATTTTCAGTGGAAATTGAATTTCATTTTACGAAAGTCTATAAATTTTAATATTATTACATCTGCAACAAGCAATCATACTACGAGTGTTATTTTGGAACACATTCTCTGAAATGTCCTCAGAGCGTTTAGAGGATGGGGCTGGTGGGCGTGTGCGTTGGAGAAAAGGAAAAGGCAAAAAAAAGTTTAATTTTGAAGAAGGACGGTGCACAGTTTTAAAAAAAAACAGTCTTTCTTCTTGTTTGTCAAACTTGAAGAGAGAGGAAAGAGGACACAAACAATTATTCAGTATATATGAGTTTTTTTTTTGTTTTCTGGGAATTTTGTGGTTTCTAGAAGATACTCCATAGAACCATTTCACTAGCCGTAAATGTAGTCATCAAAATTTTATGGAATTTTGATCTGTCAAGAACGTTTTGATTCGTTTGTCTCGGTCGAAGTATTTTGAGAGACATTTGTAAATTCTCAACAACATTTCTCCAGCAGTAAATTTTACCTTAATGCGCTTTTCGTCTGTTAAAATGATGCTCTTTACGATGATGGTGGCTGAAAGGGAGAAACAACTAACCCTGAGTAGAAGAACCTCTGATGGTCACAACGCATTGCTAACAATGTAACAGACGGTGGTAACAGTATCAACGGTAACAGCAAGAATAAGACAGAAGCAACAGAAGCATTTAAATGGCCCGCGGACGATGCTGAGCAAAACTTTAGTGGTTTGAAGTAAAAATTTCAATTTTTTATAGTTGGTACCAATATTATACAGTACAAATTTTATACAGTTGGTAAAATTACCATTTTATATGGATGGTAAAACGTACCGATCGAGTACATTATGGGCTATTATGGATTATTATGCACCGACGCAACCACCCTTCTTTTAGTAAACAACGACCGCGACAAGGGTGAATATAGACGTGACGATTATAAACGCGGAAAGTAACCCCAATCGGGCTGCCAGATTTTAGTTTGGCAATGACCCAAAAAGGAATGATTTTCTTCTGGTTGGCCTTTGTTTGAAAATACAAGGATAATGCATAAGTACTTAACTTTCTTTGCAATTTAAATAAACAACAAAACCATTAAAAACCGAAAGCCAAATCTTCATAGATGGAGTGGTGAATAAGTGAATACGGAAGAAGGGCGTAAAAGCGATAAAAAGCAAGAAGCGTGCAAAAACATTGTATTCGTGAGAAGGCAGAATGACAGAAATGTTATGCGATAATCAGCGAAAATCAGCGAAACATAAAAATACTCTAACGACAAAAAGGAAGTCCAAGTGCAGTCTAAAGCACTGAACGAAAGTGAAGAAATCATTGTAAAATTTTTATTATTCCGATTACTTTACAGTAAGCAGGACGACTTACTACAATACTAAAAGCGATATGAGATTTATGATATTCTGGTGAGGTTATATTTTTTCGAAGCACAAAAATAACTTTTAAGGCCTCTAAAAATTAAAGAATGTTGGCTTTTTAGATGAAACAAAGATCTCTGAGAACCTCATTTCAGACCAGCTTATTAAGACTATTCCAAAAGAAAAAGAGCGTAATGGTTTTTCAGTAATATATGATAGAGTTTATTAAGACTTGAAGCAATTCAGAATTCAGTCTTATAAATTTGCGTTAATCCTCGAGGAAAGCTTTTTGCAGGCGAAGTTTCCTTTGGTAATTCTCCGAGTCGTCGATAATCTCTGGTCTTAATCGACATCTTAATTGATTAGCTGTCTTTGTAGTAATAATGACTTTCTAAAGAACAGCGATCATCGTTGAGGATTCGTTGCTTCGTTAAAGTCTTTCCCTCTGACAGATTATTTCTACTTCTTAATACATATTAATTTTAGTGTACACGAATATATAAAAATATATTCCATTTATTACAAAATTTATTTAATATAAAATTTATCTTAAATCAAATAAATTGACAGAGTTCAATGATTCAATAAATACATATAGCACAACGACAACGAACACAACTTATCGTTCGTATTGTCTGGCGTCGCATTCACAAATACCGTTGCGCACGTCATAGCCAAGAGTACGCGTGCTCTTATAGATTTCATGGATACGTTATTTGTTTACGTAATACGTACGAATGCCACGCAGCAGCGCGTTCTACTGGAGTACGTACGTTGATGCGTTGCGTTCAGTCAACAATCATTTAATAATATATTTTTATTAAAAATGATTAATGCCTGAGCGACAGATGCTGCTGTTTTATGTCTGATATTTTTGTTGTTGGTGTAATTGAAAATATTGGAATTAAATAATTCACTTCTCCTTGCATTAAAATAATAATAATAATAATCAATAATTTTTACGAAACGTTTAAATACGATAAATTACGTGGGCAGGAAAAATTAAATGGCAATAAAAATAACAAATATTATGTTAAATGGCAATAAAAATATTAAGCCCAAAAAAATTCAAATGAAGGAATAGTAAAGACTGTTATTAAATTTTGCAAATGTAGTTTAAAACTTTTCTATTATTCAAAATTGATCCAAAAACAACGACGATTTTACTGGGGGGAGGACGGAAGCTCGTTACTACAAAAATGCTCTGCAGAACAAACTTTACAATCAATACTGAATTAATATCGCCTAATACTCGATTTTTCTCTTTTTCTTCTCCCTTCATTCTTTACCTTTTACTAAGCTCGGCTACCATTCCATCCTATCTGCAGCTGAAACCTCAAATGAGACCAAAATTCTCAATACGAAAATTCTCAAAACTACAAAACTATGTTGTCCGCGAATATCACGAACAGGTCACATTCTTGGAAGCATCATGCTCTAATGTGCCAAGTCGAAACTTTGTATAACTTTGTTGCATGGAAACAGAACGTTGGCAACTCTTCTAGTGACAGTAATAATGGTAGATATCGAATGACCATGTCATTCGAGAAAACAAACAAATGAACAAATAGACACACACACAGACACATTGCACTTCTATCTTAGTACGTAAGAAGCAATTACAGATCCGCTCGATCTAATAACCGCCGCCAGAGGGAGGAGGGAAAAGGAAGTGTAAAGAGCTGCAAGACATCTCAGTCCAAAGTAAGCTCTGGCGAGTGATATTGAATGCATTGCTGGTTGAAGCAACTTTTCGCATTCACTGCCGTCGTGTCGTCAGGAAAGAAGTGAAGACAGCAGACATCCGTTGGCATCGTTTCGTGAATGTACCTGATTAAAATCAAGAGCGTTGTAAGTTTAGCGGTCATTTCCAGTTGCGGGAATAAAGCAACATTTCTTCCTTTTTTCGTCTCATTGCATTAAAACAACGAGCGTATATAAACTACCCTCAAAAGTCACTAATCGCTGAAGTTGCAAAATTTTTGATCCCAATAAAAGTAACGAAGAAAGATTGATTAAGTATGTATGTATGTACCTTTATAACAAAAACATGCAAAAAAGTTTTCAGGATTCAGTTATTTCGAATTTTTAAATATTTAAATATATGTATTATACTTATTCATTCATTCATTCATTGCACTTCATTGTTCACATCCTTATAATCCTTATAGAAGATTTAAATAATCCTTATAGAAGGTAATTTTTCAGCCTTAGATGGCATCTCTTCGCTTATTTCGCTCTAACAATCTCACGACAGTTTTGCAGTGGTAAAATTGCCTTTATCTATCTCCTTTTCTCCTTCATTTCTGACTTTCGTTTCGTTGGCTCGATGGTTTTATTTTGCTTTTGGTTAAAGCGAAAATTCAATGAAATTGGAGTCAGGATTAAACTTAAAATATAGTCAAAAACTGCAGAAATTATTGCTATTTATATTTGGCAATACGACGATGCGAAACAAAACGAATTGAATCGAAATTTCCAATATTATTTTTCACTTGTTCACTCACTATCTCTTTCTCTCTACACTGCGTCCTGTCTTTCGCAATTCAAATGCATTGTTCTGTAGCTCGTATCTGGCATTAAAAAGTTTTACGCCAGTCCAGCACTTAACTTTTCTAAAGTCCTTTTTCCATTCCTTAAGTCCTTAATTTCATTGAATTGGTTTATTCATTGTTTTTAATGTTGTTGTTGTTGGTGTGGCTATTGTTTTGCCCCGCTCTTGTTGGCAGATGGCTTATATACAAAGCCTAAAATTTTTTAATGTTCTTTTTCCAAACTTTTTAATATAATTTTCGATATACCATCGACATATGCCATTCTTTTGCCATTGGTGACATTACTTTGAATTTTATTGTAGGCTCTGCTGTTGCGGTATTCGGGCAACAAGTACTGACAAGTTATCGAATTTGCATATTCTGCAATTTTCAGAGATTTTTGCACAATATGTATTAAAAACATTTGACACTTTTGAATCAAATGCATTTAATGGTCTAATTGTTGTCTGATGGGCTTATAATATCTTTTGTAGCTCTATATCTCTTTAACTTTTTTTACAATATATTTAGATTTTTTTTCTTATTAATGTTGTTTTTCTCTTCGTCAAAATGTTTCTACTTAAAGACCACAATCAATCGTTATAACTTTCAATTTATGGCAGCAATGAACTGGACCGAAAACTCCTTCATATCGACCTCATTTCACCATTTCATTTCGTCTGGTCACTCAATTTCTCTGTCTCACTCATGTACGAGTATGTTTTCCTCTTAATAAATCCTTCACTTCGGTCTGCTTGTCAATTCCTTCTATTTCCTTTTGTACTAATTCATTTTCTCTCCATTGTTTCTGGTTTTGTGTTTTTCTCTCTGTCGAATTGTATATAAAAGCAAAAAACCAATCGTGGTGAAAATGCCAGCAAACAAGGAGTACCATGAGCTGAAAAACCCAAACATTCAATGCTTTTTAATTGATTTCGTTGGTTAAGTTTTGATCGACACAAAAACTAAAAAATGCACAAAATCAATATTCATCCCTTCACTGCTTTCCGCTTCGTATTCTTCTTTTCACGAGGTCAAGGCTCTTAGCTACCATTCACACTGACCCTGAAATCATACCATAAAACGTTTCCAGCACTTTTATTTGCATACGAGTTGCATACGAGAATACCGACAGTTTGAAGCTCGGGTGTTTCTTTTGAGAGTCTCGTTGTACCAAAAAAACCACAAAAAATCCAAAAAAGGAAAACTAATAAAAATCAATCTGAAAGTTTCGAGAGCCCAAATTTGAGCCCAACTACTTTTACAGAATTGACCGCAAAAGAATTGAACTATTGAAAACATGTTAGCACTATTTTAGTAATGGCCTCGCAACCTTAAATTAGAACAAGAAAATTTTCTGATTCTGTCGAAACTAGAAACTTTTATTTTAAAAAAAACGTATGCAAGGATCACAATACTTTTAGGATCACAAAAAAGTTTCACATTGTTCTTGAAAGTATTTTTAGTCGAGGCTATTTTAGCTCTCTGCCGTAGAAAAACCCAATCTCATGAATAGTTAATCTCTCCGGAAGAAGAATCTTAATAAAATTAAACCTTCGTAGTCGAAAGAAGAGTTTTAATGGCGGCATAAAAGCTCTACGACCTTTATTTTCTGCAATTTTCTACAAAGAAATAGGTTTGAAACAACCAAAAGTAGTTGTGATTTATTTTCATTTTTAAATTGAACTTGTATACTGTGGCTGTGTTCTCCATCTTTTTATAACGACTTTGCTAAAACAGTGTTTCCTGATTCCAGTGTTTCCAGCCACCCTGATAATGAAATTTTCACTGCCTCGCCCAAACAATTCATCCATACAATTTCATCCATTCAAAAGCTCTAAAGCAACGTACAAAAGACCTTGGCTCGTCGTGTAAAAGCAAAAGGTGAAGAAAACTTTTAGTGCAAACTGAAATTGTCCATTTCAAAACTGAAGAAATTTTACAAAAGTGTTATCAACGACATTTTAGCGGAAAGAAGTTTAAGAGCAAAATGTTCCAGTTACTCAAGAGGCCATTATGCCTGTTGTTTCTCTAGATATGCAGAAGGTTTTGGTTAAGGAGTGAGATAGGAGTGAGAGAGGAGATAGGATCCTTGTTGCGATCTATCTAATGTTTTAATGAAAACAAAAGCAAAAAAAAAATCATAGTTGAATCAAAGAAAGTTTTTTGAAAATGAAGAATATGAATGTTGACACAATTTTTTTTTTTACGTGACATTAATCTTAAATTCCTAATTTCATTTAATTAAACTCATTCAAGATTAATCGCAAAAAACTGTTTTTTAATTTTTAATTTTATTAATTTTTATTAATTAATTTTTTTTTTTAAATTTTTTAATACATATTTTTAACCCTGAAGACTTCATTCGTAAATGAAAAAAGGGAAACTACACAAAAGGATAAAGGAGTTAAAGAAAGGAAGAAAGGAAGAGAGAATGGAGAATGTGAAATAAAAATTCTATACAAATTCAACAAACACTAAATTCTAAATGCTTTTTGAAAAGTTAATCACACTTAATCACTCACGAAGGTCAGTCACTCTGGGCGTAAATTTTTGTAGTTTATTTTTGACCACATGTATTTTGACAAGGACACGCTAAGTTACAAATTTTTTTCGTAAGCGCTTTGGTTTAGTAAAAGAAAATTTAATATTCTGCTGGATAGCATGCTTTGAAAAGAAGATGCTGTAACTGAAAAAAGATTTAAGTTCTTTCTCAAAAGGTTCCTAAATGAAAATAGTAGGTAATTAGTTAAGAATTTATATTTTCCAGTGCAAACCTTACTATCGCTATTACCATCTCTGACTACCACTGAGTCTGTATCTCATCAATTTTGTTATTAAGAATTAAAATAAACTCATTACTTTGAATTGCTTTTTGCTGAAATTTGTGTAAATGGAGGTTTTTGTTTTATTTCGTATTGTTGCTGTCGGCGAAAATCAAATATTATTTGAAAACTTTGTACTAAAGAAGAAGAAGTTTACAGCTTTTTCAATTCTTTACACTTTCCGTCCATGCATACTTTACATATTTTAAGATTGAGATTGAGTTTCTATTTGTTATGGTCTCGGGCGGAAGGACTTAATTGCAAAAGTTTTAATTGTCCACAACGAAACTTTATGAGTACCAAGAAATACTCGAGCTACTCTTTTGTTATTAATAAGAAAGAATTACTTTTAATTTTAATGGTTTCTAGAAGTAGAAATGATAGTAGAATGATATAAAAATTTGAAAGAGTCGCAGAACAGAAATCATTGAATGTTTATTTGGCTTTGCAAATTTCTCTTTTTCTTTCTTCTCTTTCTTTTTGGAATATTATGAAATAAACTAATAGAAATATTTTGCAGAATATCTTCGTTGTTGGTTTTTTATTCTCTTTTGATGTAATTAATTCTGCTTTCTGAGTGTATACTCGAAAAAGTAAATGAAGAATTTCTGTTGTAGAAGTAATTTTTATTGGCTACTAGAATAAATTTGTTTTTTCTTTCTTCTATAATACAGTCTTTCGAGAAGTCGAGGAATAAGGACTCTAAAGTTACTCCAAATGCCTCAAGGAAGGCACAAGAGAAGAATATAATTTTAGAGGAAATAAAGTGTATTATTATAGACATTTATATCGTTCTGAGAAAACTTTAGGAATCAGGTTTTTCTTCAGCGCAGAATTTCATAGTCAAAAAATTAGGTAAAAAGGATACGAAAAATACCTTCCTCTGGATTCCGAGGGATTATTGATACTTTATGAGATTATGATAAAAATGCTTAATATCGTGAGGAAATTCCTTTTTTCGTTGTCATTCCTTTCCTTTTTAATACGGCAATAAAATTGATTGAAAAATAATTGCGAACTGGCAAGTATGCAGTACCTTGATTGTCATAAGACATCATAATTTTTTCAGAGAGTAATAAAAAAAAAGGAAGGTGGAGTTGGAGTCCTTCTAAAAAAAAAAATCTAAAAATAAAATTCGAACGTAGGGCTTAAAATATATTAAGAAAATCACCCTCGAACCCAGATACAGCGCTATGAAGAAAGCAGTTCAGAAAGTTCAGAAGATTGAAGCCATAAAGGAAACTGGCGCCGGAAAATAATCGAGAAGAGAAAATTACAAAAGCGGATATTGTTATTTTTATTGTACACAATACTTAACACCTTACAATAAAATGCATGCAAGATATGTATGTATGTTCATATATGCAGATGTAAGCGGTGCGTGCGTTTGGTTTTCAGTTGAAGTTTCAGTGTGAATTTTAGCCGCAAGCACCTGCTCTGATGGCGCCCTCGCCTTTCACAGGAAGAAACCATCAGAGGTGACGACAGAAAGGAGGAAATACAGTCGGTAAGAGCAAAAGCCACAAAATCAAAATAATCGTTATGGTAAGCGTCATAATCGCTAGAATCATCATCACCATTTTGCCAATTCAAGTTCAAACATTTTTTACTGCACTGAAGATTTTTAATAGAGAAGAATTTTTAGGAAGTAGCGAAATACATTTGCAGCGTATTTCAACTCAATACGAATTAAATTAGGTTTAGGTTAAAAGGAATCAAGAGGAAAATCAAATAAAAGTGAAGATAGAATTTCATTTTTCTTCTTCATTAACTTAATAAAGTTGATTGAATTTCGGTAAGTTTATGAAGGTAATTTATTGGTTTTTAACTCGATTTAACAAACGTTAATTTGAGGTTATAAATAAATCAAAAATACGAAGGACAAGAAAAGAAAGAGCAAAAATTGTTACGTTTTGCTAAAAGCAAATAAACCATGTATTCCTCGATCCGTACGAGGCCACAAAAAGCAAATGGTAGTTAAAAAAAAATTCGCATCATTAAGTAAATTCACACACATAACCATTGCTAACTTCATCAAGTCAGTTTAATTGTGTTTGTGTATGTGTCTCGGGGACTGGCAATCTTAGAGCTTATTCCTTTTTGTGGTGAGTTGAGCTCATGTGAAAAATCGTTTTCGCTTACGCTATAACCAGCAAAGTGACAATACCCACACGCATATACACTAACACTGACACCACCAGACGAGGGCAATTTACACGTACACATTTACACTTTAAACAATAATACATCACCGTACATAATTCTTGCACTTTCTTTGAACTGAACTTGCGTGCTTCCTTGGCTGATTATTTGAAAGCGTAAGAATATGAAAGAAAGAGAGAAGAAAATGAGAAGAGAAAGAGCAGTGATTATGTAAGGAGGGTGTCTGCGTAAACGCCCAACTAAGCTACTTCAGCGTTGTTTTGCTTTTTGTGGGCAAAAGAGTTAGTATGTTTCTCTTGGCTTCTTTTTGGGTTTTCTACGGTTTTTCGTTCTCATATTCTTTCATGTAAGAAGTAGAGCTGCCACAGTATGTCTCTGGTTGACATGTTAAATTAGGCAATGATTGTTGTTGTCTCAAAGTGATTACGTTTAATACTAATGAGCGTGGTGCTGGATTTGAACATCAAAATCAGTTCATGGATTTCTGGAGCGAACGTGTTAGTGGAGTTAAAAGGATCGTATATCAGAGTATGCACACACACATATACGCTATATATACACATTTGCATGTAGTGTTGAGTATACAAGTGCGTGAGAGATTTGTGACTGCAGTAATATAGAAAGACTTGCGGTTTTGATTTAAAAAAATTAACTTTTTCATGGCCTTCGATCTATTTGCTAAATAAGAAAAAGTATAAACGTGTTGAGACGATAATTTGTTTGTAGACGAGAATTTCTGAGTCTTAAAGTATTAATACCTATACCTTTCTCCCCTTCACTCAGGTCTTTGGATGTAGAAAAGGAATTACTGACTGATTCTTCCATAAAGAACCACAAAACAAAAAATAAGACTTTGATTGGTTGCAGAGGAAATAAAGAATGAAGGACCGGTTATAAAGTAATATTGAAAACAAAACAATCAAATGGTGTTATTTTCTGAATTTCATTTTGTGTCTTTTACTCGTATTTTTTTCACTGTTTGGTTATGATTTTTTTCTGGGTCTCTCACTAAGAAAAGGAAGTTGCTTGCCAAAGATTCTTAACAATAATAACAACAGCAAAAGCGACCGTGGAAAAAACCGAAGACAAAAGAAACAGTTAGAGACAGCGACGATAAAAATAGTCATCGCACTTCGTTGCAGAGAAAAATTGTCCTGCTGTTTTCCGTTTTTTTTTTGTAGTCTTTCGCTCTCTTTTAGCCTTCTTATTTTTCTTCTTATTTCTCTTCCTGCTCTTACTAAACTATTCCTTGATTTATTTTCTAGCTGAAATTTTACCCACTGATTATTTCATTTTTTGTTTGCAATCCATTTTGAAATAGCGAAATAACTCAGAGGCAAAAGGAAACTCATTAGGGTTGCCAACCCCTTTTTCTAACCTACGACAACAATGGGGCAAAAATAAAAGCAGGGAGATTTTCGATTGGCAGTCTTAGCTCACTATAATGGCCCCCCAACAAAATGAAAATGAAAATCCGAATTAAACAGATTCCGTTGTTGTTGTGGTTGTTACTCTCCTATAGCATCGGGCAAAGGTATAAGTTATAGTTTTTGTTAAGAAAAACTGAATACTGTTTTCGGTTGCTCAATTTTACTTATACCTACATTCTTTCGAAGGGATCGTTATATCCCTTAAACGTCATATCCTTCTTTTCCTTTGTCTTCAGAACTTATTGTTCATTATATTCAGGATAACTTTTCCTTGATGCTTAGAATTTTACTCATTGTTGAAATTACAAATTTTATTAATTAATTTCAGTTGTAATTATTTGCATTTATTTGTAACTTAATTTTTTAAACTCACTTTATTTCATTTTTTACTTCAACAAAATGTGGATTTGCAGATTTTAACGACTTAAAAAAGGAAAAAAAACAGAAGCAAAAGCTGATCGACGGATTATATGGATTTAATAAAAAGTCAAAATCGTACAAAGATATTGTTTTTAATTAAAAGTTTCTGTGAGTCTTCTCGTTGGTTGTATTAATCATTAATTCCTTTAAACATTCCGCTAAAATTATTGTTAATAGTATTTAAAACAAGCAACCAAGCAGCGAACCAATTCATCCAGCAGTCATCAGTCAGTCTGAAACGCCCAACGCCCAGGCGCCTCACGCGCGCCTGTCATAAGGTACATTGTAATATAGCTGCTGTTGTTGTGGTTGTTATTTTTGTAATTCATTTCCTTTTTCGTTGATGAAATTCAATTCTGGCCTGACGTATGATGGACAGAGAGCGCACCGCTCAAAAAATCCTCTACAATGGCAAGAAATAACTGAAAACCGAGAGCCAGTGCCGTAATCTCTTCAAGCATATAATTTGAATGTTTCAAAATGATTAATTAAAGCGAAGCTCAAAGGATCAAGATGGAAATTCGTAGCAAAGAAATAAAAATGCAAGTATAATAAATTTTTTTTAAAGGTAAAATGTAAAAACATTAAAGAAAATCAAAAAATATTACACTCTTGTGTTACTAAGAATTATAGCAGTAAATTTAAAAAAAGCTCCTCCAAATTGTTTCTGAAGTATTTTTTGTAAAGAATTTTTTTTCAGATCTCGATTTAAAATCTTTATAGCCACTTTTCATGAAAAAACACAAACAATTGGAGGAAAATTTCAAATTTTTATTAATTTCCAACAGCATTAAAAATAATGCTATAAAAGAATTATTTGTACATGGTTTTATTTACTGATTTTCAATTTCTTTGTCGCAGCGGCTCGACTGTTAAGTAATCGTTAAAAAAACACTTTGTAAACGTTGAATAATACTGAAGGTATTATTTTTAATATTTTTCACATTAACCGCAAACAATTTTCAACATTATCAACCTTGTAAGATCGTTATATTTCTGTCATAACAATAACCATGTCGTCCTTCTTTGCGTATCTGTACGAGTACTTACATAACCTCTATCTTTTGGAAGCGTGTAGACATAATGCCTCGCAAAACTAACAGCCACATCAGCCGGGCATGTAGCATTTTTGTTGAAACCAATTTGGCCCGTCGGCAATTTGTTTACTGAATGGAACTTGTTTGCTAAAGCCATACAAAAGTTTGATGTTCGCATTTGTTGAGCTCTGACGCCGCCATTTTTGCTGCTGTCAGTGATGGTGAGGTGATTACAAACTGACATATACACTTACACACATACACCCATGCGCACATGCGAATATAATCGTAACTGTAAAAGAAGTAGCAGCAGCAGCAGCCACCAGCAGCGGTGGCGTTGATGTCTTTGCGCCGTTTTTAAGCAATTTGCATTTTATTGTTTTACGATAGCGAAAGTGTTGCGATGTTGAGAGGCATAGCGATAAGATGGCCATTTGGTGAATGCTGTCGTTGTTCTTATTGTTATTTTTTCTAAGGATTCTAAGGATTCAAAGTGTTGTATATTTTTAAGGTCTTCAGGGCGATTTCTGCTTAAAAAGCTAGAGATTAGAGAGAACTTATTTCTTCTTATGTACCACAAATTATTTCCTCTGAATAACATTCCGAATTTTGGGAATTTCTTTCACCTCTTTTCTCTCATTCTCTCTGTTTGGCCTCTATTCCACCGTTTTTATTTACAGACGTTGTTGTAATAGATTTATCTACTTTCGTTGATGTGATAATGATATCATTATACCAATAAGTTTAAAGCCATTTCTTTTATTCGTCTTGCTCGATAAAATGCTGAATAAAATTTTTCCAAGCAGAAGTTTTACATGCTGACTTGTTGTCAATGAAGCAGGACCTTTACTGATGATATTGTTGCTATTGTTGCTTTTTGTTGCTGTCGCTCTAGACAAAATCTAATATTCTTCTACTACCATCGCATTTTTATCCATTTATAATACTCACACAACGCGTGCATGCAAGATTCTAGCACTTCTCCGCCCCTCAACACACTCACCCACGTACACACACACACCACACACACACACACACAAACACACACATCAACACTTCGTTGTCAGGCAAAGGCAAAGGTTGAAACGTTCTTTCTTAAAGCTTTAGCATGGAAAATCCATAAGTTGCTAAAACTTTCAAAATAATTTTATAAACGTGAAACAATATTCAATTTTCTCATCGCCTTTCACTTGATATTGTCTGCTCTGATGGAAATTGTTAGAGAAAAAAAAAAAAGAAAAAAGAAAGGAAAACGAAAAACGGTGAGAGACCGTAAAAGCGAACAAGCAACATAGTAGTCAAGAGGCTACTTTTATGTTACAAGCTTAAATGCAAATATTATAAAATAGAGCAATGGAGTTGCGTAACGGTAACCTCTGAGAATGCTGTAAGCCTGTATTATTATTAAAAGGCTCTTTTCCAAAAAAACGATTATTGTAAGTATAAAAAAAATTTTAACTTAATTCTAAATAGTATCATAAACCTCATGCTCTTAAAGCTTAAAGTTCAATTTATAAAATTTATTAGAAATCTGCAATAAAACGGATCAATGAAGGCCTAGCATTTGATGCCTTTATCACTTCCTTGCACGTTCAAGGCGCACACTTCGCCGTTTGTCTTCAGCAAATACTCAGTAGAGCAAATAAAACTTCAGCAGGTGCCAGCAAGAAATCACCAAATGCACTTCCGTTGCATGAAGTCGCGTATTCTTAAGATGCAAATGGCATGACAGAGTACTTAAGAGTAGAGGCAGTAGCAAAATGATAAAGATGGTGAAGGCAGGAATGAAAATGAGGCTAATGGCTGTGACAATGATGATAATAAAGGATTAATATAGAATTAGGTGACGATAAAGATATTGAATTTGAGAGTTCTAGCTTTATATAATATTTTAGTAAAACATTTGATTGCGTTTTTTGAATAATTGCACAAAATCCAGAATTAGGTTTAAAAACATAGCGTAAAAGGGTTTATCTCTTAAATGCTATAGAACCTGTAGGGCTTAAGCATTCGTGAGTAATAATTTATTTACGAATAAACTGATACAAAAATTAAATTATTAGAAGGTAAGAAGTTATCAACATTTGCGAAACCTTAAATTGTTCTTACTTTAACATTTTTATTAAGTACTTTAAAATATAAAGAATGAGCAAAGAATTTATTATAAAAATTAATAGATACTATTTTTATATACTTTTGATATTCTATGTATCAAAAATGATACAAGGATAGGATTCTCAACTTTTTTGAAGGCTCGATCTACGGCTAAGAAAGTGTTAAAGCGTTAGGAGTCGCTTTAGTATTATATTTATGGCTTGTGTTCTCTTCCTTCATTGTTTAAGATAGTCTTAACGAAACCGATTCCCAAACCATCATCCCTGGTCAAGTTAGGTTCGTAGACAAACCGGTTTCGGTGATGTGCGGTTTTCAGTGTCTTTTTTCGTTCTCAAAGAATATCAAGGGGCAATGTTTTCGACATCCTTCCGTGCCTTTTTTATAATAAACATTTGTTGCATTTATCAAAAAAATTTGAAAATTTTAGTTTTATAAAAACTTGGTTAAAAAGATTATTTTCTGTTGTCCGATACGGTCTGATGATTTCACAAGAAGGACTCTCTAATTTTTTCCTTCCCTTTTCCCTACATTTTTGTGAAGAAAACTGGTAGCTTGCATTATACAGAATACCGTTCTTTCACTGAGTATTTTTTATTAAAAAACTTTTTCCTTGCCGTCCCAAGGCAATATATTATTACATTTGACTCCCATTTAGCAAAGTTCACGAAGCCTGAACGTACCTAAATACGTCTACTACCTTCGCAGAGAAGCACTATAAGAAAAACCAGAAAAACAAACAAGAAAAAAAGGAACGAACGTTGCTTTTAAGCTCGCACCTTGAGGCGTTGCAGAGAAACGAGCCGAACAACAACAATTTTTAACGCATCGAAACGGGCAAAACTTTTTCAATTTCGCTGTCGAAAAGAGTGTACAAAAATGTTCTTAACAGCTTTCTGCTGATAGTGTCGACTGCAGTTGAGCAGTGTAGCTGAGGGCAGCAGCGGTACTCACTTGATGTAATTGATTATGGTTTGAAGTGAAGTTTAATATTGTAAAATGCAATTTATTTATGCTTACCAGAAAAAGAAATTCGTTTCGTTTGCTTTGGATAAGTGAAAAAGTGTTAAATAATACTGAAAAAATTTCAACCAATCAAGTTATACCACTTTGGCGCAGTTTTTCACCACTTTTGGGGCCAAACGGTAAACATTCATCTGCTGCGCCTGTTCCAAATTGCGCTCTCATTGTATTTCTGTGCGTTGATGCAGGCGACGTCTGACTGTGTTTGCTATAAATATTGATGCCCTAAACTATATGCCGGTAGTGGCAATGCCGCAACAGCGGATCAAAAAAGGTGTCGACAATGTTCCCGATTTGCATGAGCGTAATGATCGTTGTAGAGGTTTGCGAATACTTCGCGCCTAAATTTTTCGCATCGTTTGTTGTTGACAGCGGCAGGATGAGGAGAGGAAGAGCAGTGGATTATTAGGAATTGCTGTGTACTGTTAGAAAAAAAATCATCGCTTGCTTTGCACTTCCCATGTATCCGTAACTAAAGAAATAATTGGGCTGAAATTTTCACAAGCTCGATTCAAAAAAATGGTGTAATTTTCTGTACCGTCAAACACTTGAATGCAGTGCAAATACAGAGAGAGAAAATCTCGTAAAAAGAGATCTTTCCCGTTGGCTTAAAACGCTTCTACTTCGCCTAATATCTCTTTAAAATGGTAACACTTTGGAATGTACTTTGTATGAAAAATCTTCAATTTAGTATGATTTGCTTGTTAGAATATCTAAACAATTTCAAGGACTTTTACCAGTATTTTCTAAAGTTCATAAAAAGTTAAATTGATTTGCATTTATGTTTCTAAATTAATAAAATTTCTTAACGGAAAATGCATCTAAAAGCATTGTGTCAGCCTGTCAAGTTGTTCTTTTTTGAACTTCAATTCTGGTTTTTTATTTTGGCGTATAATTTTGCATCTAACGAAGTGTGTGTTATACTCGCTTTTTTCTGCTCTTCAAGTCTTCTCCTTCTTTGGGTCATTCTTTCTTAACATAAAGCGCATGCTGCCACCCACTTTCTGTGGGAAATGCTGCAAAACCCTTAGTTTTCAGAAATATAAAGTGATAGCTTTATATACTTTATATCCTTTTATGATCTTAAAAAATATGAATCACAATTTTTCTTCCCTTTTTTTTGTTATGCGTTATATCGTATATTCTTATCGTTTTCTCAAAGTATAATAGTACTATTCTGGAAACAAGTAAATTGAAATTTTTTTGTATTGTTTTATTTGCATGAGTCGGCTCGAGAAAATTGAGAAAAACGATGTAAAGAATGAAATTTGCGTATATGGAAATTTGATTAAGACTGAAGAAACAAAGAAAAATTATTTGTAAAACAAACTTTGATAGATTGTTTTAAAAGAATGATAAAAGGCAGAAGCAAAAGGCGCAGCGTAAGAGAAAACTATGAAAAAGTTTGCACAAAGTTTCATTAATTGTTTTGCAGAGAGTCCTTTCAAGAAAAATAGACTGTAATCAATCAAATAAGAATTTCGATCGAATCGAATAAGATAGACTTCGTAGGATAAAGTCTATAAGTGTTACATCTGTAGCGAGTGATCTGTGCGACAAAAACCTTTACGTAGTCATATAGTATAAATACGCATGCTATTAAAAAAGTTTTACATCAAAAATAAATTTGTTTTTTTCTTTTACGTTGTTGTAACATATTTCTAAAAATCTTGCCGCAAAAGAAACAAAGAAAGTTAATATGTTCACTCATGCTTGAACCTACTTGTTTGGATGATCCTTGATGGATGATAATATTCAGTATGAACGAAACAGTGCACGAGTCAGTGGAGTCCAAGCTGCATGGACAATCTTTTTCATGAAAAGCATATACATTTTCATACCTTGAAAAATGTAATAATTTTTTGGAAAACATCGAAATAACTTTATAATGCTTGATACACTAACAAGTTCTGGAAAATGTTTGTAAGGAAACAGCAATAAAGTAATAGAGTAATACAGCGATAGAGCAATAGAGTATTCTAGTATCAGTACGAATTGATTATAAAACCGAAAAAAGTTCAAATTTGGTCACGAAATGTTTCTATAAAGAAATGCTCTAACTAATGTTCTGGGATTTATACGTTATCGTATTTTTATAATTAATTGTGACAACTGAAGAGGTACACTGTAAAAGTTATTACAAATACTTTGGCAACATCTGCCTACGAAGAACCTTTCCAATAGCTTTTTTCTGTACAATTCTAAAAAGAGCAATCAATCTAAATTTCGCCATAATAAAAATTTATTATGAAAAATGCATAAGATGTAAAATTTTTGTCTTGTCTAAATTATATACCAGAAGAATAAATTGCTGCATTAAATTTTTTAACAAACATTCGGTAGCTCATCAACGGTAAAGAAAATTTACGGTAAAGAAAAGCCACAAGAAAAAGCAAAGAAGAACAAACAAACCAAAAAGTCTCTTGCATATTTTAAGCCAATTATCTCATTAGCAAAGTTTTATTACATTGCACAAAAGAAAGTAAAATTTTCACACATTTTCACACAAAGTAAAGTTTTCCCAGTGAAAATGTGAGCATAAGCATCCGACCCGTTTTCTTCCTAATCCGTCTACAATCACTTCGTAGTTTTTGAGCAAGAAAGTGAGAAAATGTTAATAAAAGTTCACCTTAATTCTTGCTGCAACTACTACTATATAGTCGTCGCAGATTTTGGTGCTGCTACGTTCCAAAAGGAAGCTGGAGATATAAGTATACGAGTGTTGCCTTTTATATTTAGCCTTTTTCCCTCGTATTATTTCGCCGCCGGGTATAATTACAACTTTTCGCACCTAATACTACTAAAGAAAGTGGTTAAAAGTTGCAAAACTAGACTGTTTCGAGTGCGTTTTTGTTCTCATTCCTTGCCTTGACATAATTTCGCTGCAGGATTAACATACAAATATTACATATATTACAGATATAAATGTTAAACATATCTGAGTAAACAGAGGGGTAGATCCATAAATCCTTGGCCTCCATACGTTGACATACGTTGCTTTTGCAGAAGAGCTCGTAGATTCGCCGAAGAACTCGTGGAAACGCCGAATTGGTCTTCGTGAATTTATTTATTTATGGGTTATTAAACCATAAATAAATAACTTTCTGCGGTATTCTGTATCAGTTTCATTTCAGTTTAGAATTTGGGCATCCATTTTTTTATCAGTTTTCTGCATTATACCTGGTTTTTTGTTTTTAAGTGTAAAAGAGACATTCTCTTTGTCACACATAGTTGACTCTATATTACCTCCCAAAGTAATCTTTCTCCACAAGACTCGTTTTGATATCGCCATCTTTCGTTTAAACATACATACATACGTATGCAAGTTTGTGGGCAGCCACGTTTTCTGAAATTATGGCAGAACAGAAGCAATAACTGGTCGTTACCGCTGGCCCGTACAGAACGAAATATAATCTCAAAATAATCCTTGAAGCTAAAGAATGTCGGCTGTCGGCCATCGTAAAAATGAAAATTATTATCATTTTTAATCCTGTTAAACTACTTTGTACCAATTAAGGGCACACGCAAAAAGCCATAACACAGAACTCCTACAAGCTTATGTGCGCACATGCACAATCAAACTTCTCAATGCACAACACATTTACAATCCATCCGAGAGATTTTCACATTCACGCACGCAGGCAGACACTGGTAAAGGAGAAATTCAATGAACCTTGGCCAGGTTTCATGTCAGGTGCTGGTTACTTGCTTTATTCTAGGTACATACATACATATATGCAGGTATATACATATGTATGTTTATGTAAATGAATTGTGAATAGACATAACATAATCAAGGAAACAGTAAGAACTCAATATGTAGAGTCTTTTCATTTAATATCGTAGTGGTTGCTTTCTCGGAAGGAAATAAACACTGTGAAGGCGTTACAAATATGCAAAGTAATGCTTTGTCCTAAATCAAGAACAAAAGAGAAGGACTAATATGGTCGCCAGTTGGAAGCTTGATGAAGAACAGAAGTTGTGAAAAGGAAATTCAAAAAGTTTAACGCAACTGACGAGAACTACGACAGCGACGTTTACTATAATGATGGAGGTTTCTTGAGATGTCTTGAATTTTCTTGAATTTAAAGGTTATAAGTTGAAGATTGAGGACATATATGCCCACTTATATTTTAAAGTTATACTATTACAATTTCCTTAATCAACCATAAGACCAGCGTAAACAAGAAAGATTTTTAAAAGAGAGAGAGAGAGAGATATGAATAATTTTCTATCTTCAATATTTTTATTGGTGCTGTTGCTGTTTTTTCTATTTTATCATAATTTTCCAGCTCGTTGGTGACTTAAGAGTCTAGCTGCGTTGTATTAAAAATGCGAATATACGAAAGAATGTGAAATCCTTTAGGGATAATGAATGAAATCTATGCAAAATTAATGATAGTTTTTAAGTTGCATTTGAAAAAATTAATCCAATTAAGGCATTCTCTGAGCCACTTGTTGACTATTTTATTACAGTCTATTTTCACTTTTATAATAAAAAGAATAGAATTTATTAGCAAAAAGCAAGTAACTCTTATTTCGAATTACCTTTGAAATAATCGTCCCACAGTAAGTATGACTTCCGTCCTATATGTCTGAGTTTTATTACCTGCATATGATAAAGAGAAACTAAGAAGAATCAATAGTAAGAACCCGCAAAATAAAAGGGATTCCTTTTTTCCTTTATAACTGAGAGAATCTTGGCAGATTATTTTTTGTCGTTCTCACGGGATACATAAAACTTTAAAAAGAGTGCAAAGCACTTCGACGGAGGAAAGCAAAGCATCGCAAAGTGAGGAAATAAGAAAACGTGCTGTGTTTTCGGTTAAAAAAAATAACAGAAACTTTATGGTTATCACACCAAACGACTCGTTGATATTCGCTGTGAAACCGTTTTATAAAATTTTACTTCTGATGCTACCAGACGCATTCTTTGGCTCTCAGTTCGCGAGAAATAAAAAGATTTCTGTGACTCTGTTCGGGACACGGTAAGAGTCCCGACATTGTGAAGTAGTTAGAGACATTAAAGTGAAATGAAAAAAAAGTAAAAAAAAAATTAAATAAGAATCAATATAATAAAGTTAATAAAAGTAAGATAGAAAAATTTGGAAATAGAACGATTTGAGGAAACTTCTTGTTTTTATATATGTAGGATGTTTATCCTTGGTGTTGGTTTAGTGACCAATAACAACAATTGATTAGATTTTATTGTTTAATTTAAAAGTTTTTCACAAATTTTAATGAACAGAAAAAAGTTTTAAATTTCAACAAATTCAAAGTCTCGTCATTGAGCAGAAATTATTAGTAATTATTTTGTTTTTCGCAACATTCCGAATGAATGGGCATTGAGTGTGCTATGCATCAATGGTAGGTATATATTGTTTATACTATATTGAACAAAATTAATTAAGAAGTTCTTGGCAGTCGGTTGCAACTTTGAAATCGTGGCTTTGTTTGTGGTAGAGATAAAGTTAAGTTATCTTTTGCGTTGCGATTTCAATGCAAAGGCCATTTTGGAGATAAATATAAGGGACAAATTAAATCAGAGCGATAGAGAGCGAGAAAGAGAGAGAGAGAGAGATAAAAAGAGGAAAGGCAAAAGGCCAAGAGCTTCTGTTAACTTGAAGAGAAATACAATTTAATCTCAGGTTTAAATTTGTGTACCCAACTTTTTTTTTTTACACCTTTTTTGGTTTTTAACATAAAATTTCGAAGTGTTTGCTTTTTTTGTTACTGTAACTTTTTCTATGTAGGCCTGTCACTTCCATACTCTTTAACACAGAAAAAATAGAGGGAGAAACCTACAATAACAACAGCAATAAAAAATAAAATTGAGCATAATAAATAAAAATAAATAATATCATATATTTTGCCTGGTATTTGTAAGTGTTTGTTGGAAGTTTTTGTTGTGGTTTTTACCTTTTACAATATGTTGATTTATTGCGAGTTAAATTCACGATTATGTCCGACGAAAACAATGAAAACAACAACAACAACAATTTAAAAATGCTTAATATCAATAAATAACAGAGTTACGAAATCTGTTGATGATGATGATTTTATTTATGTCGTGTCTCTTAATGCTTATGCAGGCCATATTTTTTAATTTTAGTGTAAATTGAAAGCAGTCAAGTTTAAGCATGGCAAAAAGTTAAAAACTGACAGTTGAAAAAAAGTTGAAAAACTTATTTTCTCATGTTTAACACCGTTTGAGTGAAAGAAAAGTAATGGCAGAAGGAAACTAATAAAACGTATATTATACAATTGCCTAACAACTAGACCATTACTAAAGTTATAGGAAAATGTACGATAAGTATTCAAATTGGATCCATCATGATGAAAGTTTATGCTTTCTACTATCACAATTGTCAATATCTGTGCAGTTGTCAGGCATCGGGAAAGGACTGCTGTACCGGAAGTGACACCACCAGTGGCGGATGTGGGAAAGACATTTCCGTTCCATCAGGCATAATGTTCTGGTGCGCCCATTATACAGCTTGTTAGGCAGCTTTTTAGTGATATCTCAATAAAAGAACGATTTCGAACGGAAATTGAACTATACATACAATATACGAGTATATACACAAGTTTTTACATTTCGATATTTATTCGACTCTTCGTACAATATACATACATATATGAAGTGTGCCAATGCAATTTTTTTGAAGATCAACAAAAAAATTTTAGTTGTTGATATACATTTTGTTAATATTGTTATTTATTATTAATATTATTTTTAATATCATTTTTATTAATATTATTCTTAATAAAAAGCAAATATTTGCTAAGTTTTCGGAGCGCCACAAAGTCAGAGTAACTAAATGAAGACCAGAAAAAAGATTCCAACTAAATCACATTAAAAATATTATCTACAAACTTTTTTCTACTTTTTGGCGAATGTTTTATGCTCGTAAATTTTGTGATTTTGTGTGGGATTCGTGCCAATTTTGCCAGCGTTTGTTTTCTTCCAACAATGAGTACTGATAATGGCGATAGCGGCTGGCCCGAAGGTAAGTAACTTACTGCAGCGCGATATTGCATAAGGGTCACGGTTGCGCGAGTTGAAGGGTGGAAAATGGTTGAAGGATGGAAAGTTTGCTTTATCTCACTATGGGTCTATGGGTTTTCGCTGTGGCGGCACACTTCAAGAATCTCTTCGTGCACTAAAGTGCCGCCTCACAGTGGCTGAGAATGACTGGTTTAGAACGAAGTGGCTTCGATTTTACTTCAAGTCAAAAATGCATTCTTAATGTCCAGCCACTAAAGAACACACTCTTATTTCCGAAGCTTCTTAACGTCCAGTGGTTAACTTTGGTGGCCTCAAAGTAGCCAGAAGTCATTTCAAATGGAGCAGAAAATCAGAGAAAAAATTTACCACAAACCTTTTTGGAACTCATGGACAAACTTGAGTTCTGCAGTGCAGTATGTATGTATACAAATACGTAAGTAGGCATGCATGTATCCATGTATGTTCATTCACTTCAGTTCGTTCGATTGAAGAAGGTCAATAGTAGCCATTAGTTACCGACAGCGGCTATGCTCTGTTTTAGTTTGTATTAATTTTTCTTTAATGTTTGTGAAAATAGAATTGTAATATTTTCTTCTTCTTTGTAATGCTGCCAAAAAGAAACACAAAAATGCTTTTAACTATTTTATTCCGTCTTTATGTTTCCTTCGGGTTTGTCTTGTCTTGTCCTTCTCTGAAGAGCACAAAAAAAAGTCGAGCCTTCAAGCACAAAGGAAGCTTTCTATGGAAGATGAGCTCATGTTTGGGAACAAAATCATAAATTTTAGTGTTTTAATTTCGTTTCAGGGCGTTCCAAGGGCCTCAAATGAATTGAAAGCGCAAACAAAAATTAAAAACCATTCAAAGTAATTTATTTTGTTGCTAGTTTTTTATATGGAATGTATTCATGGAAGCGCTTTCAGTCTACATATATTCATTCATGTTCCCCTTCGTTCCTTTTTCACTCCCAACAAACCGTAGAATTGACAGAAAAACCGTTTGTATTTTATGTAAACCGAGTCAATTGGATTTTATGTAAAATATTTTTCTCGCCGATTCTGAACGCTTCTTATAGTACGCTTGGTGGTAGCTTTCATGCACCGGGAAGCAAGTTCATTAAGTAATGAGAAATGGGACGGACAGGCGAGTGAGTAGATAGATGAACTTTCGAGGCGACGAACAACGAACAAGGCAAAGCGGAAGCAATCACCGCCATCGAAATCAATGAATGCGGTAGAAGTAGACGATGGTTCGATACATCGATGGCGTCTGCGGTGGCATGCAAAACGCGAGACACACACCATAAAATAGAGTACTCGGTATCGTTGGTTTATCTGCAATGACTGCAGTTCTCTGAAGTGTTTGCGTGTGTGTGTTGATATCGCTAAATCGCCGGGTATTGACTGAATGAAGATAGTTTTCTATGGGAGTGGTCGCGCTCTGGTTTGACAGTTTCTATATTTCAAAAGGTTTATCTTTTTTACTCAATATAGAGCGTCGTAGTAGAGAGTTTAGCTGTGATTCTTCTACGACTGACTCCCAAATTGATGATACAGAATAACAATGGTTGTTGTCTCGCTGGAATAATTGGTATATTAAATGGGCGGCATGGCAAGAGAGTGGCGTAGTCCAAGAGAAATATTCAAATTACCAAAACAATGGCGTAATGAGTTTTTCAGCTTCTTCGAATCTAATTGAAGGATCATCCTATCGCGGTCAAAACTGAAAAAAATTAGAAAATAATCAGAAATTCAAGATTTTAGATTATCGACGCAAACAAAGGAGAGGATTTTTGAGGTTACCATCCATGTATAACTTATTAATTTTTTTACTCAATTTCATAATATATGGACACTTGAATTTCTTTGTTATATTTTTTAAAAGAAATTTCAGAAATTTTGGACTTCCTGTCACAGCTTATTTTGTAGTCGAAAACTTGTTCAAATTTAATATTCAAAGTTTTCTCTAATATTTATTCACAGATTTTGTAATAAACCGGATCATAACAATTATCTTTTTTCCGCAATTATTACGTACGTAAACTTCCTTTTGAATACTTAAAACTACTTAATGCTCAACACTAGAGACACGAATATCCAGTATATGTAGAACAGATTAAGACCTAGGAATAAGTTTGTTATAAAGTTATAAAAATTAAAATTTTTAAACGTCTCTAAGTATTACGTTTACTAGTAGCTCTCTAATAGTTATTCTAGTTGGTCTTTCGAGTAAGTTTAACACCTCAATTTCGAAATCTGGCGGAAGTGTTGCGTGATTGTTGTACAATATTTGAAACTCAATGAACATAACTGAACCATTAACTTTTATTAAGCGTGTAACATGATAGCACTTGGGTTGAATATTCAGGAGTAGAGAAAAGGAACTTCTTACAAAGTCATAATGATGGTGCAATCCTTTCAAATGGCAAAAAACAAAAGAAAAATAAGTCAAAACAAGCGAAGGATAGTGTGCTTATTTCGAATTTTAGTATTTAATATTTAAATATATAAACTAAAAGCTGATTGCAAAACGAGCAGTAAAAAAAGTGATAGAGACAGAAAGTAGGGGAGATTTTTTGAAAGGTATAAAGAGAATCCTTTGGTGTTGAAGTAATAAAGAGGGAGACAGTTAATTGTTAAAGATGAATGTACTCAGGTTTATGGAAAATCAATTTAAAAAGTTTGATTTTGCTTAGAAATATTTACTTCAATTTCAATTTTCGGAACGGAATTTTGGCATTTAGGATTATTTATTATTGGATTTATTTAATTTTCTCACGGAAAATAAAGCTCCCAGTTTTCGTATTTACGATTATGTTTATTTTTAATGCTTAAAAGAGCTGGTGCTGAGGTGTTCAGAAGTGAGCTGATAGTTTATGATTTATAGATATTCAAGGGTAACCTTGATCAACATTAAGTAACATTAATTTTATTGTTTTTGTCTTTTTGTCTTTCTCTGACACGAAAGTGTGTCACTGTCGAATAATATATATAAATAAAAATTCCATTACGGAAGAAATTCTTGGAGGATTGCCCGTTAAGAATAGCAAAGTTGCGATAGTATGCATGATTATGATTAAATTAAGGAACACTGTTTAATTTATTCCATTTTTCATATAATTTCATTTCATGTCATTGCAAGCATCGCAATATCCATGAATAAAAAATTTTTAATAGATGGCAGAACAGCTGTTTTGTGGTTTTAATGAAGTAATATCAGCAATAAATTCGTACTAATTAAATTTTTTCGATTTTCTCAATCATTTTTTCAATCAAAAAATTTTAAATAGTAACAGCTGCAATCGCGGATTTAAATTTATTTTAATAATAATAAGGTAATGAAATTATTATTTTATTACGAGTAACACTGCATAATGCGGTAAAAGAAAAAAAACTCTTTTTTACTTAATTAAAATTTCAATTTTAGTATTTATTTCAACAGCACTGTTGAAAAAATCTGTCATGCCATTTCCCCGCAAAATGTATTTTGTTTATTAAACCAGCCTTTTTTTTTAGTTTGGGTAATTCCAAAAAAAAAATATATATTTCATTAAATGAGGATTAATTATCGCTCTCAAACAAAATTACAAAATTAATTTCTTCGATTTTTTTCATATATTATACAGCATTTTTTTTTTAAATTATCCTTTTTCCCTCCGCCTCTTTTCGCCCTAGAATGAACCTTAACGTTCTCTCCCTCTCGATAAACTTTCGAGTTATTCGAGCTTGGTCTCAAAATAAATACCGTTCCTTCAACTTTTTGAAAATTTCAGCAACCGACATGACATACTGATTGCTGATTATATAAATCCTTTGTAAGGACATATACGAATGTCCTTTGCTGTGCCATAGTCAGCTAACCAGAACAACTGGCAATTTATTACACTCTGGAGAGCAGAAATCTGAAGCTGCGGCGAGGCAACTGTTTAAACATGGTCAAGATAAATGGAACTCTTTGGTTTATGTCGCACCAGATGACGATGAGCCATAAACATTTCAAAAAGACGAAAATAACTGAAACTTAAGATAATGATGATGATGATGATGATAGTGAACGATGTGCAGAAAAAGACGGACCAGACACAATGCATGCGTGATGTGTTTAAAGGATTGAATGGAACATATACTACAGTCTACAAAAGGTTCCAGAGAAACCAAACCAGAATCCGGTGGACGTTGTTCTACTTCTTGTTCAATGACAAGATCTATAATTGCGAGGTCGTCGATGCTAAATCGATTTAAGTTAATGTTGCCACAAAAATGGAAAAGTTTTAGAGTGACTGAAGTAATTGAAGACGTCACTTTATTAATTTCAAGATTGGTAAAAAAATTCAAACTGAAAACTGTAATACAGGAGAAAATTAATTGTTGATCATACGTCATGGTGTACATAATCGTGAAATTTATGGTTCGTTGTTAGTTTAAAGAGTAATCTATAGAGAAGAAGATAGTCTAAAAGAATTTCGTCATTTATATTTTTATGTCAAAATCATCATAGTGGTGTTCTAAGTGCTCTGAACCACCAAAGTCACGTTATGATTTCAGGAAGAGAAGAGAATCGTAAAGTGAACATTTGTAAAAACGCATGGGTTATATGCAATTTTTTCTTCCTAACCACCAGAGAAAGAATGTATACAGACTGATAAGTTGTTTTCTGATTGAGTACAGAATATTAATAAATTCAGTATGAAATGGAGAATAGATATGAAAGACTGAAGACATGAAATACTTGGTCAGCATTCGTACTATTCTTCTTTCAGCAATTGTTAAACTGAGCAATTGTTCAGTTCAGCAGTTGGTCCGTAGTAGCAGTTACCACTACATTGTACAAGTTATCCAATAAGTTTCTGATGCTTTCATCAGTTTTACAATTTTCATACATTCCCTTCTAAAATTATTTCGATTAGTTAGTCTCGTTACATATTTAATAAATACATACATACTTACAGCTGTTGTTTTTTTTCTTCTCTTGCATTAAACATTTATCATTCGCCGCCAGAAGGGTGTACCGATGCTTAATCACGATCGAGCTAACGCTACAAACTTTCTCAACGAAACTTTGTAAATATCGTACATAAAAGTTTGTGAAGTTGGAAAGTTTTCATTGAAAAATTTTTCATACGTACTACTCTGCGCATTGCCAATAAGTTAGAATGCGTTGGTTGATGTGTTGCACTTGCTGGTTAAGAGTCCTTCGCTGTCGATATAAGTGCGTAAGTAGGTCGAAAATAAGAGTAAGTACCTAGCAAGCTTAAGGATCTGCTGCCCGAACGCGTCGATATAAATAAATAAATGGATAAATGCAGGCAGGTCTAAATGAATAAGTGCAACACTATCAGTTAATTAAACTCAAACAAAGCGTTTGTATTCAACAACTACGATACAGCAAATGAAATGCTTCAGCTCTTGGATACCATTAATACGTCCGGCTTTTGAGTCTCGGCTTGAACTGACCGTAATATCAAGGGCAATTTATTTGCTTTCTGATCAAGCGTTACAAGTTATGACTGACTTCATTGATTTAATGTATTGTAGTCTGTATTGATTCAATGTTACGGTCGATCGAGAAAACTCTTCATTCAGCTGAATAAAGTTACAGCATCTTTTAAAGCTTTTAGTTTTTTTAAAAATTTTAAGAAATTGGGTATTTTTTTTTTTTTCTTAAGTAAATACATAGGTTACTGTGTATAGGCACCGCTTAAATTGAAATTCGAGGCGTAAAATTCCAATGCACCCACATTTGCGTGAAGCAACGAGCAGTATGCAGGCCAAATATGCGTAACGTCGCATACGAATTGTGCTTTAAATAAAACATACAGATTGCTCTGCATGCAGCAGTTACCAACGGTCATAAATTTGGTGGCAGCCTTGGGTGCAGCAAGGCGTAGGCACTGCAGAGACTGCAACCCAAAAATATGAAGCTTTTGTTTGTCGCCGCAAGCGGTGCTGAAAGTCAGCTAAAAATTTATCACAAAAGCTTTAAATTTTCGTTGCAAGAGACGAACAAATTTTGGAATAAATGCGATTTCATACGAGAAGAAAGAATCAAACCAAACAAAGGCCATTTGATGTATACGTAACAGAGGCCGCACCACCTTTTGCTCATCTCCATTTTGCTTTATCGACTGAATGTTAGTTGCTGCAGCCACAATTCATGTGAACTTGTATTAAAAAAATTTTCACACATTCTTCCCACAACCGAAAGCGAGAAAGAGGTAGACAATAACTCAGTTAAGAGAGAGCCTTTCTTCGCGTAGAAAGTGCGATTTTATATTAACCAGATTTTCTTTACCTACTTTTTAGCGGAGAATAGTAAAACTTTGCTAATGAAATAATTGGCTTAAAATATGCGTACATTGTTTTTTTACTTTATCTTCTTCCTCTCATTCTTATTCTTCGTCTTATTAGTTTTTTCTTGACCTAAGTTGATGAATTATTTACTCCTTAATAAATTAAGAATTTGTTTTTTCCGGAATTTAATGCAGCAAACTTATAACTAAATATGTACTTTCGAGGCATTAGCTTTAATAAAAACGAAAAGGTTTTTTTTATTGGATTTTTCATCATAAATTTTCATTATGACAAAATTTAGATTGATTGCTATTTTCGTAGAAAGAAGAATTGAGTCGCACGAAAAAAATAAAAGTTTGTAGATGAAAAAAATCTGAAAGTGATATGATATACTAAGTTACTCACTTTCTCTCTCTCTCTTTCATTTTTTCTTTTCAATTTATTTATCTTCCAGTGCCTGCTGCATTGTTGCCACATATTTTTCTGGCATCCTTAATAAAATATTTATTTGTCATGAATGCATGAAGGCTTTTTCTTACCGTTTGTGCACGATTCTCGTGTTCAGAAGTCAACATACTCGTACATATATCAAAATTCTCCAATACACAGCGAGAGATACTGCTTTGCTTCATCCGTTTTTCGGTACATCGGTAAATTTGTTTATTTGTTTGTTTGTGTGTGAGAATGCTATTCAAATATTTCTTGATTGCTTTGTGTTACGATTTATGCAGATATGCTTACATCCGGCTAAGTAATGCTTATTGCACTCACTATTGTTGTTGCTCTTTTCGAGACAGTATTGTTTGTGTAAAATATGTAATATACGGTTTAATTTTAACCTGGAATGTCGTCTGAAATACAATCATAAGACTTTCTCTAGAGATTAAGAAAAATTCGTCTCTTGAAAAAGCCATTGTTAGACGACTATTCGTGAAAGATATTGCATAAGTATTTGTGATAAGTCTTCTAGTGATAGTCTACAGCGGTAGTAGAGGCAAATTTAATAGTTAAAGAGTAAAATAGAGTTAAAGTTAAAAATATTTACTATTCTAATCTCTCAAATAGTCTCTCTAATCATACCTTTTTTTATCATCGAATGCCAAATAAATTTATATTTTTAGTTTAGTATACTTTTTTATATTCGTATTTGCTTCCGTTTATTATAATAGAACAATGGTCTTTAGAAGAATATTGATTTCATTTCCAATAACATAAAATTTCCACTCAACAATCAGATATTTTGTAATTTATTCGAGAATCTATTAATTCATAAAATCTATTTGAAATCATTTTGACTGAAATATGATTCTCTTGTAGCTCTCGTTGTTTATTAGTGTCGCATTGCTTTTGAGTAATTTTCTATACGTAGAGAGTCTGGAATCGCATACTAATAGATAAAAATCCAACTCTATTGACAATAAACCAAGTTTCACAAAAGCCGCATCTTTGCCATAGCAATATATTGCACTGCCTCTACCGCCCTCTTAGCCTTCAACGACACAATGCATTCATCTTGTCACACAAAATGAGCTCGCAATTTTTCCTAGAATTCTTCTTAGAATTTAATTTTCTAACGTAACGTTACCAATGCTAGGGCAACGGTGACCAACAAGTGGCAAGAAAACCGCGAAGAAAAGGCAGCAGCAAATCAGCAAGCGATTGAACAAAGAATAAATTGCATTTACTCGGTAGCAAGGATTGAACAAATCGAACAGGTAACGGCAGGCAGGTGACGAAATCCGTAAAGGATAAGAAGGAGCAAGAGGAGGGGTAGTAGATGCCTTCCACATTGCCGCTGTAACCGACAATTGTGGCTACGCGGAATTCTGGCTGACTCCAGAGCAAACTCAGCATCGAATAGTTTGATAGAACATGAAAAGGGTGAAGGATTGATGCACGCTTGACGCTTGAGCAATAGTAATGAGTGTGACCATGCATTGCGTTGAATGGAATAAAATGGTGAAGCTCATTTCACACTTTCTTTCTCTTTCTGTACTTCAATATGTACTTAAGGGTTAGTGTAAATGAATCATCATCAGAGGCAAGTAGAAAATAATCCACACGAGATTGTTAAGAACACTTCATAAAATAAAGCAGCAGTCAGTCGATAAAATTCATGCAACCAGTCGGCGAATTGAGCCGTCTCATGCTTGTATGCGTACGTGTTGATGGGTGTGTATGCATAGATGACATCAGCACCTAACACTAGAAAGACCGCAGCGGTCATTTGGAGCGTTTTCTGATTTTATATGTATGTGTATGTACATACATATCTCTATTTAAACCATTGCGAATTTACATTCATGAAATATGCCAAAGTCTATTAATGTTTATAATGTGCTTTATAACATGCTTTTCAATGCGGTTTTTAATGTGTGTCATTTTATGCGAACGTGATTTTTTCGTGAGCTGAGTTGATGATTGTTGATGATAGGAGATTTTGCAGCGTTTTCTGGTTGCGCTCTTGTTTTTTGAGGGCGTATGATGTTGTACAAGTACCACATAAAACACATATTATTGTTGTTTGTGTTGTTGTGAAGTAGTTGTTTTTTTCATCTCTACATTGTGATTATCTGCGTTTGAGTCTGTTGTCGATTGTTTTGGTTTGTGGTTTTTTGTGTTTGTGAGTTCTAAATGTACACTCTTTCGTACCTGATGATACTGTGTTAAAATGGTTGCTTGGCGGGCTGAGTATCTATGTATGTATGTAAATGTGTGTGTGTGTGTGTGTGTGTGTGTGTGTGTGTGTGAGTGAGTGCTCCAGCATACGTAGATTAAATTTCATCGCAAACATAAAAAGCTATTTTCCGCTCGTAATCCGCATATAATTAGAATATATTTCATTGCTAAACGCTAAAAATTAAACGAATGTTACACTAAAAACATTGTTTGTTTTATTAAAAAAATAGTGTTGCTACTTGTTATTCTCATTGCTAATTCATTATCATAATTCATTAAAATCAAGCATAAAATCATATAGACCATAAAACCGTATTCTATTCGTACTCATTCCTTACTTTATGTATATTTTTTAAAAGTTGTAGAAAAACAAGGCATTTCTACCTTTTGGCAGCCAAAAGAGGGAAAAGAGGAAGCTTCGAAAAGCTCTGGGCTACTTCGTTAGCTGGGAACAACTTTCAGAAGAGTATGTTGTCGCTGTCAACCGATAGATGGTGCGATGCAGCAGCAGCAACGGCCCTTAAGAGCTCACACGAAAAAAAATTGTAATTTTTAATTTAATTATGCATGGAATTATTCTTTATATTATTGATTTTGTATATACGAAATTCAAATAATACTTTATTGGTTTCATAAACTCAAACTTAAAGTTCATTTTGGGTGAACTTTAACATAAACAACAAACAACAATAAAGCATAACGACACCTATTCATCCACCGCTAGATGGCATTTCCAGGATTTTGCTTCATGTTGTTTATTTGTGACATTTATGACACTTTTGATCCGTGCACAGCATAGCAGCAAACTCAAACAACAAAATCTAACCAACGCCCGGTGGCTTAACTCATTCGACTTCACTGCACTGCAGCGCTTGATTCTGTTCGGTTCAGTTGAATGCAAATGTACTGGAATTATTTCTCTGATTGCGGCACTTGATCGCCCTGCAGAGGTTGGATGTTGGATGTTGTTTTCATGATTGCAGTTATGATGTGATATGATGTGATATGATGAGAAATACATACATACGTGTACCGACTGCAACCCAAGCGCGATATCGTAAAATAATGCGATTGAAATTATACGAAGCCTTTACCTAACCGAAGTTACCTTGAGAAGCTTTGTGAAACTTTAGGGCAACAATCTTTTTCACAACTCTTTTTTTTCTGGCGCAGAGAGCTCCAATTTTATAAAAGATTTTTATTCAATTTTTCAGCGCATTCCAGCTGATTTTATGTAAATTTTTCGGATGAAGTACAATATGTAATAACTTTTAAATTCATAGCTCTCAGCAAAATAGTATATATCGCTTCATTTGATACAAGAATGAAAAAAAATTTTTAATCAAAAAATATCTTCGCGTAATAACCCTCTGTCTCCCCCTGCGCATAACATCAACTGCTTTCCCCGGAAGTCAAGCAAAAGCAACACGAAGTAAATAAAATACAACAGAAAAAAAATTAAAAAAATAAGAGCAAAGCGTTGTATATTTCGGTGTGGCCTTCTGGAGTGTGGTTATATTGGCTGAATGTGCGGCGGAAGTACTTCATTCCGCAGTAAATCAACCCACTTTCAAGTTTCCGTTTTATGTCATCGATCCTTTTTCCGGACTTTCCGGAACTTTCTGAAACTTTTTCAAACAACTTTCACCAACGAAAAGATTGTCGTAGTCGCTGCTCGCTTGAGTGGTCCGTTTTGCTTTGAAGTGCTTAGCATTCGATTTCTTTCCAGCGGCCGCAGACGCTACCGACGAAGCCGAGGAAGCGGATTCCTCAGCAGGCAACAAATTTATGTTAATTTACTCATCAATGATAATGAAATTCAATCCGGTATTTTTTTTATAAATTTCCACACATGAAGGCCTTCGATTCATCGGTCCGTTTCATTGGTGCTGACTGATATTTTATATGTCAGATAAAATTCGTTGAAATATGTTTCGTATAATGAAATTAAATATATAGTAAAAATAAAATGCATAAAATAATAAAATTAAATAGAATTAAATACCATTTAAATGGTCTTCCGGCAGCTCTCGACTGTGAAATTGGCTGAAACCAATGCTTTTAATGACGAAACCACGGCTCGTTGTCCCTCGAAATACTCGTAGTTGATGACATTAAACACCCACACACACATACACACACCCACTCAACCACACTATTGCCAAAAAGCAACAAAGAAGATGCCGGTGAAGCTGCAGGAAGAGCACGACAAAGAGAAACGAAGTGGTTTGAGTCGAAGCAAGCTAAAAAAAGCTTACTCTTACCGATGCCACCGCTGCTTCTGCTGCTGCTGCTGCTGCTATGACTAAAGTCAACGTTGTCAAAATTCATTGCACTGTCATCGTATGCAGTGATAAACGCCCTTGCACACACACACAAACACACACACATACATACATTCATTGATAATCACGCGTGCGCTACGAGTCTTTGCATCATTCAGCCTCTGATTGTCGTGCGGGCGGCTCTGTATTTGTGCACGCGACAGTCGTTGATTGCACTGACGTGCCGCACAAACGTGCACAAAATCTAATAAAAATATTTTAGAATCTATTTGTCTCTACTTATGTTTACAAACGTATCTTTTTCGATGCTTCTCTGATTTTCATGCTTTTTTCACAATTTGCTGGCATTATCATGCCTTGTGTCATGGTCACAAAAGCAGCCAAATTAGCCATATACGAAGAATTAAGCATCTACAATATACACGCAGATTGATCGCAGCAAAAGGTCGCAATATTGCTGCGTGAATACGGCCAACAAAATGCCAGGTACCAAAAACAAATAAATAGTAGTGAGAAACAAAAAAATGAGGACAGAGACAAAGAATATATTTTTAAATATTTATATATTTTAAAATATTTTGAAATATTTTTAGCGCTAAAAGATTATATCGACTTAACTTTTTTGCTTTCTGACTAAAACATCGATCCTGATGCTTTGATGCTAGAAGGCAACAACAAAAAAACAACACCTAAAAAAACCAATGAATTCGTATTCGGTTTGAAGTAAAATAATTGTGGTTTAGGAGCGAACAACAATAACAACAACAACAACAACAACATAACTACCGCAAAATATTAATCTGTACATTTCTCTTTGTCGTTTTCAGGAGTTTGTTTTATAAGATTTTCATGGTTTATTTTTTTGATTTAATAGATTTTTATACATTTAGTGAAACTCTTCTGGCACAAAGAATTTATTGAATTGTATTGAATGAATTGAATTTAAAATAATTAAATAATTGAATTGAATAATTAAAATATTTAACTGAATTGAATTTACTTGAATTAACAAAACTTTTGTAATGCTTCTCAGAGCTTGAAAAGTTTCAGTTTTTGTTGCTCTCCGTCTGGCACTTTTGCAATGGAATGCATTTGATTTTATATATTTTTTCTTTTTTATACATGTTTCGTTTTATTTCGCTCTATTTCAGTTTATTGCATTTTATGCTCTTTTTTGTCGAATGTTTTTTTGGTGTAATTTTTCCGATGGAAAATATGCAGCGGAAATAGAAATCATGCTTGTTCTGTTTACCATTGATTTCGTAGTAATTTGTCGTTGCATGCTAAAAAAATTAAATTTAATTAAATCGATGCTATCGACATACATATGTACGTACACATATACTTACTCGCACGTACAGATTCGAATCAGACTTTCCTTTTCATTTATTTGTAATCAATTTGAACCATCAATTATACTGTCTGTATGACTTAATTTTTAGCTTTTATCTCTTCACACGGAGTACCAAAAAAAACGACATTTTTAAAAAGGTTCAGTTTTAAATTTTTTTCAATATTATTGTATATGCAGAAGCTTCTCTATTCTTTTTTCGTTTATTTTTAGGACCAATTTTATTAGAAATTTTTTCCTTTCTTTCTTTTTTTTATATCTTTGGTAGCTTTATATCTTTAAAGCAAGATATACTCGTAAAACCTATGTATATATTTTGTGATTTTCAAATATTGTACAATACATGCATGCATATTCAAAAGAAATTACATTTGTGTATTAAATTTTAATTTCATTAGTCCTACCGTTTTGTGACAAAATAAAATAAATTGTCCCCATCGTGTTAATTTATCGATTGTGTGACGGAGTGAGTGTTATTCATTACAGAATATACCTTGTCAATACAAAGTATCCACATAACAGCCTCTAATCTATTTGAATAGTAGTTTTTTATGCGTTTTGTTATTTTTGGTTGCGAAAAATTTGCTATATAGCAAATGGTCGGTACATGCGTTATGACAAATTTTATGAGATGCAAAATTGGTGAGTGTTATTTACTACAAAATATATTCTGTTAATGTATGTATGCTTAAAGTATCTATATAACAGCCTCTAATCTGTTTGAATAGTAGATTTTAATGCTTTTATTTGAGTTTAAGTTAAGTAAGTGGCCAACAATTTGCAACATTTGTACGGAGATACATACATATGTGCATGTATTTTGACAAATTTTAAGTGATGCGAAACTGGTCCGTTGAACATTCGAGAGAACAGCTTTAAGTTTTATAAATTTTTTTTTTTTTGTAGCATGAAAACAGGCACAAAGTATCAATAATGATGCGATAAAATAAACTCGCGTCAAACGAATTCAAGATCAAAGGAACGAAGCTCATAGAGAATAAAGATGACTTAGACAACTTCATTGACTTAGTTTGTATTTTCTTCTCTCACTGTCTCTCTCTCTCTCTCTCTCTGTGTGCTTTCATATACCTAATTGTTTATTTGTTGTTGTTTTCTGTGTTATGATATAAACAAACAGATGCATATTCATTGTATTCTGCATTTGTTGGTTTATACTCTCTCGTTGTGTGAGAGTGAACAAAAATACATAAGAGTGTATATACTAGTATGTATTTCTGTCTTCTTTTTATGGTTGTTGTCTTTGCTCTTTCAAAATGAAAATACATTTTTAATTATCGCAAGCAAACTTCATGCGATCTTTATCAGTATGTATTTAACTTGCGGCACTCGCTGTGGGCTTGTTTGTGAATGTATGTATGTGTTTACAAATTCGCTTTTCGACAAATATTGTGTGTTGGTTTGTGTATCCGCTCTTTTTCTCTTCAGTTTCTTAATGGCCATCAACTTTGTGGGGCTGCTTTATGAACATTTTATGAACTCCAATCATTAAAGCTTATGTTCTTAAAAATTGTAACAAAAATTTAATTATTTTCATAAGATTCCAACAGTTTTTGTCAAGTTTCATAAAAATCTAATAATAAAAATGAAATTGTTAATGTATCATGATCATTCCAAAGAGTGCCACCATACACAAAATTACGTAATCATTTTAAAAGCTTTTCAGTTCATTTTTTGGTTGATTTAACTTCATCTACAAATTTCATTCATCGATGTTCGAAGCGTGCATAAAAAATATAGAGAAAAATTTGTTAAGAAAATAATTTCTGTGATGGATTTTTAAAGTTATTTTCATTATTTCATGTGAAAATACGCAAATTCTATGCGTTTTATACGACCGGTGATATGTCGATGTTGGGAAAATTATGGCTGACGGCAGGGTTACCCACCACTACCAACACACGCACGCACGCTGCTACTAGCTCGTATCATATTCATGTATGTACTTTTTGCAGTCGTAAAAGAAGTCTCCTTTATGAAGCATTAAATTAAAATGGCCGAAAAAATCAAATTCCGTTCATATTCCGCACAAACACAAACAGGAAAAACCAAACAACAAAAAAAATGCACCTAAATAAAAAGTAAATAAAAAAGTTATAGAAAAAAGAGCATGGTACAAATGTCATGGGCGTGAGTCCCTAAAAAGCGAAATTTAAATTCTAATTTTTTCAAATTTTTCTACTTTTTATTTTTAAGATTATTTTTGATTATTTAAGATTATTTTAGATTATTTTTCTACTTTTTTCTTGAATTGTTTTAAGATATATTAAAATATATTTTAACATACGAGTAAATACATAAAATATTAATGCTCGAAATTGATTTTATGGTATTGTTTTATGATGGTTGTATACCATAATGCCTTAATTTTTTAGGCCATGTTTACGACTTCAACTTCCTTTGAATAGAGAATTTAGAGAAGATTAGAGAATTTTTGGAATAGAGCATTTCAAGACCATCGAAACAGCGCCCTACATCACGTAAGCACCACGCGAGCACCACACATTGCATACTAAAACAGGAGGAAAGAATGGAAAATAAGAAGAAGATGAAACATTCAAATTTTTTTGATTCTTCAACTCGTTCCCGTCACAGTTTCCGCAAAAGTTTTTTTAAGGTTAAGTTTTTCACCCTCTTTCCCCGAGTCGAACTCGCCAACTATTCTGTTGTAAACAAACATTTTCCACTGCAGCCTGGAGCAGTGTTTGATCAGCTGTCTGTCTTATTGACACAATGGCCTTCTTTTTTTGGTGACTCTGGCAGTCACAAACTGTTTGAAAACTTTCCTTTTTTATAATTGCTCGAAATTGTTTTGCATTCGTTGGCATTTTTTTTTTGTTTGTGCGTTTTTGTACGAAACTTTTTCCAGGACTTTTTAATTGTTGTTTTTTATGATGCGACTGGTAGCACTGCTGCTACTACGCTATTACTACTGCGTCTGATACCGAGGGCTACTTTTTCCACGGCTCCTATTTCCGTGCTGCCCAAAGTCTTCATTTCTGCCATTTCCAAAACTTTCATTGTTGCTTTTTCCACTGATTTTTATTTTCAATTTTATTAATCTTATTTTTTTCCACTCGACGAATTGAAACAAAAACAAACATTTAAAACTTATTCCGAATTTGGAGCTACGTAAAAAACTCAAACTTCACAAACTTTACTTTCGCTGACAAGTTATAAAAATAAATGAAAAAAAGAAGAAAAATAAATCTTCTTGTACAAATAGGCCTTTTTTTTTTGTTTTTGATTATATTTTGCTAATTTGTTGCAATAATTTGTCCTTAAATCAAGTTATTTTTTTTGCCACGCACTAAAATTTTATTATTTAATACTTCGCGATTTTGTTATTGTTTCAATTTATTTGCTGGCGGTTGAATTTTTAGTGTTTTAAAAATCAAATTAAGCCATCATTTTCAGGCCTCAAATAAAACTTACTTTCATACTTCAGTAATTTATATAATATTTTATTTTCTTTTGTTAATTAAAAGCAAAGAAAATTATATTACAACAAATATTGCTGATACATAAAATAGTACATAAATTATTTGAACGCTCGACGCAGACCGAATGTAAGCAAGCATTCAATTTTGTGAAATCCAATTCACCAAATTTTGGCCAAACTGAAGCGGAGAATATGCACTCAATACTTATCTAAAATCTAAAACCCTTCCGCCCTCATTCACAAACATTAGTTTGCCGCTTGGCCGACAAAGAATCCGGCCACTCTCTCTCTCTGCCACGTGTTGGTAGTTTTGTCTGTGTGTGTTTTTTTTTATGTTTATTTCTCTTAAAATCTAACGAATGCTTTCCAAAAAAACGCCCTTTTGTGTCACAAATACACACAGAAAAAGTGAACACTCAAACTGAAACAAATACGAAAGCAACGAAAAAAAAACAAACTGCAAGAACAAAACAAAACACACACAAAGCGGTAACAAAAACAGGATTGAGGAAGGCTAGGGATGATGGAGAAGAATGGTTAAGGGGAAAGAAATAGAAAACACACTAAAATTTATACAGACACTTACTTGCAGAAGCTACAAAAAATAAAAAATGTAATCCAAACAACATTTTAAATGTGCTTTTTGCTGCTGGTGTTACTGCTGCAAGTGTTGCTGATAATGATAATGAGAATTACTATGATGATGAAAATTCAAGGTGTCAGTTAGTGATAATGATGTCGAATATAATAATGCAGATGAAGAGCAGATTGATGATGATGATGATAGTGAGAGCTTTATTTTTGTGATTGAGCATTGCTTCAGTTGCGAATGATTTTTGTTGAATAATTTTTATTTGTTGCGGCTAAAGCTATTATTATTTCTTCCTTTTATTACTAAAATGTTGCCGTTGTTGTCATTATTATATGCTTTTCATCTATATCAATTTTTCATTACCATTCAGTGGCGTTATTTTTTAACTAACGTAAAAATTTGTCCTCTCAGAAATTATAAATTTCAGTTTTTTTATTTGTTGAAGAATTCCTCAAAATCCTCAAAAGCAATAAAAAAGGAAAAAAGTTTATTGTAAAGGATAAAGGAATAAAGAGTAAAGAAATAACGCCTTAATATTTTAAAAAAATAATAGTCCTCTTATTAATCTCGTGCGTTGTTTTTCAATCACAGCAAGTAATTTAATTTAAGATATTATTTGCATATAGATTTTATTTGGATCACAAAAACAAATATCTACATTCGATTATTTGTTTTTGTATGCCAAAGAAAATCTAAATGTAAATATGTTAAATTTCTAATTTTCTTTGTTCACGGTTTTTTCTCTAATTTTTTAAGCCCCGTTCGTACGAAACAAAGCGACTGAGTTGAACGACGCAAGTCAAATGGATGTCAAAATCGAGAAAATTTTTTATTTTTCTCGTTATTATTAAATTTTACAATTTTCAATGGATTTTTCTTAAAAAACTGCTTAAACTTAATTCCTTATTGCTGCGTTGCCGTACGATGCGATACACTTCATTGCAAACCAGTTGAAAGCAAATTAATTTGTTGGTGCTGCTTATGCTTCCTCTATTGCTGCTACTGCTGGTTGATGACTGACTCGTATTCGCAGCTGACGTCCTTATTCCGCCTGTTCCGATGCGTGTTCTAATAAGTACTTAAATTTGTTGTTAATTCGCCGCAGCTTAAACCCAACGAAACAACGAAATTTCAAATGCTTTTCGGTTGTTGTTGTTGTTATTTGATTGGAATTCCTTCCAAAATGTCAGCCTGTGTCTGCTCTATTACTCTTCCTGAATGTTTCTTTGAATTACAGCTGTTTTCAACACAGCTGTTAAGCTTCGAAAGACGAAGGATACTCTTGTTCTCCTCAGACCAAGAGAAATACGAAACTATTCTGAATGCAGCTAGAATTACTCTCGCGGAAGAGAAAAAACTGTAACCGTTAAGTGCGTTACTATTCAGGAAGCGGCTGAGTAGAGCATCTCGACATCGAAACAGCATCCCGAGCTAGAAAAGAGCAGAAGTTTTGAAGAATAAGAGAAAAAGATTATAAAATTCATATTATTTTAACTTTTAGTACATGGCTCCAAAGAGCTCAAGTAAAAGAGATCTCAATAAGCGAGACATATGTACTAAAGAAAAGAGCATAGCATAGAAGCGAGAAGAACAATAATTTATGTACATAATTCTGCGTAACAGATCCAGAGAAAGGCAGAAATTTTACGCACTCTGTTTCCATTCCAATTTTAACAGAAGTTAAATGACCGTAACATTTTCAAGTCAAATGTTAGTATTTCCTTAACAGAAGGTAAATGAATGCTCTCTATTCAAAATGTCTGTTACTAAGTCTCTGGTAATAACATGTACGTTTAAATGTCAGCCTGTATCTGCTCTATTACTCTTTTTCCATGTTCGTAAAAGTAAACAAAGAGAGTACCGTAACGGTAACATTTTCAAGTTAAATGTTAGTATTTCCTTAGCAGAAGTTAGATACAGCGACTCGTCCAGAGAAGCCTAAGTGTGGTGTAAGATTTTAAAACATATGTATGTTTTAATAAAAACATAATGGTAACGGTTAGCATGTGAATTTTATCAACAGAAGATAAATAACAGATAATAACAGATAATAATAACAGATAACAGATAAATAACAGATATTCGAAGAGAGAGCATACATAAAAATGTTTCTGATATAGTAAGCTTGGAATAACAGAGCTCTTATATGAAAGTGAATTATGAGTCCTGTTAAGTGTTAACATATTTTAGATTTTTCTAGTCGAATGATGTTACTGCAAAACGTCAATATATTAATATCTACTAGCAAGCATAGAATATTCTCTAAAAAGATAGATTTTCTTTCATTTCAGTTTACGTCTAACCAAATTGGACAAGTAATTTCTATCCGAGAAACCTTATCAGCTTCAGTTTTCAGGAGTTTTTGAAAACTTATGCCGGCACGAAGTTTCTGCATTCAGCGGTTGAACTAAGCAAAAGATGCAAAAGTTTGAACTTATAAGCACCCACGAAAGCTGTCGAGTAGTCAACAACAAGCAACAACAGCAATAATTTAAGTCCAAAATGAGTCAGCGCCTGAGTTTTTCACTACAACCGATAATCAAAATGTGAACTAATATCCCAAAAACTTTGAATCGAGCAAGGATTAGTCAGGTTTTCGAGGGAAAAGCATTCTAGGAGCGCAGAAAAATTTTAAGCGGCTTCGGGCTAAGTTTTAGTCGTTGTTAAAGCTTATATATAATACTATGCCTTCGTTGTATCTACTCGCATGAAGTCAAAATATTCTGTAACTTTTATAGAAGTCACGCACAACAACGTCACGCTTTTGGTTTCATCAAAAAAGGAACGATTTGCAACAAATTTGTACATGCTTAAAATGTGAACATAGCTGCGGGCATGGATTTTGAAACGACTTACAAAATCGAACACACACCAAATCGCATGCACACACACTCACACACAACCACACCAACCACACCAACAATATGTTACCACAACACAAGACCAGTTTTAGACATTTTTTCTATTTATAAAATGGTCAGATGTAGAGAGAGACGGAAGAAGGAAGGAAGTAGGGGCTAAAACCGCCCTTCGCCACCCAAAAAATATCGCCGCAGAGAAGCCGGCAGAGAGAAAGCATTTTACACGAAATTTTCGCGTAAAAAAACACATACACTCCTTCACAAGCAGAAGTTCACTCTATTTTTTTCTTCATTTTTTGGCTTATTTTTATGATAATTTCTTAACATTTCTTAACATTACCGCAAGCAGTGTAGCCGTGGCCTACAAAAAGCAATTGGAAAAATTATGCCAGAACGAGGACGAAATATCGTATGGATCTAATGGTCGTAGGATGAGACCTACTTCGAAAATAATGGATTTATGAAATTTCCTCTATGAAACCATTTCCAAAACATTTTAATTTTATTCGTTTACTTTAAAATATTTAAACGTGGTGAAAATTAGGGAAATTGTTTTAAATTTGAATTTACTTTTATTTATGATGGGTTTTGAAATTTCCAACATATCGTAACAAACTAAAAGACACACTGGTTTCGTAGATATGCCACCCTCAGTGTCTTTTTTCGTTCTAATAACAGCATACTTTTTGCTTTAGAAAGCATTAGGTTCCGAGATTCCGAGGCAATTGTTAAAGGCTTTGAAATTGTTGAAATTTGATGGAGGTCACTCCTTACTTGGTCATTAGTAAGCCAATTATTTTAGACATTTCACTAAGGAGTAAAAATTCTACAAAGTACTGTAAATTCATTAAATTTATTTCAGCATAATTCTTCCATTAATTCTTCCAGCATACTTCGGACTTCGGTCATGTAATGGCCCAGTTCAATTTTCACTGATAGATAATTGTATTTGTCTTCTGCAAAGTAATCCTTGAAGTAGAAACTAATTATGATAACCTTAGTCGCATACAATCATTAACATTAAAACGTATTAATGTCGACATAATGTATAACGTAATTAGTATAAACGAGCATACTATTATTGCCATTAGCTTAAACACATTAGTGGCAACTACTGTCCGAGGAAGGTTTAAGGCCAACTCGTTTCCGTTGCTGCCTCACGGAGAAGAAAGCCTTTGGAAGCGATACCATCTAATCGAACAGCTTACAAATCTTAGGGATTATGTCCTTGTGGCACGTCGGTGATTAATTCAAATTATTCGAGTGGAGTACTTTATAATGTCGTTTCGTTTTAACATTATTTATTTATAATGACTGATAAGCCAAAAAAGGTCTTTTTGCTTTATTTATTAATTCTTTCCGGGCGAAAATGGAAAGAAATACCCTTTAATTATTTACATTTTATATTAGTTTCGAATAAAAGAGACACAAAAAGAGATTTCAAAAAAAATTCAACTTAATTTATCACTTCATTAATTAACATTGCCTCCGACTGCCTTAACGTAATAATCAAGTTACAGAACGCAAAAAAGCTCTGGCATCAAAACGTTCTGTCCAGGTCAATCCAATAAAGACCGAGTCATAGAGCAATAAAATTTAAAGTGTTCAACTTTAATGCGATCCGTTGAACAACGCGTGTACTCATGTTAAATTTTTAATTAAACATTTCATGCGATAAAAATTCAGATTTTTAATGTTTCTTTAATCCTTAATGGAAAAAAAATAATTTACAAACGTGTAAATTACGGCTTATTTACAACCAATACCAGCAACAACAAAAACAGAAAAGGCCTCAAAATAACTGAAATCGCACTTACTTAAAATAGGTTTGTTTAAAAATCATCACCAACACAGTAATAAACTATTTTATGAACTATTTTGTCAATTAAAGGATTTTCAGCGCTCTTCAACGCGCTTCAGAAAAGTTTGTGTTTTTTAATACAAAAGAAAAATAAAAACAGCCTGAGACTTTTACGTGAAACGGGAATCCTTCACTTCACGCTCAGTGTGTTTCTCTATCATCTCAAGTGTGAAACATTAAAATTTTTATTATTATTTCTGACTCTGTTAAGCCCATTTTATTCAATATTATTCCCGTTTATGGTCAACCCTCTAAATCTCGTGTCCTTCTTGCTAAAATAAATTCGCCATTATCTCAGAGTTAAAGCAATAAAAGCGACACAAATTTCAAATATGCTCGATTGTGGATCCGTAGCGTCGTCGTTGCAGGCATAGCTTCAGATAACTCTCTGAAAGAATGTATAAGAAAATCTATAGTAGAAAAACATGAAATTTATATGCCATAAAAATATAAACTTTGCCACTTAATCGTACTTAGTGATGTCATGTCGTACACTGCCCCTCGATTTTTATATTTGGAGATTTCATTCACAGATTCCTCGTATACCTACTCGTGTTGTCAGAGTCTTGGTTAATCCATTATAATTCTTAATAAAATAGTGTTGTTATGTGAGTTCATTGAAAAAAATTAAGAAGAAGTTCATGTCATACCTTTTTTATATGGTGCGGTGTGACTCGAAGTTATGACATTTCATCATGAATAACATGAAAAGTAACAAAATATAAAAACAAAACATAAATCAGAGCTTTCCTTTCGGCAGATCGTTGATGCTCTGAATCTGATACTGAGATTTAGAATTTTTCCATTACGTCAAGTTTTTGAGATATACGACACTCTATGTACGAAAAAGATGTCTTCAGGTTATGTTACAGGTTATGTTATGTTACATCGCGAGATGAGTCTGCTCAAATCTTCCATTTGTTTTGTATACCATATTATTTGCGATTATGGCAGCTCCATTTATGTATTATAATTATGGCCCTAAATCAAGCTGCTGTAAACGCACGGTAATATTTAAATGATGGCTTTCAATAAAATGGAATGCAATAAATAAAATAAAATAAATAAAATGGAATCATGTTCATTATGATGATATGTTCTAAATAAATGTTCTATGATTGTACTTATGTTATAAATAACAAATTAGCATTCTAAAATATTATGGTTTTTACAAATGTGCCGGCATGCTTAAGAAGAATCTTAAGCATTTTCTTAACCGGCAATATTTCTTGGCATGTTGTAAATGCACGTACGTACATATAAGTGCAGTGCGATTATTATTATATTCCTGCCGAATAATTTTGAAAATTTAAACTAAACTGAATCTTGTTACGAACATATTGTATAAATCGGAATTTAAAAGGCAACGAAATTAAACTATGTACTATTTCGAAAATCTATTATTCCGAAAAGCAATTAGTTTTAGGCTACAATGAATTTAATAATCTTTTGTATTACGTGTCAGATAGAAATAATTACAGTTTTCAAGTGAAAATCTGGCTTATACTAATACAGACGTAGAAGATAATACGGTAAATGCCCGAGTGAATGCACCACTAAGCATTCCGATGAAATGTTGTTTTCTTCCTTTCTTGATATTTGATGTTTTTATTGCATGTTACTACTCATGCTAGCATGCTATTATACTCAATGTTGCTTCAACAAGCAGCATCCGTATAGAAAGTATTAGTCCGCAATAAATTTCTGTTGCTTTATTTTAAATTATTTGTTTTTTTTCTTTATTTTTGTGAACACTCAACAATCTGGCAATTCTAAGCTTCGTTGTTATTGTTTAGATTAAATTTTTCGAAATTGGTTCCACTAAAAGGAAATGAAAATGATTTGGCTGTTTTTCTCGTACAATAACAAAAATTTTTCGGGTTTCCTGGCAGTTCATCTGTCATTCTTTCTCTGTGTACTCACTTTACTTATCTCTCGTTTTATCCGTTGTTGAGTTGTTATGCTGGCAAAATTTTGACAGTTTCGTTGAAATGCTGAAAAAATGTTACAATTTGTATCCCATGAATTTAGAAAGATTATATGTAAAAACACAGGCGGAGGGAGAGCTTTGTCTTTAGCATATTCAGTTCAGTTACAAAATTTTTCATTAAACAAAAGTCATAGGATGATACTCAAACATGTTGTGGATAATACAATATCCCGATCAGTAGAATAATTCATCATTTTCAATTTAAACGAAATTTCTTTTGTCTGGTGTTATTGTATTTCTATTATCTATTAAATGATTATATTTAGTGTCACATGAAAAATATTAATTTCAATGAAGCAACCTTTCATCCCAAACAAATAAGAATTAATTCAATTTTCATAACGAATCCTTTTAATTCGTAATGCGTATACACATGTGCCTTCTCGTGTTGTCTGCCTCTGCAGATAATCCTCTTATGTCTTACTCTGCGTCTGTGCGTCTCTTTTAGTTGATACATCAAGACCTGTTTAAGTTTTAGTTACCGAAACTTTGTGATTTAAATTAATCAAAAGAGTTAATTAGATTTTGTTTTTGACACATTCTGTATCCACGTTGGTGATAATACCAGGGCTACTGACAAATAGTCTCTTTAGTGCTGTAGTCAGTATGTATCTTAAATGTACGTACATATATTAATCACGCGGTATATGAGTTTTTCTTCAAAGGATTACTCCCGAACATTTTGAGCTTTTGTTTGGAGGAAAACACAAATGGCACTTTAGATAACTTTGTATGGCACTAATTAGGCTCACTTTGTATCAAAATCGCCTCAGTACTCTTCGAAGAAAGCCGGTGGTAATGTTTTAATCACTCCTTTTCGTCTGAAAGTTTTTAGATTTATTTATTTTCAAATAGCAAAAATGAACGTTGCTGCATAAAACGGTACAACTACCGAATGATTTTGAAACTCTTATTTCCTCTGGCTTTGTACCTGCAAGCAACTATAGCGAGTCCATAGCTTTTTAGCTCTCCTGTAGCTTTACATACCGAATAAACCGTAAAAAGTAATAAAATTGCATTTTTATGAGCTGCGCTAACCATAAATCTCTATTGAAAGCTCGTTTGCCCGCTGAGATATCTCTTGCTACCGCATTCTGATACAGAGCTAAAGAGTGCACCGAGCAATGGCGCACTTACATGAAAGTGGTACATACACAAGAAAGTTAAGTTTGGACGTCAACTTCAACTGAGCTCTTGTTCAGCGAAATCGCAATCGTAAATATGTTATAGTATGCCAATTCGTTGGTATTTTTTATCAACGAATTTATTTTTTGAAAGTTTCAAAGGACAGAAAAATGAAAATGTGAATTTTATGGCTTTCGCAGGTGATAGAGGTAGAGGGACACGAATCCATGTAAGGGAGGGACAAAAAGATAGAGAGAGGAAACGAAGGCAAACAGATAAGGAAATTGGAAAATATGACCCTTTCGAATGACTTTTGCATTTATGTCCATACAAACTTATATTCAACCCTTAAGAATACAATGAAGTACCATAAAAAAGAATTGACTGATTGTCTGATTCATTTTAACTGTATGTCAGTCAATCTTTCGGTCTTTTGACATTCGATTTTTTTCTGCGGTATTACATTAAAGCTTGCTTGAAGGTATAGAAAATTGATGGCGTTGCTATACAATAATATGCTGATATGTGTCCCTTTGGAGAAATTAGTTTTACTAAAGCGCGCTGAGTTGATAAGGCGGGCTCTGAGCGGGCTCTTTAATCGTTGTTTTTTTTTAATTTAACAACATTATTCTCCTTCAGTAATCTTCAACTCTTCAGAATTAATCATTTCTACCAATACCGTTATTCTACAAAACGAAATGGTTTCGAAATACTGTTTTGAAATGTGTTTCGTACATTACAAACATATAGAATATCTTTGGCATTTTGACTTTTAATGGTTTTACATCCTCTCGAAGATGAGCACTCACATTATTTGATCAAATGTATCGTATTACGATATCGGTTTTCATCTTTTCCTTTCCCTTTTTTCGACCATAAGCATTACATTAATCCGCTGAAAGAGGCCAAAAGTGTCTACTGTCATGCTCGTGATATGAACGATTACCGGCCACAAATTTCACTGGCTTCAGATTTCAGCCATTTAAAGTCATTAAAAATTTTTTTTTTCTAATACCGTAAGTATCGCAAACGAGTTGCTACGGACCCAATTTAAGCGAAATTAAATTATATTTATTATGAGGTGAGATATTGCATGATATCAGAACTAAAGTAGAAGTATAGTAGTAGAGAGGTGAAGGAAGATTGGAAGGAAATCGCGTTGAGACAATGGGTCGTATGGTAATAAAATTACCATTTAGTGAATATTTACTCTAATCAACAATCATACGCCATGGTGTAAAGTATATATAAAAACTCTACTCGAGGAGTATCGTTCGATTTCTTGTTTAGCTGGTTATTTATAGAAAATTTAGAACTTCTTTTCACCTCGCATTGCGTCATTTTAACCATAGGTTACATTCAGAGACCCTTTTAAAAGAGTGTTCCAAAGACCGATTACTCATATGCGCATACTACGTATTCGCGAGCGTGTCTAAATGGGATTTTGTTTAATACTCTGTTAACCATAAAATAAATAAATGTCAATTCTTAAGAGTTTAACTTTTTCTGTGGTCTTGCACCGACATCATCTTCCACTGTGACCTTTTGCAGAGAAAAGAGCTGAGATAGCGAAAAGCTGAACCGAACTTGGATCAACACGAAAAGTAAACAGTTCAGTGCTCATAGCTTTCTGTGCGTCGACCTAGCAAGAGTTCGTTTTAAGTAAACCCCAAAGTTCACTTTCCACACTCTTCCACTCTTTCAAGTCCTGAAGATGACCATGGATTTTATCGTAATCCAACATTGTTGAACCGTAAATCAATCGACCACCGGACTATGTTGACCGAGCTAACCAGTTGACTGAGTCACTAAGTGTCCGACAGACCGACTGAATGTTGAGTGAATATTCAAGATTTATCTCTGATTTTGTGTTGTTGGCTTTTCGATTCGCCTTAGCCACACTTTGGACAAGTGTGAATGATATGACCTTCAGTAAGAATGACTTTGGTGGAGAGTTAAATTAAGAGACCTACGAGTGTGAAAGTACAGTTGATGGTTTTTCTATAATTTTCATACCTTCTTTCATGCTTTACGTCCTTTTCCAGTCGTTGTTCGTGTTAGAAGAGATAAATACGAGTATAATCATGATGAAATGGCTTTAGCGGGAGGACTTTTATTGCGCCTTGCTTAAAATTTATAAAACTTTGTTTGGTAATTTAGGGCTGCACGCCCTAAGAAACAAAAGCGTTTTCCACAAATACCGCCGCCTACTCTTCCGCTATCACTTTGTTACTGCCCACAAATTAATAAAAGCACATCCGGACAATGGCGACCACTTTTTAATGAATATTCATGCAGTCATTGAAATTAAAGAATAAAAAGAAAATGGAAGAAATGCGCGAACTTCAAAACTTTCCGGGACGCTGGCGAGAGGCAAAGGACAGTGAGGCTAAATGGCCAACAGCTGTTTATGCGATACGCGCAGTACGCTGCTGGTCGTTAGCAATTTGGGAAAAATCCGAAAAGTGTGCATAACAAACAAATTCTGAGGGGAGATGCTCTCACTCCATATTTAGCACAAATAACATTGTTCTGTACCCTTTTTTGGTACCTGTATTTGATTCGAATTAAATAGTCTCGTTTGGTTCTTGCGAAAAAGTCTTGCGTTCATTTTCAGACAAAGTCCAACAATAATGTTTCCTGAAGTTATTCAAATCCATTGTCATCGAAATTTTACATGAAATTTTTCATAAAAATTTATAAATAAAATTAAATATGGATAATAATAAATTTATATAATAAATATATATAAATATAGCTAATAATTAAATACGATAAAATTAAATAAAATTAAATACTTTACTTTGGTTAAGTTGCGACAAGTAAGTTTTGTAATATGAGTTTAATTTTTCTTTCGAGCCAAGGTTTTGTAACCGCGACTCTTAAGCATTGTTATGGCACGAGTCCTTGACAAAAAACGATAAATATGTACAGAAGCTGCACATCTTCACGAGCACCACTTCAATTTTACCAGAGTGCTCGAGGTCATACTCAAGCCGCAATTTATTCGTATTTAAAAAAAACGTAGAGAAGGGGACGTTGCTACGGGGTACAACCACCCCGTAGTCAACCCCATCGAGTCAATGTTATTGTTTCGAATGCCTCACTGCACTTGAATCCTTATTGAGCGCACTAATTCCGTGCAAACAATGGCGTAAATAATCCTGCCGTATCGTCAAAACAATTGGCCCGAAACGAAAAGACTGGAAACTGAAACGGAAAATGAAAAGACAGAAGCAAAAAGCAATTCAAAGCGAAAACGGAGCGGTCATAACTCTTCAAACAAAAGCCGACCGGGGGCGGTAAGGGGGGGCGTTACAACATCAACTAAAGGTTGGCGTCCAGCGAGCAGCTGGCAACGGACGCATGCAACACTTGAGATTGCTGCAGTTTTTCATAGAAATTTACTCCCTTTTGCGCCAACAATTCGTTCAAGTGCCGGCAGATACCAGTCGGCCTACCCTATCGCCAGCACTTACGTCCACTGCCACCGCTTCGTTGCCACCAAAACAGAAACAAAAGCATGCGTTTCGAAAATACCTTAAAAAATAGCATTCTCGCAATAGAAAAGATACTAAAATGCCAAACTGAAAATAAAACCATGACTGTAGAAGTGTTCCAATGCTGCTGGTGGTATTGTCAGAGGCTGCGAAACCGATAAGCAGGACCAGGAAAATTTCTTCAGGTCCGACTCCACAGACCGCACGACCATCTACGAAATTAATAAATAAAAAGAGACCTAATATTTCTGCATTATAAAATAATATTATTTAATTTAATTATTTGATTTAATTATTTGAATATTAACGGAAATTGGGGAAGATTCGTAATACTCACCACAATAAGCAAGTCATTGTGGACCGCTGTATTCGGTCAAGTCAATAAATCATTCGGTTTAAGAGATACAACGTTATGAATCCATGATGTTGTTATGTTTTCAAGCCATAATAATCCTCAAGGAAATCATAAATTTTACCATCAGCTGCTGCATCAACGGTAGATAGCACACCCTTGCTGAAGTCATTATTTGTGCGGCCAACCTCCCTCTGCTACCCTCTCAACAAATATCTTGTTATTCGTAGCTTAACTAAATTCGATCAATGACAATTTGAGAGTCGTAGTTGTTGCTGCTTCTGTTGTCGTTGCTGTTTGCAGCGGATTGACACCGAATATATGTACATAAAATCATTAAACTCGAAACGAAGGCTTCGGCAATAGGCGTGATCATGCTTTGTTTGACGGACTCATCTCCAGTGTAAATATTTAATGAACTAATTAAGGTTGACGAATTAATTTTGGCGATGCGTCAAAATGCAGTATTGTCAATGGTAGATAAGATGCCGAAGAGGCAAGAGGGGTAGAAGCAGAGGAAGTATAGTTCAGGAAGCCGTTAAAGCTAAAGGACACTCGAGTTCGGTCGGTGTAGATACATTGAAAGAAAAACGCAAACAGAAAAAGGGTCAATCATAGAGTAAAAATCCATTTGCAGATATTCCTTCTTCCTGCGACCTTCTCTACTGCCTCATCAGTTTCATTGTAGGCCGCCTTTTGCTTTTAGTTTTTATATAAATAAAATCTAAGTATATTGTTGGAAAACATTATCTTATTCGAAGCGCAAGCAAAGGCTTCTCGTCTCCTTGCTTTGTTCCTTTACTTTGGAAAGTACTCGCAACCGATGATGGTTTGAGTTTATTTGTGAGCTTTTTGATTTTTATTGCTATTTGTTGGTAGCTTTTAATTTTGGCTTTTGTTGCACTGTACTTGATGATGCTTCCACTCTGATAATCGCTGCAGTTAAGTTGCTGTCCGCAGCGCTAACGTTTTAACCAGCAAGCGTCTAGGCCAAAAAAGTTAACACTAAGTGAAAAGACGCGGACAAAACAAACCATTCTCGGTTGATAAAAAATACAAGTACAACAAAAATACAAATAAACAAATAAAGGAATAGTATTTAATTCCTAAAATAAAATGGATGTAAAAAAGAGAAGGAAAAAATTAACTCTCTACAAGTCAAGCGTTAAGGTTTTTCCTGCCCCCGAAACAGAAGCCCGTTTGTTGAGTCCTTCATTGAGGCCACAAACGCGCAGACACAAAACGGCTGCAGTCAAAGCCGCGGCCATAGCGACTGCATAGTAAATAAAATCTGTGGAAAGAAAACAATTTTTTTAAATCTTCAAGTGTTAATGATAACGTTGACAAAAAACGAAAGAAATAAAAATAAACTTTTTGTTGTCTTCTGTTTTCATTCTATCCAAAATATAAAAGAATTTTTTAACGATTTGTTAAATAAACGGAAAGATTGCCATTGTTTTTTTTTTGTTTCTTTCGTGAGCAGTGCAATAAAATGTTAATGGTTTTGGTCGGTTCTTTGTTTTCTGAGGTTACTGCTCTTAACGTAAATATTTGAAGGTAATGGTATTGACTAAATGTTTTCCTATTTCTTAGCACAAATTAAAAATGGTTTGCCGTAATAAATGTGGAAAATGTTGCATACTAAAGGACCTTAATATGATAATTAAATGCATGGTTTCCACTCTTTTCATAACTCTTTGAATATTAAACCACAACGCATAGCATTCGAAAACTATTTTGTATGCGCATTCTTCGAAGGATTGCAAAAGAAACAACGAAGACAACACCTTCATGCCTGCTAGATAACGCATGCCTTCAATATCTCCATAATCTGCAGCTTTTAGAAGAAGCATGCAGCATACATAAACAACGCAGCATAAAGTTTTGCAACTTCGGCGTTGGTTAGCTCGAATGTAATACAATGCAATCTTCTCAAACTTAAGTTCGGTCGTTCTTCCAATTATTGATGTCGTTATTGCTGCTGCTGTTGTTGTGGTTGTGATTGCTGCCGTTGCTAGAAATCGTTGTGGTATACTCGTACCAAATTGGCAAATCATGCTGTTTCTGTACAAGATTTTCACAATAATTGTGTCGATAGCAATCAAAATTGCTAACCATTTGTGAGTTGAGTCAAGTTGGAACGTGACTAGTTCTAATAGCTGTGGCAGCTATGTTTTGTGTATCGCGCAGAAGGTGCTTATACGCAAAGAGGCGTAATAGTTTAATTCCTCCGCTGTTTTTTGTTAAAATGTTTGTTTTATTAATTCGATAATAAAACTGGAAACTTTAGAGCTTGAGGAAAATAATCGTAATACAAAGAGATCATTATAAACGCAATTACAGAGTCAGAGATTTCTGTCATACAAAATAATTTTCTCATTTAACTGCTGATAAATTTGAGAAGAGTTTTCACATTTCTTTTAAAATTTTAAAAATGTTTAAATAAAAATAGCATATTATTGTACCTTCTTTCGAAAAAATAAAAGAAATTTTTTCATTTTATTTTCAGAAAATGTTTCCTCTTTTTTTTGTACTGTAATAAAGTCCGCTTTTTTTTTGCTTTTCTGAGTTAATTTGGCTTTTTAAAATATCCTCACATAAACACTTGAAAAGCCATCAAAGACTCAAGAATAATTCTTGTTTTTCTTTTGTTTCCAGTTTCAATTTGGTTTTTTTTTTTTTTGTTGTATTTTTCCCAGAATTTTTGTCTTAATTGAATTTTTCTTCTTCCATAAAGTTTGCTACAAAATGGTTTTACTTCGTTTCGTTTTTACTTATTTGTTTTTTTGTATTTTTTTTTTTTTTATTTCGAAGTTTTTTCTTCCACATTTTTGTGGAAAATAAATATTTATTTTTTATTTGTCAATTCTTTTTCAGAAAGAAGGATAAGAGTGATTTAGCATGGTTGAAGAAGCTGCTGTATTGAAATTCTGAGAGCACAAATTCCGCTTTTACATTTTTTTTCGCACATTTCAGCATGTCTTTCTCGTGTAAAAAGCGGGAATAAGTGTGTGTATATAAAAGTAATTTTGAAAACATGCATATATTAAATCACAAAAGTGTAGAAGAATGGCGTGTAAAATATAATTAAGAATAATTCACCCAATCCATTGTTTCGTTATCCTTTTCATTATTTCTCTTTAGATTTTTCACTTCACTGGAGAACATTTTTCAAGGTTAACCACAAATCATTTGCAGGACTTCGTTGTATCGACTGGTAACTTTCCTTTATGGGAAATACAAATGATTTATGTTCTTGGTTAATAACCACCTTCGGTATTATTTCATAATCAGGTTATTATAAGTAAGTAAAGTTAAATACATATAATAAATCTGGAGAGTCTGTGAAGAACATAAAGAAAATAAAACGAATAGAGAAAAATATTGCCTTTTCGGTTGTAAATCATTTAACTGCCGGTAGTTTTTGTGGAAAAAAAATTTATTAAATTTCGAAATATACAGGAATGTGCTGTACGTAAAATTTTTTCACAAGAAAGAAACAAGAAAAAGGTTAAAATTGCAGCATTTGAAATATTTTTGGTACCCATTTGTATAATGTGTTTATCGTATTATTATTCTCAAAGTGCTTTAATTAAATTTTCATATTTTTTATTAACTATAAACCAAAAAACCTGTACAGCACTAAGTGAGTCCTGCAGTGAGTGCTGCAGAATTAATATAAAGTTGCTACCAGTGTACTTTTTTTTACACTATTAAGTAACTTCACTCATCTCTTCACTAATAATAAATTAGCACAGAAGCTTCACCACTGAGTCGTCATATCTAACCCAACTGCATGCTAATCGGTAATTCAGCCATCGCTAATTCGGCAAATTTAATTAACTTCAAACCACCAAAAAATTTTCTTCAAAGCTGGGGAAATTGTTTAAGGGTGTCATCCAGTCGTCCTCATGCGTCTTTTGTTTGCACTAAGGCGCCTTTTAAAAAGGTATAAATTGTTTGACCGAATTTTACCCGCCAAATTTTTGCTTTTAGCTGATTTTGAACTCTAATCTTCTTTTTTCACAAATCACAATTATAGTTTATACAATGCATTATAAATTATTATCACTATGACAACAATTTTATTCTGGGAATATCAAAAACACACGCAATAAACATAGTTTGAGATAAAATAAAATATATTGTGGTCAAAGCTGAGGTTTGCTATATTATCTCAATTTCATTTCTAATAAAAAAAAATAAGTTAACCAAACAAACAAGTAAATTGTTTCATACTTTTTAACCAGTTTAATGGAATGTTCTATATCTTCTCCTACAATACATATTTAATAATTAGTTAAATTAAGAAGATATCCTAAAATAAACTTTTTCTCGCAATATTAAAACATTTCGTAATCTACCATTCCATAATCATACAAAGATATATACATACATACATATCTAACTGGTTTTTATTGACATAAAATTTCGGCATATCTTATTTACTTTTGAAAGATAACATGAAGTAAATAAATAAGAACAAAAAGTGTTAAATTCGGCCTGGCCGAATTCTCACCAGCAGCTATTTTAATAGATAATCCCAGTTTCATTTAACAGATAATGAATTGTGATAATGATTGTAAACAAGTTTTTTAAGTTTGTCGAAAGGTATAAAAGCGAAGAACATTTCTACTTCTTAATTTAATTTAATCAAAGACAGTTTGTGGGTAAAATTATTACAAAATGCGTGCTACCTCATCACTATTAATGTTTTTTTGTTTGGGTCTTCTGGCGGTTACCGTGTTCTCATCTATTCCTCCTGAATTGCAAGGATCATGGCGCGATCGTTTGTCCACAACTCCAAGAAGTGATCCAGACGATGTACTAAGGGTGAAAATTCAAGATCCAAACAGCACTTTTTTTTTCAATCGCATCATTTCAAAACTGTCTGAATTATTCGAAACTATAAAAACAAATTTGGAATACGGATTTACCAGCTTTTCTATTGGACATGTTATGTGAAATAAAAAATGCATTTGCGTACATTCGATAAATTTATCCTTCTGTTATTTGAAATCGGAGGGATCTGTTATTTTTTAAAAGGAAGGGATTTTATTTTCTGCTATAAAATCTGTTGAATTGAATGTGATTTTAAAATTTGAAACCAAATTTTGCAACTATACGGCTTTGATAGTCTTCGTTTTTTAAATTGTGTGCGCAGACAAAGTAGTTGGGCTGAAGATTGGATTGGACATTGACTGGTTTTCGGAAACGGTTGGACTTGATTGCGTCTACTTGAACGATGTGAAGGCATTCATGATTCTCGTTCTTAGACTTTTCTGTGCTGTGCAATACATAATAATAGATATCAGTTGCTTGAATTAATTGGTTTTTTTCGCATACCAATTGTCAGATAACATACGAATCGATACGAATACGATAGCATTTACCATGGCATTATCCTTGTTTAATTAAAGAATTTTTAAACTCATAACTGAAAGAAATATCTCTTCCTCTCTTTGAAATATCTCGAAAGTAATAGATTGACGGATCATCATCCATTTGGAATCTTAAATCGTTAATTCTGGCATCGTTGTTGCATAGATATTCGCTCCATACAATTTTAAAAACAATTTATTTTACGCTTAAAATCTGTTAATTAACCAAACTGATTTTCAGTCGATTTACTCCGAATAAGATACAAATCTACTTACGAACAAGTGCTTAAATACGCTTACATGGTTAGTATGTTTACATGGTATAAATTGCATTATGAGGCAACCACACACACACACTCACACAACAGCAGAAAATACACATCCATAGACGATATACGATTGAAATGCGAAATACGATTCGTTTATGAGCTATTGGATTTTTGTGGGGGGCACGGATTCCAACTTCAAACCATAACAACTCCACCCAAACTGCAAGCAGTCAAGCCAATATGGGCGCTTATTATATTTTGAAAATATTATTACGAAATATTGCGAAATATTGAATTAAAAGCCTTCGAGTTTCGTTTATAAACTGTTCAAGTGGATAAATTGTTTATGGATAAATGAATGTGAATGGTTAAATCATGAAGGATAATCATGAAGGAATGACAGGAGGACAAGGAGGGGTGGAAAAACGAAAACGATCTCATTCAGAAAAATTTCACGAAAGATGGCATAACTCTTATAGTCACCTTGCTGTACTCTTTCAACACGTTTCACAGCCTCATTAAATCTACCATTAAGACATAACATTTGCTTTGCAAAATCCTGCATGTTTTTCCCCCTGCTTGGTATTTGCTCGAAATTATTTCGCCCCCGAGGCATTAGAATCTTCTTCTCTTGCAACTATTAAAAGGTTTTAAAACAGCATCTTAACTGGATCCAGATAGAGAAAGAGGGCAATACTCGTATATAACAAAAATATTGATAGCAAGGACTAAACTGTATCAGTAACAAAAACAACAATTGTGTGGCATTATTGGTAGCTTAAAACTAATACAAAAATACCCTTCTAGGAAGCCACAGCCTGTTAACTGCGATTCAATAAAAAGCAAAATCGGCATTTTGCAACAAGATTGTAAAATATAAAAGAATAAGTAAAAGAAGAAGAAGAACAAAAAAGTTCCACACCAAGAAATTGCTACTAACGTAAAAAACAAAAAAAAATTAATAATACCTCAGCCCAAAGGAGTCGCGCGGTCCCCCTCCCCCTCCCTTTTGGAGCGGTGGAGCATAAGGAGAGCTTCCGTTGAGGTCTTTCTTTCTCACATAGCATAGAGCTTTGTACGTTTACTTGTTTTACTTCTCTTCTTTCTCTGTTTTATTCTACCGGCGACACTCAAGTACAAATTTTTCAAAAAAGCTTACAAAAGGTGCGCTGACAAGTTTCGATAAGAAAATAATTTATTTGTGAAAAATGGACATAGCGAAAAACAGACGAATAATAATCCTCTTTTTACGGTTATACGTATTATGGTTGAAAGTATTGAAAAATCTTAAAGGACGAAGTAGCAGAAGTTCGTAAAGTTGAGATTTAAATGAAATGATTATACGCGATTTATTAGTACGTTAATATTTCTTAAGATAATAACAGAATACTACAACAATTTACAGTAACTGAATTAGATTGAATTAGATTGATTCGAATGGAACAAAGGAACTGTCAATATTTGATATTTTGGCAACAAAAGAAAGTGCATAAAAGAAAACAGAATTTCTTATACGCAATAAACATAAATTATTTTTAAAATAATTCTGGGTAATTGATTGAAAGGTAGTTTCTTTACCATGACCTACTCTCCAGTAATCATCTCAATATTCTCGCTCTCTTCGAAAATGGTTAAAACGATTTCAACAAACAGACACACTTCATTGCTTACTGAGCTTGTGGCACTTGCAAGACTGAAAAAGATGTCACAAGTTACCTCTCTGAGGTAACAACATACAACAAAACAAACAACAGAGGAAGTCTAAAGCATGGTAAGCTCAAAGCTTTAATACAATTGTCACAATCTGTGCTACAAGACCATACGCATCACGCACGTGTAATGTGCTGTGGCTAAAGGATCGGTCTCTGGCTGTTAAAACAAAGAGACAAGAGTTGTTTTAAGGGCGTGTAAAATTAAGTTAACTCAATCCTTTGTTTGTTTCGGTATTTCTCTACACATAGTTTCTAGGTTTTCTTGTTTATTTTGTTAGTTCTCTGAAATCCTGAGCAATAGGAAATCCTATTTGATTTGTGCTTGAAAATGAAAGGCGTTGTTACGTTACTGCGTGCTTTGCTGTGGCTTTTGTTGAATTCCAGTGAGTTAATTTTGAGGACTTTGTGTCCAACTTGCACAGTTCATAATGAAAAAGGCCAGAAAGGACCACGTCTGAAGCTCATTTACAGATGTGTGACGCTCAGGTGACACAATAAATAGAGCAAAGTGGGGCAAAAAAAAAGAAAATCCTATTAATTTCTCTTTGCCTTTCAAAGCTTTCTGTTATTCCTTTTTTCCAACTAATTGTGGGCAATGGAGCTTAACTTGTCTCCTTAATAAAGACATTACAAATGCCATTCTGCAGTTCAAGTTAAATAGAAAAATGTTTTTGGTGTAAGACAAGGACAGAGAGATAAGAACGAAAGGTGAGTGAATAAATTGAAAACGTTTTAATTACTTCATGCCGGATCATTAATTCCAGCATGATTCCGCTGTGAAAGATCAGCGATTGGTTTTATAGACTGAGAACATCAAATGATAAAATCATCACCGTTCATTATATCATCATTATCTTATACAAATGGAACCAATTGGTGGAACAACAAAATAAATTCAAGAGGAGAATTTTGAAAATCTCTTTAGCAATGTTCCCTTTTGTGGAGAGCTATTATTAAAATGTAACCGCGTACAAAAATAGTTATTGGTTTTTATATTCCTTTGTGAAGCTTTACAAATTGTACAACTTTGCCTTTATCTAAATCAAAGGCTACTTGGTTTAACTGTTGACCGCATTGAATTTCCACCAACCCATCTGCTTAAAAACGAACTAAACCAGAGTTGCCAGAGGGATGCAATACTGATGGAAAATCATAACCGCACAGGACAGCTTTGTTCTTGGATTTGGTTTGCGGGAAAAAAGAGAAAGCGTACGTATTCATTTAAAATTTGAAATTTAACGATAATGAAAGATAGAGACGGTTAGAAGAGACGAGGAAAGAAGGGCTGAGAGTGAGTGAGTGCTCGGTCGGTCAAAGGGGGGTCATGTGCCGACATGAAATTTTATGATATTCACAATTATTTCGAAGTTGTGCGGGCTTGTTTATGAAAAATTTTGCAATTGTTTTTAAAACCTTGTAAATAATATTAAAAAAGCTAATTTTTGAAAAAAAAATATTCGAATTTTAAATGTTTTGCAAAACTTACCATAAAATTGCCATTAATTCATAAGACTAATTTATAAGATTAATTCATATAGGTTATTAATCAAGCATTAGTTGATTTTACTGGGAAAGAATTATTAAAATCGGTAATTAATTGGAATTATTTTATTATGTTAAATTGCAAAAATCTCTATACTATGAACATTTTATTGTCTTTAAGTCCTAACAAGTAGTTTCAAACAAATGAAATTGTGATAAAAATGGTACCGCTCTTTTCGAGAACGAAAAGATTTTGAAGGTCATTTTCCTCCGAACGATATTGAGCAACTGTCAATAACATTGCGTTGGCGTGTAGATTTACGGCAATACCTCTTAATTGCTTTGCGGAAAGTTTTAAACCGTATAGAGACGTCCTGGAGATGTCCTTGAAATGTGAATAATCCAAGCAGTGATCTACGTAAGATCAGAGAAGTGCCATTATTGGATTTTTAATTTATTTAATATCATATAATGTGGAATTTCATTGCTATATCACATCGTAGGAGTTGCATCAACGCACTCACCAGACAGACTCGCGAAGAAGAAGATGAAAATCATCGTCACGTCATGTCGATTGCTAAAGTTTAATTGCATTTTCCATTTCAATTTGCAGAGAAAATCGTATGCAAGGGATGGGTGGGCGCTAGGCGGAGGAGGAGCAGAACAGAATGATGCACGTTCAGGCCATGAACGGTTGGTGAAGCGCGCTACGTTTACTTTGCAAATGCACGACTGAAAACTGTTGAAGGGACGGATCGATCGCAGAACAGCAGTTTGACAGAGCCAGGCACGAGCAAACGCTTAAAAAGTTTTAATATTCGTAAATCTGATGAAATGCCCGATGGAGACATGCATCCAATGCACTGACGATTGCATGGACGCAGGTTTTTCCATGCGCATTGTACGCCAAGGATCAAATGTAACAGACCATTTCATACATATTTCGACATAGCATTATATTTATTGAACTGTTTATGTGATGAAAAAGGTTTTCGGTGAAAAAGGTCACCAAAGTACCTACTTGTACTTTTTATATCCTACACCGGAAGTGAAAAGAGTATATCGTGTGTCATTAGACCTCGAACATTCATTTCGAAATGAAACATTTTTATTTCAGATGCAAAAGCACATTAAGCATAAGATAAGAAATTTTGTGTGTATCGATGACAAAACTTCATCATCATTACTTTCAACGCTTTAAACTCAGCAACATTTTGTGTGCTACGTTTGTATTTCCAGAACTTATTTTTAATTGTTCTAAAGAGATTTATTATGTTTTCAGAAAATGACATCTGCAGAGTTACAAAAGACGAGCTTATTTATTCTTTTTTTTATTGGTTTTTATTCAAAACTGTTCTGAAAGAAATTTGTTTCTCCCTTGGTCTCTCTCTTCGTTCGACAAATAACATAATTGCATATAAAAAGTTATAGAAAAATTAAAATAATATGAATCTTTTTCGGTTCTTAGAATTTCAATTAAAGTCTCTTGATACTTGCCTTCTCCCAAAGCAATTACTGTCGTCGTTCATTGGGTCCATACCTCACATTTAGCCACTCACTGGTAGACCTACATATGTATGTACGTATATACATCACAGACGTAATGAATTCATTATTAAATGACTCTTGTGTTCTATACTCGTATCTTTTCTCAGGAGTTTAATAACTGTAACTGATCAGTGCTACTTCCTTCGTTGAAAGTTCAGAAATATTTTTGTTTTATATTTAAAATATGTACGTACTTGTCATTCTCAATGCTTCTTGAAATAAAATGAAACATACTCGTTTGTATCTCGCCTCTTTACAAAAATTCTTTACATATTCTTCCTCTTTTTCAACCCAAAGGAACTCGACTCAATTCGAACATGTTCAAATAAGGTTTCTTTTGTAGCCAGAAGCCTGTCAGTCTATCCGAGTTCTATCTTCTAGGATGCTCTTTTTGGAATAAAACTTTTCACTTATCTTCCTGAAAGGAATGTCGGGAAAGTCTAAAAAACTAAAGTTGATGAAATTTTACTCTTATGACGTCGTGATGTTTTTTTCCCCCTTTGTTTCGATATGAAAATACTTAAGTATGTATTACTTGGTTTCATAAATGACGTTTAATTAATTTTCATTAATTTTTTCATCATTTAAACATATAATATTGATTTCCATAAAGTACAAAATAGTCGTTATTCCGTGCAATTACAGTTATTACAATTAACTTTTACAATTAACAATTCAAAAGTCATAAAACGACGAGCTGCAAAAATCATTATTTGGATTAATTATACTTTATTTTCATTAATTTCATTGCATGCAATGAAAACCATTATCAAGCTTTAAGTAATGAAAATGGAGGAGTTGATTAAAAGGCACGACACAGTGAGAGCTTGATCACGACCCTGACTGATGCTGTCTGCCTCCGTCATTTCAGTTTTTAGAGATATTAACTGTTGATCCTGTGGTCGGTCCTCGAAGCACTTGCCTCGGCTGCTCGTAAAGGCCGCCTTCCAAAGAAGCTTAAGAGAAGCTGCTGTCTAAGCCGCACCCAAGCGCTCTTTAGCTAAGAGCCATTTAATTATGGTTATTATGACTTCAAAGTGCTTCATAAAATGCTTCACGAACTCGTCATCTTTCTAGTTTTTTTTTTTTTTTGCTGCTTAAAATGTTACTTAATGCTCTTTTAAGCATAAAGTTTCAAAATTAAAATAATTAAAATGATACAGAAAAAATACGAAAAAAGCAAAAAAAAACCATGGAAAACTGGACGCTTTTATCGTCGATGACTTTTGCTTCAGTTTTCGTTACGTACCACCGTCCGAGCCCACATCATCAGCCCTCTTTGTCCTTTTCCATCATATTTTATATTAAATTTTTGCGTTTTATCCTGTGCCCACAAAGCGGCAGTTTTTTTAATTTAAAATTCTGCAAAATTGTGGCCCAAGGACACTCTGACTGTATGGGGAAGGACTAACTGTATGGGAAAGTGTCCCAAACAGCGGTGGTAGTCAAACCAGATTAATTCTGGGAAATATAAAAGATATTTTAAATGTCGCAAAATTGTGTACTCGTGACTGGTTGGATGGTAGAGACGTCAGTTGAGATATAAAATCTGAAGTAATGTGACATGTTATGCGATAATTTGAAGTTTTGTTTTCTGAATTCGGAGAAATTAAAATTGAGTTTAATATGAAACAAACTTTTTAGGCCTCAACACTCGGAACCTCTTCGGTACCATTGCCGAAACCATTTAAAAGCAAACCAAGGATTCAATTATTTACAAGTTTTAAAATAAATTTACTACAAAATTGTGTCTCTCAATGTTTATTTTCAATAAAATCGAATACACTTTTCATTCTGATATCCACAGTTGGCTCTTATTCTTAGTTTGTGTATGTGTGCTAAGTCTTTTATTATCCTTTAGACAGATGTACCTAAAGAATTGTTCAATTAAATTAAATTTATTATGCTACAAATTGCTTAAGTGTATATTTAAATATAGTACAGTAGAAATAGATATATGTATTGATTCATACTCAATTTGCATGAAACTGCACTTCGCTTCTATTGTAACACCTCTGCATATCTTCGTCTCTCGAAGATAAAATCCTTCGACAACGTTCAATGTTTCTGTTTGACCGAGACTGCATGGTGACGTTGAAGTTGCCATTGCTTAAGATTTGGGCCGCAGCTGAGACAACTATATTCCAAACTGCCTCTGAATGAACAATCCTCTTGTAAAGTACTCAAAGATGAGAGCGGATGAGAGAGAAAGAGGCATAAAAAAGATATAATAATCGTAGTAAAAATAGAAGGAGTTAAAAAAGCTACAGAAGGAAAAAATTAAAAAAAAAACAAGTAAGCAAACTTCAGTAAGAAAAAACTACCACAAAAACTAAACGTTTGAAGGAAGCCCACAAACTTCTCAAGGAAAACCATTTGTAAAATTTTCACCGAATGAAACCGAAGGACGATAGCGTTTTTGTCAATGCCCGCTGAGAACACAAACTTTTCCTACACAGACCAACGGTTGTATTCTTGGTCGATGAAATGAGCGTGTAAAAGAGTACCTTGCAGTAGGTGCCCTTCAGTGAAATTAGCAGCTGCATGGTTTTCTGTAATGTCATGAAGTGAATTAATCCTGAGTGAGTATTCCAGAAACATTCCGCAAACTGGCCGTTGCAGCCGGTTAAAGGGAGAACTTTTTCACTTTCAGTGTCTTAGTGAAAAGCTGTTCTGCTGCTTCTCAGCTGCTGCTGCTGCTGCTACTACTCGGCAACTATTTTACAATTAATTTCTTCTTTGTTTGCTGTTGTAACCAATTAAATGAAGTGATAATTTGCGAAGCCGTCGCTATGCTGCAAATTGTTACTCGTAGAAACTCGAGTTTTTTTTTGTTCCGGGAAAATTTATATATTTTGCAGTCAAGATTTATCACGAAAGCTTCTTTCTAACTGTTGCTGCTGCCGTTCTTGTCTTGCAAAAGGTGCAGTTTTTTTGAAATCCGGAAATCACTAAATCAAAGAACTTCTTTGTAATTAACTTTTGCAATATTTCATTGTAAAACTTTCGAATAGTAATTAATTTCAAACCAAACAGTGAGAAAACATTTTTCATTAATTTCGGAGTGTTGATAGGCCTCATCATTTTCACTCAACTTTATTATTTCTGAATAATGTAAAATTTTAATTTGAAAGAAATAAAATTCTACAAATATTATAAAGAGTAAATACAACTCTTGCATACTTCGTGCTGTAGTAAGAAACATCCTTTACTCTTAATTTTTAAAGCTATAAAGTCATTATATTACTCACACCAAAATCACACAACACATACAGACAGTTCTCTTTTGTCTATAAAATACAAAATATACTGAAATTATGAGAAATTATAAAAGAGTTCTTCGAATGGTGTAGAGCTTCGCTCAGACCCAAAACCTTAGCTATCAATATGTCTCTTTGTTGTGAGAGATTTTATTGAAATACGACAGACAAATCGCTTTAGCATTTACTTATATTTCCAGCATTAGAAGCACACCAAAAGAGAAGAGAAGAGAAGAAAACTTAAAAGAAGATGAAGACGACGTTCCTTAAGTATTCGACGATAGACTTGTCACTTCGCTACTGCATTATGCTTTTCCTTTTCCTTTCCATTTGCGTCTTCACCACATGCCTAAAACTTCTTAAATGCAAAGGCGTCATGTCCTTCGTCGCTACTTCGTCAGACGACTTCGTCAATTCAAAGTATGCAGGCGAAACCTCGAAAAGCGAGAAATTCGGTTCTTAGTGTTGTACGAATTGCAGAATCCTTCATCCACTCAAATGGATGAAATGGAACTGAGGATTGTGGCAGAGAAACAATGATGAGGATTAGTGATGATAATGAGGACAAGGATAACGACCGTTGAATGCTGCTAAATCTGAGGATCCTGGATGATGCCTTGAAATATTCTATGCTGAATGTTGTCGGCGGCTGCTGCTGCGTGCGTGCGAATCACGAAAGGTCACGGTGGCAGGGGCGGGAGGAGAGGCTGCAAAATACTCGAACTTGTAGATGACAGTGTAAATATTTAATGACTCGTGCCTTCAGTTGGCAGTTGGCCGGAAGACTTTCTGTAACTTTGCGAGGAAAATCACTTGATGGCAGCATGCACCCACCATCAATTCGAATTGTGCTGGAGGTCGCAAAAGTTTTATGCAGATTCAAGCGCGACTCAGAATATTTGAGGAAAATGTTGAGGGGGCACCATCTTCCCTCCGATGGTGACGGTTAACTGAAGTATATATTCTCTTTAGTTTCTCTGTTTTTGGTTTTCGGGCTTCAGTTTGACATTTATTCATTCATTCTTTCTAAACTTTAAAAGCTGAAGTCATAAAACATTAAAACGGATGAAATAAATTTAGTAAAGGACGTATAATCAGAAAAAAGCGAAAAGATATAACAGAAGTAAAGACGAATCGTTAGAAAGTAACCGCTAAAATAAACTTAAGTAGTTCGAAATCGAAATTCGAGGATTAAAAGAGAAAGCTAATATTACTGACCTCAAATGCATTAAAACTATGGACCAAAAAATGGATGGACCAAAATGCTAGTATAAGATTTTTCTATGTTTCAGAACCTCGTCATAAAAGAGAAAATTTCAAGAAAAAGTTAAAATTCGAGTTTCATGAAAAAGCTTAAAACTGGAAATCGAGATTGTCGAAAACATTTCATTTCGTAAAGAACTACAAATGGGACGTATGCAAAAAAAAGAGGACGACGTTTTTATTATTTAATATGATTAAGATTATACTCTTTTGCATAGCCAACCTTCCTACCGCACCGACCAGCAGCAACTCTTTCCGCCGGAAAAATACTACGACAGCAATCGGTTTTCACAGCTCGCAGGAAACAAAAACAAAATTGATTTTAAAAAATTAATCTACGGTAATGGAAAAGCAGACGAAGAAACAAAAGTCAAGAATGCGCTCAAGCGTTTCCATTCGTGCTGCACTGTTTCCATCGCCCTGCAAAATATGAGGCGAAGGATACTGAAATTGGCGTTGTTTGCATTGCGAATACGTTGGATGCGCTTAGTGCTCGAGCTTATACCCTTCCTCACTATTTATTTGTCAACGTTCACTGGCTCCTCTGTCCTTTTATCGGGCGGATGGATGGTCCGCCGCGCACCAACGCAAGCTAGAGCGTAACAATTTATGAGTAGGAATCTTTCTAGTGGCTGCTCCACGAACGGGCGAACAAAGAAATCCGTTGTTGTTTTAAACGATTTTACTTTTTAATTGTTATACAACTTTGGCTCACTTTGTTCTCTTTTTTTGCAATTAATTTTTACAAAATTTAAATGCATAAATTTTTCTCAGATGCCAACAAATTTGTTTGCGATCTGTTATAAATGATCGCGCAAAAATTATATTTTGTTTTAATGCAATTAAAAAAACTTGAATACAATCATCAAAAAGTTATTCTTTTAAGGGTTATTTTTCACTTTCAGTGATAAATATCATAGCAAAAAGATTTGTTAAGCAGCTTTGAAACTGGAATAGATTCAAATTGTTTAAAATTGTTTGAAACAATTTTCTTCACTTTAAAGTTTAAACCAACCTAGAAACCTTTTAAGCGACTGCTTCTTATTTTCGCCTTGTTTTAATTAAATAAATTTTCTACTCGAGTGAGAGCATGTTTAATTGCCTTCAAACACGCTTGCCCCTGCCTTTTTAAAAGACCTTATTATTGTCCGTAAGGACTGCTGATGCGAACTGACAGCGGTTATGGTCATCATCTTCGTCCCGCTCGGTTGGCGACCACAATAATGGCCCTAACGAACAAAGATATTCAATCAAAAGACTTAAATCGACATCGAATTCTCGAAATAACAAGCAAACAGATGCTCAATTTATTGCAATTCGCGGAATACCTGATAACTAATTAACCGACACCGACAATTGAGTATTTTCGAACGATGCGGTTTGAAATTTGACTACGTCAATGGACCGCAACCGCAATGCGTTGCCATAGTGATGACAATAGAACTTTGAACTCAGGCTTTCGTGAAATTAATGCATTTAGTTTAATTAAATTACAAGAAGACTGTGGCTGATGGTGTTTTTGTTGTTGTACTGTTCATTTTACAACATTTCCAATCATAAGCAAATCAATAAATAAAATCAGACCTAATAACGACAAATGGTATTTTTCATTTCAAACTTTTCTCGCCACAATATTCCAAAAATTTTACTTAAAATACAGTAAAATACAAAAACAAAATCAAAACATCTGAATGATGGTCTTTTCGTATGAAATGTTTACATGATGCTGTGTCTTTCTATATAAAGTTTCCGTCTATTAAGTTTTACTTAAATTGAAATAAGAAAAAAGAGAAAAGTAATAAGTAATTTATCTTCTCTGAAGAAAATCTGAACAAAAAGAAACATACTTGTTGCTTATTTCACTTTTACGTTACGAAAAAATGTCTGCATATTTTTTAACAAAAGCAAAAAAGGCAAATAAATAAATAAAGGCAAAAGCAAATAAATCATTTCTATATAAGTGCGAGTGAACCCATTAAACGACCGTCACGACGCAATTGCGTGCGTGCGTGCCGGCTTTAACTACGACAACGATTAAACAAACAATAAATTGTAATTAAGTAGAGATTAAGATGGCTTGGAAATGGTTTTTATTATGTGATAAAAATAAATCTTGACAAAAAGTAACAAGAAAATGAGTCTGTCTCATAAACGAAGGAGTCGTTCGTACGTGAAAAATATAACAGGGTCAGCCTGACGACTGAGTCAAGGTCGTCTTGAAAAAAAATAGGTAGTTATGTCACACAGTATATATATATACTTAATTTCTATGAACTAAAACATATTAGAGAACGACATTTTTTGGTTTAAACAGTTTAAGGATTTATTATATATAAAATTAATTGATGGAAGAAAATTCCGCTTAATTTTTCGGTTTCCCCTTCCCCTGTTTCCCTGTGCCACCATCTCCTTTTCTTGAGGAATTTACCATACTTTACTAGCTGCTGACTCTATTTAATTAATTGTTATTTATTATTTATTAGCAGACACCTCAAACAGTTAATATCTATATAGTATATTGTGCTTTTATTTCAAAATAGAAGATAAATTTATTTGGTCTTAAGATCAACACGAAAATTGTTTAATTTTAAAGTTCAGAGTTTCAAAGCAACAAATCCTATCACTATCACTTTCCTACAACTTTATACTGTTGTTGTTGTTGTTGTAAACGTGAATTGCTTGTCATTTAATACTTTTAATCCGGTTTTTAACGTACATTTGTCCTTTCAAATAGATAGCTTTACAACTTGTTTGAAGGACCTTCACACTCTTTATTCTGGAAAACTTTAAATTATTTCAATGTTTCTATGTCATTACAAAGGAATGATTTGTTTTCCAACGAACTTAAATTAATTTAATTTTCCAAGTAAACATTTCTGCTGCTGCTGCTGCTCCTTCATGGAGTTTGCGTAACTCTCGAAAACTTTCACTATACCGGAAGAGGTATTTATTTTCATTCCAATTAAAATACGTTCAGACATAATATACACCCATACTCCAGGACACACACACACACACACTCGCACCCACATCAACATCCCCCCACATGAAATAAATAAATTTTGCTACAATTTTAATTGGAACTTTTTAACTACTTTCTGTCAATTGAGCCGAGGCACACAAATACGAAACGCATTAGCTTTTACGAAACTATGCAAAACTTTAGAAATGGCCTCACTTTTCTTGTTTTTTTGTTGTTGTTGTTTTTGTTGTTGTTTTTCTATACAAACTGAGCAGGTACTGGCTGTTAATGGGCTCGTTGGTGCTTTCGTTGAGTTGTTATTACTTTGCTGTTGTCGTTGTTGTTGTTGTTTTAGTATTATTGTTGCAATTGTAATTATTGCTCCAGTTTGCAAAGTCCTTGTTACTTCTGTAAGTTCTGTAGATACGTATAATGGCTTCCAAACGGTCGTTAGTGTTACACGCACATTTGTTTTTAGCATATCCTCATTCATACTCCAACAACTGCTCTTGTTGTTGTTGTAGTTATTGTTGTTATCGAAAGAATATTTATTGTTGTCGGAACATTTGTTGTTGTTGGAGTATTAATTACTGCTTTAATTTCATGTTCCTAATGATCATAGCATTTTAACAACCTTTATAAAATCAATATCTATTGTGGAAATATTAAGAGCCTATAGAAAAAAAAAATAGAAGAAAATTCGAAAAAGTATAAGAGATTATTGTTCGTAAGTGAGTCTTGCAAACTGCAAATGTTGGCAACTACTACGTTTATTAATTATTTATGTAGCTTTTAAGTGTAGAACCTTAAAGAATTAATTCAGAGTGAAGTGCGGATATACGTTAAACGCCGATTGCGAAATACGCAAAATGGACTCTTAGTATTCTGAAGCGTGGATGAAGGAAAAGCGCAGAATTCGTGCGCTTCTGTGTTATGGTACGTCTGTCTCATCTGCCCACAGAATAGACAAAAAAAGTGTGTGAACCTTCAAGAAGTTTGTTTGTATTTCGTCGATTTTTAAAAATGGCGAAATATTTAAAATGTTGAATTCTGTATAGACACAAAATTTGTAAATAGTTTTTGAATTAAAATATATTCCATTTTGAGTTTTTTGTATAAGAAGTAAGCTCATCTGACTTAAGATTTTCGAGAAGTTATTTATATACTCGTAAACAAATACGCATAGAAGTTTATAATTATAATTTTTTTCTTAAGTAAAGAATATTAAACCTTTGATACTTGCGATATTGAATAATTTTTTAAGTTTTTAATTTGAGTTATGCATTGTTAAATGTTTATTATTATTATAAAAAGTTTTCAATTTCGCAAATTGACAATGTTTTCACTCTTAAATGAATTTACATGCATAACAAAAAATCATAGATATTATTTTCCGACGCAAAGAAAATAGACACTGGTTACTTTTATTGAGAATTTAAACTTAAAATAAACCCAAACATAATCGATTGATTATGTTTGATACGCGTCGTTGGCAATTTTTTTTGCAATCATCACTATATTTGCATCATACGTCAATTTTTAACGCCAACCGAACAGACACAAATAAAACACACCAAACGGATAAAAAATGTAAAAAAGTCGACTTTCGACCAACGCCCGGATGCACGAACCAAGTTGTCCGGAAATAAAATCACTTTCGGGCAAATTTACGGCCAGTTGAGCAAATAGACTAGATCGGATCGCAGGATTTTTTATTGAATTTATAATTATTTTATTTGGATCTTTGTGGTTTTTTTTTTAAAGCAAGTGGTTTTTTTGTCATCACAGTATGAATGACAAGCGGGCGTTTGTCTTATGAAATATTTATCTATTTAGTTATATATTTATATATATGTATATATATTTATATATATATTTATAGTTATCATATGTCTTATAGAAGACTACTTAGTTTGGAATTTTTCATTTATACTATCCTGAACGTGACCAGGATTATGCAATTCCAGATTATTGAATTTTATATTAATTCAAATGTAAAATAAAATAAAAACTTCTCACTATGAATAAGTTCTTTACAAGTAAAATTAATTATTCCGAAGAAATTTTCGTACAATTTCCGCAATTTTATACAAAATTTACCATCTCAGTATGCCCGAAATCCAAAGCTATTACGTATGAACGAAATTATAGAAAAAAAATTATTTAATTTTAATTTTAATAATTTTAATAATTGGCTTGTGGTAAGCATTAGGTTGTAAAATTTATTGCACTTGCTATTAATTTATTGTTATTTTAAGTTTTTAATAATATAATCTCTTTCTATAATCTTTTTCTTTTATACTTTATTTGTATTTCTGGTTAAATAAAGTACCTACATAAATTTAATATTCCAGTTTTTACTATTTTTCCTCACTACTTTAGCTAAGTTTTTGTGCCATTGGATTTATTTCCATTCTTAATGACGATGACGATGACAAAAATTATAAACCTTTCAGAAAATTTGATACTTTTTGGGTTTTATTAATTTTTGTTTTTTATGCAGACTTTATGCAGCAGAAAAACTGTCAGGAACATCATCGTTAAAAGATTTATGAATATTTAATGTTTACTAATTTTTCTTGACTGTAGCTTTTACCATTATCATTACACTCTCTCACAAAGGATGAACAATTTACAATACAAATTTTTTATTTGCAGCGTATAATACCTGCTTTTTTGATTAATTCTAAGACGAGGAGAAAGACATCACCGTTTTCTATTCGTTAAATTTACGAAACTTATGCTGAATTTGTAATTCCATAATGAAATGAGAGATTTACTGTAAATATTGGAATTTTTCGTTAGCAGACAGAGAGCGAGAGAAGAACTACATTACTTGTTAAAATTTTTGTTTTCCACATTATATTCCTTAAATTTATATATTGTATAATTTATATATTTATATATTTCTATAAATTTACATATATTATTTTCCTGCAATCCAAACAAAATTCAAACAAACGAAATATGTACATATTTTTTAATAAAATTTTTGTAAAATTTTGCATAATTAAATATTTGTAAGAGATTTCATAAATATTAAAATTCTAAATTTCTTCTGCAGTTCAGTTTATTTCCAGAAAACTAAATTTATATAATAGAAATTTATATCAACAAGATTATTTGTACATATATATTACAAATATATTACTCACAATCGAAAGGAGTATAGAAATAGCCCGAATGTACTGAAAGAGACAATATACGAACATATTTGTAGACATATTTAATGGATGGTAAAAGTAATTCCAAGAATAAGTCTTGTGAAACCAGTTTAGTGTTCTCGTCTAAAAAACCTTCTCTCATATTCCATACCATTAAAATTAATTAAAAATCTATGTCTCCTCTTAAAACAATAATTATGTACTTAATAAAACTTCTCAAAATATACGCTCAATAAATCATGAATAAATACGATAATAAAATTAAGCCAAAGAGTAACCATTACAAGAGAACCTTTCAGGGAAGGTTGCACTGAGACTGCAAAAGTTGGTGAATTTTCAAAAAAAAAAAAAAACCTACTGAAGGAAAGCACTGACCACAACAACAAGTAACAATGCCTTTTCTACGATATTCATACAACAATACAATAACAGTGCTACAATTCTATTCAGCACTACTCACTTCAATTCATTCGCATTCTCTAGCACTTTAGAAATTTCTCTCATTGACCGTTTTTAACTGAAGAATCTGATAATCTCATGAGTTAGAGAGGTTATATCAGGTACTGTATGTACTAAGTATACAGTACCTGATAGATGTTGTAGAAACTTACTCGCATCAAAGAATGCTACAAATACTTATTATCTGCTGTATACGGCATGTTTCTGTTGCTGTTGTTGTTGTTGTTGTTGTTGTTGTTGTTGTTGTTGTTGTGGCTCTGTGGCTAACCACTTGCGTGATTAATTCAAGAGTTTGCCATCGGGTGTATTCGAGTGCTGTTGTTATTGATTTTGCCCTTCCCTTTTGCACTTTGCACAGGAAGTCATACTGACTGCATGCTTAGCGCAGTGCTTTGCAGGGTCGACCCATTGACCGGTCCCAGTTGCCAGGATTTTCATCGACTGAATGACATGCTCTAATGAGCAGCGATTCATCTTCAATCCTATTGGCATGTTTTTGTTGCGGCTTAATTATTCAACTACGCCGCTCCATCATTATTACATGCTCAGTCATGATTTTCTAATTTCTGGTTAGTCCTTGACTGAATAAACGCATTATGTAATTCTTGTGCTTGTAGATTTCTACAAAAGGAGAAGGAACAAAAATGGCTAACACAAATTAAATTAGATATAAAAGCCATAAAATGACCATAAGAGAACAATAAGGATTGCAAATGCCGAGTTCTGTTGCAGCCTCGGCTTATTTGCACAAAAAGTTAACTAATTAAAATAAATTTAAAAAGAAAAAAAACAAAATCTGAAAGTTGGTAACGCCTGTGTGGTCATATATCTTCATTTCCTACTCGTTTTCTGCTTTATTTTTCTATTTCCATTCGCATTTCACGAGCACTGAGCATAAAATAATATGAATATTATTTAGAGACTAAAGAGAGACTGTCTCGGTGCGGCGGATTTTACTTTTACGAAAATCTTCTTTGAAGCAAAAAACAAAGAAAAAAAAAAAAAAATACCACTTGTAAAATCTAGACCAAATCGTACTGTTGTTGCTGTTTTTGCAACTTGGCAGCTCTGCAATTTACAGAGTAGCAACAACAAAATGTGAAATAAATAAACACAGCTTTCACACAAAAGCAACGCCCTCCAGCAAAAGCCGTAATTTTTCACAGCTAGCGCATCCTTTGAGCGCATGTGGTGGTGTTCAGGCAGAGTTGCCGTGAGTTTATTTAAAATTTTTATTTTTTTTTGTTTGTATGTAAAATATTCTTAATATTCATAATCATATAAAAATGATAATGCACAATAAACAAGGGCAAATTATGAAGATACTGATGATGAAGGTTCGAGAGTAATAAAATGAAGATTTTTAAATGGTCCATAACTTTTTCAACATGACATTTTTTGACACTTCTCAACCTCAACCCGCTGCATAGCGTAAAACTTCATATTCATATGTATATGGGTAGCTTTTACTTACACTTGTAGTATACCAAGAAATGACACACAGACGGACGAAACGACAAATATGAATAAATTGCTTGCTATTCTTCACACGTCCTTATCCTTCAGAGCTGACATGCGATATCTATGCATTTTAATGGTCGCACTTCTGAAGGTTAGATGAGCTACGAGCTTCTCTGCCATTCCAAAAACCCTGAAAGTTTCCATAATGAAAGCATGAAACAACTCAAAGTTATGCGTTGGTGGCAACGCTCATCAATTTATCTACGTGGTTGATTTTAATCCAGTCTGGACAATTTATTCAAAAATTTAAACTTCTGAGCTGTCTCTTATGAAAAATTATTTTGTAAAAATGAAAAATATGCTGTTGTCTGATTATGACATGACAATAAAGAGTCTTCTGTTGTCGTTGGACGCAATCTACTTATATAATGTCAAAATTTAATTTAATATGTTACGTTAAGGCATATTTTTTTTAAAAAGTTAACAAACGAATGGTCTGGCGGTCACTTTCTCATTTCGTCGCTACTGACTGTCCTTCAAGTTACTGAGTTTAACTGGAAGGTAAGGATAAGTGAATAATTATATAATTATAATTACATTTGTATGTACGTACATTAGTTATTAATACGATTGAACTAACCACAAAGTTTTAATTGGCAAATGACAGAAAGGTGCACACTTTTCTGAATCCTTGACTTCTTTCAGCCTGAATATCTTTCACTCTACGAATAGCATCAAAACTATGAGCCCCATCGTAACCATCATCAAAATTTTCAGCATTCGTTTAGGAGAAGTGTTAATGTCATACTGATTATCATTATCATTATCGATAGCCTAGCATAATAATCTACATAATTCATTATCATCATCTTCATCTTCGTTCTCAACTAGTTGTCGAGTATAAGAGCACTCTAAACAATTTAAAAACACACTCCAGAGAAGTGTCAAAAGCAAACGTCATCTGCGTTTAAGTACGCCTCGGTCCTGCGCCGGCAAAGCCTGGCATAATATAATAACACTATAGTTATTTTAAAAAGGTGAAGAGAATTAAAAGGTGAAGAGAATTAAAAACATCTTCATTTTCAGCCGCGATTCACTGAGTCAAGCGCCGGAGCTAATTTTCGTGATACTTCAAAACTTTTCAAAATTTTTCAAAATTCGTCATACTTTTTGAACAGACCTCTTACATACTCGTACATATGTATAAAGAAAACTTGACGTTAGCTTCAAGTTAAAGAAAACGCGCATTGTAAGAAATTCGAACGACTTTTTTGCTTTGGCAATAAATTTAAAATTTAATTATTTGCTCCACTTAATATACACACGCACATACATATATAAGTTACAATGAAGCAGAAAAGAAAATTAAGCGCAAAGAAACGTGACGTAGAAAATGTTTTGGAACAGAGCAAAGAACAAACAATTAATTGCCAAAAAAAGAGATAAAAGAATATTATTTTTTAATTTAGTGATAATGACGATTTATGTAAACAAAAGTCGGTAATATTTGAGAAAATGTGACGAATTTTAAGTTTAGGCTTCTTCTACGGGCGACGCTCGCGACTGCCTGATATTTGTGAAGGCTTTTTTTTTTATCAGTTACCACACGACATCATTGAATTGTAGTCTATTATTAAAGAGTAGGCCAAATTAAGTAGAAGAAGTAGTTTCTAAACACATTTTCTTAAAAAAAGAGATAGTAATGATAACTAAGCACTAAATAACAACAATAACAATATGGCATAAAAACCTATACAAGAAAGACAAACTAAGACCATCCGTCACTTTGCTTTTGTTTATTAGCTTTTTTGCTTTTGAAATGTGTGTACTCTTTTGGCGCTTTTATGCTCTACAAATTTTACGATGCCGTTATTCGGCAATAAAATCACAAACTGTCCATAAAATTACAAAATAATTGTCGAAAATTATAATAATAAAAAAATTTAAAGCCTTAAAAATCGTTGGCAACGATGTGCAATGGATGCCAAATATATATTTATTTTATCTATTTCACGATGACTTTACGATAGCTTTATTTTCGTTCGAAAATATGGTGTGTATGTACATGCAAATCTACATACTTGTATGTATGAGTATACATATATGTATGTATGCAGTTAAGAGTTTATTGAATTTGGCATCATGCACTAGAGCGGCAGATTTAACATAAAATGAATAATAGCAGCTGCTTTTCAATGAGAAAGCACAAGGCGAGAAGTAACGACTTGGTTTTTTATAACTTACATCACTTTCTTTTACATTCATGTCTCCCAAATTTATGCATTTGACATTAAGGCGTTGGCTCAGCCTCAGGCAAATTTGTTGGATCTTGAAACAAACACATTACCATAAATAGCACTATATTTTACGTACCGCTTCAGCAAATATCATGTAGTCAGTACTTTTTTAGGTAAGTTTATTAATTTATTAATTATTGTCTTTTTTACAAAGGTAAGTTTGCTACTATCCAATCCAATACATCTAATCCCTGGATGTTCAGTGCAAAACCCAACATCGCCTTTTTTTTGTCGCCAACCAAAATGCCGACCAACTTGCCTTCGTAGACGACCGGCCCACCCGAGTCACCAATAGTGATCCGATTGGAATCAGTATACTTCCAGCATATTAAAACATCGCTTTCATAAACTTCAGGACATTTTTTCGTCTTTATGGTGGTACGCTGCAATTTGTCTTGCAAAATTGTCTTCTCTCGACCACCCGTACCACGTACCACGTTGCGACCCCACCCGGCAACGGTGACGTCCGAGTTTTCCGGCAATTGGGCCGTACTCAGTGGAATACTTTTAACATTTGCGGAGAATTCGAGCTTTTCGAACAGCCGCAGAAGTGCGAGGTCGTAGTAATAATATGGATCGTTTGTTGGGGCCCTGTATTTGTAATACATTGTAGCACTTTTAACTTTTTTTATTGGGTCAGCGTATTTTTTTGTAGCGTATTTCGAGATGAAATTTCCTTTCACGCGAGATGCCATTCCAACCATGACGCTTAGGTCTTCGCGACTGTAGCAGGCGAAAGTGAAAGAAAGAACAAAGTTCTTTGTTGATGGGATCTGAAGAAGTAGAAGAAAATTCTGGAATAACTTACATGACAATGGGATCGGATGTAGCCTTTGGTAAGTTCTCTGCAGCACAATGAGCTGCTGTAAGGATATAATAGTTCGACACGATTACTCCGCCGCAAATATCCGTATCGCCAGTCCTTACTGAGACAATGAAAGGAAAGTCTTCTATCCGGGCATCCCTACCACCCAAAATGGCTGTCGTCTGCGGCACCACCATGTGAACAATGACGATGGTAAAGAAGGCCCGATAAAGACACGAACTCGCGATTTCGTTAGAAAACATTTTGTTGTGACGGTACACTGTAACTGTTAATCGCTGAAGAAAGCGTCTTTTATACTCGTACATGAAAAGTCATAAGTACCACAAAAACCAAAATGTAACATACTACAAAGCAACACGACCAGAAGTTACAGTTTTTTAGTAAATTTATTGCACAGTTTTTTTAGTACAGTTGAGTAAATGTCTACTCATACAGATAGACAATCATTACTTTTTTTATACATTTTATATTATTAGGAGAAATGTTTATGCGTTTACGTACATATGTATATACAATACATATTCGTATTCGTTTAGCTTTCCGACAGGGTTGGATACTGATGAGTGTTGGAACAAATTTGACTACAGTATGTATTGTATATACTATGTACATAGTATATAAAAAAAAATTGAGCGCACATATGAATACCTGTGCTCTCTTTCTGCCTAAGAATATTTTGGATACTTTTTCAGTGGAACTAATAACTTTTTTTTATCTCTATCACTTTCAGTATCGAACATGTAATTTATGGTACAACAAGACTGTACCACAACATAACATAAAAGACTTTTACTGTGAAAAAAAAACAAAGTCACCCCCTTTTTTTCTCTCCCTCTGCGGAGATAACGCATGAGAGGTGTTGAGAGAATGATTAGAGGTTTTTATACAATACTCAGGCAAGATCTGCTTTCTAAGTGGTATTTTTTATTTTGTATAATAGTTATGTTGTTATTTGCTTGGACCATGATGAAGATTTTCCAATTCCACTGAGACAAATTTCAGTTAAAATATTGACTCGATTCTGTGGTTGGATAAAAAAAAATACTAAGAACCTGCAATCCGGATACTAAACCGACGTTTTTCATTTCATTTTTCCCCTCACATTTAGCTACTTCTACCCTAACCTAAAAAAATTCATCTCTCTAAAAAAATATATAAAATATTTTATAAAATTCTTTTGCAGAATTTTAAAATTTCACTGAAACGTCTGGAAGTGAGACAAACAGACAATTATTTTTATGAAAAAATAATAAAATGTTCCCGAGAATGAGAAAGCGAAAGAGATGATAAATGTGGTGTGTGTGTGTGTGTGTGTGAGAGCGTGCGTGATTCTCTGAAGAGTAGTTGTTGCAGACTGACAGCAGCGAAGTAGCATAAAAAGCATTTCTAATGAAATGATTTTCCATTTTTCTTCCTCTAGAACTTATGCAAATTGACGCTTTTTCTGACACGTTCTCAGATCTCGTTTCGGCTGCACCCAAATTGGAGGCGAACAACTTTAGAATATACTTCAGGTGGCAAACAGCCAGAGCTTGCATTTCATAGAATTAAAGGTTATATTTAACAAATTCAATACTGTGAAGAAAATCTTTACTAATGCCTATCCCTACCACCGAAAATGGCTGTTGTCTGTGGCATTCTCTGAACAAGGACGATGGTAATACAGATACAATAAAGTCATAAACTTCTGATCTTCTTTACAAAACATTAAAAAATATTCATACTACAAAACAACGTACTACAAAACAACACCATCCGTTTTTTATTAAATTTGCCACTTTCAGTTGAATAAATATGTATATACATGCATATAATCTTGGTATATACTTTCTACAATTTGGACGGCTTGGTATATAGTCTCTACAATTGGTAGAATCGAGCACAACACACACAAAATAAAAAACGTAAACAACAACGTGGCTTATAGGTATTTTCGAAAGAAAAATGGCCGAATAAAAACAATTTTACAATTTTAATTTTGACCTTGTCGACTATCACTAAAAGCGACAGCGATTATTGTTTATTTAAAATGTATGTACACTACAGAATATTTTCAAGTACGTCTGAATGCTGCCTGATCCAGGCCAAAAAATACACGACGTTGGCGTAAAGATCTGGTTTTCTGGAGCGGCAGCCACTAATAATCTTTAATATCAACAAAACAACCATTCTTTACATTAATTTTCTAAAGTTTATTTTTTAAATTTCTTTCCTTCAAAAGGTTGCTCATAACTGCTGCTAACATGATCCATTTTTAAGGTTCCAAAGGTTATTTTAAACAATTCTTTCAAATAATTAAAATGATATCGATTGAGTTAACATCGATTTGTCTTATATGAACACGTTTTGCATTTATGAATCAATTCTTTTATTGGTTTAAACGAACACTCCTTGAAACTAAAGTGTTTTACTTAAAAAAGTCATTAAGAAGACATGGAAGAAATAATCATTAAAATAACCATGTGTTCATAAAGTTCTATGAGCAGTACTTTTTTAAGTAATTTTGTTAATTTATCGATTATTATGTGTTTTTCAATTGTGCGTGTATTTTTATCCATTCCAATGCATCTTTTTCCTGGATGTTCAGTGCGGAGACAATCTTCGTCTTTTCTACGTCGTTAATCAAAATGGCGGCCAACTTGCCTTCGTAGATGACCGGTCCACCCGAATCAGCTCTGGTGATCCTATGGGAATTAGTTCGGTCCAAACACATTATGAAATTCCCTTTAACACCTCGAGGGCATTTTCTCGTCTTAAGGGCGGTACGCTGCAATTTATTCTGCGGACTTGTCTGAAATTGGCTGCTCCTACGTATCACCTTGCGACCCCAACCAGCAATGGTGACATCCGAGCTAAGCGGCACTTGGATCGTACTCAATGGAATGCTGTTGACTTTCTCGGAGAATACGAGCTTCTCGGAGAGTCGCAGAAGTGCGAGGTCGTAATAAAGGTATTTCGGAGTCTTGAATTTGTGATAAATTGTAACACTATCCACTTTTTTTATTGGGTTAGTGGCTTTCCTTTGAGGGGACTTCGTGAAGAAGTTTCGATCCTCGAGAGAAGTCACTCCAACCATGATGTTGATGCCTCTGCGACTGCACAAGGAGGAATTGAAAGAAAAAACGATAATTAGTTGATGGGATTTGAAGAAGTCTGGCCCTTTCACGGAATCACTTACATGACAAAGGGTCGAAATAGCTTTTTAAAACCCTTTGGTGCTTCTGTAACACAATGAGCTGCCGTAAGGATATAATAATTCGACAAGATTACTCCGCCGCAAGTATCCGCATCACGAATCCTTACTGAGGCAATGAAAGGAAAGTCTTCTATCCGGGCATCCCTACCACCCAAAATGGCTGTCGTCTGCGGCACCATCTGAACAAGGACTATGGCAACGAAGATCCTGTAAGGACAGGAGCGCGCGATTTCGTCAGAAACCATTTCTTTGTGACTGTAAACTGTAACTGTTGAACGCTTCAGATAACTTCTGGTCTTTTGTACAATAGATTAAAAATCATACATACTACAAAACAACAAAACAACGTCTCCCACACTACAAAACAACACGACCAGAAGTCGCAGTTTTTTCTTAAATTTCTTCAATATTTTTTTCCATTCCAGTTGAGTAAATATGTATTCTTTTACATACTTAGACTACGTTATTTCATTCACTATCATTACGTTATATAAATGTTTTAAATTATTAGAAGATATGATTACAAAACATGTTATATACCTTGTTATATACCTTTGTATGTATGTACCAAGACCTGTTATATACTCCATAACCCAGTTGTTATAAAGTGAGCCCAAATTGTTTTAAAAAGTGTTTACAAAAACCATAACAGTTTTTACAATTTGTAGAATTAAACACAACACACTAAATTAAAAACGTAAGCAAACTTCGTCTGACGACGAGGTGAGACGTGGCACGACAAGAGAGAAAAACAATCGCGGACGGCGAATTGTATTTCTACAGTAAGTGTTCCGCTCTCTGCAGAACTCTTCAAATTATTACGTAAATTATAGGTACTTCGTGAAACGAGTATCTCGTAAAAATGCATCAATGAATAATTTTTTACTTAAAAATCTCACAAAAAAGTTACAAAAATTTGTGTGAGAAATGAGATGACATTTTTAAAAGTCAAGTAACAACAAAATATACATACATGCATGCCGTACATTAAAACAAATGACATCTTCACCTTCTAATTTGTTTGTGTGTACACAAACACACTTCGTTTGAGCAGTATTCTTCGTTGTAGCTTAAGCTTTTTATGGTACTTTCATAAAATGGTTTTCGTTTTGGTTTTGGTTCAGGCTTTCGAATATCGACAACTGCTTCCATACAAAAAATAAAACAACTATTTTGGGTTCTGAAAACTGCTAAAACCAGAAATCTTTTTGGTTTTACTGAAATTTTTCTCAACTTAAACGAACTAGTAAATTAAATGATTCAGTGAATTTTTATGAATCACGTAAACGAACCGAACCTTGTGCGTCAAAAGAGCTTTTCTCGTAAAGTTTCTGCCAAGCTGGTCTAACCCCGATCAACGCACGCACTGCCAACGCGCCATTGTGGTTTCGGCTTTAAGCGTTTTATCTGCGATCCTAATTGCATACCATAAATATATTTCACGGCGAATCGTTTTAATTGGTTGCCAACGGTTGCTGTGAGTCGGTTTCTAACCTCACACAAGTATGAAAAATATGGAGAAAAGTACTGTGTTCATTAAATTGTTAAAAATTCATAAAAAGAAATGAAAAAAGAAATTATTTGGTTAATTGCGAATAAAGGACAATTACGTTTACACTCAGCCTAAAAACAACCTTTTTCCTTGCTCATTCAAGTACGTATGGGTATGAGTATGAGTATGAACACAAACGAATTGGCATTAATAGGATAAAAGATTGTTTAAAACATTTCTTTAATACAATATTATTAGAATAATTTTTGGTAAATTAACAGCGGTTGGTTAAATGTGCGTGTGCGTTTTTATCCATGCCAATGCATTTCTTTCCTGGATGTTCAGTGCAAAGCCCGACTTCGCCTTCTCTTTGTCGCCAACCACAATGCCGACCAACTTGCCTTTGTAGATGACTGGCCCACCCGAATCACCATCGGTGGCTCTATGGGAATTAGTACGCTCCAAACATATTAAGAAATCGCTTTTATAACCTTCAGGGCATTTTTTCGTCTTCATGTTGCTACACTGCAATTTATCTTGCGGCAATTTCTCTCGTCTATCCGCACGTATCACGTTGTTGCCCCAACCGGCAACGGTGACATCCGAGTTTTCCGGCAATTGGGCCGTACTCAGTGGAATACTCTTAACATTTGCGGAGAATTCGAGCTTTTCGGACAGCTGCAGATATGCGAGGTCGTAGTAATAATATGAATCGTTTGTTGGACCCTTGTATTTGTAATAAATTGTAACACTTTTCACTTTTTTTATTGGATCAGCGTATTTTTTTTGAGCGCGTTTCGAGAGGAAATGTCCTTTCTTACGAGATGCCATTCCAACCATGACGCTTAGGTCGTTGCGACTGTTGCAGGCGGAAATGAAAGAAAGAACAAAGTTCTTTGTTGATGAGATCTGAAGAAGTAGAAGAAAATTCTGGAGTAACTTACATGACAATGGGTTTGGATGTAGCCTTTGGTAAGTTCTCTGCAGCACAATGAGCTGCTGTAAGGATATAATAGTTCGACACGATTACTCCGCCGCAAATATACGTATCGCCAGTCCTTACTGAGACAATGAAAGGAAAGTCTTCTATCCGGGCATCCCTACCACCCAAAATGGCTGTCGTCTGCGGCACCATCTCAACAAGGACGATGGTAACAAAGGCCCAGTAAAGACACGAGCACGCGATTTCGTAAGAAAACATTTCTTTCTGACTGTAAACTGTAACTGTTAACTCGCTGGGGAGAACGCCTTTTATACGCGTAAATTGGAAATCATAAGTACCACAAAACTATACTGTAACTGTACTACAAAGCAACGCACTACACCACAACACGACCGGATATCATTATTTTTTGTTAATAATTTTTTTTTCAGTTTTCTTAGTTCAGTTGAAGAGTAGATATTTACTCTTAGAAATATATTATCATTACATTTTATAAACGTTTTATATTATTTGTAGATAAAAGCCTTGGTATGCCTCTATACTAAACTGAACCTATATATAAATACTTGTATATTGTACTCCCTTTTTGGCTCCGTATATTTTCATTGCAACTAATAATTCTTTATACGAGTATTTACCAAGCTTCAAGAAGTCATTTATTCTGCTCTCTGCAGAACCCTTCAAAATAATACGTATTTTGGAGAAGAAAATGGCCGAATAAAACAATAATTTCCATATTTACTGTATCGATTATCGCTAAAAGCGACAGCGATTATTGTTTATTTAAAATGTGTGTACACTTCATAAAATTCTATAGTACGTCTGAATGCTGCCTGATCCAGGGAAAGAAGTACGCTACGTTTGCGTAAAGGTCTGGCTTTCTTGAGCCACAGCCACTGATAATGGCACCGGCAACTCCCACCAACTTGCCTCCGAAGACGGCCGGTCCACCAGAGTCACCAAGACAGGGTCCAATGGACGGCTGGTGGTCCATACAGAGCAACCTCTCCGAAGAAATTTGAATCCTTCTCTCGCATTGATCCTCGGAAATCGTGTTTACGGTGATCCATTGCAAATGTTCTGGCCTAATGCCCTTCGTTGCCAGGCGACCCCAACCCGAAACTATAACCGGCGATCCCACTGGCGGTGTGGTCGCACTCAATGGAATTGGCTGGACGGCCGCAGAGAAGTTCAGAGGTTGGGCCAGTCGCAGAAGTGCCACATCGTTCATATTGAAGTTGTAAAGCTCATGAATCGTAACATTGGATACCATTACAATGCTTCCTCCTTGCGTGCGATCAGAAGAACCGACCTGGACAGTGATCTCTTCTGGTTGGCGACTGCATGAAAAGGAAAAAGCAAAAAAATGTTAACTGGATAACGATTGGATCGGATCGTATTCGAGATTTGGGAGCCGCTTACATGAAGAGAGCTCCATCTTTTGTTCTGCCGGCGGCGCAATGAGCAGCCGTCAGAATAAAATTCTTCGAGATGATTGTTCCGCCGCAAGTATGCGTATCGTATTTTCTTAATGAGACCTGGTAAGGAAATTGGCCTGTCCTGGCTTCCTGGCCGCCACTGATGGCTGCCGTCTGCGGCACCACCTGAAGGAGGACGACGGCGGCGAAGGCACAAAAAAGGTGAGCGACTGCTAGTTGGTTCAACAACATTTCTGTGGAACTGCTTATCGTTTAAGACACCAGCTTCCGCTTTTATATGCCAAAACTTCACACCAACAACAACAACTTTAAGCTTGAGCGCAAAAGTTCTAAACACAGTTGTTGAATTTTCGTCATACAAGAGAAAATAGTTCTCGATAATAAAAATTATTGTTAGCTGAATTCATAGAAAATTATATTATTTTTCAATTGCTCTACACCCGAAAGTACAGCGTATAAAGGCTTAAGAAAAAGAGTGGGGTATGCATGCTTGCTGAAGGTCATGCCGCAGACTATTCAATTGTCTTGAGACAAATTTCAATAGAAAAGAAACATCTGTATGCATGTTATCGTACATATTTTATATAATATACACTCAATAATATATATTTATACAATATGTATATACTATATGATTGTAAATACATATGTATATCTACATATTTACTTATGAATAAATTTTGACCTTAAAGTTTCGAAAAACTGAAATACCCATTTTATGATCTAACAGGAAATAGTCTGAACAATTGTTTAATACTATGTGGCCTCTCTTCAACAGTTCATGCTTTTATATTTTTTTTTATTTAAACAAGTGTGAAATTAAATAAAACTCGTTCTTAAACCAAACGAAATAAACAAACATAACCTTGAAAACTGTCAGCAACGCAATCAGGGCCGGCCATCTGGGAGGTGCGGCGGATGCTAGGCCCACCGAGGCCCAGCGCTTTCATAGAGAAGTCTAATTAATTTTATGAAGAAAATCTTATTGTAATGACACAAAAAGTTAATCTTATTAATTCGTTATAAAAATTACGAATTAATAAGATTAACTTCATATTTCATATTTCATAATAGAAACTCATCGGTTGCTGCCAATCGGTTTCTAAGTTCACTCAAATTCATCAGATAGATATCTTCAAATCCTCGAAATAAATAATGGTTATACCTGAGGAATATATGTTATTACACATTGCAAAATATGTGTTTGTTTAAATGTGTTTGGTTTTATGAAATAGTCAGATTGTAAAATGTGTCTATGTTGTAATATTTAAATGTATCAAATGTGATCAAATACCTTTAGATACGCCTACAGAGTATGTATGTAACTTTCCTTCCTCATCCTCTCCCATTCTCATCCTCGTTATATTTTGTATCCTTCCATTATTTCCGCTTCGGTTGCTATTCGGTATTCTACATTTATAGTCCTTTGATGCCATTGAACGAAGCTCTACACACATCCATTATATTAAATATAAAGTAGCTGAAACCACAAACCACTGAATGACTATTCGATCCATTTCTGCGCAAACAACTCTGTCTTTAAAATGTATTTCTTTCCCGTTCAAAATGTCACCATTTTGTTAGGAATTATTGCGAGTAACAATTCTATATGCTTGAAATTTTCAATGTCAAAAATTATATACATATGTATATGTCGCCTCAAATCTGGGACCAATGTATTTTCAATGTGCCTCTAACCATTTACTTTCAAATTTAGTTTTTTTGAGGTCAAATAACCAAATTATTCCTTACTATATTTACTATTTTGAAGATATTTTTTGGTTTTTTTTTCTTCTATTATCGTATATTGGGATTGTTCGTTGAGCAAAATTCTTCTTTGTAACTCCTTTACCATTTCACATCAACAAACTCTTTTGGCTATTTTCCAAAATCTGTTGCTCTAAAAACGAACATGAACAGTAAATGCGTAGAGACAAATCTGGTTTTATAAATAAAAGTACAAATATACAAAAATTGAAATATATAATTAAATTTAATTTTTTATTAAATTAAATTAAATTTAATATTTTTAATATAAAATATTATAAATTGCATTAAATAAATTGCATTATTTTTAATTTGTAGAAGAATCCATTTTTCATTTCGTTAAAAATTAAAAGAAGTTGCAAGAAAGAGACCGGCTTTTTCAATCGAGCCGATAGATAACATATATGGAGACGAGAGACTAGAGCCTTGAATATATCCAAAAGTTTCTTTGATATCTCAAAAAACTATTGTCACTAATCTTTTTGTGCGTTTCTTCTCTCTGTTCATATAATCATTATTATTATTATTAATTATTTTTATTATCAGTATTGACTTTCTTCCATGGATTCTTTTTTCGATTTATTCAATAGGACATTCCTAAGTTTTTAGTTAATTTTTTAATAGAATCATCGGATTATCTAAAAATCATGGTTGAATCGTTTCCAATTAAGAAGTTTACCCATTCGGTTTTTTTTAAAATTTTTTTAGTTGCAAAAACATGTAAAAATAAAAGCTTTTTCTTTTTCTTGCAAAAGTTTTTGGCAAATTTGAAAAATTGATCGTAGTACAAAAGTAATGAACAAAGACGAATGGTTGGTTTTCTTTGCTCCTCTTTCGTACAATCGTCATAATGAAAAAGTCAGTTCATTTCTCGCAGCACAAGGAGGAAAGAAGAGAAGCAAATGGCGGATGTCTGGGAATGAGGGCGTAGTCAGTGCCAATTAAAGCTCTGCCTTTATATATAAAGCACAAGAAATACTGAAGAATGCAGCAAAGATAAAAACAATGATTGTACAAATGTCTACAAAAAAACTATGAAAGAGAATAAAATAAAATTATAAATAAGATAACATATAGAGAGTTTTATAGAAATAATAAAAATTAAATGAAAAAATATAAAGCAATTCAGACATTTCGGATAATTTGTTGCGCTCTTGACTAAGAGTAGTTTAATTGTTCGACTGGAATGGGGAGAAAGTATGGGACAGATTGTATAAGAAACTATGAAATATGGTTGTGTTGTTTTGTAATATTTGTAGTGCACATGGTTTTGAATGTATAAAAGGCCAGAAGCCCTCTCAAGCGATTAACAGTTACAGTTTACAGTCTCAAAAAAAATGGTTTCATACGAAATCGAGAGCTCGTGCATTTACTGGGTCTTCGTTACCATCGCCCTTGTGCAGATGATGCCGCCGACGACAGCCATTTTAGATGCCACCAACATCTAACATCTTTTAGAAAAAGAAAAATGTGTTTTCTAAGAGAAATCAACACATCAACAGGATGATATCAAACAAGATCTGGCAAGATCTTAAGCAGTTGCCCCCTGCAGCGATATTTGTTCCTTTCCTTATTTACATCTTCCCCCTCTCTCTCTATCGCTCTCTCTTTATCCATTACCTCATTTTTTCATCTTTATTATTCAACTTTTCTTTCTTTTCTTCGGGCGCATTTTATGTTAAAAGAAAACTTTTTTGTTTAAAACAATTTTGTTGTTAAGCGATAAAAATTAACGCTAAGGAAAAAGAGAGACAAACAAACTGAGAAAAAATAAAAATCAAATAAAAGTGCTTACAAAAACCAAAAAAAAAACAACAACAAAGAACTTTTTTAGCATTTACGCCTGACGACTACAAAAAATTTAGAAGTAAAAAAACATCAGCAGCAGATAGTTTTAGCATTGTAAAAGCATCTATCTGCCGTTATAGTTTTTTGTTGTCGCTTCAGTTGGAACAAATTGAAAAGTTTTCAATTGTTTGTTTGCTTTATTTAAGGCCAAATATGACGGTTTTTTCGAACTCCAATCAACTTCGAAGATGATTTTGTCTGTTACTTTGTAGAAATTTTATTTCCTCCAAATTTTATAATTAGTTTATTTCTGTCGCGTCAAACAATAACAATACTCGCAAGAAAACGCTTATTCGATTAAAATATTGAGTATATTTTTGGCTTTTGTTTGGCGTACATCAAAAGTCGAAGCAGAAACTTCTTGTGGAATAGTTTGAAATTATTTGTAATTCGATTTAGTTCGATATTTGGGTTAGTTTGACAGATTTTGCGTCAATACTTCAATTCCGTTATTACTGTTTTCAAATAACTACAAGAGCAAATACGCAAGCTACTTGAGATGCTGAGAGCGAGCTACTCAAGGAGTCAGCATTTTCCACTTAACGAAAAAGCGGGTAAGCCATAAACCAGCGAACAAGCTGACTTGACCTAAAACTCTCTCAACCTCGAAAGGAACTTCGAGCAATTGCTTTCCTTGAAATGCGTCAAAAGACTCGACTCGATGTAATCCGCGCTCTTTCAAGTTGCGAAGAAAGAGAAAGAGAAAGAGAAGAATTATGAAAATAACACAAAAAAATCGTCTTCAGTAAAGAAAAGAATAATAGAAAAATACTAACTCGTTTCTGCCCTTTGTTACTTACTAATTTTCTGTTTTGCAGGAGCTTTCTTAATTATCTTTCTTAATTAGATTTCAAAAAATATATATGTAGGAAAAATCTTTTGACCACTTCAGGAAAGCAAGAATGGAGATAAAATAGGGAAAATTTCGTTCAGTTTCCAATAAGGCGTTACCGATATTAAAAATAAATATTACGTCAGTAATTCTTTGCTCTCGTAGACTCTTATAGAGTGTTAAAACGTGGCGTTAATAATCACGAATCATGGTTTTGTAACTTTATTTAGAATGTAAGTAGAATTTATTGGTTGCGGACTACTTAACCGCAATGGAAATGGACATTTTATGGGGCAGTGGTGTCCGTCAGGATGTAGAGCGTCTTCGAGTATTTCGGTGCTGTGGCATGTTATGGATATTACAAACGAATTGCAAAGTTTTGCGCACAGACCAAATTCTGAGCCATACAAACAAACACAACAGAGACGCACACAGGCACGCCAGACATGGCAAGGCTCGCCCTAACGTTAGCTACACTCATACCGATGGAAAAATATGCTAAAAACAACAACACTGAGATACACCCAAGAGATGATAGTCGACCTCGTTGGAATACTGCATCAAAATTGTGAAGACATTTTCAGTGAAAATTGAATTTTATTTTAAGAAAGTCTATAAATTTCAATATTATTTCATCTGCAGCAAGAAATCATGCTATTATTTTCCAAAAATGGTACGAATTGATTTAGGACGATCAGAGGACGAGGTTTGTGTGTTTGCGTTGGTAGAGAAGAGGTAAAGGCTCGCAGCGTTTAAAGAGAAAATGTTTTTAAAGTATGTCAAACTAGAGTTTGGAGGCGCTTGGAGATGCTTACCCATAACCATCACTCTCAGACGCAAATCTATCCATCGCTGCCAAAGTCAGACTTGAAAGTTTGGTGGTTACTAAAACTATAAAAGCTTTTTTTTCCGCCCATTCTCGAACCGCACACACTCAATCGATATTGCGCCATCTTCCGGCGCCATCTGGTGGCTTAGACGTCAACCCATAACATCAATCTTCATCACATACGGCGTGAACTACAACATTCCTTCCACGCCATTTCTCCAAGACCTCTTTTCCAAGACCATTTTTTCTTCGAGTAAAGAATGAATGAATCTTTATATTTCGTGATGAATTTCGTTCGTCATGCTTAACATGATCAACTGATCAAAAACCAAAAACACCGAAATGATCGGAAAAAAAAAGAGGAACCTAAAATGATAATCTGAAAAACGCTTGAAGAGTATAACGCTTGGAAGAGTATAATTTCTCTAAACCTGCTTCCATGCATTTTTTCGCTTCCTTTAAAAAAAAAGTCTACCACGCTTCAATTCTGTTTGCAACGAGTGAAGATTTTTTCTTTTTTTGAGAACTTTTCAATGCTCCAGAAACGTGTTTATGCGTTACCATAATCGGCAATAAAACGCCACACATTAATTTAAGCATCCTCTGTGCCAGCAGCAGAGCACATGACCACGACCGCCACCATTACCATCATTTCCACCATTACCTCTGTCGGAAAAAGCGACACCAACTGGTCGTGTGATATAATTTTCTACCTCTTTCTGTCTGCCAGAGACCACCATAAAGACCCGCATTTGTGTTGCGCTCAAATGAGAATCACGTAACGGGCATCCCGTAACGGACATCACGTCACGCATGTCGTTGTCATCCTTGACTTTACAGTGAGCCAAAAAGACTATGAAACGAGCAAACGAGCGAACGAGCACACGATGGAATGAAACGATGACGGTAAACCAAAAATAGGTAGGAATTACCAATCATTACAAAATAGGTGGACGAAGCCAGGTATTATGCTTGAAGCAAAATTTTAACTTAAGTTTGCTGAGAAGTTGAAGCGATTTTTTTAGAGAAAACAGTGGTAGTTATGAGTTTAGTATCATGCAATTTATCTAAAAACAAATTTGTTGTGGATAGTTCACAGTTCTTTTGACTGGTTTATAGTATCTCAGTGTTTTCAAAGGAAGCAAACAATCAGGCCATATTTTCTAAACTGGTTCACCGCCCCAAACGCGTAAACAACGTGAGGATAATAAACGCCGGATGTAACCACAAGCAGTGCTGGCAGATTTTGAGTTCGCAATGACCCAGAAAAGAATTGTTGGTTGGTGGTTTTCTTTTGGTTGGGCTTGGTGTGAAAATGCAACAATAATGCACAAGCACTTAACTTCTTTTGCAAATAAAGAAAGCCATTAAAAACCGAAAACCAAAGCTTCACTAATGGAGCAGGTGAATAAGTGAAAACGGAAAGAGGGCGTAGAAGCGATAAAAGGCAACCAACGCTGCGTTTAACGCAACACTCAATCTCTAGGAAGATTGCGTGTGAAAACATTGTATTCAAGAGAAGGCAGAAATCTTTAGAGAAAATCAGCGAAACATAAAAATACTCTAATGTTTCATCAAAAAAGTTGTCAATAAAATTGCAGGAAAGTGGAAAAACGGAATCACAACAAGCATCTATCGTGACACTTTCACAGCACTACAGTACTTACGGCAGTATGTACTATTAAAGTTGTGATTTTTATGATTTTCTGGTCTGATTGTAGTTTTCCGAAGCAGAGCAATCACTTTTAAAGCCTTTAAAAATTGTACAATGGTAGGATTTTAGATGAAATTTTTGTTTTATCGCAACAGAAACGACAAACACAATTATCCTCATCCGTTCCGTTGCGTATGTCGCAGGCATTACGAGTATTACGCGTGCTCTTGTATGTATATATTATGCGTTATGGGTTTACGCATGAACGGCACGAAGTCAAGCATTCATTCGGTTGCATTGCGTTGATTGCAATCGTTCCATCAACATTCATTTAATAATATTTTTTCATTAAAAATGATTTATGTCCGGGCAACAGATGCTTTTGCTTTCGGTATTTTGCTGCTGCTGTTGGAATGATTGTAAATATTTTAATTCAATAATTTTTACTTTGCTTTGCTTTAAATTAATAATTGCATATAATTAATTATTTTACGCAATGTTTGAATAGTTAACGAGAGTTGGAAAAATGTTATGGCATTAATAATAAGAAATATTATAAAATAAAGGCACATTACGGATGATACATTTTGAAAGGTATTCTCTTATGAAGAATTATGGAATGTATTCTCTTAAACGTAATTTCTTGGAATGTTTAATTTGGAGACATTGTTTGATTTGGCTATAATTTCTTGGACGATAATTTAATTTTTTTAAAATTTATTAAACAAAATCGGGACATTAAGAATTTCGGTATTTCTATAAACAATTCGAAAAACATATTTCGAAACCATGCTTGAATAAGTTCTCAACACTTAACTTTACCAAAGCCCTTTTTCCACTCGTACATATTCATCCTTACGTATCCTTGTGAAGCAATAAATCTTAATGTATTATAAGGAGCTAAGAAATACAAAAGCACATAACATTGGTGAACTCTGCCCTTTCGACCCATTCGAATTAATTTGCAAAGGTTTTTAAAAATTATTCTTCCTGTTTTCACAATCCTTCTTCAGTCTACTTTTGATGAAGAGTACTGAAAGCTGTGCTGCTTTTTGCTAATTTTTTCTCTCAACGATGAGAGACGATTATGTGTTAAAAACGGGTAAAAAGGACGCCACATTCGGTTGCCAAAAAGTTGTCGTCCACCAATTTAATGATCCTTGATGTGCGCTCTTTTTTGTCCACCCTCCATTTTGTTGTTGCGTGTTGTGTGTTTCCGGGTGGACCGTAAACGGGATTCCGATGCTTTTTGTTTAATATCTGAGCACTTAAGGCTTGACAGGCAGACCCAACGTAACGTAATAACGCAATGAAAAGAAATACGAGTAAATGTCAGAAGTGCTGTGAAGCGTAATTACTTTTTTTTTTCTGTCGGAGAATTCTGAAGAATTTTTCTGTCGGAAAACAAAAAAAAACGGAAAAAACCTATTCATTAATCATCACTCTCTGCTCTGCGTTTTCTACAATTTATAAAATGCAAATGTCTTATGTGTTCTTTCTAGCAGTTTAAATTGATTTTTACATCAAACTCGATCACTGTGACCTTCTGACCTTCATATGAAGAACGGATGGGTTGGCCCATTGTAAATCAGACCGTCAGAAAAATGAAATTGAAAAATAAAACTGACAATCACTTCAGGCAAAAATGAACTGGACCGAATATTCATTCATTTCGACCTCATTTCATCGATTCAGTTCGTCTACCTCACTCTTTTGGCCCGTCCCCTTCACCATAATAAAATAAATCCTTCACCCCGATTTCGTTTTTTACTGATTTTTTTTTCATTTGTTAGATTTCGTTTCTGTGGTTTTTTTCTCTCAGTGGAATTTTGTGTATAAAATCATAGAATGGGAATGAATGGAAAAGTACCAGAATAACCATCAGTTGAAAATCCAATGTAGCAATTTCAAAATATCCCAAAAATCTCATCGTACATAAAGAAAAAGCATTATGTTTTCATTGATTTCTCTGATTAATTTTAAATCGAGCACAAACTCCAAAGCGCTTCGAATAAATATTCCTTCATTGCGTTCCGTCTCGTATTCTTCGTACTCTTTTCTCGCATTCGGTCAAGGCTGTTAGCTACCATTCACCCTGACCCCCGAAAGCAATTTAATATCAATTTTGTTTCTCTGCTCTTCTCGGTCCTTTCTCATCGTTCATGCTGAAAAAGCGCGAACGCTGTGAAGCACTCTGCAAAGGTTTTGTTGCTCGAGCATTCATTTAAAATATCGCACGAAATTCGGTTTATGTTGCCAGCATTTTCATTTGCATAATTTGCATTCGAGAAATTACTCTAAAGAGTATTTTGTTCGAAGGGAATGTTTTGTTTTACTAACAAAACCACATAAAATCCAAAACAAGGAAAACCTAAAACAATCCAAAATGTTCAGTAGTCAACATTCGCGCAAAAGTCTGGTTATGATAAAGTCGATCAAGATGTGGCGAACGGGAAAAAATTTATAAATCCATGCAATTTTAAATTTTTAAATTTGGGAATTTACCATAAGATTGTTAGAATTAATAATTAACAACTTCTGTAATTTATAATAAATATCTTCGTGTAGTTGTTGATACGAGTTTAAGAGCCAAGATATATGTAAGTCGGTAAAGCCAAAAAAAAAAATATAAGGAACTATTTAAGGATAGTAATAAATAACAAGCAAGCAACTACCGAAGGAAATATTCGATGATGTGCTAGTACTAAAAGTACTTCCTTCTCTCTGATTCGTGGACCAGATACAAGAAAAAAAGAGAAATTGTTATTGAGAGAGCTCTGAGCGTATGGAAAAGAACTACTCGCTCATTTTCTTCTTCCCGGTGAGAAAAAACTGTTCGAGATGAGAAAAACTGCAAGAATAAATGGAATATGCCAAGAGAAGAGACTTTGGCGGAGAAGAGGGTGGGGTGGTGTTAAAAACATGAGAGACAGAGTCATTTTCCGTGCTCAATCTGGAAGTACTAGAAGTACTAAAATTCTCTCTATAAAGCAAATCTAAAGAGAAACACAAAAAAATAATGGACATTGAATAATCTCTCTCTGAATCTAAATATTCCTGACCTAGTAAACTTTTCTCGTTTACATACATATGTACAACAACACTGTAAAGTTGTTGTGATGCTTTCAATGTTGTTGTTGTTATTGTTGTTCTTCCAAAAAGGAACAAAATACTCTTTTGTTGGTAATTTTTTACTCTCCGTGAGGATAGTAAACATGCTTTTCGAAAGAGTAAAAATTTTAGCACCAAATTCTAAACTAAAAATGACCAGTTTCGGAGCAAGTTTCGAAGATTAGTAAATATTTTAAAAACGCAATTTATCTTTAATGACACATCTATTTAATTATTAATTTTTATATTCGAAAGGACTTATTAGAAGGTACTTTTAAAATCATTTAAGATTGCATTTAGTAAACCATAAAATATTAAAAACATTATTGTAGAGGCAAAGATCCGTCAAAAAAGTATAAAATTCAATTTTTGTCAAATTTTTGTCTATTTTAACAAAAAACCTTTTTCAAACTGGAACGAAAATATTTTTCCAATTCTGTCACTAAACAAAGACTTGAAAGACTTTTAACTTTAAAAAGCAAAAAATCTTATGCAAGAATACTTTCATAGTTTTTTGGTTTTTTTTTATTTAACTTTTTGTACTGATTGCTCTTGTCCGGCCTGCAAGAAGTTCGTGGAAAACTTAGTGACCACCAGAGTGCGTGCGAATTGACATTGTTGCAAAGCCGCTTAAGCTCTTGACGGTTGACAGCTGTGCAACTAAAACAAAACAATGAAAAAAGAGGAAGAGAAAAGAATTGAAAAAGCGTGAAAGTAAAAGGAGTGGGCGGAATAGACGGGATAGAAAGGATAGAAAGGAAACAAAGAAACGGGAAGGGAGCGAAGCACGACATAAGCAAAGAAAGTAAACGAGACGAGGATGAAAATATGCCACCGTTATCAAGAAAATGTACAATATTTCAGTTGTTTTAATAAAAACGAAAAGCAAAAATGTCGCGGATTAAGAAGAGAAGAGATTTACCAACCCTTGTTATGGGTCATTATACACATTATACACGTAACAATACATAGTACATATACGAGTATACTCGTACCAGAAGGTTTCTGTTTCATATTACTATAACCATTTTCTTTTCAACTATATTTTCTTTAATTTTATAAATTAATAACTTGACCTTTGGTATTCGAACGAAGAGTTTTTAATGGCAGTATAAAAGCTTCATCGTGTTTGTATGCTCTTTTCATTGAAGAAGAAGTTTTTATAGCAAAATTTGAAACGATAAGAAAATTTATTTTTATGCGGACATTGAACTTGCATACATACTGTTGCCTCACCTTTCCTTTTTTCCCTTTCTGTCAAGATCTTTTCACAACGATTTGGTGGTGTTGAGGCGGAGTTTCGAAAACTAGCCTGATAATGAAAGTCTCACTACCTCGCCCACACAACTCTTCCCTTCATCCATTCCTCCATTCAAAAGTTTTAAAGCGACGCACCTACAAAGAAACTTGTGCCGCCATGTAAAAGCAAAAGGTGCAAAAAGCTTTCGAATTGTTCATTTTAAAACTGAAGAAGTTAAACAAAAGTGTTATCAACGACATTTTGGCGGAAAGAAGTATAAAAGAAAAATTTTCCAGTTTTACAAGAGACCATTACGCCTGTTGTTACTCTAACCTCTAATGCTGATGGTTCTGTTTAAGGAGTGAGAGGGGTAGACGAGAGGTAAAAACGAAAAAGTCATAAATAATCAAGCGTTAGCAATTTTATGATATTTCGTTTGGTGCAATCTATGTATATAATGTCTTTAATGGTAACAAGAGCAAGAAAATATAGTGGAATGGAAACAAGTGCTATGTATCGTCTGCTGCCGAGTTACGGTCATCAATTCACAGGCATACTTTTAGGCCGAATTGATTATAATAGCTGAGCAAAGCACTAAGCACTAGCTAACGATCGCAACTCGAAAACGGAATGTGTAAGGCCAGCTTCCACGGATAGAATAAAACGCAAATGTAGGTTTACAACATAAGAATTTGAAAAAATTTTAATATCGATAAAATATATTTGCATGGCATTAATCGTAAACCCTTAATATAATTTAATTAAATTCAGCTCATCCAGATGATAAATCTAAAAAGATGTTTCTGGTTAACGAAACATGTGTCCGTCTCAAGAAAGGCAAAGCTGCAAGAATAACTACAAGAAAGTAAGAAAAAGATCACAAAATGGTATTACGAACAGGAATCTGACAAAGATTAAATGCAGGTCTCTGTTATAAGCCTGATCCACGTCTGGCAAACTGATAAAAGCACCATCATGAAACTAAAACCATCAGCAGTATATCAGAATATTGTAACATGCTTGCAACAAAAAACACGCGACATATAACGGAAAAATAATAATACAATGTTACCATAATTTGCTACATAGCCAGGATGCGTGCAAGAAAAAGATACGGTTGATGGATGACTTCATGCAAGTGATGGACATGAAGCACAAAGAAGCAACCAAGTGAAAAAGTAAGAGAAAAAAAGATATTTCCTTGCAATCTCATCACGAAATTTTAAAAATTACATTTATTCAATTCTTTTAAAAGTTTCATTACCAAGCTTTTTTTCTAGCTTTTTTTTTTTTTGAATTTTTAAAAAACCTTGAACATTTCTTTCGTACATGAAACTGAACTTTGTAGAGTATTTTTTTTTTGTTTGGTCTACCAAAGTGTACCAATAAACAAAAACAACATTTTTGCAAATAAATTCTAAAACAAAATTCTTTTTTGTTGGCATTTTCAAGGTTCTTCTTCTCAAAGGAAGGTTGAAGGACGTATGTATAGAGTATGTATACTCTCGTATGGTCAAATAAAAAATAGCAGCAACATGATAAAAACTGATTCAATGAATGAATAAAATGAATGAGTGCACGAATGAAACGAAGTGAGCTAACAAAAAGCAAGCCTTACAAAGTAAATTTCCTTACGAGTAATGAAACGTGCGTTAAAAAGCTCGCCAAAGAAATGCTTAGTTAGAAAATTAGAGAGATTTAAAAAGGATTTTTTTTGCCGCTACTGCAAAAAATAGTTGAATCGTCGGTGAAATCGTGGAGTCGTGGAGTCGTCGTAAAAATTAAAAACAAAATTTAAAATTCTAAAAAAGGAAAATAATGTGTGGCACTCCAAAGGGTGCAGGATGACTAGGATTTATCAAACTGCACATTAAAAACCAAAAGGTCAAAGGTAAAAAGGCCCGGCAGCATGCACTACACAAAAAGATAAAAGAGAGCAAGAAAACAGAAGAGTATATTAAAAGCAGAGAGAGAGTACTGTCGAATATAAAACTCTACATGCTTCATGCTTTTCAAAAGTCAACCACTTACGAAAGTCTCTTTGAGGGTACGTTTTTTGAAATATTCTTCACTACGTGTAAATTTACAAAAGTCCACTAAATACAAAAAAGATTTTATTTCGCAAGTCCTTGAACCCGATAAATAAATGTAGGTTATTTTTATAAATTTAATAAGGTAAAATTTAATACGAAATTGTGTTCTCGTTATGGAAAATTTTTCAAAATTCTTTCTGCAGCTGCTCCAATGCAAGCACGAGCATCTTTTTTCCTTTTCTAAAGGTCCCAGATAAACAAAAACGAGGTATGATTTCGGTATGAGGTATGATTTCGAAGGAATCCTGGAAAATACCACCGTGATCAATTGATGGCATTTGACTTTTGTTATTATCTTACGTACGATGCACGAAAATAGGACTGTAATGATAAACATCAATTTTAATCTTTGCAAGATTGAAAGATTCTTATTTTCTTGAAACAAAAATACACGCAAAAAAGGTTTAAAATAAAAAAGGTTTTACGCTACATCAAGAAATTCTCGTGGAGTAACTAAAAGGCATCCAAAAAAAGATCAAAATATATAAATTTAACATTGATATAACTGATATTCAGTAGAATATTATTATTAACCAGCGTAAACCTTGCTATAGGTAGCACCATCTGAGTCTTGTATCTCATAAATTTTATTAAGAATTAAAATAAACTCATTAATTTGAATGGCTTGTTTCTAGAACTTGTATAAATGGGCGGCTATTTTTGTTTTATTTCGTATTTTTGCTGTTGGCGAATATCAAAAATTATGTGAAAACTTTACGTTGATGAAGCAGAAGAAGAGAAGAAAGAAGGAAGAGCCAAGAAGAAGGTACAGCTGTTTCAATTCTTGGCACTTTCCGTCCATGCATTTATTTATTTTGCAGATTCAGATTGAGTTTCTAGTTGTTATAGTCTCGGGCGCAAGGACCCAAGATGGCAAAAGTTTTAATTTTCTGCAATGAAACTTTAAGAGTAATAAGAAATTCAAGAAATACTGGAGCTAGTTACGACACTTTTGTTATCAATAAGAAAGAATCACCTTATATTTTAATGGTTTCAGGTTTTTTAATTTCTCGTAGAATATTATAAAAATGTAAAAGAATCTCACTAGAATATAGAAATTTGAAGTTGAATGTTTTATTTTGCTTTGATTCTTCTTAGATTACAAAAGTTTACAGGAAAATCCTCCAAGAAGAGAGATAGTATATTTTATAATTAATTTGTACGTATGTACATTTCGAATATCAGATTTGGTTTGTTTATTAACTCTAGTTTTCGAGATATCTGCAAAGAACCATTATTTTGGGATACACTACGATCAGCCTATCTAACCGTAACCCCTTCATTTTTGATTTTATTCTATAGAAAACTTTTGGGGAATTATAGCTAATTACCTTTGGGAAATTCGTGCAGTCTACAGTACACAGTAAAGATTCAGCCTAAATGTAGGCAGTGATAAGTCCATATTCCACATTACAAGTACTGTATTGTAAGATATACTGTGCAGTATATACATATGTACATATGTACATATTATGAACTATAGGGTAAAAACTCCAAATCTTATTTGTTCGCAACATGTAAAGGCTTAAGACTTTTACAATAAAATTCTCTATACATATAAAAAGGAAAAAACCTATCTTATTTAAACAACGTTTTCCAACGGATTAAGTTTAAACCTTTTTAAAAAAAATGCAAAAAATATTCAAATTTTAAATATTTAATATTTAAATATGTTGAATTTCAACTATTTAATATTAAAAAAAAAATTAAATACATTTCAGTTTTTGTTGGCGTCTTCTTGCAGTTGTTCGTAAGCGATGAAGCTCGTGTGGATAAACGTAGAGATATTGACGAATGATGTTTATATACTCGTATTTGGTTTGTTCTACTGCGATGCCGACAGTTTTCGAGCCGATTGTTATTTATTTCGTTTGGGTTAATTTAGCCCGGGATGAAAAGCTAATATATAACTTTTTAAGCATTTCGTGTTCCAAGAAATCATATAAAAATTAACTATTAAAAGAAACAACATTTTATTAAAACAATTGTTCTTTAAAAAATAAAATAGTTAACAAAGTTTTTGAAACTTTTAAGGCCAAATTCATCCATACGTACATATTTACGAGATATTTACGTCTACGTATACATATATAGTATATAGTGCCCGATCCAATTGTTATTGTCTTAGAAAGGCTTCGCTTCTTAAGAAATTCAAGAATATGGCCTACTATATATGATATTACTGCCTACTTTAAGATGATAGAAAAATAAATTAAAATATACCGACAGTATCGGTAATAAAACCTGAACTAAAAAAACCTTATAACTTTCATTTTTTTTCTCCTTTACGAAATAAAGAAAACTATAACGAATCGAATCGTAGCGAATTGCAAGGAGAGGAGAAGTATTGAGTTTGAGTCCTCTTTAGATTTCATCGACGAAATTTAAATTGCTCAGACCTCAAATTCGAACATCACGGCGTTATCTAATTATGTAAAAAAAAATTGGCACTTCTGCGACTGGCCCAACCTCTGAACGTCTTCGCGGCCGTCCAGCCAATTCCGTTGAGTGCGACCACTCCGCCAGTGGGATCGCCGGTTATAGTTTCGGGTTGGGGTCGCCTGGCAACGAAGGGCAGTAGGCCAGAATATTTGCAATGGATCACCGTAAATACGATTTCCAAGGATCAAAGCGAGAGAAGGATTCAAATTTCTTCGGAGAGGTTGCTCTGTATGAACCATCAGCCGTCCGTTGGACCCTGCTCAGGTGAGCCTGCCGTTTTCGGAGGCAAATTGGTTGGAGTTGCCGGGTCCATTATCAGTGGAAAAAAACCAGATATCTACGCGATCGTGGCGTATTTTTTGCCCTAAAGCAGAGAGCACTCAGACACACAAAAACGTATACACCCATTTAAAAAACAAATACAATACTCGCTGTCAACTTTAGTGGTAGTCGAAAAATTCAAAATTGAAATGATTGCTTTTCATTGGGCCTCTATAAAATAACAATAATTTAAGTTATAATTTTAAGAGTTCTGCAAAGAGCGAAATACATAAACCTTGAAAGTGCAAAGAAAAAAAAGTTATTCGATCCAATGAAAAAGAATCCAAAATATGCGTAGCCAGAAAGAGAGCACTATAGACATGCATTCATATATAGGCTCAGTTTTTATAACTATGGATAGTAATAGAGAGTATACAGTACAGTAGAGTAATATAACTATAGTATATAACACTAGATATTTATTCAGCTGGACTGGGAAAAAAACTAACGAAGAAGTTTAATAAAAAACTATGTTCATGATCATATTGTTTTGTAGTACGTTCTTCTGTAGTACGTTGTTTTTGTGGCGCGTATGTTTCTTAATGTATAAAAGGCCAGAAGTTCTCTCAAGCGACTAACAGTTCAAGTTCACAGTCATAAAGAAATGTCTTCTTACGAAATCACGAGCTCGCGTCTTTACTGGGCCTTTGCTGCCATCGTCCTTGTCCAGATGGTGCCGCAGACGACAGCCATTTTGGGTGGTGAGGACGCCTTGATGACAGACTTTCCTTTCATTGCCTCCGTAAGGACTGGCAATATTGATGCTTGCACCGGAGTAATCTTGTCGAGAAGATATATCCTTACGGCAGCTCATTGCACTACAGTTAAACCGGCTGATCCTAACGTTAAATTCTATCCCATTGTCATGTAAGTAATTCCGTGATCTTTTGATAGTTTCCGTTCTTTCTTTAACTTCCTTCGTCCACAGACGCAACGACATGAACGTCATGGTTGGAGTGACATCTCGCGAGGAAGGAAGGTCGATCTCTCAATCCCGCGAAAGGCAATCTCCTGATCCAATAAGAAGAGTGGACAGTGTTACTATTTATAACAAATTTAAGACTCCAACACATCTTTATTACGACCTCGCACTTCTGCGGCTGTCCGAGGATCTCCAATACACCCAGAATGTCACAAACATTGAACTGAGTACGACCAAATTGCCGCTTAACTCGGATGTCACCATTGCCGGTTGGGGTCACAAGGTGCAAGTTAGAAATAGACAAGAGATCATAAGTCGGCAAGATAAGTTGCAGCGTACCACCACAAAGGCGAAAAAATGTCCTAATGCATATAATGGCGATTTGATACTATGTTTGCAGCGTACTGCTTCCCATAGGACCACCGGAGGTGACTCGGGTGGACCGGTCATCTACAATGGTAAGTTGGTCGGCATTATGGTCAGCGACGATAAGAACATGAAGGTGGACGCTGCACTGAAATTGGAGAACAAAGAAGTAATCCAATGGATAAGAACCCACACAGGGTTGTAAAAAACACAATAATTAATAAATTAATAAAATTACCTAAAAACGTACTGTTGGTAAAGAATTTCATGAATATCTTGAGTTTTTCTCTTAGTGAAGTGAAGCAAGTACAATACGAATGAATAAAGCGTGATAATGGGTTTTTTTTCATTTCTAACGCACATCTAACGCTATAGAGATATAATACTTACGCCAGCAGAGAACAAACAAACGCTTTCCCTTTTTTCCCTACGCATAAAATTAAAAAACCCATACATACATATTTCCATGGATTCAAACATCAAACGACTCATCGAGATGTCGACATTTCATTCTTTGTCTAGCGATTCAAAAAAGCGCGATGAGTCTCTTTTTTTAGACTCGTCATCGGAAGTTAGAAGATGCTGTGATTTGTCGGGCTCAGCAACTCATTTTCTTCTGAGGCACACTGAGAAGCAAGGCTGTCGTTTAGTGACTAAGTGTCTTCGAGACGTCCTATGCAGCCGTCTAATCGAAACCATTCGACATGAAAAAAATTTATGTAGTATGCATTTAGGTGCGTATATAAAATGAAAATTCAGAAAATTTGTTCAGGAAATTTATATTATTATTTAATACGTTTTCGGATGGAAGACTTAAATGCTTGAAAATATTGTTTGTTGTTGTTGTTCAATCCAATCCATTCAGTCTTTTCTTCATTCCTTTGGTAAAATCTGTTAAACATTGTACGTAGTTTGCTCAACTGTAGTGTTCTTCGAATGTCGCTGGTACTTGAATGAATACGCATAATTTTTAATTAAATTTTATTTTTCTTTTTCTCTCCTTCAGAAATTCCTGATTAATTTCAATATCTCTCTCTTTTGAGATTTTTGCAGTGTGCAGGAACTATAAAATAACCTGGATAAGAAAATGTAATACAAGTAGTTTTACTTACGAAGTGATTTTCTATAGTACTGCCAAGATTTAATAACTTTCTGCAAATCAATAAAAATCTGTGACACAATTTTTGTTTATACCTAGAAATAATTTACTGTATTTCTTTAGAATGCCCTGAAAATTTGCTTGACATTACTTGCTCAAGCAACAATGTCTACTTTTTTAATTGAAGATTCCAGTTACTTCCAGGTGCGGCAGGCCAACTTCACTTAGATTCATGCTCCAGAATTTTTATTGGAATTTTTTGCTCTTCCTTTATGGCTTTGTACTTATTCAACGAGATGAATACCATTGAATTCATTTTTTCTATTGCATAATATATGTATTTTCTTCTTTTTTAATTCATCCCAACGAACAATTCGGTCGACTACATTCCTTATTCATTTAGTCCTTCCTTTCAGTTACGATTATGAGTATTGGAAAGGTTACGACGTTATAAACTGATGTTTGACAAAAAAGAGATGATTAACAGAAAGTAACCCTTTTATTACTTAAAAGGGAAAAAAAAAATTAATGGAAGAATTGATTATCAAAAATGTTTAATTTAATTTAACATTTTTATTATTCGACCTGTTTTTCTAATAATTATTATTTTATTATTATTCAGGCTCAAGGCTAAATTTTTTTTAAAATGAATTATGTATGAAAAATTACATCCATGAAATTTTTCATGAAATACTGAAATTACATCGATGAAATACATCCATGAAAAATTATAATACACTAAAAAGAAGACTACTAAGAGTGTGTGTGTGTGCGAGAAGGGGGTCTTACGCACATACACTTAATCTTAAAATAAAAGTATTAGTACCTATTATTTTGTTTGCATTATAGTATACAATATTTATAACCAGAAAAATCGTTTATTGAATTATATACCAAGTTAATAACATACTCGTTCAGACTATTTACCTTTAAGCCATGAAATAGGTACGTACCAGCTTTCGAGATTTTCAGTCCAAACTTATCCATTTACGAGATATTTACGCACATGTACATTGAAAATAAAATATAATATATAAAAATGATATATGTAAATAACCTTAATATATCTAAATAACCTGATGCTGACAGTTTTCGAGCCGATTATTTTTTATTTTGTTAATAAAGACTTTATTTAAATTTTTGTTACTTATCGCACTTGTTTAAAGAAATTGAAAAAAGATTAAACTACAGAAAAGGAACAAAATTGTATGAACACTACATAATATTTGTTAAAAATATTTGCTTTTAAACAATGTGATAATGAAGGCATATATGTATCCATGTATATACATATGTATGTAATATAAACTATGTATCTAAAGCACGGAATACGTACATACCAGGTTTTCGAAACTTTTAAGTCCAAAGTTATCCATACGTACCTACATACGAGGTCTGTTCAAAAATTATTGCAAATTTTAAATTCTCGCGGTTTACGTACTATATTCGGTTCTTCTACTATAGATACACAAACAAAAAAATTTGGCTGAGATGTCATTAAATTTTATCGGTAGTTATTTGCTCGTAATACATAATATAATCATGATGCAATAGATCTTCTATGATTTTTCATTAAAGAAATTATAGCTCTGTACATGCCTCTTCTAGAACAATTTTTCATTAAGAATTTAACAGACTTGTAGACGGGAATACCGTTCGGTGGTATGGTTCTGATAAGGCCGTGATTGTAATACAGAAAATAATTCTAAGAATTGTAACGTCGCGACGCGTCGTAAAGACTGTAAACAAAGCAAGCAGATAAATTAAAATTTAATTAAGTGAACACTATGGAAATATTGTAGCATTATCCAATGACAAGTTTAACCCTTGTGAAATGTTTCAAAAACACATAGGTAAGTTTTTTTTTTGGTACTACATATTTACGTTAGTATACCATGACATTGGACAAAATATACATAATTACTAATACGATATGAAAATCGTCCTAAGACTGCTGGAGAAAAACTTTTGTCAAAAAATATAAATAAAAAAAATATAAAAAATATAAAAAAAAATACAAATAAAATATTTTTTTTTCGTGTTTAAAGTTAGTTTTCAACGCTGTTGGTGGAAGATTAAATAGAATTTCAGCTTCTCATTTTGGAAAAACTATAAAATGCGACTGCATTTTATTTAAGTTTAAGTTTATATTTAAGTTTATTTAAAAATTAATTAATTTTTATCCAAAAACCTGAACTGGATACTGGAGAAAGTTCAAAGAAATTTTTCTATAGTACGAACAGTATATACAGAGAAAAATAGTACCACATAAAAACAATAAGATCTCCTTAATGGGCCATTTTACTCGTACTATGAAATCGTAAACATATTAATAAAATGTTTTTTTCGTAGAGAAATTTTATTAATTTATAAAGAAAATCTTATTGTCTTGAAAAAGTTAATCTTATTAATTCGCGATTTTAATAGGATTAGTAAGGAATAATAAGTCTGTACGAAAGAAAGTATGAAAATTTTTTATAATTTATTTCTCTTAATAAGAAAAATTGTTTACATACTCGTAATATCGACGGTCTGGACCAAAACTTTGATAGTAATATTTTTGCTGTGAGGTTTACTTCAGATCTATAATTCGTATTCATTTTTTTACATTGGCATTGTTTATAATGGCCATTCGAACTTTGCTTCTCAATACAATTTAGGATACTTTGCAAACAAATAACAAATAATAGCATATTACTTTTTAGGCTTTAGCTATGAAATTTTGTGAGTATTTTGATAAATATTCTTAAAATCTTGAATGAAAAAAAAAAAATTATAAAAAAACATGAATAATCCTTTTTATTTTAATAAGACTATGGAAAATAATAAGATTTTCTTATTGAATTTGTATGTAACTGTGTTTTTCAATATTAATCAAATGGTTTTAATAAGGTTTTAATTCCTTCTTGAATGAAAAGCATAAAGCATAAAATCTGATTGTTTTTATTCTTCACATAGACTTTTGGCTCAGTGTAGTATATCTTCAACTATTTACATACTTTGTATCTGGTTAGAAATATTTTCACTGAAATTTGCAAGTGGAAAACTTTCAGCTTGGCCAAAGCATGCATACCCTACTCTTTTTGGAAAGCCAAGATTTCAAGAATATTAATCAGAATAGTCACAAAATTTCATGGGTAAAGCCTGAGAAGTAATATGCTAATATTTGGACCTCTATATAGAGGTAACGATGCAACATAACTACTATAAAAAAAAAAATTCAATTCAGAAAGCCGATTTGTCCGATATATAAATACCTTTATTCATTCTCTCGGCACCTCTAATGCGTTATCTTCGCAGAGGAGGAGAAAAAGAAGAGGCATCTTTGAGTAAAAGTTATGCAAATAGTTAGAGTCTTGTGTTTTATGCTATGTATGTTGTCGTACAGTCTTGTATACCTTAAGATTTTCCAACCAGCCCCTTTTTTTAATGACGTTACAAGCAGAAGATCAAACTGAAAACAAACGCTTTACTTTCTAGTGTAGAGCAAAAGAAGATTATCATCATTTTCTATGAATTCAGCAAACAATAATTTTTATTATCTGGCACAAGAGAACTATTTGTTCTTTTATGAAGAAAATTCAAGAACTGAGTTTATGACTTTTGCGCTCACGGTTAAATTTGTTGTTGTTGTTGATGTAAAGTTGTGGCATATAAAAGCGGAAGGTAGTGCCCTAAACGGTAAGCAGTTCGAAAGACATGTTGTTTTTGAACGAAGCCGCAGTTGCTCATCTTTTTTGCGCTTTCGCCGCCGTCGTCCTCGTTCAGGTGTTGCCGCAGACGGCAGCCATCACTGGCGGCCAGGAAGCCAGCACAGATCAATTTCCTTACCAAGTCTCACTAAGGAAATACGATACGCATACTTGCGGCGGAACAATAATCTCAAAGAATTTCATCCTAACGGCCGCCCATTGCGCCGCCGGCAGAACAAAAAACGGCACTCTTTTCATGTAAGCGGCTCCCAAATCTCGAATACGATCCGATCCAATCGTTATCCAGTTAACATTTTTTTGCTTTTTCCTTTTCATGCAGTCGCCAACCAGAAGAGATCACTGTCCAGGTCGGTTCTTCTGATCGCACGCAAGGCGGAAGCATTGTAATGGTATCCAATGTTACGATTCATGAGCTTTACAACTTCAATATGAACGATGTGGCACTTCTGCGACTGGCCCAACCTCTGAACTTCTCTGCGGCCGTCCAGCCAATTTCATTGAGTGCGACCACACCACCAGTGGGATCGCCGGTTATAGTTTCGGGTTGGGGTCGCCTGGCAACGAAGGGCATTAGGCCAGAACATTTGCAATGGATCACCGTAAACACAATTTCCGAGAATCAATGCCAGAGAAGGATTCAAATTTCTTCGGAGAGGTTACTCTGTATGGACCATCAGCCGTCCGTGGGACCCTGTCTTGGTGACTCTGGTGGGCCGGCCGTCTTCGGAGGCAAGTTGGTGGGAGTTGCCGGTGCCATTATCAGCGGCTGTGGCTCAAGAAAACCAGATCTTTACGCAAATGTCGCGTACTTTTTACCCTGGATCAAAAATCATTCAGATGTATAAAATTTTATGAAGTTTACACACTTTTTACGTATTCATAAACAATAATAGCAGTGACTTTTAGCATGAATAAAGGGAATAAACGACATCTTGAAGCTTAAATGTGATAGAACTAAAAAAGTTATTAGTTCCAATGAAAATATGCGTAGCCAGAAAGAGAGCACACTCTTGTGCTCTCTGGAGTGTGCTATACGTACGATATATAAAACGTAACGATAATGTATCTGTAAGAGCAGATATTTATTCAACTCGACTAAGACAAAATGTATTGAAAAAACTTAATTAAAGCTTTGCCTTCTGATCGTGTTGTTTTGCTCAGAAGCTCTTTCGAGCTCTTAGCAGTTACAGTTTAGTTACAAAGATATGTTTTCTTATAAAATCGCGAGCTCTTATCTTTACTGGGCCTTTGTTACCGTCGTCCTTCTCCACAAGCTGCCGCAGACGACAGCCATTTTGGGTGGTCAGGACGCCTCGATGGAAGACTTTCCTTTCATTGTCTCAGTAAGGACTGGCGATACGTATATTTGCGGCGGAGTAATCGTGTCGAACTATTATATCCTTACAGCAGCTCATTGTGCTGCAGAGAACTTACCAAAGGCTACATCCGATCCCATTGTCCTGTAAGTGATTCCGTGAGTTTCTTCTACTTCTTCAGATCCCATCAACAAAGAACTTTGTTCTTTCTTTCACTTTCGCCTGCAACAGTCGCGAAGACCTAAGCGTCATGGTTGGAATGGCATCTCGTGAGAAAGGAAATTACATCTCGAAACACGCTCAAAACAAACACGCTGACCCAATAAAAAAAGTTAAAAGTGTTACAATGTATTACAAATACAAGGGTCCAACAAACGATTCATATTATTACTACGACCTCGCATATCTGCAGCTGTCCGAAAAGCTCGAATTCTCCGCAAATGTTAAGAGTATTCCACTGAGTACGGCCCAATTGTTGGAAAACTCGGATGTCACCGTTGCCGGTTGGGGCAACAACGTGATACGTGCGGATAGACGAGAGAAATTGCCGCAAGATAAATTGCAGTGTAGCACCATGAAGACGAAAAAATGCCCTGAAGGTTATAAAAGCGATTTCTTAATATGTTTGGAGCGTACTAATTCCCATAGAGCCACCGATGGTGATTCGGGTGGGCCAGTCATCTACAAAGGCAAGTTGGTCGGCATTGTGGTTGGCGACAAAGAGAAGGCGAAGTCGGGCTTTGCACTGAACATCCAGGAAAGAAATGCATTGGCATGGATAAAAGAACACCAGCATTATTGGGTACCTTTGTAAAACACATAATAATTAATAAATTAATAAACTTACCTAAAGAAGACAATGCTATTTTTCGTAAAGTTTTTGTTTGATAGATCCAACTTTTGTTTTCTAAAAAGTAGCAATTTTTATTCAGAGCATATGACGTGGCATGAGCAGACTCATGCTACGTTACACTTACACTTTCGCTTGATGTATGATTTGGCTTGTGAAGTTAAAAGAAATATAAAAATATTTATAATATTTTACGATACAATCGCTTCTTTCTTTTGTTTTGCGCACTTGACATCACTTTAGAGGCAATACAGAGATCATTTAACCGACTTGCTTGTAATCTACTGACCTCTCTATAGTCTCAATGTTTATATTTAGTTATTGATTTTGTTTAACCAATGAGTAAAAATATTTTTTTTTTATTTTTTTTACCCCAAACAAAGAGGTTTTTTCTCCTTCTTTCTTCTCTTTCGAGTAGATCGTTCGTTTGGAAACATTTTCATTGCCAGGATTTTCGTCGATTGACGTTTCGGCGTTGCCAACAAGTTGTTTTGACAAGTTTAATTGTTGACGATTCAATTCGTTTGATGGTTAGTTATTGATTGCTTTTCTATTGACGAATTTTTTGTGTCAATATAATATTAATTTTCTTCTACTCGCCTCGCCTCGCCGAAAAGCATGATGCGCGCCTCACATTTTTAAATTTGTATACCAAAAATTTAAAAAAAGATTCCTCATCACTGCTTTTAGTGATGACAAATTCAACTGCCAAATTGACAAACTCGTCCTCGTTTGTAGATATGTATGTACATAAGCATACACCACATTTTTTAAAGGGAAACAAAGCTATATAGTAAATCGATTTAGCGAAATAGATAAAATAAATCTAACTACAAACATATAGTATATGTTGTAGTATATTCATTGGAAATCGTTGCCAAATATTTTTCAGGCTCTAAATTTTTTCATTATTGTTATTTTCGACAATTATTTTGTGATTTTATGGACAGTTTGTGATGTTATTGCCAAATAACGACATCGTAAAATTTGTAGAGCATTAGAGCGCTAAAAAGTACACACATTTTAAAAGCAAAAAGAGCAAACAAACGAAAACAAACTGACAGATGGTTTTAGTTGGTCTTTCGTGTATAGCTTTTTATTCCATACGCCCACCCAATATTATTGTATCATTGTTGTTATTTAATGCTTAGTTTTTTAAGAAAATATGTTTAGAAACTACTTTTTCTACTAAACTATGCTTTGTAATTCAATTTTGTCTATGATAAATGCTTAAAAAACGGATAAAAAAAATATGTGTTATCAAACGAAAAGCAAAAATGTTGTCCAGAATTTTAAAAAAAAATATATGTAATATAGCTGCGACATACTGTTGAAAAAACAATTAATTATATTATAAAAAAAGAAAAACATAAAAGCTTTTGTAGTTTTTCTAATTCTAGAGAGATTTGGTACACTATTAAATTTGGCCTAAAGCTGTTCTGAAGGCTACTCCCTCGAAACAATAAGAGTTAACTATATATATATAATATATATATATATATATAAATATATATATATTCATTCATCCTTCCAATCTGCTGCACGTGCGTAGGAAATGGAAACCAACATATTATTTTGGCTTTTTCGCTCATGAATACCGAATGAATATCGAATTCGTTTACCAAATGACTCTTCAAAGAGGGCCAAAATTAATTTGGCAAAAATTAAAATTAATTGGCTTTTGTTCCTTCTTTCGAAAATGCATTTTTGTCCTTCGCTTGTCGCGGTTTGTTAGCGTAGCTGAGGGAGATTCTCAGCTTTTCGCAAATTCTACACCATTTGCACAATCCTTGCAAATTAATCCATAATCGTTATTTAATTTCATTTAAATTGCAAGTAATTTCGCAATCTTGTTATTAAGCCTGTTGTTGTTGTTGTTGCACCACAGCAACCATTTTTCCAGTTTTGCCTATTTAAATATTATATATTGATTATATTGATTAATAAATGTACATATATCAATCAAAACTCGAAAAGTGAAAAACCAAATAGAAAGAGATTTGTTGACGAGATGAGAAAATAGAGACGATTGATATTTTCCTAAATAATTGGCCACTTTAGTGCCTTTTTACTATTGTATATTTTCACTATACGAGTATAATCATTAATTTTTCAATTTATTCTTTTTAATTTTACAAACATCCCAAAATTTTCTATCTTGAAATAACTTTGGACCGCCCCCACGAAAATCAAAAGATATATACGCCACTGATTAACCGTAAACAATTAAATTACTATGATTTAAAGACTGTCAAGTTTAAAGAGATAACGTATAAAACGTCGTACTGATAAGAGAAATTGTAGATTGAAATTTTGATTTAAATTTCGGTTCAATTTAAATAGTAAACTAATACAAATAGTAGATAACTATTTTAATTTTTAAAATAAAATATACGAGTACTTAACTGTAAAATAATATAAAAAATATGCATACATATATTTTATTTATAAATTAAAAGCACAATTTTTATACATTGTGAAACCATTGAGTGAGTACTTTGAGTTTAAAAGTAATCTGTTAAAATTTATTATTTTAAATAAATCCTGAAATACAGAATCCCGATGAGAAAAAAATTTTTCAGGAACTTCAACAAATTTCAGTTCGATTTTAAGAAATTTATTTCCTATTATAGTACCCAAAATGGATGACAGTACTTGGAGTACAATATATAACTAAAAACCGCCTGCAAATCGAGATACTGGTATTAATTTGTGAATTCGGACGTACATAATTCACTTACTTTTATTCCGTAAAACACGTTTTAAATTAAATTTCTCACTTCAATCTGGCTTCCACCCGTAGTGCTGCTACTATCACCTCTTTTACACACTTATGTATATAAACACTTTCCACTCACAACTCATTTTAGCCCGCAACTGATCTCAATGCTGACCTCAAAACTATATATTTTCTTATATGCTCATATTGATAATTTCATTACGTTTCAAAACATTTAAAATCCGCTGCAATTTCAGATTTTAATTACAATAGTTACGGCGAGTGGCAAGTAGAAGTCGGCAAAAATGAACACGAAGCCTGTGTTGATCGTATTAGCAGCATTATTGTTGGTACAAGTAAGTGAGTCCTAATGTAACGTCTCACCCCTTCTTGTCATAATAATCTGTGTACAGTGCTCCTTCGGAAAACCTACTCGGGAGAACATCAGTAAGGAATCATCCGAAGAATCCAAGGAGAATGATGGCAGCTCGGATGACTCTTTATCAGCAGAATCAAAAGAAGAAATAGTTATGACAAATATGATTATGACAGAACTTACAGTACTTGTTGACTTCTCTTTGACGGCTGGCAAGACATTACTCAAAGATGTTCTCGGCGACTTAAAAGCTATGGAAGTTAAAAGTGATAGAATTAAAACTAAAATTGAAGAATTCTCAAAAGTTAACGCTGAATTAGACAAAATTGACCTAACAAAACGGAATCAACTTGGAAGAAAGTTGGTGCTATTGATTGATTTGGATAATTTGCTGGATATTAATACTACTGAAACTGACAAATTAAGTAAAGAAGATTCATTTGTTCAGAATTCTTTAAAGACGCATGGCATCGAAACTATTGAGAAAGAGTTTGAAGAGAAATTTTTATATATTTGTGAAGAATGCTACGAAGCTGCTAACAATTACTTGAATTCACTGAGTCCTGAAGAGCAAAAGAAAAAAGAGAGACTCAGCGAATGGCGGCGAAGACTTAGCGAAAAAAAGATGGAGTTATTTGGTGATAGTTTCGTTTCGAAATAAAGAGTAGCTGAAAAAAGTGAAGTGTAACAATATGCGAAAATTAAAGTTTTTGAAACAAATTACAATGTAGTACACTATATTGTTAGAACAAGAATTGTTTCATTATAGAAAATATGTTTCATTCAAAAATTTACAACTTATATAAATACCTTAGACAAGAGCATATTTTTAGGCGTGGGTATCCACGACCCTCGGCCTCCACGGAATCGACCTGTAAGGGGAAATGAAAAAGAAAAATTTAGGGTTTTCCTAAAAAATTCTAAGTTTCTTGATTCTTTTATTTCGTTAATTACACAAACATCAAACTTTCAAACTCTCTCAGTTGAATTTATTTGAAACCACCAAAGATTTTGGAACCCCTTCAAAAGTAACAGTAACTGTATATACTGTAAGTATATACGCCACTGATTCACAATAAAAAATTAAATGGCTCTGGTTTAAAGGTTGTTAAAGTTAAAGAGATAACGTATAAAACGTCGAGTTGATAAGAGAAATTGTAGATTAAAAAAAAAATTTGAAATACCTTTAATTTCAATTGTTTATATGTATGTAGTAAATTAATTTAATTTGAGAGGCACTGGTTGTACACTGGGTTAATTTATTCCGAAATTGCAACGAAAGTTTAAAGCTCTTGTGATACATTTTTGGCTGAATTTCAGCAGCGTTTGCCAGCGACAAACAAAAGCCTGAAATTTTTGGGTAGCAATCGATGCAGTGGCCTACGCCTTGCCACATACAAGGCTACCACCAAATTTATGACCGTTGGTAACTGCTAAATGCAGAAAAATCTGTGTGTTTTCTTTACCAGCATAATTCGTATGCGACGATACGCATATTTGGCCTGCGTATTTGCCGTTACGTTACGCAAACATTGTTGCGTTCGTATATTACGCGTCCAGTTTCAAATTTCAAGCAGATGTCAGATTTTAAAAATATGATTTATATGAATACAGGAAACAGTAAACACTAAACAGTAAATTGTAAACAGTAAACAGTAAACACTAAACTATTTATTTAAGAAACCAAAAAAAAAAAAAATCAATTCAATTTATTGATTCATTTATTTATTTATTTATTTATTTATTATTTCAATTAACTTTATTCAGGCCTTATTCAGCAGCTGTTTCTTTTGCAATTGTGTGTAAATTTTTTAAAAGTATTTTATTCTTTCGATTTTTTTAAGAAATAAATAACACGAGCTCACCATTTCAAACTACGTTAACATTTTCGAAAGAACTGAATCGTTTCATTTCCCGACTAAGATTACACAAAAAACAACAAAAGTTTTAACAAAAAGCCAAAAGTTTTATTTCAGCGGAAAAACAAGGAAATCCACTTTTCAATAAATCAAATTTATAACTTCAGTTTTTAAAAGCCACAAAACTACCGTCAAACATCACCAGCCGCATCGAACAAAAAGCATTGTGTTTGTGAAAAGGAAAAACATATATTGGCAAATTTTTGAAAAGTTGAGGATGCAGCATTTTTCAAACGAATAGTAGAGATTGACGAATATATTTCCCACAAGCTTGATGAGTACGAAACGCGTTACTACTACACCGAAGAGCACTCAACGGATTACAATTTTCAAAATCAGCAAAAAATCAAAACTTGGTGATCTACCACGTTACATAACGTAGCTGTTGTCATGTAGATATACCAATTTCTTGTGGTACAGATTACAGAGGGACTGAAATCTCCAAAGAAAAATGAAAAAAATGAAATGAAATATGAAAATCTCAATATAATCTCTAGAACTTAATTTATCGTACGTAAACATTTTATATATCATCATATGTAAAATATGTAAAACTGCGCATTTTTTTATCCTAAAAAATTCGGGTTTAAATTTCTTTAATACCTAATACATTTTTAAAGGAATATCCATAATACAATATTACCAAAGTTTATCCTACCATCATGTCGTTAGTTTTCGGAGTATTCGTGGAATATTATATTTAAAATTAATAATCGCATTATACTCGTAGCTACACATTATTCAAGTGTATGCTATAATTTTAATAATGAGTCAGCTGCTCTGATCGCTGTTGTTGTTGTTGCTAACACTCATTATTTTTGTAAATCCACTCTCTGTTCTGTTGTCGCTCTTTACATTGCTCAAGTGCTTTTTAAACAATGCACAATAGACAGTTGATCCGCTCTTGATCCGCCGAAGGTTAAGTTAATGATGCATCACAGTCAGAACGTCTCGCTTTCGGCCAATTTGATTGCTAGATTTATTGTTGCTGTTAAGGTTGAAGAGATAACGTCTAAAACGTCGAATTGATAAGAGAAATTGTAGATTTAAAGAGTAAATAGAAATACATCCTAATTTCAATTGTACACAGTAAAAAAGTATTTTCATTTATAAAATAAAATATTAAATAAAATAAAGGCAAAATATTTTTATTTAGACAATATTTAGACCTAAAAAACCGTTGAGTGCTTTGAATTTAAAAATAATCTGTTAAAATAAGATTCGCAACGAATCTCCCGAAAAATAAAATCCCGAACGAAAGCCCGAAACGACAAAATAGCGATGAAATCACAAAACGAGTCCGTGGTTAACTATTTTAGGAATTTTAGCGAATTTCAATTAATTTAAAGGAAATTTTAAATTTCTCCCAACCAGTAATTTATCTCATTATTGTACCCAATATAGAAGATTATAATATATGTATATGTATAAATGGTAACACATCTCATCGTATAATAATTATTATATAAATTATTATATAAACATTTTTTATAGATATAAACACACTTTGCACTCACATATCATTTCAGCCCGCAACTGATTCCACTTTTGACCTCAAAATTATGTATTATATATGTATGTATTTTCTTATCTGTTCGTATTGATAATTCCGTTACGTTTCAAAACATATAAAATCGGATGCAATTTTAGATTTGAATTACAATAGTTACAGCGAGTGGCGAATAGAAGTCAACAAAAATGAACGCGAAGCCTGTGTTGATCGTATTAGCAGCATTATTGTTGGTACAAGTAAGTCAGTCCTAATGTAACGTCTCACCCCTTCTTGTCATAATGATCTGTGTACAGTGCTCCTTGGGAAAACCTACTCCGGAGAATATCAGTAAGGAATCATCCGAAGAATCCAAGGAAAATGATACTCCAGCGGGCTCTTCATCACTAGAATCAAAAGAAGTAACAGTTATGACAAATCTCATTACGGCAGAACTCTCCGAGCTCGCTGACTTCTCCTTCATGGCAGCCAAGAAATTACTCACAGATGTTCTCGGCGACTTAAAAACTATAGAAGACAAAAGTGATGCAATTAAAACTAAAATTGAAGAATTCTCAAAAGTTGCTGCTGAGGTAGACAAAATTGATCCATCAAACCGGGATCAACTTGGAAACAAATTGGTTCTATTGATTGATATGCTGGACACTAATACTACTGAAACTGACAAATTAAGTGAAGAAGATTCATTTGTTCAGAATTCTTTAAAGACGCATGGCATCGAAGCTACAGCGAAAGAGTTTGAACAGAAATTTTTGGTTATCTGTGAAAAATTCTACAAAGCTGCTAACAATTACCTGAATTCACTGAATTCTGAAGAGCTAAAGAAAAAAGAGATGCTCAGGGAATGGCTCAAGCAATTTGAAGAGGAAACTACCGCAGAAAAGAAGATGGAGATGTTTCGTCATATGTTCTATATGAAAGATTGAGTAGCTGAAAAAAGTGAAGTCGAAAAATGGGGAAAGTTCAAGATTGTTAAAGGTTAAGAAAAAAATTATAGGAAATTTTTTCATAAAAAATTGACAAATTATATCAAAATTTTCCTATAAAAAATTCCGAATTTATGAAGTAGAGATTTTTTTTTTAGAGTTATAGAAAAAGAGAAAGCAAAATTTTTAATACAAACAACAATAAGTTCGCAAGTGAGTGAGAAAATATGTAAAGAATTTAAAAAAAAATTACATGAATATACTATAACACAATGCTCTCTTTTTTTCATGAACAATACACCACCACAAAAAGACATACGAATAAAGAATATCCATTGTGGCGTACGTTTTGCTCTTTTCTCTTGGAAACATCCTTTGCTGGAGCATTTTGGTCCTTGTTGTCATCGCTATTTTATTGTCATCTTTCCAGCTTGCTGCTGGCTTGAGAAACATGTACGGTCTTGCCGCAGCTTGTGCTCTAGCATTGTATTGTATTGAAATGCGAATGTTGAAAAGAATGCGCAATTCTGTAGAGAATGCAAAATGTACGAAAGCTCTTCAATGCATTAAATGCAAAATACTTACAATACTTATGGCAACGTCGTTGAAGGAGCTATTTTCGCATGAGATACTCTTTCTACAAAAAGTTTCTATTCACATGAGACAAAAATTAACTCGCAAGGAATTTTAGTATAACTCTTTTGTACACTTTAGCCAAAGACTTTTAAGACTTTTTGTAAATCAATTTCTTACGATTTTATTATAGCCATTTTCTATACTTTTACAATAAAATAAGAGAATTTATTTCCAGAAAGCAATCAACACACAATGAATTCGCCTTCGCCTGCCTTGTCTGAATTTTAGCACCTTGCAAAAAATGGAAATAAACGGCAATAATGAATAGTAACCACAAGGCCAAGAAAGCATGGTCCTATTCCCGGAGAAAGTCTTGGTAGATTATTTTTGTCGTTCTCCTGGGATGTATAATACAAATAAAACTTTGTACTTGTATCAAAGTACTTCGACGCGAAACAAAGTAAAGTATGGCCAAAAAGAAAACACGAGTATAGTACTATCGCATCGAAAAAAGGCAATCTTTATGGTTATCACACCAAGAGACTCATGGACATTTGCTATGAATTCATTCTGATAAATCCTGCCGCACTCTTTGACTCCCAAGGAGGAGGATTCCTCAAAAGTAGGAGGATCTCAGCAACTCCGTTTCATAAGAGAGAAAGAAAGAAAAAAAGGGAAAACAAAAGGTAAAAAAATATTTTAAAAATTGTGAACATTTGTTGAAGGTAAGAGAAAAATGTACAAAGCTGTTACTTTTTCCTCCGGAAAACGCAATCGAAATAGTGCAATAACTTTAAGGTAAATGAGATTTTAATTAATTTTTTGCGTTCTTAGATAATTTTCCTACTCTTTTTTTCTTAGATAATCTCTTTTATATACTCTTTTTTGTTTTTTTGTTAAGGATAGCTAACATTTAATGATTTTGCATGCCGCTTAATAAATTGCAGGAGATTGAAATGAAGCCGATGAAAGGTTGAGCGGTTGAGTATATAAATAAAAAAAAAAAAATCGAGGCGATTCAAGGAAATTTTATCATGTCTCTTTTATCATGGCTGATGATGAATATTTCATTAAAGCAAAATTTAATCAGAACTCTAAAGAAATATTGGATTCTATGACACAATAAATCTTAGAGGCTGCAAGAAATTATCAGACTTTTGAAAAAAAAGTCTACCATCATAGTCTTCATAGTGATCTACGAGTACTTCTAAAAAAAAAAAGCTCTGCTTCAATTTATCAAAAAAAAATATTTTCTCTCGTTCTTGTTTTAATTTCTTCCTGATGAACCTTTGTGTAATCTATGAATACATAAAATTATATTATAGAATTAAAACATAGCATTTTTTATTTATTTTGCTATATTAAAAAACTTGTATACATATTTTACTAACTATTATTTACGTCTATTATTATAGCATTATTTTTTCCAATAGATATTATACGTAGGTAATTAATAATAAATTAGTAATAAATAAATAAGAAAAATTTAATTTGGCAATTTTTTTGCAATTTCTTTTCTACGCCTTGTCTCTGAAGGCTAACTTAACGAATTCTGAAAATATTTCGAATTTTGAATAATTATTTATTATGAATATATTTCATCACATATCATTATTATGATATATTTATATTTCATCACATTTTAGTATATATTAATTATTAATGTAGTGCACGTATGGATGTAAATATGTACAATACATACATTAACTTATACATATATACATATATTACATTACATTCAGTTATTATTAATTAAATATTCTATTAATATTCAAAGAACGTATCTAAAGTAAAAAAACCACAACAGAGCAAAACGATGACGATGATTATGAAAACAAACAACAACACCATTAACTATCATTCCCAAAATCATCACAACGCTCCACGTTGTCTAACGCCCGGGCCTCTGCTTGCTCTCACTCTGCTGGCGACCGGTCCATCAATCAGCCTCGATGAGAACGGAATGATTCTGAAGGAAAGAGTCTGATGCAGCAATAAGGCTGCGATTGTTATCATTAATTATGCAATATATTTACGTGTTATGATTATTAATTGCTAAAATTGAATATTGTCTAACAAATTATTGAATTTCAGGGCACTTTATCTTACTCTGCTTCAACTTTCAAGGGTCACAACAGCTTGGCTTCAGCATCATTGTGGCGGTTTGTTGGTGAGATACAAACCAACAGTCGGTATATATACTGAAAATATATACTGAAATATATACTGAAAATATGGCGCGCGAAAATAAAAATTTAATTATATTTTACTTTCATATTTTAACTTTTTTTTATACATATATTTTATTTTCGCCAGAAATTATGTTTCGAGTTATGATTATCGCTAAAGTGTATCAGGTGTTTGTTGACAATAAAAAGCCAACAAAAACAACAACATTAAAAAAATCTGTAAATAAATTGCAGACTTACGAAGTCTGTTGATGATGATGATGATTTTTTATACGTATTTTTTATGCTTTTTTGAGCAAAATTTTTTAGATTTTTTCGTAAAAACTGGAAACACTTTAAGCTTAATACAGAAAATAAATTAAATTTTCAAAAAAAAAATAATAATATTAGGTTTATAAGTGAATAAGTGCTTTCTTTTCGAACTGGCAAACATATTATACAATATTTTATTAAGTTTACGTTTTCGATTTTAAATACGATAGATCGAATTTAGAGCCTCAAAAAGGCCGAAAAGTATACATAAACTTTGGAGTAATCCTTCTCAAGTGACAATATCAGTGATAATACAGTGTCAACAGTTATTAATTTTTGGTCCTTCTGGTATATGTATATTAAGGAGGCCAAAATACACGACAAAGAACGAAATCAAGCAAACAATTTAAAATTCAGGCAACAAAACCACCCCAGAGCCACCCAAAATGACCCTTCACAAATAAAATAATTGGCGAAGGGTTAATGATGTTCAGCCGCAGACAAAACCAGCAACGGACAAAAAGAAAAGTAAGGCTTTGAGAAGAGTTTTCAACAAGAGATTAATTAAAAAGGATAATGGTAAAAGTTTAAGGCTGTAAATTAAAATTTTCAAGCATTAAGTAAATCTTCATCAATCATTTGATATTAAAAAAAAACCACAACTCACTCAAAAATAAAAAAGAAACGATGAACAGCAAGAACTCAAAAAAGAAGAATGAGACAGTAAAAATTAATTAATTTTTAAAAGTTTAAAAAAGTAAGGAATTAAAAATAAATAATAGCATAACATAAACAAACGAATAATCTGTCGAGTAATCTGTCGCTTTAAAGGAATACTCCTTAACATGCAATGGTAAATGGTATGCTCTTCAGCAGACAAAAGACTCAAGGAAATGGTTTTTATAGAAATAAAATCCCAATCAAGAAAATCACTGCAGCAGCATTACCGTTACATGAACCGAATTAAAAATGCTTCGGATTTCCACACTATAAGTAAACTTTTTTGGTTTAATCGAATCAATACCTTAATTATTTATATATTAAAAAAGTCGTTTGACAAAATATTTTACTTTTCTACTTTTAATAATTTCATTAACTGTTCCATGGATGGAACAAAAAAAAAGCTGTTTATTGAAAAAAGCTGATAAAATGCATAATAAAAATGGAGCTTATGTTTTTATTATTAAAATAAATGCAATTTTTCAACCAGCGTGAGTAGAAATATTAATTAAATTAACATACAAAAGCAGTTATCGTTTTTTATGGACAAAGATAAAAAATCATTGAGGCTTTGAAAAATAACTGCATTTAACAAATCTGTGATAATTGCACAAGTTAACAGAATTTGTATAATTTATTAAAAAACGGATAAAATATTTTTACGCTACTTTATGAAAAGTTCTTTTATTTAAAACAGAAGAAAAAATATTTTTTATATTATGTATTGTACGAATATATTATTCTAATAATATTTTTTTATCATCATTTATTGTTAAAAATAATATTTTTTTTTGTTTCATTATAAAAAATGTGATTTACTGATTAATTTTTTTAAATCGAAAAACATTTACATACAACGTACTAAGAAGCTAGCTCTTTTATAGCGTAATTAAAGGAGAGAGGACATGACATTTTTCAAAAACTTCTTATTTTATTTAATTTTTATATTTTTCTTACTTTATTTTATTTTATTTTTAAGTATTAATGGAAGTAATCAAAAGTCCATGACGAAAACGTATACTATGGAGCTCTTATGGAGGCTGTAATATAAGCCTTTGAAGAATTCGTAAGTAATTTTTATGTACTTTCTTCCATTACAATCTGGCAGAGTCGGTTACAAATTTCCAAAATCCAAAAAAAACGTGTTGATCTCATTGGTCAAAAGCCATCATCGGTTGGTCGATCCATCGATAATAATCACGAATGGTAAAAACATTTCTTTCATGATTCAGGAAATTCGAAAAATTTTCGAAAAAGAGAAATATTAAAAATGGAATTCTCTTGAAAACAGAAAGATAATTATGCCAAATATATGTATATTGTTTAGCGTTCTTCCAAAATAATAACGTTTTATGTATGCTTTTGTCATTCAAAATGGAAAACCTTTTTGTTTCAACATTTTTATACGTTTGAAACCTTTTCCGTCCGCATGAAATTTTTGAGAACTTTATAGAACTGTAATAACCTTCGGACATAAAAAAGATTTCTTCATGGTGAATACCATGATTTTACAGTGGAGCCAAATTTGGTTCAATTGACAAATCGTTTGTATGAAAAGTTGACAGTATTAAAAATATTGATATTTTTTTACTATCATTGGAGTTACTTTAGAATATTCGGACTATCCATAATGCTCTTTTAACCTACGACAAGAATAACTTTGAAGCAACAATATATCTTTTGTTTAAATTTCAAAATTACTAACTTTCTATTACTTTATTTTATCTGCTCATCATCCGTAAATGTTTTTCATTATCAATAATCTTTTTGTACTGAAGACCATACATGTATGTCTGTTCCACAATAAACTCATATCTGCACACAAAAACGTTTTTTATAAACTCTTCATATTTGCTTATCTCGAATATATTATATTTAATCCCTGAACTAATACATTGCTGTTGTTGTTGCTGTTGCTCTTTGCATTCAATTTTGTACACAATTTTTTGTATCTCCAAAAGGACACCATCCGTACGAACATTCTTCATCTCGGCCCTTTGTCTCATTGTCCCGGAGTCCCTTGATGGTGGCCTGGAACAGAGCAACAGAGGCGCCGGAGGTGATGGTGGGATAGAGCTAGATGGTCTGTTTGGCCTTGTAGAGTGCAAACAATTTATTTTGAATGTAAATATTTTCTCTTATTTACAGCTGCACATTTTTGCGAAATAGTTTCATAAAATATGTATGGAAAAAAAACTTGTCGGTCCCTCGGTATTGGAAAAGCAGAATATTTTGAAATGATAGAAATTTTAGTGTTTTAATTTCGGTTTAGAGTGTTTTAAAGAATAATCAGTCAAATGGAATGACAGCGCAAACAGAAACCAAAAAGCAATCGAAGTAATCTATACTGCTGCAATTTTAGTAATGGTATACATGGCATACCACAATGGTATACATCGACGATGGTATACATCAACTAAACTAAGTAAATAGTATGCATAATTTGGATTTTTTCAGAGAATCAATCAACATTCATTCCTTCCTTTCTGTCTTTTTTTTTTCTCCGTAGAGAAGACCCATTTCTACTTCATGTAAATCGACTCAATTCGATTTCATGTCCAAACATTTTTCTCGCCAATTCTCGTCCTCGGTTTCCGGGTATCCTTGTTGATGCTAGATTGCTGGCTCCAGCATTCGCCAGGAAATAAGTTCATCAAGTAATGAACATGGACAGAGTAGAGGCACCGAACAACGACGGAAAGCGGAAGCAATCAGCGCCATTAAAATGAATGATTGTGGAAAAGAGAGGGAGAAAACGATAGTATCGATGGCGTCTATGGTGGCGAACAAAACGCGAGATAGACATAAGAGACGTTGGTGCCATCATGCTGGAGTGTGGGTGATGATACCACAACTTCGCCTGGCAGCAACTGAATGTAAATATTATTGAATGGAAGTGGTCGTCCTGCGGTTTGACAATCTCTATATTTCAAAAGCTTCGCCTTTAATAGAGGCTCTCTATTGCTCTAGTCCAGTGTTTGTAATTCTCTTTCAAGTGATTTCCAAATTGATGACATAAAATAAGCACGATCAGGTCGTTAGCCTTGTGTTGCTATAACGACGTTTAACGTTACGTTGTTAGCGTAGCAAGAGAAATATTCAAATTACAGAAACAGTGGCTTTTAAAAAGCTTCTCTGCTTTTAAAATACAGCTTTTAAAAAGCCTAAGGCGAACTCGAAGTAAGTTCGTAAGAACTTGTTGCAACGATTAAGTAATGAGTATGGATAATGAAAAGAAAACAATGAAAGAATTATGACGGCACACAAAGAATATTAAAAGCAAGTATAAGAATAATTTTAAAATGGTCTTAATTGAGTCGTTAACTATAAACTCTTCCCCAAAAAATGTACCCTAATGCTTCTTAACAAATATTTAAGAAAAAGTCTCACGTTCTTTCATCTCAACAATTTTTCAAATTTAATACTAACATTATTTTTAATAGACATAAATTTTCTATTAATTCTAATATGTACTAACAATTGTCTTCTTTAATTTTTTAAATAATATTTTGTACTCCAAGCTAATTAGAATTAATGTTAGTAAGACTGGTTTTTTTATTTATATTCATTATCCACCATTTCCTTAAAAAAAGTTGCTGAATTCTGAATTAGAGTTCTAAAAAATTAAATTTAAACTATGTTATACTTAGTGTACTCTAATCGTTAATAGAGACAGTTTTTGGAATCGGTGTAAATTTTGAATTTCGAAATTTAGCGAAAGTGTTGCGTGATTGTTATACAATATTTGAATCTTATTAGAAACACCAACGGAGCAATTAACTTTTTTTGAGCGCGTAACACGATAGCACTTGCCAGGAATGTTAACAAGTTTCGCGAACTTTGCATAGAATTTCTTCGAAATACACAATGACTTTAATTGCCAAAAGACAAGGAAGGAATAGAAGCAATTCAAGCCAGTCGACGAAGTCAGTGTATTCAGCTCATTTCAAAACTAAAATGAAGCTAAGCTCAAATAGAATTTTAGATTATTTGATGGGTCAAATAAGAGAATGGAAATAGTTAATATGGCTGAATAGGTTCGTAATTCTTCAGTTTTACAGCAGTTATTTGAGATAAATTAACCATTCCAGCTTAAAATTACTTTTTTCTCCCTCTTTCCGCACAATCTCTTACATCTTAACATGATCTTCTCTATTGTTTTAAGTCTTATATCAGTTTCGATAAATTAAAATTTATGAGTATAAATGAAATGAATAATTGAAACTGTAGCAATGATTACATACTTGAGGAGCATACAATACGAGATCTAATTTGATTAACACATTTACACACAATACCTGTACTTTCGTGTAATTCCTGCGTGTGCATGCGTATGTTATGTTTGTTGCTAACGCTTAAAAGCGTTGAGCCGAAGGCGTTCACAGCTGAGAGTATGTGTAAGATTTATGGATACTCAGAGGTATCAAAATATTTTAATTGATATTAAATCAACAAGACAGTTCATTCGTTGTCTTTCTCAAAACGGACACTTTCGAGCGAGCGATTCTCTTTGAATTAAGCTCTCTAGAGTACGGAATATTCATTATGCATGAAATTACGAATGAGCTGAGACGTTAGAACATTGAATATTGAAAATTAGATAATTGAATATTGAAAATTGCATTTACAAAATTCAAATTAAACTATTTCATTTTTAATACTATTTCAATTTACTACATTTTGCAAGTAAAAATCTTAGTAAGCATCATTAATAAAAAATATGGTTGGCCTGAAAACGGGGCAGGTTCTAGTGGTTTCCACTAGACTTCGTGACTTTTTGAGGAAATTATTAAAAAATACTCTATAATCAAAATCAGTGGATTACGTATAACAGTCTAAGGAGAAAACTGAATAAAGACTATCAAATGTGTAATTATTGAAGAATGAATTTTTGCTTCATAATCATTTTCGCTAAATTTCGTTTAACTAAAAGGCGTTAACTCTACCCACTTTTCCTTCAAAAAAAAATTAATTAATTTCGCGGTTTCAAATCCACACGAAACTTTGTCACCGTAAAGAATTAATTCGTTTTTCTTTCAGAAGCTGTTAATGAGCGCCAGCAAAATTAATTGAAGGAAATTGACGATGTGGTTGCTGTTGTGAAAGAAATTGCAAAATTTCTTAGTTCACGGTGCCGATAACGAGATGACGATGACAGGAACGATGATAGGAACGAGGAACGAGGCTACACTGATTTATGTCGTAACGCATGTCAAAAACATGAAGAAGTTTCAAGAGAATTTCAAGAAATTCCTTACGCACAACGATTGAGTGACTTAAGTAATTAAAATTATCACTTCAAACTATGAGAAAATAGCCAAATTAATTGAAAAGTTTCGATAAAACCTAGTCGGAGATATACTAGAGAGAAAAGCATTGAATTATAAAAGTTTGAGTAATAGATGGCGTATATGTATATTTTCAATAAAATTTCTCCTGTGCGCATTTCTAGAGGAGAATTTTTTGTTTCGCGGCCAGTGACTGTCTTTATAAATGCCGAAATATCTCGTTCTTCTACTTCAAGCTGGAAACCTTAAAGTTTTCTATGCTATAGAAATCGGTTACTTAACTCAAAACAGTTTTAACGTCATTCACAGGAAAGAATAGATTGTTGGAATATACATAGATAGGTGCATTTACTCAGAGCATCGAAATGCTTGGTCAGCATTACGTCTATTCCTTTATTGCTTCTCCATTCGGCATTTATTCAACTCAAAAATCATCCAGTTCAGCAGTTCTGGCTCCATTAAGAATTTGATTCTTTTTATAAGCTTATCCCCTTCGCAATGGCATTATTGAGGGAAATTTTTTATATATATATTTGTTAAATATTCTTATGTATTTTCGTTTTTTTTTTTTGATTTAAAAATTTATCATTCGCTGCACGCAGACTGCACGGATGCTGATGCATCACGTTAGAGCTAACGTTTGCAACTTTCTCGAAGAAACTTTGTAAATACATAAAAGTTTGTGCAGTTGAAAAAGTTTTCATTGAAGCACGAAGACAGATTTTCCACAGCATACTTCTTCGCATTGCCAACCAGTTTCGAATATGTGGTTAGTTGGTTCGTAGGTGCCTGTGGACTCTATGGCGGCAATGTTACATGAAGAGAGAGAGAGAGCGCCATTACCACTCTATAAACTTCGATGTAGAACTCGAATCAACCAACCCAACCAAAACCAAAAAGTAATCTTGAACAAATGAATTAATGCGGTGAGTATCAATCGATTGAATGGAAAGTGGATAGAATAAATAAATGTTTCTGTGTATGAGTTTTCAATGAATACATGAAATGCAATACTATCAGTTAATTAAACTCCAACAATGCGCTTGTAATCAACAACTACAACAAATGAAAAGTTACACAAACTCTTTACTTCCGACTTTATTCCGAATAACTCTATAGAGTATCGTTATAAACTCATCTACCACTAGGAAAAGTTATAACTTCTCAATACGCTTCAATTTCATTGATTTAAAGTATTCCGTGTAAATAGAGATGAGTAGAGAAGTTCTATTTTTGTCTTCAATTCAAATGCAAGGAAATTTTAAATAACGAAATATAACAGAAGCTTCTGTTCTGCCATTCGTAAAGTAAGCACTTTATTTTCAATTGATTTGTTATCTATAATGTAATATTATGATTTAGTGTAACATACTATGGTTTATCTAATACAAAAGAAACATATCGAATATGAAAGAGAAAGTAATCAAGAAATACAATTCGATTTTGCAAAAGTTTTGATGCATAAATGTGCAAAGAGATAAATATTAGAGAAATGAAAGTAATAGACAATAGACAAGTATAAATTTAAAGGACTTAAAAATGTTAATTGACTTTGTAAATATTTGCAAAAATTTACAGCTTTTAAAGTTATATGAAATTGCTGCGATTATTTGATAAAAATATTTTATTTTATCATATTTTATTAATATTTATTTATAATATTTTATAAAGAATATGATTCTGCTTAGAATTAACGGGAAAAATATTTTGTTTATGGTTTTCAGAAGCCGCTTTATTTATACGTTTTGTTATTAATTGATGCTTTTTTTGTGAAATTTTCTCTTAAAATTACTAAATCCACTACATAAGAGTATATTATTGTATATATATATGTATATATATATATATATATATATATTATTATACTTCTATAAATATTTTTTTTGCACTCAAAATCGCATGCGTAGCAGCAGATTGTTATGAGAAAAAGAAGAAGAAGAAGAAGAAAAAGCAGGCACATTGGGAGGCAGGTTGCTCTATTGTGCCTTAAATAAAATAAAACAAGAATTCTATAAAACAGACCACAAAAAAAATTCTTCCAGCACGCTTAATTCTAACGAATGCAGATAAAATGAATGAAAAACAGAAAAACAGCAGCAGCAGCAACAACCACAACGACGACGAGACGAAACGTGGTAGCAATACGAATGAATGAAGTTGGTCCAAAGCGAAAATTGCAGACATTCAACTCGGATGACATGTACATACACAATTATCTCTTTTTGAGCTGAATTAAATTACATCTTTTGAAGTAAAGCATACCACCATTATCATCATCATCATCATCATCATCATTATCAGTACCATTGTTGTTGTCGTTAGCATCATCCTTATCATCATCATCAGCACCATATTTCTCAACATAAATACCTTCCAACAACGTCCTCTTGGTCACCATTCTTGCCTTCAAATTTGAGCCGCGTCTGCATCATCATCATCATTCATTCACCCTCGTCATCAGTATAAAGACCACTTTTATCATGCATCTCGTTATGCATGACGAAACAGATTTTGAAATAATATTACATACATCATATCATATAATATTAATTATTATGAAAAATATCAGTCTAATGAACTTTTTATCTTTAGATGACGGATGAAAAAAAAAAAGTTTCTTTTTGAAAATAGACAATGTTTTCATTTTTTCTAATGAAAGTGTTCATGAAGTGTAACAGACTGTGCATGAAGTCATTGAAGTTAAATGCAAACGAAATCCTGGATTTATCTAAATCCGTGATATGTAAAAACCATATAAGACTTTTAAAAAAAATAGAGATTATCTGCTTCATAAAATAAAACAATAACAACGTTCAAGTCGAAAAGCTTTCGACGGTGCTCATTCGAAAAAAAACAACGCACAAAAGTATGCAATACAGAAAAAGAAGTTTGTGTAAAATGAAACACGCGCTAACAACCGACAGATGGTGCTTAACGACATATGGTGATAGAGATTTCAAAATTCAAATAAATACAAATGAAATGAAACTCGTAACTTTTTCTATTTTTTTTATGTCCGAAATTTTTTCCGAAATTTTTAAAATTTATTTTCTAACTAATTATATAAAATATATAATTTTTAATTTTGTGTTGAACTTAAGTTTATAGTGAATGGAAAAAAATACAAAGCCATCAAAACGATTTTTAAAAAATATTAAAATTAATTTAAAAGATATTAAAATTAATTTTTTCAAATACCCATTAAAAAAAATTAAGCAATATTTTTAATTTTTATGGGTTTTTTTTTGTACTAGCCATTAATAAGTGCCTGCCTCTTTTTATGGCCATTGTACAATGCAAATTTGTGGCTTTTCACTAAACCTACTCAATAGAGCAATTTTTTATTAAATTTTACTCCTATTACTTTTCGAATAAAATTTGTGTAAGTATTTTTTTATGTAAATCCAATGTTATAGAAAAAAAAACACAAGCACCTTTTCAGCACCTTTCATTCTTTTTTGAGAGTTTTTAAATAATAACGCCCTCAATTAATTCGAATAAACAGATTTTATTTAATTAAAATTGTTTGCTTTGCATTGACAAATAACAATTAAATATTCATAGCATCGGTTAAATCTTATTTTGTTGTTTTTATTTCATTTTCGCAGCATAAAATATTAAATAGTAAAAATATAAAAAATAGTAAAAATATTAAAAAATCACTTAAAAATATTTCACTTATCTTCAAGAGAAATTAAAACGGAACACAAAATAACATCGAAGTAGTAAAGGTTGACAAACGTTTTCTTTTTTTATGCGGCTATAGCTACTATTTGTATTTGTGAGTATGAGTGGGTGTGTGTGTGTGAGTCGGTGTATATGTACGATATATAGGTCAACATTCAGATTTTAATCAAAAATATTACATACATGTACATACTATATATACAATACATACATATATAAATAGTATATATATAATATCATTAACGTCTGCTTAATATCATTTCATTTGCTTTTTAATTCGTCCTTCTTTCTTTCCTCCCGCGATTCTTCCTCATTCTTCATTTCGCATCACGGCTCATTACAACAACAATAAGTTAGTACTCCTGGATGGCGATAGTAAATGGGTCTGAGATACTCAGCAAATCGGTCGCTTAAAATCTAAACTGTCCCTTCTTGCCTCGCTCGTTGTGGTACACACGGAGTGGCGAATAGTTTGCGGTGCCGTTCAGTGCCGGACCAGCCCCGTTGGTGGCGCCCACACCGTTACCGTTGCCACTGCCGCCAGTGCTGCCGTTTGCTCCGCCGGCGCCGGCAAGCGTTTGCGATGCCGAAGCGGAAAACATCTCGTCGGCTGGCTGCGGTTGAGCAGCGCAGCGTGGCGCCAAAATTAAGTTGTAGATGATGAAGTAGACCAGCGCAATGATGCAGGCCACAACCGCCAGCCACTGGTGTATGGTTGGTGCGTCCAAATTGGGTAGCTTTTCATCACGCGCCAAACCGATGAGAGCGCCACAGCCTTTGCCTGTGCGTGGAAGGGACGCAAAAGAGGAGGAAAATTAAATTATTCAACGGTGCTTTAGTGCAGTGAAAAACCTAAGCGAATATCGCAACCTACCGATTCCGAAGAAGGCCAGAACGCCTATGGCTTGTCCGGTGGCTGTCAATTTCCTCGGCATGGCATGACGCATGTACAGTATAATCGTTATCCAGATGACGCCGATAATGACCGGCTCGATGGCCTCCATCACCACGGTCAACCACTCGGTGCCCTCGCTGCTGAGCGCCGTGAAGCGCACAATGAACACAGCAAAGCCCGCGATGAAGATGTTCGAGTGTCCGCAGTACTCGATGAAATTGTCCACGTTGAAGAACAGCACCAGCACGAGCAGTAGACCGGCATACGTGACGGCATATGAATCGGTGAAGGTCCACTTCAGGAAGCTGTGGATGGTGCTCCAGAACATGCCGAACAACACCGCTACGAGGCTGAGGATGATGATTTCGGGGCTGTAGCGGCGTATGGCCGACATCGGATAGACAAGCATGCCGGTCTTGGTGTGCCACCACCACTCGGGCGGACTGAGCGGCATGTGGGTGGAGAGCAAGAGAACGAGTGCGGCCACCACGAAACAAACAATGACCAGGATCAGCGCTACGAGGGCGGCATCGTGCTGGGTCTCCTCGGCGAAGAAGAACAGATCCAGCGGTGAGAAGAGCAGCACGAAGCCAATGGCGCCCCAGACGTACTGGCGACAGACCTCGCCGCGTCCCTCGGAGGTCTCGCGCACAGCAACGACGATGGCAGTGTTCAGCAGGGTGAGGGCGGCCAGGGGGAAGATGTCGCCGAGCAGGCGGATGACGGTGTAGCCAACAAGGGTGGTTTCTAGGTCGCCGGTAGTCTGGAAAAAGAAAAGAAAAGAGACGTGAGCAGAAAAGAAAACAGTCGAGAGGTTTTAGAGAGTATCTTCCGGCTTAACCGTGCGTCCGCCAGCTCGCCTTTGAACACTGGCTGCCGACCGGCAGTTGACCCTTCGCAACTCACCCGAATGCACTGACTGTCGGCCAAGACGCTGCCCTTGCTGTCGTACGGATCGATCACTTGGCACTCGATCATCGGCTTGCAGTCGCTGCCGTTCTTCAGCTGAATCATGTAGTTGACCTGAAGGATGGGAATGTCGCACTGGAAGCCATCTGCAGCAGGACGAAAGGACGAACTATTATTACTAGAACTAGGCTCATGCCCCCTCATCGCTCGCTCTCGGTCAGCGACTTACCCAAAGGATAATTGCACCACTCGGCGCTGTGGGTGTCATTCTCCAGGTTGGTCGCGGCCCTCAGCACCGAATGCATCACGATGCTCGTGGTGTCGTTGGTGAACACGTGGCAGTTCTTCAGCTTGGGCGCTCCGTTTGCATCGTTTTCGGTGACGCATACGTGCGGCGGCTTAACGTACACCTTCGCCTTTGTCTGACGGGGCACGCGTGCGGCGCGCTTGTGGGCATGTGCGGCCACCTCAGCACTCAGTAGCTCACCGCCTCCCAGCTCCGCCGAAAGCTCTCCACCTTTCGCGGCGGCGGCACGCTTCAAACGCAAGCTCTCCGTAACCGCACCGGCTGAATCGTCTTCGTAATCGAACTCCGAGCTATGTTCCGTGGAAGGCGACGGCGTCGGCACATTCTCCAGCCAGGGCTTGTAGAGCGCCTCATATTGCGTGGGATCCTGGCAGGTGTAGGTGCAGCGACTCAAGTTGACATTGCCGGTTTTCTCCTTCCAATTGTGGCAGGCGGCCTCCTCCGAACAGCGCTCCTGGAAGATGATGGCACCTTTGGCGTCGCAGCCAAAGCTCACGAGCGGGCGTCGAGCCTCCTCGCGATGTACTTCCGGAATGGCAAAGAGGCAGGCATAAACAATGGCGGATAGGAGAAGGAAAATGGCGGTGAGAACACGCAGCATCAGTCCGAAGTTGTTGGCGTTCTTGGCGGCGAGTCGATCGGCCAAGGGGCCGGCAATCAAGGGACCCAAGATCGAGACGAAGGGGGCGATAATGCTGATGTTGCGATACTCGACGAAATTTAAGCCCAGCAGCAACGGCTTAGTGGCGTGCAGAACATGAAGAGCGGTAATACCTGTTGGAACGTTTGTAGTAAATATTATTAAGGCTAGACAGCGAGGGGTCGTGACCCCGCCCCCTCGAGGTTTTCACTTACCACTAATCACAAAGAATACCACGACCTTAAGCGATATCAAGCTTTTGTTGATGCGCGGCTTGAAGCGCGTGTCCCGCATAATGAGAGTGTTGGTGGTTCGGCTGGTTTGATGGAGGAGTATTGTGATGCTAACGCCACTCTCTCTCTCTCTTCCGCTCTCTCGTTATTTATATTTCCTCACTCTTCGGCGAGTTCAGTAAAAAAAAGTGTAGCTTTTCTCTCTAATGGACTAAGTAACCACTGGCAGGATTCGTTAACAATATTCGAGTTAAATTAAGTCAGTTGGGACGTTGGGACATCACGAAGTTACACGTGAGTCATTTCTACGATTCGTTGGTTCTTTGGTTGATTGATTGATTGAAAACCAAGTCAAACTGTAAAGAAAACAAAGGACAAAATCTTTTTAGAAACAAACTGAGATGAAATTGTAAAATAGTGAAAGCCTTTTGGCACCAGATTTTCTCAATTATAGCAAAACTTTGCAGCAGATTTTAAAAAGACCACCTTTTTTCTCTAAAATAAAAACTATATTAATAACAATCTTTAAGAGAAAATCTTGCTTTTTTTTATGCTCAAGAGTTTAACCATTAAGAGGACGGCTTCGGCCGTGATAAATATCTGTTTAAAGCAATTAATGATGATCATTGCGTTTCCACAAAATCCTATTAAGCATCTTAAAGTGGACTGGACTTTTTTGCTGGAATGCTGGCTTTTAAATTGTTGAAAAGTGGCTGCGCCGCAGCATTCTGCAGACGCCCACGCCCGTCAAAGCAATGTTAAGGCGACAACTGCTACCGCTTCATTATTATTAATGATGTTTTTTAGCGATTCTGATATTCACTTCGGTGCACGGCACTGATGAGATGGCAACGGCGGAGGCGGTTCGTATGAAAAATGCATAAAAATATTTGCAAATGTTCTGAATGTGCTGAGTTGATTATAATCAACGCTTGTCGTTGCAAACGCACAATATAAAATTAAATTTAAATACATAAATTAATAATTAAAGCAATGCACCGAGAAGCACAATCTGAGCGACAGAGCGTCAACAGCAAGAACTTATGCATAGCTACAGTTAATATAAAACGACAACAACAACAATAACGATGATGCTCATTTATTTGTATGTATTTGTGCCTCACTGCTTTATTATTCGTTAACTGTGTGGGTGCGTTTGTATGTGTGTACATTAATGTTGACGTGTCAAAATGTCTCTGTACAATCATTATTACAATAATTGAGGTTATTTCTTTTTATTGATGTTGTTGTTGTTGTTGTTGTTGTACTGTAATTGCAATTGTTATTCTATTCAAAACACGCACACACACTGTAAAACACCCACAAGTTATTACATGTACACACTCATACAAAACCTTCGCCAAAAAACACAATCACACTTACACGGAAAAACAAATTTTGTTACACTTTTATACAAAAATTTAAAAAATTAATAAATTCTGTAATAAATTCTAAATACCAGCAAATTAATAAAATTTAAAAAATTAGGTTTTCGATTTGAAAAAAAACTTCCATAAGTCTATTTTTCATAACTTTATATAAACGATCGCTCTTGGTGAAACCCCCCGAAATCTAATAAGAATAATTACTCTTTCTCGCATTTATAAAATTTCATATTGTTTTTGGACACTTGAAATTTTTATACCTTACATCCCTCTAGCGATATAAACCTTACCTTTTCAAAATGTATTTTTATTAGCTCTCTGAAGCCGAAATTTTGATATAAATATTATCTCTTTCAAATAATAAAAATCCTTAAAAGTCACACTTATATTTATACATTAATAAATAGAAATCATTTTCATAAATATTTATTTATATATTTATTAAATATTAGGGGAAAAATAACCGCCTAATGAATAAATTATGGGCGAAAACAAACATTTTCTTATTTTATATTTTACAATAAGATATTTTGAAGATTTCAATTTAAATTTTAGAAATCCTAATAAATATTTTTTTTTAAATAAATAATTAATTATTAGTTCAGTATAATTCATTATTAGTTTATTATGTAGCTACTTGTTATGAATTATTTTTAATACTTATTAAATTACAATCATAGTGCCTTTTTCTCAGTGCATCATCGGTTAATGTTGCACTGAACGTGCTTCAAGGTTTTGAATTTTGATGATTTTTTGCTGCTACTGATTAAATTAAACGATATTGTTATTATTGTTGGTGCTGCTCTGTGGCGGCGGCTATTGGTTGGTTAAGAAGAACAAGAGAACGGGATGACAACGAGGACGAGAAGAATGAGCAGCGAAAAAAAAAAATATAAGACTTGAGTGAATTTGAAAGGAAATGCACAAAGTTTCATTCAAGCTACTCAAGAAACCTTGAAGCCAACACCAATTGAGCAAGTTTTATATAAAAAAAAAACCTTTGAAAAATCTGTAGATTTCATTAATTCTGTGTTTGATTTCATTCCACGAAATAAATTTCGAATTTCTTAAACAAATCATATTACAAAAAATCTTCTATTACAAAAAATTAAATGTTAATAATAAATAAATAAACGGACCGTTCATTTTGAAAATGCAGTAAGCCCATTTTTTTTTATTTCGAGGATAATAACTAATTTAAATTTCGAATTCTTAGGTATAAGAAAATTTTGTTTTATTAAAATTGTATAGATTTTGAAAAGATTGTTCTTTAACCGTAGACCGAGCCTTAAAAAAAATTGAGAATCCTATCCTTGTATCATTTTTGATACATAGTATATCAAAAGTATATAAAAATAGTATATACATATTAATTTTTATAATAAATTCTTTGCTCAATCTTTATTTCGTAAATTGAATGAAAATAAAAATATTATACCAGAATAAAAGTAATCTCATATTTAACACCATTTTTTCATAAAGTCGACTTACACCACTGTGAAAATAATTGGTCCGTTTATTTTAAAAAAATTTAATGTTTTTTTTTAAATTTTCTTTTGCATTTTTCCTTTTTTTTATCTTTCTTTTATCTAAATCTATCTTTTTTTTATCTAAAAAAACAAGGCAAGGCTTCCGTGAGTCTCTAGCATCATTTCTTTTTTACGTTACTTTCTGCAACCGCAGACGATAAGAAACCTTGAAACATAGAAAACCTGCTTTTATCAATCTTCGCTGCTGCATCATCGTTTCATTGTTTCATTGTGGACCAACAGCGGCGGTCCAAAACAACAATAAAACAATAACAATAAAGTCAGCATCAGCATCAGAGCATCATATATAATGAAGTTAAAAAAGGGATTCTTTTCACGAAAAAGAAGAAAGAAAAAAAGTTGCAAAAAAGCTAACTGGTTTATCTCTGTCTGACTCTTGTCTCATTTGTCCCAGCGTCTGCTTAACCGTCTCCTGAACTATCTCAGATTGTCTGCTCAACTCCATCTTTGTCGGTCTGCCAAACGTCATTCTCTTTTCCTCCGCATGATCATCATCATCATCGTCTACTTAAATGAACTGTTACAATAATTGTGTGGAAAATCAAGAAACTGCTTTTTTTCTTCATTCTCATTCAATTAAATTAAATATCTCTTTTAATTCAAACAAATTGTCGGCCGTTTCGGTCTTACAAGATGCGTTGATTTAAAGCGGTTGCTTGTCTGTCGGTGTGTCTGTCAATCTGTCTATCTGTGCGTATGTGGTCGTTTCTTCGTTCATTTGAGCGAAGTAATGTGGCCACTTGTGACTTGTGCCAACTTCATTATGACATTTCTCTGTAATAATAAATTGTATGTATGTACTTCCATTCAATTTATACACGTTGACAATGTAAATGTTTTTGATATTGATGTTGATGTTGCTGATGATCGACATGTTTGTGTATAGAGACAATGCCATGACCTCACTCACCAACAAGGTCAACAATCAATTGTTTATTGTTTTCGGTTGGTTGTTTATTTTTGTGTTTTTTTTCTTTTCTTGTGCTCAATCAATTTGCTCGGTTCATTCTGTTGTTGTTGCTATTGTTGTTATTTGTTGTCGTTGCAATACTTGCAGTAGAAGCTATTGCATTTTGTTGTTAATATTGAAAACATTTTACTAATTATCTTACATCATAACAGCATAAATTTTGAAAAAAAAAATTCTTTTATTGATTTAAATATTTTATTGATATTGATTTGTAATGAATTCGCTTTGTGACTTCATAACGATGAAATCATTATCAACAGCCAACAACTACTGAAATAACTAATTAAGGCATTAAAATTACAGTAAATTTTTATTAAAAAAAAATTAAAAAATTCAGAGAATGTTTTGCTTATGGATTTTTAACTTAATTTCACTTTCCTTAACGTGGTACACTTCTAGAGTTACAAAGAACCGGATTCAAACGAATCAATATCAATAAAATGTACTTTCTTTTGAAGATGAAACTGAAACTGAAACTGAAACTGAAACTGAGTGTGAAACTGAAACGACATGATGAGCAAACCACAGAAAAGAGAATCGGTAGGAAAAGAGCAGCAGGTAAATGAGTTATTTTTACACGGTTATCGCATGATCCATGATCGTCTGCTATAGTCATACTTAACATCATCGCCAACATCAATACTATCAATACCACGATCATGATCATGTACCATGATAATCTTCATAATCATGGTCTGTGTTTTAACAGTCGCTGTAAAATGCGGTAAAAAAATGTGATATTAAATGACAAATCGTGAATCGTAATCAAGAGTATAAGATTCACTGCCGCTGACGATCACCGAGTCACCTTTAAAAAGTGACGTAATAAGCTTTACCGGTTTCTGGAATGTTAGAAGAATATGATGGGCAAGAACATTAATTATTAATAAAAAAAAAAAAAGCTACAAACGATTTAACGTAGCAAGAATTTTGCATGTCGCTTGAAGAATTGTTACGCAATTATTGTTATAAGAATGTGCATAATTATTCGATTTTATCTTATATCTATTTGTTGTTGTTGTTCTTGTTGTTGCTATTCTTATTCTGCCTGTTAACATGTCTTTTCAAATTCGAACCGGTCTCTCCGTTTTTACTTGTTCGTATTCAAACGACTCTTTCTTTCGTTTAACAAAAAAACAACAGCCTCAATTGATTTATGATTTCTTACAGAATTGGGTAAAATATCACTTATGTGTGTGTGTTTTATTTTTGTCGTTACTTTTTACGTATTATTAGTTCTCATACTAAGTGTTCTTATGTGGCCTTTGCTTGCGTTCGGCTTGACTGACCTCACTCAGTTTTTTCAAGCGTTGCCATGCCATTTCCCTTTCAATTGCGGCTCGCAAGGTCTCTAAATGCTAATAATACTAACGTACCATCCGTTAATCATATGCGTAAGCTTTGGAAAAATAGAAGAAAAATATTAAATCGTTTCGAAAAAGTATTAAATTCATTTTATTTGCAAGTCCGTGCGATAAGTCGCGCGCGCTCAGCTTTTTCTCTGGTATGCCCAAATATTCTGGCAGCACGCTTATTATGCCTGGGCGTTTAGCGTTTAGCCGCTACCAACGTCTTTTATAAGCCGCCACGAATTTCAAGGCACGCTTGCAACGTCTCGTTTCTCATCGCGCGTCTCATTTTCTTTTAGCAGTACAATCCGTTCTTTTGCTATTTATGTATTGTTTTGTTTACTGTACAGTAAAAAAGAGTAAATTTACTTTGCAAAAAGCGTAAATTTCTTCGATTTTTTATGCTGCAGCTGTTTGTTTCTCAAATCGCGTGCAATGGATTCTCCTCTCTTACTCTCGTTAGTTTCTTCCATTATTCATGCATGTCGCGTAACCTTTTCTCTGGCAGTTTGAAAAATCCCAAGCGATTTTTTTTCTCTGCCATAACGTCCATTACCATTTATCCAACTGTTTGTGAGCTTGTCAAATCGCGTCGTTCCGCTTTTGCTCAACATTTGTTTTTATCCACTCTTCCTATGACTTCGTTACGGCGAATCGCGTACGCTATTTCTTTGACGCGTCGCCTGCATTGTGCCGCTTTGGTATTACTAAATTCATTTCTTCTAGTGTGAACGTTTTTTTCCTTTGTAAACATCGTTCGTTTGAACCGCGTGCAAGCGAACCGGTCTGCTTACAATGGCGGCTCCTTCTTACGATTTAGCATTTCAGTATTTAAATTCAAGGCGTGCAACTTTTTTGTTAACTTAGGAGTACCTTTTTCTGTTGGTTGCCCGGCGGTTTTTCCTGTTGAGCTCGAATCGAATTGAGTTCGAATCGAATTGAGTTCGTGCACGTTAATGATTTTGTGTCTCTTTTGTTTTGTTTTGCGTGCGTGACAGCAAACCATGGGTCAAGTTGGCACGTATATATGTACATACATATGTATGCCGCCGCTTACGAGTAAACACACAAACCAACAATTTTGTTTATACTTGTAATAAAAGAAAATCATTGTAAAAACCATTAACACTTAAGAAGCAGCCTTCAGGCAGCCGGAAGGTTTGTTATTACTTTTAAATAGACTTAGACAAAAAGGAAATACAGAAATATATTGAAATATTTTTAGATAAAGGCCACTGCAAGTTTTCGTAAAATAAAATAAGAAAAACTTAAATAAAATCTATAAAGTATTCAACGAAACTCCAAAGTTTAAAAACGTTCCGATTGATTTCAAGCCACTGTAAACATTATAATTAGAGCATATAATTGCAGCATATTATTTTTATCAACATGTTTAATGCTTTCATTGTTTTTGTTGTTATTGTTGTTTTTACTCTTGCATTTAATGTGACTACATGTAGCTACAAGAATTTGTGTCATTCAATTCAAATGAATTTGCGTCCGAGCAGAACAAGCTTGAACACAAAACCTACAAAAAATAAAATTTAAACTCATTCATCTTGAAAAGTAGGCATGTACGAATATGCCTAAGTACTCGTATTTCGCAATTACACAGAGTGTGCAACAACAACGCACGTGATTGTATCACAAAATCAGCCAAAAACCAATCTGATATTCTTATCAAGAATAACAAAATAATTCATACAAAGAACCAGAACTATCTGGAGAGCAAAAACAACAACAACTTCGCTCACTACAGCAACAACTTTTCTTAATGCATAGAAAGAATACTACAAGTATTGATCATTAAGTGCAACAAGTAAAGCGTAACATTCAGTTAATTTGTATGAATTTTGAAGCGCATTTTGAACATAAACAAAAACTATTCATTCATTGAACGCATACACTAAAGTAATTTAAAATAAAAAAAGAACAAGAACAAGACAAAAATATACTTTTAAAAAAAAAGGCACGTACAATAGTTCAGTTTGCTCTAATTCTTTGCGAGCGTGTTTGTTTGGTGCGTTTTGTTGCTTTTTTTTCTTCCTCTTCGTTGTTTGTTGTTATAGGAACAGCATAAAAACAAAGTGTTTTTTTGCACGCAACACTTGATGCGAAAATATTCGTAGCATGATGATGTCATTTTTATTTATTTAGCGAAAGTATTTAAAATTCATACTTTGGAAAATTATTTTTTTTAACCATCAAACAGCAAACGGATTATGACGCACCTGCCGCACCCACATCTGTCACAACGTCTAGTCGTCAGTAACGTTGTCATTGTTCGAATCGTTAACTTTCGACGTGCGCTGATAAAAAATAACACTACGATTAACTACGAGTACTTAACAAACAAAGAAAGAGTAAATAATTTACAATGAAACAGAAAACAGTTAGATTTTTTTGTGAGAAATATCTAGCAAACAAAAAACTACCTATACAGCTGGCTACCGATTTACGCGGCACTTTATTTGCACGTTTACGTTTTAGAACATTTACAAAATAGTAAGCGTTCCATTTGAACACGGAAAAGTCGTATAGGATTATCCAAAATAGACTATAGACTTTTTAGCCTTTTTTTTTTAATTACCAGGAGTTATCATAAATTATTATCTATGACAATTAATTATGTGTCAAAGGCAATATCTGCTAAATGACCAAAACCACGACCAGGATGTTTACAGACATAAATCCGATCAATATTTCCATTCGAGCGAGCAGTTTTTGATGTGCCAGACTTTGGTTTATCATGATTTATCATAACCTAAAGGAACATTTGGATAATCCTATATACTCGTATTTATTTTATTTTATTTTATTTTATTTTATTTTATTTTATTTTATTTTATTTTATTTTATTTTGTTTTATTTTATTTTATTTTATTTTATTTTATTTTATTTTATTTTATTTTATTTTATTTTATTTTATTTTATTTTATTTTATTTCATTTTATTTTATTTTATTTTATTTTATTTTATTTTATTTTATTTTATTTTATTTTATTTTATTTTATTTTATTTTATTTTATTTTATTTTATTTTATTTTATTTTATTTTATTTTATTTTATTTTATTTTATTTTATTTTATTTTATTTTATTTTATTTTATTTTATTTTATTTTATTTTATTTTATTTTATTTTATTTTATTTTATTTTATTTTATTTTATTTTATTTTATTTTATTTTATTTTATTTTATTTTATTTTATTTTATTTTATTTTATTTTATTTTATTTTATTTTATTTTATTTTATTTTATTTTATTTTATTTTATTTTATTTTATTTTATTTTATTTTATTTTATTTTATTTTATTTTATTTTATTTTATTTTATTTTATTTTATTTTATTTTATTTTATTTTATTTTATTTTATTTTATTTTATTTTATTTTATTTCATTTTATTTTATTTTATTTTATTTTATTTTATTTTATTTTATTTTATTTTATTTTATTTTATTTTATTTTATTTTATTTTATTTTATTTTATTTTATTTTATTTTATTTTATTTTATTTTATTTTATTTTATTTTATTTTATTTTATTTTATTTTATTTTATTTTATTTTATTTTATTTTATTTTATTTTATTTTATTTTATTTTATTTTATTTTATTTTATTTTATTTTATTTTATTTTATTTTATTTTATTTTATTTTATTTTATTTTATTTTATTTTATTTTATTTTATTTTATTTTATTTTATTTTATTTTATTTTATTTTATTTTATTTTATTTTATTTTATTTTATTTTATTTTATTTTATTTTATTTTATTTTATTTTATTTTATTTTATTTTATTTTATTTTATTTTATTTTATTTTATTTTATTTTATTTTATTTTATTTTATTTTATTTTATTTTATTTTATTTTATTTTATTTTATTTTATTTTATTTTATTTTATTTTATTTTATTTTATTTTATTTTATTTTATTTTATTTTATTTTATTTTATTTTATTTTATTTTATTTTATTTTATTTTATTTTATTTTATTTTATTTTATTTTATTTTATTTTATTTTATTTTATTTTATTTTATTTTATTTTATTTTATTTTATTTTATTATATTTTATTTTATTATATTATATTATATTATATTTTATTTTATTTTATTTTATTTTATTTTATTTTATTTTATCAAAATATCGAAAAAATATATATTTAAAGTTGCATTATTATGTATTATAGTGAATATATTGCTTGTGAATACTAGCAATAAAGGGCTAAAAGGTATTAGTAGAAAATATTCAATAAATAGAAAAGACAGATGTTGTGTCAATAAATATAGAAGTAAAGTATGCTTAAAATATGTTAAACTAGACACGGTCTATTTTTAAACCAACCCAAAACTGAAATTAACTTCGAAATTCTTTGTATACCAGCCCGCTAGGCTCGCCGTCTCACCCACCCTTCGTCAGCCACCCTGCCACCCACCGTTCGCCACGCCTTGCTGGCTATTTTCTTAACACGCTTTGGCTACGTCTAGCTCTGTTTTTTCTTCGTATGTTTCACTTTCAATTTTCGTGATGACCTAGTTTTTTTTTTTAATTTATTTTCATTTCGCACCCCTAAATTTACAAAACAAAACGAGACGAAAATTATTTCTGGGGAGTTCTAATAAAAAGCTTACCATTTAAGCCCATGTCCAGGCTTTTAATTAATTAGTGAAGAAAATAAACCAGAAAAACGAAAGCGACTAAGCGAGGTAGAATAATAATAAACCTTTTAGAGGAAATGACCTGTCGTTACTAAAAGAGTATTCCAATATTGATGAGCTTTTTCGTCATTATAATGAAATGAATTTATGATATTACGACATGCGAGGCATTTCTGCTAAGTTTTGTTTTAAAGAAAAAGACCAAAATTTTTAGAATCATGGGCATAACAATATTCGCCAACAGAATAATCTGTCTTTTTATATACAAATACTTTTTGCTTAAAAAAAAAAAACGGTCTTTCAAAATGACAAAAACTAATTTTATAAATGAAAATCATCAAAAACAACAACCTAATTTTTGAAAAAAAATTTCAAATAATGTGTGTCGGTGTGTTTATCATCAAGCCAAATGAGCTCACACCAAAAACCAAAGCGAGATTTGTTGCGAGATTTACGAAATTATTTTCAAAAAAGTCAAATGTAACAAATTCGAAATAAAAAATACTATGCACAATTGTTATTTGACCGAATTTAAGCACAAACTAATGCTAATGCATTGACTTAATTTAGTGGAAATTACGTGATGTAAAGCTCAATTTATTGAATCTTCAAATCTCAATAAACAACCAAAAGAAAAAAGGGGCGTTTTTTGGTCTGCGATAACGAGAATCTACATACGAGTATGTGTGAATGTATAGTAACCAAATTAGTAACCATGAAAAGCAAAAAAGTATATAAATATTTTTGAGTTTTCCTCTTCTCTTGTTTTGTTTTAGTTATCTTTCGTAATTCGATTCGAGAAAAGCCATTTAAATATTTGAGACCTCAAGGGCAAATAACAACAAATAACAAAAACAATATGTATCATTTTTTTTCCGACCAATAAAATTACACGATGACATCATAGAGTTGTTCACGAAGCTGTTTTCATTGCTAAAGCTTAGTCGAAATGAATGAGGTTTTTTTCGTAAACTTATACTGTTTTGAACACAACTATTCTGTATACAAAAGCATAAGAGTTGAGTTCATAAAGTGTGGAATAAATATGTATGTGTCTATATATGTGTGTATGCATTATTTCTATGACAACATAAAAAAAAAACAATAAATCGCTTTTATTTTTCTCCCCTCTTTTTTCCAATTTGTTTAATTATGAATACATTTTTATTCGTTTAATGCATCTAACATTGATAATGACAACGATAACAACAACAAATGCAACACCAAAACGAGGGACTATTTAAATGTCCCTCACATTACTTTATTTGAAATAAAAATTAAAATTGAAAAAAAAAAATAGTGCGCACTTTTTTCTTGAATTGAATTTTTATAGAAAATTTATTTGTATTATTTTTTTTTTAGTTTTTATTTTAATTTGAACTTTCCGTTTTAGGTTTCATTGAAACGAATCTATTTTGGACTCATTTTATGCTGCCAAATCTGTAGTATTTTCACTGAGAAGCAAAACGAAATATTTTTGGCTGTCAAGCAAGACACACACACACACACACACTCTCTCTTCCGCTCTTCGCACCCTCGCACCACTTCGCACTCTCCAGATTTGGCTCGGTTGGCGCAAGTTATACTGACACTGACGAACGTATGTTAATGGAAGCTTAATTAATTAATTGTTTGTTAATTAAAGCGACTTTAATTGCTTTGGTCTAAATTTGTCTTGAACAAATTTCTTCGAACTGACGACACTCATTCATGCAAGACTCGTACAAAAGACGATAGAAATACCACCAAATATATTAATAGCGATAGTACTCGTCTTTCTTAGCCACACACACACTGTGAAAATTGTTGTTTCGATTGTTGTTGCAATATTTTTTATGGTTATGGTGAAATTATTCTTCTGCATTTGTCAAACCAAAACCAAAATCAGACAAAACCGAACTAAAAAAAATCTATTGTTTCTTTTTTTAAAATGGAAAGAAAAAAATTGTCTTTGTAACTAATAAAATCAAAATAGCTGCAATTACATGCAATCGTTTGATATAGTATTGTAAAATGGTAAGGTCAGCACTGGTCACCGCAAGGTTAACTGGTATAACCGCACCTCTAGAGGCGGATGACAATGATGACGATGATCATGACAGTGCTGGCAGCGGTAACCACAAAACCTTAAACGGCATCTAGTGATTAATATTTTCGCACTGTGTATTAAACTTTTTCAAACTATATTATGTATTGTATACTCGTATAATGACAATATAGAAAAGAAAAAATTATTGTGTATCTTTTTTAATGGTTTCCATGAAAACATTTTAAAAAATACCTTACGTCTATTGATCTTATTCTTCTTCTGCTTTTCTTTTTTCTTGTCTTTTCGTTTTAATTCCGTTTAATTTCGTTTCATTTAACCTCAAATCATACCTATTTTGTGGACCATACCAAAAATGTATAACTAAACACTCGCTTAAGTCTTAAAACTAATTGTTTTAGTTTATTATAATAAAAACAACTGAAAAAGAAGGAATATATCAGACGAGCAAATATGTTGGCAATGACAGCCGCCGCCGCTTCGGCCACCACGTCGCGTCGGCGCGCATTTTTTTCTTTTCTCGTTGATGCGTTCGCGAAATGGTTTAAACGCGCTGAAGAGCAGAGATTCAGTGCTATACAACAACAACAACAATAACCAGAACAAAAACAAAACAACAAGTACAACAACAACAACAACAACAACAACTCCTACTACAATAACATTAACGATGCCAGCAACGTTTGTCTTGTCTTCTTACTTGACTTGTTTTTGAATAGTTTTTATTTGTACCGACAAGACAAGCAGTAACAGCACTAAAAACAGCTACAATAATAACATCAACAACAATAACATCAACAACAATAACAATAACATCAACAACACTAACAATCACATCAACAACAATAACAATAACATCAACAACTTTAACATTAAGAACAAAAACTTGAACAGCAGAAATCAAAGCAACTACGAAAACGACAAAGCCAGCAAAATGTATGAATATGACGAAGATGATGATGATGATGATGATGATGATCACAATGTTTATGACGTACGGCTTCATGACATCATCTTTGATGTTCTTAAGCTCGAGGCCTGAGGAATGACTTCCCGTCTGACTTGATTTGGTCAGAGTAAGGCTCGGTGAAGCGTTAGCTGAGCAGATGTCACGGTAAGTTTCGATTCGCCTGGAGAACGACGCGGCCTAACAGAGTCATTATTTAACAAAGAAACAAAATCTTCTTTCAAATCAAAAACAAAATCAAAGAATTTTTCTATGAAACCAACTATAGTACGAGTACAGTTACGTTTAATAATTGTGGATATACGAAAGAGTTACCAGCAAGTTTTCATCGGTGGTTTTTATTAGGAATCGTCATCACTGAAGGACATTAAAAAATTGCAGACTGGCATTAAGCAGAGAGACAGAAAAGCACCCTTGTTTGAAAGCGGAATTGACATTGATACATAAATTAAGGAAAGTCCAAAGAAAAGAAAAGACGCACAAGTATTAATAATGGTAATATCATCCCTGAAACTATTCGAGAACCACCCTTAAATCAACAACGAACAACCATAGTGGACAACAGCAACAACAACAGATAGAATTTCTTACAATAGATTTTGAAGGGAATTACTCTTTGCCGGTTTTTCCCAAAACGAAAGAACAGGAAAATTGTCTTTCTACCCTTCGATGAAAATCAAGGCGCAAAAGGGAAGACAGCAGCTGCCTTCCAGAGACGAAAATCTGTGCATGAAAAACCGAAGGTCTTAACATAATACGAAAAACTTTTGAATTTTCGCAATATGTACCGTAAGAACGTTTATCAAAAGCAGATGATTAAGAAAACCAGTTCTCAAACTCGTTATGAGAAGAAGAACACAATACTTCTTGGAGACTAAAGAGAAACGATATTCAATTCATCTCAATTTTGTTTATTGAAAATATTGTAGATCTTAAAACTATTAGAAAAGAAATGAAACGGAACTTTAAAAGGACAGCAAATAATGAATAACCAACAAAGTCGAAATAAGATCTTAATCAAGTAAGTCTTTTATAAAAATGTAGCCAAATTATTACGAGTAGACACGTTAAAGAAATACTTCTCTTTTAAAAAAGAGACAGAAAAATAAAAACAGAAAAATACTTTATTATTGTATCTTATAATGACGTAAGCGATAAAAAGGGAAAGACTAAATACTGTACCTCTGTCGAATTATTTGAAAGCGCAAGTAACATGAATGACATCATCATCATCATTATCATCATCATCATCATTAATATTATGTTCATTATTTATATGGAGAGTACATACTATATTTCTTTAGTCATCATTGCCAATCGTCATCACCTTGTTCATCATTTTCACTACGAATGCTTTGAAGGATAAAAATAAAAATAACGAATAAACGAAGAAAAGTTATAGAAGTATTACGCAATATCGGTTATTTATTATACTCGTACATACTTCTAAAAATAATTAAAATTTGGCTTCATTAATATTTCATTATTAATATGTCATCATTCTATAAATTGCAATTTTTTTTAAATTTATATTAATTAATATTTTAATATTTTAATTAAATTTAAATTTTAATATTTTTAATATTAAATTTTAATATTTTTAATATTAAATTTTAATATTTTTAATATTTTTTCTTATGATATTTTTATTTTCTAAAAAGCTTTAGAAAGAGAACGATTCTTTAAGAATTAATGTAAATTTTTTTTAATTCCATTTTTTTTTTGCTTGCCGCTTGAACCGTTTATTTTGAAAGTGGTGTAAGTCCATTATTTTTTATTTGACGATCTTTACAGATTCAAATGCAATGCATTTTTTATGGATCAAGAAATTTTGTTTTATGAAAATTGTATATATTTTGAAAAGCTTGGTCTTTAAAATATTTGAAAATAAAAAGATCATGGCTGAGTGCAAGTTTTTTTGTCATTAAATCCAATTTTCTCTGCTGTGCACTTACAGCACCTTAAAATTAAAAGGTCTATGCTAAAAAAAAAAATATATCCTTTTCTTAATTTTTTATTCTTATGCTCTCTAATCTGCTGAAAGAATTATTTTATACACATAAAATTTTATAATTAGAGACCTTCATTTCTAAAGAATACGCATAAATAATTTGCTTCATAAAAGAATATATCATTTTATTCCACTTTATTGTATGCGTATTGTATGCGTGTATTAAACCGCGTCAGCATCTGTGCAGAAGAAACCGTGCAGAAGAATTGCGGTCGACTGGCAACAGATTGTATGTAATTTTTAGCTTCACGCTTCATCATAATTTTGTTAACGAACGAGTTTCTATTCAATCCTCTCGTCTTAAGAGAGAGCAAACGAATAAAGAGAGTAAATGCGTCATTGTGTCCGTGGTTCGTTCGCTCCAAAGGAGCAATAGCTGCTGCTATTTTTGCTTTGTTATTTAACATCGTTGCTGTTACTGTAATTCGACGCTCTTTGTCGTAGTTATCGTTTTTCTTGTATTTTTTCATTGAATGTTCTTTTTCTTTCCCTGCCTTGTGTTTATTTTCAGTATCAAAAAGTTTGCCTCAGTCCAAAAATGCGAATATATTTATCCTACGAGTAATGACTAAGCCCATGATGACGTTTTATTTTTTTTTCATAAAATTTTCTCTTAATGTGACCGAATGTATCTATTTATTTGGACGCACATTCTTATGTTTTTGTTTTTTTTTTTTTTTTGGTTTCTATTTTCTGTCAACATTCGATGATTGTGTGCCGTGAAGAAGAAGGTGGCGAAGAAGGAGGAACTTTGAAACTGGGGCACCAAAAGTTTTCTGTACATCAGCGGAATTTTTGCAAAATTTTCTTCAAAAAATTATGAAAGATTAAATAAATATTTATGATACGATACGAATATAATAAAAATATGTATACGTTTTCAGGATTGGATAAATCTGTTCATAGACTGTGTCGTCACTTTAGCTTTTGGTTTTAGTAGGGGTGCTTACAGAGCACCGGGATCCTTTTTAAGCAACCTTAAACCATGATACTAAAATCGCCGTAATGAAATTTCATCAGATTCAAGATTTTAGTACGAAATTTGAATTTCATGTCAATAATGATCAATTTTCAGAAAATTAGCAAAAATTTTAACTTGCTAATAATCGTCACACCGCCACTGCATGTATAGAAGTACATGCCCGTTAAACGCCAGCACCGGCAAAATTTGTTCGAGAGCAATAGAGCCAAAATAGTGGCAACCAAGTGCAAGAGCAACAACCAACCATTAACAATCAGCTCTCAACAACCAACAACTGTTTTGTGTTTTGATAATGTTTTGTGGCGTGTATAGGTGTGTGTACAAGTGCGGTGGTGTGTGTGTGTATAGACGAGAGTAAAATTAAAATTTAATTTCTGGTAAATGCAACAAGATTTAATTAATGATGCCCGAAATGAACATCACAATATCGACAATAAAAAAGCAGCCGCAAAAACAGCAATAAAAACATCGACTATAAACAAACCGTTGAAGCAACAACAATAACAACAACAACGACGCAACGAAACAATCAATAGAGTCTCACACTGTGTGTTCGGAGTGATGCGCAACAGTGCATCGAAATGTGCATCATCAGAAACAGCAACAACAACAACAACAACAACAATATATGTAACAGCAATAACAACAACATTGATGAGTAACGTCCATGGCAGGGATGTAGGTACACATTTCTTTTACCAACCAGAAAATTAACTACGTTTTATTTCTGGGAAAAATGGTGTGTGTGTGTGTGTGTTTTAAAAGAGAGTCGGAACATACTCAAACGCATTTAAGGAATACACACAAACACACACACACACACAACACTTCCTCACCACGCAGCCGCATTCAACACTCCCGCATGACCTAATGCGGCGGCTATGACCAAAGTGCCCCAGTAACTCATAAACTGTGGCCTCCATGGTGGCCTCCCCTCCTTCCACCTCCTCCCCCTCCTGCTATTCCTCTTGCAAGGAACCCCAAACCAGGATACTTTGTTTATATTCAGTTTTTTATGTTTGTGTTTGTTCATTTTGCTTTTGCTTATTAATATTTTTTGCGTTTTGCTTTTTGCTTTTGCATGCACAAGCATCGTAGAAATGCAGAAAAAAGGGCGCAAGGACACTCTTTGGCCAAACACAAGGAAATAGTTTGAAGCACACTCTCTCTGCTATACTACAGAGAGAGAGAAAGTGTAGAGAGAAAGAGAGAACAGTAGTGCAGACTGGCGACGTCTGTTCGTCCAAGGCTACACTGAAACAAACTTATTACCACAAATAAATTTTTATGCTGCAAAAGAAGCAAGATTAGGAAGAGAGGCATTAGTTTTTACTAAACTAATGAACATTTAATCTACGTTATACGATAATATGAAAATTGTAACAAATTTTAAAAAAAGTTATAACAATTAATGACAATTGGTACTGATACTTCTATAAATAATGAAGTGTTTTAGGAAGAATATTTAAAAAAATTATGCCATTTATGACAATAAAAGCCAAAATGCGGCATTTGTGTATTCTAGGAGTATACCACAAAGGCTTACCACTCAAATATCAAGATATCAATAACGAGACTACATCGATAAACAACATCGCTAAAGAAAACACTTTCGTTTTTGCCTCAAAATTGTTTCAAAACCTTTCGTTTCTTAGAGTGTATGGAATATTTTGGGATTGTGTTAACAATGGAAAAAAAAAACAGAACAAAGAAAATTGGATATCCAAAGCGCTGTGAAACACAAAGATAGCAGAGCACTCACTATGCCAGGATGTCACGATTTCGATTTTCGTATGATATCATGTTTTGGCTGCGCGCAATCTGATGAAAAAGAACCATATAAATAGACAAATAGACAGATGGATGATGGACGAATGCAAGAGTATTCTCACATGGAATTTAGTGCAAATTTAAGGAAATCATTACTAATATATCAAACACATTGCCGGCACAATCCCACGATTTCAATCAACTTCGAATTTATTAAGAATGCTTTAATGATAATTGCGTTTTAATTAAATACATAAGAGAGAGTAAAATAAATCAAAATTGAATTATGAGAAATGGTACTTTTTATGGCATTGCGTCATCATATTCAACAACTTATTAATTAATTTATTCATAATTTTATTCAGTTGATTCAATACAACAACTAAATTTTGTTAGGTTCCAATTTTTGCATATGATCACCATCATCATCATTATCAATATCATTATTATTATTCATCAGTCATCGTTATTTTTAATATTGTAAAATACACACTCGAAATACACACACATATACACTTTTACACTCTCTTACGCATTTCCACTGGTGCTCAATCAACCAATACTTTTTAATAGAATTTTTCGCATTTTTAGAGGAAATTCTGAAAAAACTGGGTTCATTTTTTGGCCATTTATGTCTGCTCTAATACAGTTTTTAAAGATCTTCTACAAGCAAACCACAAACACTGCAGCGACGATGACTTCATTCATTGAACGGTTCCGATGCCGGTGATGCTGATACTGATGCTAACTCTGCTCGTAGTAATTTTTATGCTCTGACTTATACTCTGAAAAGTTTTAAAATATAATTTTTTGAAATTTGCAAACACAGCATTTGTTGGCTTGGTTGGAATTTTTATATAAAATATATTGTAGTTGCTGCGAGAAACAACAGATGCGCTCAGTTCAGATTTAAATTTTGTTTTTTTTGTAAATCTGTAGCCTGCTGTTGTTGCTGGTTTATTGGGTTTTGCATAAAATACTGTATGGCTTTAAAAACATAAAGATGACATCACAACACTTTTCACAGAAAAGCTTTTAAAGTTTTGTATTTCGTTCTGTGTATTCTACAATCAACACCAAAAAATCATACAGCAAATACTGCCTGTCACAAAATATTGTTTTAAGTATCATGGCATTTTCAAACTTTTATAAATAAACTTAAAAAACCGTCTAAAAAGAGTATAAATAACTAAAAAAAAAACACACCCCAGAAGCGCGCGCGTTTGTCTTATTGTATTATACTGCTTGCCTCAGAATCGCTTCTTTCTTTTCGTTACTCGCTCACTTTTCACTCTCTCTCTGGTAAATACTTCTTCCGTACGTCGTGTTTCCGCAACGACTGTTCGAACTAAACTACGGCGAGTCAACAACGACAGAATAAAACTAGCGCCACGACGCTGTGCTTCTGCTGCTGCCGCTGCCGCTGCTTCTGCCTCTGCTGGCGATGGTTTGTTTGGTCTGCGACTGGTCCCCTCGAGTATCGTTACTCCACTCAACGGTTTTTCGTTAACAAAATCATTACAGAAAGGAGTTAGCGAAAAATGAAACAATTAAAAGCACAATAAGAAACCATACTCAGTCGATGAATGAAGTTATTTATCAGCATATTTTAGCCATCACTGTAAAGTATTGCCTGAGAACGATCGGCATCTGTTCAAAGGCGAGAAGAGAGCCGTCGATCATTGCTTTAATGGTTAATGTTGATTAAAAGACATAAACAGGAGCGCTTCACAGACTTTCAAGGCGCAAAATATCGTATACGAATATAAAGAAGTATGTACAAAGAAACAATCAGGAAAGAATACCTTTATATTATTTGTAATTTTTCTTCAATTTTTTGTGCTTTTTACCAGTAAGTCTTACACATTCAAATAACTTTCAATGAAAGTTTCATATTTTTTTAATAATAATAATATTAAGAGGGATGGATGTTCTTACAACAAGATAATAACAAATGATTATTACAAGATAACACGCCAGATAACATAAATTAGTCATCTTAAAATGTGAAATTGGGTATGTTCAAATTTATTGCGCGAAAAATTATTTTTATATGGAAAAAAACCGAGCACATGGATTTCTGTTACAAAAAAGAATATAAAAAAAAAATCGAAAATAGAAAAAGATGAAAATGTGAGCCTTTAACTCTTCTATCAGATTATTTGTGTCTAATTTTTAAATATACTAACTTTCTCTGAAACAATATTACAAAAAATTAATCATTCGTATTTGTTTAGGTTGTAACTGGGGTTGTGGTGATTCCAAACAATATCTGTTTCACGTTTTCAATTAATCAATTATTATTAGTTGTTGAGTTAAACTACGGCTTCACTATTCGGTAGTCGTGTGGTCAAAACAAAATACAAATGCCGAAAAAAAACTAAGAAAACACGAGGTGGTTTTTGAAAGCTCAAAAGCAAGAAGACAAGAAGACGGAAGTTAGTCAGCTAGACAAGAAGTCCAACAAAAACGTCGTTGTCAGCTGTTGTGAAAAATAAAGACGGCAGCACACGTATCGCGAACAGTGAAGTCAGTGCCACAAGGCGTTTGGTGTGAACATGCCGCCCGCCTTGCAGCACTGCAATAATAGAAAAATTTTACAATGTCGAGTTTTGAAGAAGAAAAGGAAATTATTTTTGTTGGCTGCCAGATATCAACCACCCGAACAGAGTGTTGATGGCCACTGGACAACCAGGCTGGCTGGGGAATATGCCCGTGCGAAGGATTTGCGGGTATACATCTGCTCCAAGCACCACCTCGACAGCAGAGCTTATGTGGAACTCAGGATCCGCTAGGCGAAGATTTGGAAATAGTTCCAGTATCTTGCTGTCCAAATCTTCACTGGGGGTGACCGGTGGCGTGATCGGGGCGACCTTGGCGCTGAATTCGATTAGCTCGTCAGAATGTTTGCTAATTTTTAGTTTTAGGGAAACCACCTCTCCTCCATGGACCCGAGACTTGTTGAGGTTCCACTTATGAGCGTAGGCTGGGGAAATGACTGACATTGGAGCGCACGCGTTGACCAGGATACGTGCATGCCGAGTTCGATCCTGCACCAGGAAGCAGCCCCAAATCGTGGGTAGGATGGCGATACTTCGCTTTACGGAGAACTCTTCTGACTCTGCGATCATAAGTGGGGCCTCATTGCGGACACCTTCAGTGCTCATCGGTCGAACCTCAGCTTGCGTTCGTGGTACAGCAGCACGCGTCGAACGAGGGTCCGGGATTTCCATACGAGGATGTAGCAAAGTATTGTGCCGTTCTTTACAGATGTGGCAGCATCCCGAGCAAATGCCGTCTTTCTCCGAATGGGACCTCGCTAAACAATTGAGGCAGAATCCGTGGCGTTGGACGAGGTTGCGCCGGTCATCTGTCGACAATCGCCGAAAACGGACGCATTTTCGGAGACCATGGTCGCTTCCACAACATGGACACGGTCGTTGCAAATTGGAGTTCGATCTTCCAGTTCGGGGATTTCTGGAGCTTGCCGTCGAGGTGCGCAGATTGCCGCTGAGCTGTCGCCGCAAATCGCGTGGGGGCGTGCGCCGTAAGCGACTGGGTAGATGGCGTCGTTTCTCAGGGGAAGAGCGCCCTAGGCGACTGGGTCGGTGTCCGAAATCTTCAGGTGGCGAGCGCCCCGAGCGACCGGGACGTCGTCGTAATTCTTCAGGCAAAGTGCGCTCGGGGCGGCTGGGTGAACGTCGAGGACTCGCTGAAAATGACCGCCGTGAGCGCTGAGGCGACTCGCTATTAGTGCGTCTTTCCAGCAAGGCGAGCAACTCGCGCCTGGGAGATGAGCTGGTGACAGTCGCTAATAGCTCCTCCCTAATTTGACGGAGCGAAGTGTAGCGTTTGAACTCACGTCTGGGAGGCTTGATTGTTGGATCAGCAGTCGGCCGTTTGGGAGGCGTACGATGTTTGCCATATGTGCGGTCTATCAACTGACGCCGTAGCTCTTCCTCATCGTCCGAACTATTGTTTCTGGAAGACATTCTGCAAAGAAGGAAGATGAAGTTAAACACGCATAGTCAGGAGGGTAAAAGCACGAGTTTTGTAATCGGGCGGGTAATGTAGCCGCGCTCAGTTCTGAGATCGGCTACCCGAACTTTATTGTCGTTGCCTGGGTAAACACGGGAGATGCGACCTAGACGCCACGTGTTTGGAGGCGAATTATCTTCTCGAACAATGACTAGATCATCGACCTTGAGATCTAGTTGTGGAGTTTTCCATTTGTTGCGTTTGTAGAGCTCCTTTAAGTACTCTGTTTTCCATCGTTGACAGAAATGTTGATTCTGAGATTTTACACGTAGCCACCTGTTGATCATTGACATTGGACTACCACTGCTTTCTGGTTCGGCTGGAGTGAGTAACGGTCCACCGATCAGGAAGTGCCCAGGCGTTAGGGCTTGGAGATCCGATGGGTTGTCGGAAATTGGGCTGAGTGGCCTCGAGTTGAGGCATGCCTCAATTTTACACAGTAGCGTTGTGAATTCTTCAAACGTATATTTGAAATCTCCAGCTATTTTCCGAAAATGAGTTTTGAAGCTCTTCACTCCAGCTTCCCATAGTCCTCCCATGTGCGGCGCACCTGCTGGAATGAAATGCCAAGAGACTGTTTGATGAGAAAACTTATTAGTAATAGATTGACTGGAGGATACCAAGAACCTGTTATACTCCTGTTTAAGCTCTCGAGAAGCTCCTACAAAATTTGTACCATTGTCCGAGTAGATATCAGAAGGGCAACCTCGTCTCGCCACAAGTCGTGAAAATGCAGCCAAGAATGTGGAGGTTGACAGGTCAGTTGTGGGTTCCAAATGTATAGCCTTTGTCGCGAAGCAAACAAATAGGCATACGTATCCTTTCGATATTCGGCAAGCACGACCTGAAAAGCTTTTGAGATCAAAGGGGCCGCAGAAGTCGACACCTGTTGTTGCAAAGGGTCGAGTTAGGGTTGTCCGTTCTGCAGGTAAAGACGCCATCAGCTGAGTTTGATGTTTTTTCCGGTTTACAATGCAAGGTTTACATTGATGGATTGTTGCCTTTATAAGATTCTTGACGCGAGGAATCCAATATTTAGTGCGTAAGAGGCGAAGCACTAGCTGGTTACCTCCGTGTATGGAGACCTCATGAGTGAAACGAACAAGAAGTTTGGTGTAGTGACCGTGATACGGTAAGATAATCGGATGTCTTTCGTTAAATGGCAAATCTGGGCAAGAAGATAACCGCCCGCCAACACGCAACGTGCCATCTGAATGTATGAAGGGGTTTAATGAGAGAAGCGAGCTTTTTGCTTCAATTCCTTTCTTGAGTTCAAGACCACGGTAATCATTTGAGAAATGATTTTTCTGAGCGAGAATTTCCAGGCGAGTTCGTAGGGCAGCAATCTCTTTGGAGGTGATTTGCGCAGACTGTTGTCGAAATGTGGTCTTATGCCTTGGGTGAGTGTTGTAGAAAAACCGCAATACATAAGACAAGACTCTTAGCGCTCGTGAAAGAGACGAAAATCTCTCGAGAGGATCCTCATATTGTGAAAAATACGAGAAGAAGGTTTTGACGGATTTTTGTTCTAGAGTTGTCTCTATACAGTCTAAAGCTTCATATCTTGGCCATTGGTTTCTCGGGTATCTCAGCCACTGAGGACCTGACCACCACAACGAATTGTCAACAAGTTCTTGAGGATGAGCTCCTCTGCTGGCAATGTCTGCAGGATTGTCAACGGAATTGACATGAAACCATTGGGTGTTGCTCACTTTCTCTGTTATTTTTGCAACTCGATTAGCAACAAATGTTGCCCAGTTGCATGGGGGCTTCTTTAGCCAAGCCAAGACTATGGTAGAATCCGTCCAGCAAAACAGATCGTAATTTTCAATATGAAGATTTGGCACAAGAGACTCAACCATATCTGCCAAAAGTGTGGCTCCGCAGAGTTCAAGACGAGGCAAGGAGATTGTCTTGATGGGAGCGACTCGGGTCTTTGAGTACAATAAAAAGACCTCCACATGACCATCGAATTCCACCCTTACATATATTGTTCCTGCATATGCTTTTTGTGAAGCATCACAAAATGCATGAAATTGAATATTGCACCCAGGAGAGTAATTGATCCAACGGGGTATTCGGATCTTTGCTATATACGAATAGTTTTCGAGAAAATAGATCCAGCGTTTGAGTATTTGTGGGGATGGAGATTCATCCCAATCTATTTTCTCTAACCATATATCTTGCATTAACATTTTCGCTGTTACTACGATGGGCGCTAACCAACCTGCTGGGTCGAAGAGCTTAGCGATAGTGGAGAGAATTTCTCGCTTCGAGTAGATGGGTTTGGTTTCAACGGGTTCGACGTGAAAATAGAAAGTGTCACTTTTTGCATTCCAGCGAATTCCTAACATTTTAGCTGCGCTAGAGTCTTCAAGCTTTAGAAAGTCTTCGCACAACAAATGATGCTTTGGTAAGTCAGCCAAAATGGGTTTGTGATTGGCTGTCCACTTTCGCAAGCTAAATCCGGCGGATTCAAGGGCAGCGATAAGTTCATCACGACATGCGATAGCTGAAGAAACATCATGAGCTCCTACAAGAGCATCGTCAACATACATTGAATGTTGCAAAATGTGTGATGCTCGAGGATATCGAACTTTTACATCACGTGCTAGTTGTAGAAGTGTTCGAATAGCTAGGAACGGGGCACAATTGACACCAAATGTGACTGTTTTCAATTCATAGTCACAAACTGCATTACTTTTCGGATCTCGAAAGAGAATACGCTGATATCGCGTATGTTCCTGCGTGACAAGAATTTGCCGATACATCTTCTGGATGTCACCGTTGAAAACATATTTAAAGAAACGCCATCGTAAAATCAACAATGTTAAATCGTTTTGCAAGATTGGGCCTGGGTGTAAAACGTCATTCAAGCTAAGTCCAGTAGATGTTGGACTTGATGCATTGAACACGACGCGCACTTTCGTAGTAGTGCTCTCGGGTTTTATTACCGCATGATGAGGCAGGTAATAATGGCTCGGACGATATTCATGCTGGGGTTGGGTGGACTTTTCCATATGGCCTAACTCAAGATACTCATTAATGACGGAGTCATATTGCTGTTTGAGTTGAGGAGTTTTGGATAGTCTTTCTTCCAATTTTAGAAATTGCTTCATTGCAATCTGACGTGAAAATCCTAACGGGGTGTCGTCAGGGAAACTGCTTTTAAAGGGAAGGCTAACAGTATAACGACCACTTTCGTCTCTGCTAGTAGTTTTTTCGAAAAATTCTTCACAAAATTTTTCTGAGGGGGATACAAACTGCTTCTTGGGAAGCTCCTCCACCTCCCAAAAACGTTCGAACTGTCGTTCGATTGAGATTTCATTGAAAAAAGAAACTCGCACGGTTGACACTGAAGGGGTTGAGACTGGAATTGGACCTGTGAGTATCCATCCAAATACAGTTTGTTGAGCGATTAATGTATTGAGTACATTTGGGTATGTGTTTCCAAGCATGATGGATGGGTATAAATCTGCACCGATGAGGACGTCGATTTGATCGCTTTTATAGAAATTGACGTCGGCTAGTTGAATATTGGGCAGATCATGAAGGTTAAACTTGTCGAGTGTGAAGTTGGGGAGATTACCTGTAAGGTGGGACAGCACCAATGCTGTAGCATGCACTCGAAAGTTAGGGTCATGCGGTGAACTAAGCATGAATTCGCATGATTTAGTTACTTTTGCGGCAACTGTCTTGTTAAGACCGGAAACTTGTGCACTCACAAGTTGCAAAGGTAACTTGAGACGATTTTGAATGCGCTCAGAGATAAAGGATATCTCTGATCCTGGGTCGATTAGAGCGCGGGCGATATATTCCATATCGTGATGGCAAATCTTTACCATGGCTGTCCCTAATAGCATCCGTTTTGGGCTGGTAGCAAAACACACTTGATGCTCAGTTTGAGCGGAACTAGTGGACTGTATTGGGTTAGAAAGAGTTTGAGCAGACGTGCTAGGTTGCTCTGGGCGCGAGATTCTAGGATTCGAGATAGAACTCGAGGAGGGAGCCGAAGGCTTCTCGCGATGCAAAAGAGTATGGTGTCTGCTTTTGCATGTCGAACAATTGTACTTACTTGTACAGTTTTTGGCGGTGTGTGATGTTGCCAGGCAGTTGAAACAAATGCCATTTTTTTGAACCAATTCAATCCTTTTATTGATTGGCAATTTTTGGAAACGTTGGCAAAGTCGTAAACTATGCTGTTGTTGAGGGCATAAAATGCAATTTAAGTGGGACACGTTAAGCTGGAACGTGTTAACGCGTTTCGAAGACGTGCTTTGAGTTTGGGATGAATTCGGCACTTTTTTAGGGTGAGGGGGGGGCGTGGCTTTGAGATCTTGCACGGTTTCCAGGGTTTGGAAACGACTCGTGAGAAAAGAGTCTAATTCTGCCCACTTGGACAGCGCAAATTTTTCTTTTATCGAGTGTTCCCACAAGGAAAGTGTTGTATCTGGGAGTTTTGTGGAACATAGGAACACAATTATTGCATCCCAGCTTGAAGTATCAATTCCTTGCAGGGTAAGTGCAGACAACGCGTTGTTAATTTCGCGTTGCAGAGTTTTAATCTCACTTCCCGACTCTTTCGTGATAGCGGGTAAGTTGAATAAAATCTTGAGTTGCGAGTTTACAAGCACGCGCTTATTTTCGTAACGATCGCAAAGATTTTTCCACGCTTGAGCAAAGCCCTCATTCGTGAGTGGTGATTTCTGGACGATTTCTTTCGCTTCGCCCTTTGTCTTTTTGTTTAGATGAAAAAGTTTTTCAACTGGGGAAATGCGTGGGTTTCGGATATAAATTGCAGTGAACATATCCCGAAAAGATGGCCACAGTAGATAATCACCGTGAAAAGCTTCGGTGTCGCAAGGGGGTAAGGTGATACTGTAGCCAACAGCTGTTTGCTCCATTTGAGCGTCTCGTGAACCAGGGGTGCTAACGGGTTGGGTGAGAACGTGCCTTAATTCGTCGATTTTGGCTGCGCATCGGACGAATGTCGCATAGCACTGACGATGTTTTGCTTTAATGGCTTCTAAATTTCCACCTGCTTCTGCAGGCTGCTCTTCAGCCGAAAAAGTCTCAAATGCGCCCTTGATGAGCGTCCATTGGTATTCCAATTCACCTTTATGGACTTTCAAGGAGAAAGTTGAATGCTCTTTACGCGGGATGCTATTGAAGTTGGCTTCGAATTCAATTAAGCCGTCGGCAAGGCGAATAAATGTCTGTAATTTAGACATCCTGACACTTTGTTGGGCCTTAGGCGGCGAATTTTTCGCGGGAGACTGTTTTGCTGGCGACTTCTTGGGCATAAGAAACGTAGATTGTGCTTTGCACTACTAACACGAGGTTGAGCGAGTTGAGGGTAAATAGGGTGGAGCGTTGAAAATATCGAAAAATATTTAAACACACAACCACTGGGGCGAACACTCGAGATTTGGGTAAATTTTGTTTTGCCAAAAACAATTGCAAAAAAAAGAATTTGCAGCTTGCAAATTCTGTGTATACTCGTTGAAATTCTTGAAAAAGAAATTTCCACTAGACGTCCGGGAGAGTACTCGAGATTTGAGTAGAATTACAAACACCCATGAGAGAAATTCTCCAGTTTCTGTGCAAAACAAGTTAAAATTCTCGAAAAAGAACTTAACTCAGCGCACGAGAAGAAACTCGAGAATTGGGTAATTATAATTGTGAGAAACACGAATTTGCAAAAAGCGTAAATGCGTTATTATTCTCGAAGAAGAATTAATAAACGCGCGGGAAAATACTCGAGCTTTGAGTAAAGGCAAAAACAAAACACACGCAGTTCGCTTAACTAAAACAGAGTAATCGTGTGTATACACAAGGCGCGAAGCGCGAAGCACGAGTACTCTTATATACTGAAGTATATAAATTGCACAGTATATGCAATGCAAGTGGCGACCACGCGGTTCGCTTTGAACAAAAATGAGTTCGTGTGTATGTACGTTACGAGGCGCGACGAACGAATTCTTATATACTGGAGTATATAAATTGTAAAGTATATGCAAAGTAAGTTGCGACCACGCGGTTCGCAAATTCAATGGAAATGAACAACTTTTTCGAACGTCTGTCACACGCGACAAAATGCAGAATTTCAATTGAACTGCATTTAAACGAACCGAAAAGTAAAACGCGGCACTGGAAAAATCGCGAATATGAAGCGAAACACGAAATTTTATTTTCGTATAGATGCCGGCATATATGTATACATATACGTATGTGACGCGTATATATATAACGCGAACACGCCGAGTATTAAAAACGCGAAATTGAAAATTATTGGACTGGAACGTACTCACTTTTATCGCCTTAATCCGGCTCGAAGGACCAAAATGTTTAGGGTGTAACTGGGGTTGTGGTGATTCCAAACAATATCTGTTTCACGTTTTCAATTAATCAATTATTATTAGTTGTTGAGTTAAACTACGGCTTCACTATTCGGTAGTCGTGTGGTCAAAACAAAATACAAATGCCGAAAAAAAACTAAGAAAACACGAGGTGGTTTTTGAAAGCTCAAAAGCAAGAAGACAAGAAGACGGAAGTTAGTCAGCTAGACAAGAAGTCCAACAAAAACGTCGTTGTCAGCTGTTGTGAAAAATAAAGACGGCAGCACACGTATCGCGAACAGTGAAGTCAGTGCCACAAGGCGTTTGGTGTGAACAGTATTAATAAAGTTTATGGAAAAATATTCTCAACACTTTAAATACGCTTCTGCACAGAAGCTACGATGGAATATCAGAGAACCTTCATGGTGCTCGTAGAAAACGCTCCAAACTGAATGTGGCTGAGAGGAAGTTTGAGAGAAATCGAAATGTTTCTGAGAGGAAGTTTGATAGAAATCGGAGTATAGTCGTACTAACCAGCGATCGTACTCGTATTGTTTGCATCTCATTCCGACTTTACGTGCATACTATGTATACAAAATTCAAACAACTGCTGCTGTCTAATACCAACAACAACGAATGGTAAGAGAACAGCTAGGAAAATTCTCACACCCACAAACACTCCCTGTGCGTTCTCATTATACAATATTTCTATGGTTCGGCGAGAAAACCGGAAGTTATTTATTCTTCTTCTCTTCGAGGCGGCATTCTGCCCGACTTTTTGCTTACGCCTGAGGATATACAAATGATTTTTGGCGTCTAGCAAGTAATACAACAAAACAATCAGTCGTCGCTCGGTCGTCGTAGCCGCGTTGTTGGCCGCTTTAAAACAGCTGCTACCAAGTGTTTTTGAACACTAAACATATGATGAATGAGTTAAAGGGTGAAGGGTAAAGGCTGGAGGATTGCACGGCAGAGTAATCACAAGGAGAAGAAACATCAACCCGAAACACAACAGAAGTTTGTGCGTGTGTGTACTTGCGGATGTGTGTGGAGTTAGTATGGAATGAGGCAAATAATGCGTGTGTGGGAATCGCGGCGCTCGCGAGATCGTAGCATTGTTTATCATTAAATTTCGCTCTTCTTTAATATTTTATTATGGGAAATTTTTAATTTTTTAAGGCATGGCCCGTATTGGTTTTCACCCTTTTTCTTGTTAGTTTTTCGTTTCTTTGTTTGTTTACGTTATGGTTTTTATTACATATTCATTTTCATTGGGATAATTCAATAGATATTTTTCATTTGTTTTCGATACTGGTGGACACGTGGCCACACAAAGTCCATGACAGGAAATAGATTTTAGATATTTTTCAATTAAGCAATTAATTTTTTTGTGATTAAGTAATAAGACACGTAAGTTAAAAAATGGCGGTTTTGAACTTTTAAATTTAAATTGAACTTTTAAATTAAGAATAATATATGTATGTTGTGTTTTTTAAAAGTTTTAATATAGTGTTTAATATATAAGTTATTTGATAGGATTTTTTATAATTGTTTAATAATTGTGCACCCCGCAGACAAAACGTCAGTTATTTTCACTCAATTAAATTTTTTTTTGTTTGAGAATTTTCTAAATTTTAATTAATAAAAAAAAATTTTTTAAACAAAAGACACAAGGAAATGGTTAAAAAAAGGATTTTCACGCACATTGACGAATTACCACAAAAAAAAATTACAACCAAAATTGAGATTTTGAATTTTAAGACATTTTCAAAACCGCAAATTAAAAAGAAAACGAAGAAGCGCACTGTAAACATTAAAAACCAATTGCTTTATATTTTTACGAAATTGTTTAAAAAAAAAAATATTTAAAGCAACAATTTCCAGACAGAAAAAAAGGCAAACATATTTGAAGTTAAAAAAATTTTGATTAGTAAAACGAAAAAGCAAAAATGCAAAGCTAAAATCAATTAAATCATTTCAAGGCGAATGTTTAGAAGACATTTTTGTTTTTCTCCTCTCTTCAATTCGTACTTTTCATGCCACTTTTTTTCTGCATTATCTTCATTTCCTCGCATTATTCTTATTCTTGAAGAATATTTCACTGCTTTCTGATATGCATTAAGTTTTTTCATTTAAATTAATTTTGTTGCGATAAAGTTTCGAAAATTTTCGTATATTTTCGAAATTTTCACAATGAATTTTTTTTTTTTACTCCTTTAATTTTTTTTTTTTTTGCTACTCTTTGTATTGTTTTTGGTAAATAAATAAACGAAAAACCAAAATTATTTTTCCACACTTCATGTAAACAAAAGCATCATTAAAAGCAACGAAAAAGTGTTGATCTCTTGTGCCCAAAGGAAATTTTCTGCTGGCGCAACTAAAATAGAGAGAGAGAGAGAGAAACAGAATGAGAAAATGATCGATTAAGATGGGTTGGAAAAGCGAAGAGGGATAATGAAAACGAGAGTATGAGAAATGGCGAGAATAGTAAATTCTACTTTGAGAATTTCTCAATTCTCGATATTAGGTGAGAAAATGTAATGCCACTTTAACCCACAGCGGCCCATTCGAAACAATCATGACTACTTCTGAAAACGGATGAACACTGATGAGTACTAAGAAATATTTACTATGATTACTAAGGAATACTTAAGAATACTAACAATTACTAACAAATACTAATGAACTCTATTTATGGCGCATGACTGATGACGACTGATAAATACTGACGAATACCGAGCAATACCGACAAATTGTGATGAATACTGATTAACGCTTCTGAGAATTACTGATTTATATTGATCATTAATACTTATCAACTCTAATTTTATAAATACTAATGAGTAGTGATGAATATTAATGAATTTCATACGAATGAATTCTATATTAATGCTTCTTCTAGTCTTCTATATGAACGCCGATGAATACGTAGAATAAAAACTGAATAACTCTAATGAATACTTAAAAATAATACTGATGAATAATCAACAAAACCAATAAATGCTAAAGAGTATTGTACGGATTTTACGGATACTAATGAGTAGTGATGAATATTAATGAATTCTATACAAATGAATTCTATATTAATGCCTCTTCTAGTCCTATATAAACGCCGATGAATACGTAAAATTAAAACTGAGGAACTTTAATGAATACTTAAAAATAATACTGATGAATAATCAGGAAAACCAATAAATGCTAAAGAGTAGTTTATGGATTTTACGGATACAAATGAGTGCTGATAAATACTAATGAATTGTATATGAATAAATTCTATATTCATGCTTTTTCTAATCCTATATGAATGCTAATGAATACGTAGAATTAAAACTAAAAAACTCTGATAAATACTCTATGAAATATACTCTAACGAATAACACAGCTGTGTTTTGTTAAAATGTTTATACCACTTGCATTGCGATGATTCAATTCTTTTTCCCTTTTTTTCTCTTTGAGATCCGTAAAAGCTTTCACATAATTTTTCCTTCTCTGGCGCCAAACAGCAGCCGTAACAAGAGCAGCAACAGCATTAACTCTGTTGATGCGTCAGAGCTCCTGAGGCTCGTACGTCCCTGAACCAGGGCAAAAGTTCAAGGCTGATGTCGTCATCGTCATCGCCATCGTCGGTGCTGTATTTGGGTAAAGGACAAACCAGTTGGTTGACTCATACTGAATCATCATCGAGCAGTGAAAACTTTTCGTCCTTGGAATTGTTATTCTTGCATTAGATAAATGGGAAGTAATTTTTATGAAAAACAGAGAAAAATAAAAACGCAGCGCATACATATCGACCATAAGAAACTGAAAATTACCAAAAGATTTTCGTTTTTACTCGCTTTTAAAAGTCTCACTACTTTCAGTGACGACTTCATGGTCATTCCTTAAATTGCCTTCAATTATTTGATTTATAATATAAATTATATGACATATAGATCATTACCAATTTTCCTTCCGCATGTCATTTTTCCTTCAGAAAACCTCAACAGGTTAAGAATCGAGAAACGGAAAAAGTCTCTTCGAACAAGTTGTTCTGTCTATTTTTACGTTTAAATTTTTTTTTTGTGATTTTTGAAAGATATAAACTTTTGTAGGCATTGTTGTTGTTGTCGTTGTTGTTGTTGTTGCACTCGACCAAACGAACAATGAAAACTCGAGTGAAAATCGAAATTTTTTTCTCAGTCTAGCAAAAGATTGCCAACGGTAGCGATCGCATAAGAAGAGAAAACTGTGCGACGAGTCGAAAAATCTTGAAAAGAAAAGCATCGAATTTTCGAAGCGAAGAAAAACAGTGTCTTTCAAGAACAGAAAAAAAAGACCAACAAGCAGAAGAAAATAGTAAAAACGAAGAACAACCAACCGCGAAGATTTTATATTACTATAAATTCGCAAATTAACAATGTCGTTAAAATTTTAATCCTTCATAAAAACCAAAGAAAGCAGAAAAAACTCAAGAATAAAAAATTTGAAAATAGTGATAATAATAAAAATGTCTCGAAACACTAAACACCAAAAAAAAACCACTAAGAATTAAATAATTTTAAATTTTTTTGTATTATTTTTTTACGAGTATTTATGAGTATTTTTATATATTTTAACATTAATATATTTTTGGAGAAAAAAAAAACGGGGGGAAAAGCTAACGTAAGTGCGAACAAGTGAAAGTGATAGCAAAGTGTTGAAAACAACTCAGATACCGTTCATTAACGCTACAGAGACAAGAACAAAAACAAAAACAACAAAAAGAAAAAATATTTCTAGTACTAATGATTTTCGAAACGCAAGTTTCGAAAGTTTGACATTGAAACAGCAAGAGATAATTTTCGAAACATTGAAAACAACATTGAGAACAACAACAAGAATAAGAATTATTTTGAAAATTTTTTTTCAGCATTTTTGAAATTCTTTCGAAAAGTGTTTGTATTTTTGTTTGGCTGCGTGTGTTCGTTCTGTCGAACAAATAAGCCGTTTAAAGACAAATTAGAAAACCAAAAATTGATTGACAGATTGAAGTAGAAAGAAAGGAAGAAGGAAGAAAAAGAATATTTAAAAAATTTTTTTTTATTAAATTTTTGTGCTTTTGTGTCGAGCTGATTTCTGTTTGACAGTTTCTTCTCCATCGCAATGACAACACGCGGCATTCGACGCAAAAAATCCACTTTAACAGAATTGAAAATTGCCGTCGTTGGAGCACCCGGAGTCGGAAAAAGTGGTACGTGATCAGTTAGCCTTTTAAAACACTCTAAAGTGACTTGACTAGACTTTGGAGCGACTTCAATAATGTCTCAAGTGACTTTAATAAACCGTTAAGCTATTGTAAAACTACTTCCAGTAACTCTTAGGCCACTTCAATCGATTTTTTTAATTACATTATGCAAAATGACCGAAAAAACTCTTTGCTCTTTGCGATTCCTCAGCAATCTCAATTCACTTTATAGAAACTTTAATTTACCTTAAGTTCCTCTTAAGTGACATTCCTCTTTAAATGCCTGAAGAGAAATAAGTTTAGCAAACTCTTAGGCTACTTTAATTGACTCTTACAAGACTAATCGGTTTCTAAACCATATCTTTTTTGCTTTTGAAGGAACTTCAGTCCACCCTTTAGTGACTTTAGTCGACTTTTATGCGACACCAACCGAGTTTTAGTGGATTTGAGACCTAGTATAAAAAAACTCCAATACTTTATTTATTTTAGTAGCTGAATCCATCCTACAGCGACCTGACTGAGTTTAGCATTGTTTATCAGGGTCACAGCAATAACGTTTTTCCAATTTTCCTAAACGTCAGAAAAAAATTATCAATGTCTCATTAATCAAATACAATATTCAATAATTTTTAATTACTCAAAATCGCTTTTGAAGAAATAAAAAAGTATGTATAAACGACTAAACAAGAAAAATTTATGAAAAATAAATTAGCTAACATTTTGTGATATTTTCTTCTTTTAAAAATTTTATCTTAATTTGTTTTTCAATTAATTTGTTTTTCAATTAATTTTTAAAAATTTTTTTTCATAATTTGTTTTCCGTTTGGCATTTAATTTTTGGTGGAAAATTTTTCGGTGTTATTTTTTTCCACCTTGTTAACGATTAAATCACTTAAATTCCATAGAAAATTTTATCAGCAGCAAATCTATTTTTAATGCCTGTATCTCTATAAAAAGTCCTGAAGAGACTGGAGGAGGAAAGAGTAAATAAATATGTTTTTTAAAATAATATAGAATATAAATAATTCTTCCAGATCGTAATTTTATAAGCTTCAGTTTTCAATATATAGCATATTGATGGCAATATGGATTTATGTAAGTTATCGTCCGGCTCTGATAAAATTGTTTTTCTGCCTGTACCGTTCCTGGCACGTTATTTTAAAATATTTCTCTCATATTAAAATATATTGAAAGTATTTCTCCTATTTTTGCTTTAAAAAATACTTTAGATATTAAAACATGTTTTCCTAAAATCTTAAATTTTCGAAATATTTATTCTTTAAACTGTTTTTTTTTTCTTAACCTGAAATATTCAGCTGAAAATACGCATTTTATAGAAAAGTATTTTTAATATTTCAAAATAATTTCCTTAAGACTTTTTTGGCTTCATTGCATTTATTCAATTTTAATTAGGAATGATTTGTTAAATTTTCGCACTAATGAATTTGATTTCAATTAATTAAAGATTTTGCATGTACTTTTTGTTCGTACTTGATGTCATAACTTGATCAACTGAAAATGTTCTCTTTGCACTCGTACAGAATTAATCTGCAGAGATATTTTAAAATAGAAAAGCGTACGAATATTCTGTGAACCGTCCGTTTTGACGATCAATAGTGTTAAAAAGAAATCACATGCAAACGAATTAACTCAATTTGGTCTTAAGGCTCAGTTATAATGAAGTTATAAATAACGTAATAAAACGTTGCGGTGGAATAAGTCTCACGTAATGCTTATTATAAGCGCTCTCGTAGGAAGTTTTTCTAAAATATTGTATACGTAACATAACTTTTTTCTATTCCACAACATTTCCAACTGTAAATGAGAATAGGTCAATTGAAAATGAGATTTTCCATATGAAAATGAGAATAGTAGAAATGTAAATGAGATTTTCATATCTCATATGAAAATGAGAATAGAACAAATGTAAACGAGATTTTCCATATGAAAATGAGATTAGGTCAATTGGAAACTAGATCTTTTATATGAAAATGAGAATAGAAAAAAAGTAAATGAGAAAATATCAAATAGAAATAAGAATATTTTGTTTTCTACTAGTATATTTTATGCTGGAAAATTTGATATGGAAAATCTCATTTTCAATTGACCTATTCTCAATTCCATATGGAAAATCTCATTTACATTTGGTTTATTCTCATTTCCATTTGACCTATTCGCATTTCCATATGGAAAATCTCATTAAAACTTGACTTATTCTAATTTACAATTGAAAATGGTGTAGTCTGTAAAAAAATGAAGATATTTTCTAATTTTTATGTCTTTACAACATCGGTCTGGCCACCTAAAATTGGTTTGTGGACTGTGGACTCCCTAAAGCTGATTGAGCTTCAGTTTTGTTGCCATCGGAGAGTGAAAATTTTTACCTAAAAAGCCACATCGCCGAAACTGCGGTGTAAACGAAACAATTTTATAACAGAAGACTTTTGATACCTTTTTGAAGGCACGCCTCTAATTGACTGTGCCCGTGTACAAATGACATAGCCTTTCTAGTGGCTTAGTTTATGTTAATTTATTTCCTTTTCAGGTATTCAAATTTCACTTTCCTTTGAAAGTTAGGTAATGTTGACATTTGTTGGGTTGGACTCTAACGAATTCAGTTCCTTTTTATAGAGAGAGTCGCCTAAAAAAGGACACATTGCGTGATATTCATTCAAACGTTTGGTACGTATCCCTTCAGTTTTTGACACGAGTGGGCAGCAGCGACGTGTCACCTGACTAGAGACTGACTGAGCGGGCAAAGACTGAATGAATGACCACCAAGAAGCCTGCGGATAATCTACCCTGCAGAGGTTACTGCTGCTGCTACCTTACACTTCTCCTCATCTGCACAGGCCTCAACCGCGTCTACACGTTACTAACCTTCTCTTCGTAATACCACCACTTCCATTCAACCGCTGCATGATTGTATTTATAATTTTGTGTGGTGTGTGTTTATGTATGCGTTTGCACAATATGTTTGCGCTCGGTTGATTGGTTGGTTGGTGGCTGTTTGCACGGTTGATGACTGCACGCAATAAATGCGCCCTGGGCTGTGGTGTGGTGCCTGCATTTCATGCATTTTATAATGCCAGCAGTCATGCAGACGGCGACTGGCAGGATTTAGAAATTCAGGACAAAAGGTGTTCCCTTTTTGTCTAAAACGGCAATGAAAGGTTATTGGTCTGGTTTTTTGTTGCTATTTCCGTTTACTGTTTCCTTTGTGAGTTGAGCGTCAAGCGTGTAAAAATGCACCTTTTATCGTAGAATTTTAGAGCGTGGGTATTTTCAGTGGTCTGTTATTAATTTTTAATATTTTTTTTTTTACAATTTGACCCAAATTTTTAACTGCGCCTATACAGTCTTGATACCCTTGATTTGGCGCCGATTTGTCGTTTGTCGATTCGCCGTCAGTTTTCGGTCGATCGATCAATATATGTATAATGATTTTAAACTCAACAACCGTTAAAGTAAATTAAGAATATAATTTCTTGAATGCTTTAAAAATTTAATTAAAAACTTTCTGAATTTACTTCATTTTATATGGTTTACTTTTTTGCTTTTTTATAGCTCTTGTTGTGCGTTTTCTAACAAAACGATATATTGGCGAGTATGACCATCAGACGGGTAAAAATATATTTATTTATTTTACTGTATTTTTTTTTTATTTTTACCATTTTTGCTATCTTTTTTTTAAGTTATTTTTTTCATTAATAAAATTTTAAAACAATTAAAAAATATTATCAAATAAAAAATTTTTAATTCATATGCTTAATATTCTTTTCTTTTGAATTGCTTACTCACTTACTCACTTCTTCCTCCGGCACTTCTTCCACCCTCGTCAGACCGCTTTTTCATTTTGCTTGCACCCAAATGAACGGCAATCATTCTCATGACATCTATTACGATTTCAGAAAATCGATACAAGCACGAAGCCATGGTCGACACGGAGCCGGTGCTGTTTGAGATACTCGATACTTGTGCGAAGGTATGTAGGTTTGATCCGCTTAGGAAACAACTCCTGCTCCTGCTCTATATACTGTATCCGTTTATCCTTGCACTGGACACGCATTCGAGCGCTCTCCGTCACGGTCGCTCTCGTGCACGTAACATTTCAGCATAACATTTCGCGCGGAATGCAGCTGTCAGTTTGTTTTTTGATTCTGACATTTCATTAGTTCTCTTCAATTTTAAGGCAATTCGAAAAAGCGTCATTTTTCATGATTAATATCTTCGACATAAACATATTTTCCACAAATTGCAATCAAGCAAATGGATGGACGGACAAACACACACGCACTCACCTTGTTGTCATTATTACTCGCCACTACTGCCGCCGCCGCTGATGTCATTCTGTTGTACGTACCTGCAAATTTAATAGCATTCTCTTCTAGACTGCCAACGACGATGATGAGCTTCCCAACGCCCCCGAATTGATGCAATGGGCCGACGGCCTGCTACTAGTCTACTCCATCACCGACCGCAACTCTTTCAACTACGTGCGCCGTGCCAAATCGGACCTACAGTCGGACACGCCCGTGCAACTAGTGGCCAACAAGTCGGATATGGTACACCTGCGTCAGGTTAGCCGTGATGAAGGCGAAATTCTGGCAAAGGATTTCGAATGTAAGTTTAGCGAGGTGTCGGCAGCGGATCACGTCGACCAAGTGGCTGAAGTCTTTCACGAGCTCTGCCGCGAGGTTCTGGCATCGAAGCGAAAATCTAAGCAGAGTCTGCTGGAGCGTATGTTGGGCGGAACGCGACCGTACAGTCGAGGAAAAAGCGATAGCAATCTGCCCAAAGACTGAGAAGAAGCGGCGATAGTGGGACAGGTGGTTCCAAGAGGAGGTACAACCGAAGGAGTACGACCACTAGTCCGAATCTTAAAACTAGGTCAAGTTAGGTTAGGTCAAAAAAGTCAATGCATGCAAGCTGGCGCAAGTCTTGCGCCAATTGCGTATAGATGAAATTATTTTTATTTGTTTGTAAATTTGTATAAACGTCCTTATTTGTTCTGCAAACTAAAAAAAATATTGATAAATAAATTAATGATTATTTATTAATAAAAAACTGTTAAGAATTTCACTGTATAATCTGTTTGTTTTGTTGGCGAATACTTTATTGCCTTTTCAAAGGCAATAGTATTTTATTGTCTTTGCCTCAATAACTGAAAATGCCAAAGAAAGCTTTGCAGAAAAGCGCCCCCTGCCGGAAAAATTATGAACTTACTGAAACTTCTAAAAAGCGGTTTATATGTATGTTTGAAAGGAAAAAAGCTTTTCTTCAGTAATTTCGTTGAGAAAGCTCGAGTTTAGCAAATTTGAATGCAGTCTTCCCGCGAGAAGAACGGAACGAAGCAGATTTTTAAAATAATAATAAAAGAAAACCAAAAACATAATACTCGTATATAAAAATGAAGTGGAAAAATGTAAAAAATAATATCAATAACAATTTTAAAATATAATAAAATAATTGATACCACTTGAATATTAAGATAGACCCACTGTACCCAAACGAAAGCACAGTTTTAAAAGACTTTGAATCATTTGGAAAATTTGATCGATTTTGATATAATCTCCTTTAGCGGATTTGTACAAATTCTCTAAAAATCCAAATTAATAATTTGGTTCAAGTATAATTAATGAAAATACTCGTAGCATGATATGAATTCGATTTGATTTCTTCATAAATTGTTATTTGATTTAAAAGATAATTTATTGATTTTTGAGACTTATACTAAGATATGGGACATTTCTGCTTTTATCCTAATAACGAAATTTTCTGTATCTTGAAAAGAACGGAGCCCTTGAACACTTCCTGGCAACTTGAGCCTTTCCGAAAGGTTTCCACGCAGCCTTTTCGTCACTGCCATAGAAAAATGTATAGAATGAATGTAATGCTTTTTACTTACCATATAGTACTATGTCAAATATTTGACCTTTGATCAAACAAACAAATCAACTGGTATTTCGAGGGAAAATTACTAAAGCAGAAAATATTTACTTATTTGTTAAACAATTAAAAATTTCACAAAAATGTTTACAACTTCACCCAATTAAAAATCAAATAAAACCTCAAAACCTTTAATAGATCAAGAGCTTCGTAGTCAGCAACTCCAGTTATCGAACCATCTGAATCATTTTTAATGTGTTTTTCTATTGACTTTTGTACATTTTTAAGGGAAAATATTTACTCGAGCTCGTATGAATATACATACATAAGTTTGGGTGAATGAATGTATTCTGTATTTATCTTTTGTTATTGGTTTTGTCATAATGGTTTTTTATCCATCAAAGCTGACACTAAGACGTTACCAAGCTTACTAAAAGTTTTTTTTTTATTTTTTTTTTGTTTTGTTTTATTTATACACAAAAACAATAAAAAAACAATTCGCTTGTTCATATAATTTGTGCATATAAATGATGTAGTAATAAGTCATATACAAATTAAAATTAATCCCTTACGACTGACAAGAAAGATTAATTATTATAATTATAATCTTAATCTTGTTATTATTAAAATATCTTAATATCTTAAATGAAAATAATTACAATAATTTGAGAAATTCTTTACACATTCTGAGCGCTGCAACGACAAATTTGTATAATGAAATAAAATAAATCTAAGGATTTATGGACCGTAAGAAATTGAAAATATGCGTAGACAAAAGGTAACTAAATTTATGTTGAGATTGACAGAGGAAAGGAAGCTCTCCAACTCTAAAGATATTAAATTAAGGATCTCTTCCAAACTCTGAATACTTTGATAGAAGGAAGTATTCCTCCAAACTTTAAACTCTGAACTTTATGTTGATATATTTGTACAAAAATATTTCTTTAAATTAAACCAAGACGTTTTTGCAACTAATTTAAAAGGTTTAAAGAAAATCTCTTTAAAAATTAATTGAAGTAAGTTTCGTAAAAATATAAATAAACAATTGTGTGGTACTTAAAATTAATGCAAATGATACTCGTATTATAATGTTTTGTAGTATTTGAAATATTTCAAATCTCTTCAGAATATCTTCTCAGAGGACTCGGCGTTTCTCTCCTAAAAAAGACTATAGAAAATGTTGGACCATTATAATCATTAGTCTTCTATTATCATCATCTTGAAAATGTGCTACTGGTTTTTTCGTAAGTGTTTTTCGTTCTTCTCATTTGTAAATATTCGAGAACTTCCTTTTATCTGCTTAAGTTTTTAACAGCTTTAATACTTTTTACTGATAATTTCTGATTTCGTTTCGATCAGTCTGATAGATTTTCATGAATTATCTAATCGGACTTATCCGTCCGGTTTTGTTTTTGTTCTTATTTTTACGACAGCATTGTTATACCGTAACTTATTGTAATTCATTCATTAATTTCTCACGCCTTCGACGACAATAGACAGATCTATTTAATACTTTTTTCCTATTTATATTTTTTATTAGTTACTGATGCTGTAGCTGCTGCTGCTGTTGCTGCTGCTGCTGTTGTTATTGTTGTAGTGATTTAATTCACTCAGAATTAAGTCCGCCTCTTGAATTCAGACCGACACATCTGGCATATTTGCATTGTTATGGATATAATATATGCGAGTTACTCAATAATCAATCTGGTGAACGAACGGTTGTGCCACGACGATGTAATGAAAAAAAAATTGTTGAACTATTTTTTTCTTTGAAACCAATTCTTAATTTAGTTTAGAGTTTTTAACCGGTATGGAAAAAATAAAAATTAATAATAACAATTTTTAGAAAAATGTATAAGAATAAGAATTTTAAGAATTTTATTAACAATTTTAACCACTTAAGAGAAGTGTTAATTGGCTGGGGCCTCCCCAGGCGGGAGAGGGGGTAAAATCAAAATATTTTTCAATTTTAGTTTTTCGTTTAAATTTGTCAAGAAATTGGATTTTAAAAGTTTTTAATTTCTTCGAAGGCCAGATGTTTTATGAACGCTTCAAGGACCTCCTGGCAACAGCACCGTTTGGGGCGGAGACCCTTTTTTCAAACATCCTCTTCTAATAGGCGCCTTTCTTTGATTCTTTTTTGCGATTCTCGAACATTTTTCAATACTAATATTGGTAATAATTGCTCAATTTGTTCATATAAATGAAAATGAAAATTCTTAATTTTTTTTAACCGAAAAGCTAACGTTCTAATTTTTTATGGTATTTATATGTACACATGTACATATGTATGTAATAATTAATTTTTTTTCCCTCGCATTTATTCGCCTGCACTTGAATTGGAAAATCGTTGAAGCGTACTACCGGCCATTGGATCTTGTTTGCCCCTTGTTGCCTGCTCGAGGCCAGAAGATATCGACCCTCTACGAAAAGCAGCAACATAAAAATATCTGTGAGTATTCGAACACATTTCAGCACGTTTGAGGTCAATAACGTTGTAATAAACGTATTAACGTGCTCTACCTCTAACTCTTTTGCTATTGACTGATCGCTTGCGTGCTTGTTAGTTTGTTTGTTTTCCTTTCATAAGTACTTTTAATTGTTTCTTCTTCTACATCTTTTAATTATTTGATTAATTATTTAAGTAATTACTATGGACATAATTCAAGAACAATTTCAATCGACCAATGTTAAAATGACATTTTATGATGTTAGCCTTTTATTATACACACATAAAATTTTTTTGTATGTATGTATAAGAGACGTCGGACAAGTATAGGTCAATAGGTTCAATAGCCAATCCTGTCCCCGCCTAATCAGTGCATGACTATTTCCAAAGGTTATAAAGATACGCCACGCTTTCTGAAGTTTATTCAAAATAGACTAAAGGAAGTTTTCTAAATAAAAGCATACTCTTTTTAATGTTATTGTTTTTTTATTTAATTATTATTAATTTATTTAATAAGTAATACATACAATTACGAGTCGGCCAAGACGACGTCGGCCAAATGACAACAGCGAAGCGACCACGCTTACATACAAAACGTTTAAATTCAAATTCAAAATTCAAATAAAATTAAATTCAAATTCAAAATAGCCAAATTTTCGTTGATATCAATTGAAGGATGTTCTAACAACCAAACAGCAATAATGTGTTCATACGAAAGAACTGCTTGGACTTTGGTTTGTCATGAACGGATAAAATATCACAACACGTTTTAACCAACTTTCGAATTTTAAACTACAACGTTTTTTCTCACACAAATTCTTCTGTTGCGAAAAATTTAGAACCATACAAAAATGTTGCTAAAACACGTTAATCTTTTAAACATATTAAAAATTAATTAAACACATTTTAAAATTAATAAAGGCTATACCTGAAAAAGAATAAGCCCATTTCGAGTGCTCTTCACTTTATGTGAAAATTCTTGATCAATAAATTTACTTCAATGATTTTTTTATTCAGATTAATGACACAGTTTATAAACAACAGCTGTTTTAGCTGCCCCAGCATTAAAAAGAGTGTTGCCAACTTGTAAAAGAGCTGACAAGTGAATAGCGCCCGAAAGCTGTCGAGTCAGAATTAATGCAATCAAATCATACCTACCGAGCGTACTGTCAAAATATTGACACATTGACACAATTGATGGGTTTAATTCAACGAACATGCGAACAATAGGCAATAACGACTGAGCCTAAGCATAAAAATGCTACTGGCGCTGCAGATGTCGACGCGAACTGTCGCTGCTGCTAACAGTTGAACTTGTCTGCTTGTAACTAATTTTGGTTGAGAGGCATTGAAAATTTTGCCATATTCGATTCTTGGCCTTAGAAAAACACAAAAAAAGAAAACATAAAATCACGTCAGATAAAAATCAAACAAAACTGAATTTCAACAAAATGAGAAGGCCTTGAAGAAATAATCTTGTGGTAGTTTTCAGTTTTTCTCGTTTATTTCTCTTCAACCGATAGTAGTATCATTTCAATCATTTCCTCCATTCCATTTGCAAATTTAACAGTCAATAAAAATGATCAGTCATCAATTAACCGAATTTTATTATTAAACTACTGAAATTCAAGTTTTTATCGGCTTATTCAATTAGCTTTGAATGGAGCAGTTTTTCAACAGAGCAGTTAAATAGCGCTGCTACCTTCAGCGCATTCTAATGAAAAAATACATACGTTTAATTCCATTCTATTTTCAATATTTTTTTTTCAACTTTTTTGAATTCATTTTATAATAGTAATCAAATGGGTGGTAACGAATATCGGCTCATTTCATCGCGTTTTATTGCCAAACGAGTTTTTGCAAGTGACTATTAAAAAATATTTCTAAAACAATTTGTATAGAAAAAAAAAAGAAGAAAAACAACAGAGCAAAAAAACAGAATGTAAATTGTTGTTTTTATGTGAGTATGATGCTAACTTAAGTATTGTATTAATTGTCAGATTAGTCTACCCTTTGGATGCTCTACACCACAAACACAACACAACACAACTCAACGTCCCCGTAGGAAATTTTCCTAAAATGTATCGGATTATCCAAAAGCACCTTTAGAATGTTCAATGAGAAAATCTGTCAAACGGTATGTTTGTTTCTTATCACTTTTTGTGACTTTTGACCCACAATGATGGACAATTTTAACAATGGTAACAATATACTATCGCAGAGCGTGTTAAAGTTTTAAAAATTTATTTGGAAATGTACGAGATGTGTAATATATTATTATTATGTGTATTAAATTATTATGTGTAATAAATTAAAATCGTCAGTAAAACTGGATCTATTCATGACAAACCAAAGTCCATCAAAACAAAAACATTTCGTTGAAATGAAAATGTGACTGCTGTTCGTGAAAGTGTTGCTAATAACCATCCATCAGCTTCAATTCCGCGTCGCTCTCAAAAGAATTGCGCACATCTTGTGGCAGTTTGTGGCGAATTTTGCATAAAGATTTGCATTTGCATGCTCAAAGAACGTGGTCATTTTCAAAGCAGAAAGTTTGCTATTTGGTTGTTAGAACATCGTTAGATTGATATTATCGAAAATTTTGCTATTTTGAATTTGAATTTTAATTTTGAATGCAAACGTGGTCGGCTCGTTGTTGTCATTTGGCAGACGTCGTCTTTCACACATAATTGTCAAAGATGTCAGGTATTATCTATTAGTTATTAAATAAATTAATAATAATTGAATAAAAAAAATAAAAAAATTAAAAAAACACGTTTTTATTTTAAAAAAAACTTCCTATATTCTATTTTGGATAACCTCATATAATGCGATAAGAGGTTTCTCCGAAAAAAAAATCCGATTATAGCTTTTTCGGAGAACAAAAAGTGTAAAAAACTAAGCATGTTTTTTGGTTAATTCATATTTCATTGACAGCTTTTTGAACGAATAAACGTGCATGATGAACTTTCCTACATGGATATGCAAAATAAACTCACAGACACACTTAATCAACGATCGACCACTCACTCTTAGGCATTGTCGTTGTAGCTCTCGATCAACAGGTGTCCGCGCGTTGCTGCCGCTGCTAAGACTTCATATGGTTTTAAGTCGGCTTTTAAGACATTCTGAACAAATGCTGCAGAAGGAGAATGTGTCGAAGGCATCATAACAATAACTATAACATTAAAATTAACACTAATAATAAATACAATATTAATTAAAATATCAATAACAATAACAGCTAAAAGAATATCTATTCTAATACATTTTATAATATTGTTTAATATACGTATATTGACAACATGTGTTAAATAAATTAACTTTAGCAATCTAATTAAGTCAATTATTTTAGTAGTAGAAAAATGTAGTTTTTTTTAGCAGAATCCATTTTCAAATGAGAATAAACTCTGATAGCAAAGAAGAGATAAAGTACAAATTGATTATATAGCTGCATTTGAATTAAGATATGTCGTTACGTACGTACATCCTTTACACCGTTATAATACTCGATGGGTATACCAAGAAATTAAATAATTATAAATTTAAAATGTGGAAGCTATCTAAGAAGTATTTATGAACTATTGTACAATATCATTAATGAACAGTAATGACTTCATTGCAACTTTTTTCTTCTATCCAAGTGTTATTGCCTTTAATACTTCACACTTGATCACACCGAGGACAATTAAAAGTCAGTCATTAATTCCTATGAATCATCATTAATGAAATATCGCGAAAGTGCTATTCTGTCACAAAGCTTATGCATATAAATAGCTTTCTGATAAAATTATGCAAGTCTGATTAAGATTAATACTTCACGATTGGTTACAGCAAAAAAGTATTTAAACACTTACATCCATAATCATGAATCACTTGTTATAAATATGTTCGAATGTACGAATGAACAATTCCAAAATTACAGTACTTATTTAGTTATAAGATTTTAAAGCTTAAATAACGGTAAAGGATTTAGTCGTAAATATTGTGGCAATCATTTCTGATCCGGCTGATACTGGCGGAATCAATTCTAGATCAGTTTGATTAAAGATCCAAATTAATTTGATTTTTCACCGCCTGCAGCAATTTAATCACATACACCATCTAAATTAATACCACGTTAATCAATATGATCATTTTCAGCGACCGTTTAAATTTGATCATAGTTTTGATAATGATTATGAGCGACAGTGGTTTTATCCCTTAAAACCATCTCAACCAATTTGATATGAATAAAAATTATCATTAAAGTTATTATTAAAAAAACAGGTTTTAATCTACATATTTAAGTCTAATCTATCAATCTATTAAATCTAATCTATTAATCTAAGTTTAATCTATTTTTAATTGCTGCCTGAATGAATTTTATCATGTACGCATACATACAAACATGGCTACCGCTTAAAACGATCATTTGATCATTATCGCACCCTCTATTGACCACTGTCCCCGCCGGCCTTAATCAATATTGACATTTTTGTCACTGCCCCAGTAATAATTATTATAGGCACGCACCATTTGAATCCATCATGAACATGATGTGTTGCGTCTCCTATTTCAAAGCAAATTAATTTCTTCGATTATACTGAAATTCTAAAATATGCTGAAATTAAACCTACAATTTTCAATGATTAAAAATTGTATTATGATTATTATCTTCGCTATTATGACACACTATTTTTTTTATTAATATTTTTTATCTTCTTTAAATGTCCATATTTTTAAAATAATTATTCTTTCGTAATTATTCTTTGTAATTTTTTTTTTTTAATGTTATAAAATAATTCTTTTAATGATATAAATTATTTTTGCCAATAAAATTATACCTAAATATATAAACATTAATAATAATAATAATAATAAGAAAAAACTTCAAAACTTTGTTTTTATAATTTATTTATTTTTAAAAAAATTCAAATAATAAATAATACATGAGATTTTTATATTGTACACAAACAATGTAAATATATACATACATTTATATTTATATATTGTATGTATAATATAAAGGAGTATAAAATATTATAATTTACAATAACAGCAGAAGTTGTTGTTGTTGTTGTAGCTGCTGTTCATCGCTTTTTAAAAGTTTAAAAATAAAAATAAACAATTTTACGAGCAATTAAAACAATTTAAATACTTTTTTAAAGCTTTTGCTAAAAGAAACAACAAACGAGAAAAACAAAGACAAAAACTTCTTATAATACTAAATGAAATTCTTAAATTTAGTAATATGTATTGAAAATTGTACAAAGAAATGCAAAATTTTTATACAATATTGTACAATTAAAAATTTGCTACAAACATGTACACGTACAGGCGTACATATATAGATATAAAAAACAAACTTGGTGATGTCTACAATTAAAAAAACCAACGGAGCCATTAAAAAAAGTAGCAAAAAAGTAGTACTAAAAAGTCGAATAACTTTTAATGCTACACTTTAGTTTAGCTGCAGCTGTTTTTAATTATTACAATTACTTTAATACAAGTATGTATATTTTGTGTATAATATATATGATATATGTTTGTATACGTTGTATATGTTAGTGTGTGTATGTGTATGCATGCGTGTGGGTGTGTGGATTATATGTGGACAGAGTATATGTGTATAGAAATATACAGATGGTTACTTTTTATATATAAATACTTTGCATATATGTATATTTTTTTCACATCAAGGAACAGCTAATAATCTACAAATTTCTCTCTTTCTTTACAACGGAAGAATCTAATTGTCTTTTCTTTTTAGAGATTTTATATAACTTTTCTATTTATGTAGTTTCAGTTGAAAACGGTCAAATTGCTCTGGTCCTTTAGTTAAAAAGGAGTAGAAGCGCCTTTTATTGTTTAGTCTAAAATGAACTAAACTAAGCTAAACTGATCCGAACTGATCTCTTGTGATCTGAGGCGACCTGTTTTAGATATCTTGAATTTTTTGTTAATATTAACTCTAAATATTTCAATCTTTTGTAAGATAATAACAGTAACACTTAACAAATTTTGTTACAAACACTCTCTCTCTCTCTCTCTCTCTCTCTCTGTCTTCATTAAATGTAATCATTTTTTGGTCCTATAGATTAAAAGCTGTGTCAAATTATTAAAAGAGAATACAGCGTCGATGAAAAAAAAAGAGAGAAAGAGAGAATAAATGAAAATGAGTTTTAGCGAATTTTTAGTTGGTCGTAAGTGACGAAAGTTGATAAAAAGATGGATGGATACACGAGTATTATAGAGATATAGGTTAAAAAAATTTGAAAAAAAAAATAATTGTTCATGGTAAAGGTTGAGAAAACTCACTTACTAGCAAAGATCCCAAAAGGGCTAAGTGTTGCCAAATTAACTTAAATCTTCTTTACTTGGCCGAATACTATCAAATTCATACTAAGCACCATGACCACCTGCCACGCCTTGCTCTTACTCGAAAAATTCCGCTTGCTGTAGGCCTGAATATTTCTTGACCCCGACTCTACACACCCCTCCCGCGCCGCAGTCTCTAACCCTCCCTCTGCTTGACCGGAAATAGCTTAAAACGGACGCCTCAACTTTGCAATGGCATTCGTCAAATGCAAAATCTCAGTGTTCATCTGCTGCACCAATGTCTCCAGCTTGTCCACGGAATCGAGTACCTCAACGCGCTCGGTGTGAGGATTGAAGCGCAACTCGAAGGGGCGTGACATGGTCGACACCCAGCGGCGGAATTTGTCTTTGGCGTCTTCAAAACTCTCGGCTACGTAGTAGATGGGTTGATATTCTTGGTCCTGGTAGGGTTGAACGGCGGTGGAGGCAGGTTCGAAGGGGCGATGCTCGCATTTGTCGCTGATGGCATGCAGCAGTTCGCCGTAAGCGGAAAGTAGACCGGCACCATAAGCCTTAACCTGGCCATGTTCCTTGCAGAGACCGAATTCTACGGTGAACCAATAAACCTGTTCCGAGAGAAAGAGATAAAACACAAACACATAAGAATAAGTTGAAAATCATGGAAATATAATAATTCCATAATATAATAACTTTTTTTTTTAACAAGTTGACCAACAAGTTGACCAACAGCGAGCATTTAAAGGCTCTTGACTTTGGCATATGACACTGGCGACGACTGGGGCCACCCATTTGCGGTTTTCTGTAGTGCGACTGTCCAAAAATACCAGACAACCACCACCGCCACCCAACCAGTCTGTCAGCAGCCAAGCCAATTGGCCGAATTCTTGCCAACTGTTGGCTGCTGACAAGGCCAATTGTCGCCACTTCACGCTGGCGCGCGCACAATTAAGTCAAGTCTGAAATAGCTTCGTCGTAGTCGTCCGCGCCGCAGTGTTACCAATGGATAGCCGGCAGCGGCGAACTTGAGTCGGACACGAACTTGCTGGTTGCGCAATTTAAACTTGGCTTGAGCTTGAAAGCATTTTTGAACGCCGTGCGGCTTGTGTGATAGAGCTCTAAACGCAACCGCACGAAGGCAACCGCACGAACAAGAACAGAAAATAATTTTAACAAGTTCAACAGCGGCGGAAAATAATTACTACCATGCGCTTAATGGCATTAGACGTGATCTAAGGGGCATTGATGCGTGCCGGATTTTATTGCCACGTATCCATTTCGGATTGACCGAATGATATGATAGTGGCATAGTCCAGCTTAGCTCAGACTGTGGTCCGTGTTTTGGCATTGGAATTAATGTTTTAATTATGTGTCACAAAGCGCTCAACCGACCAGCAGTGGCCAGCAGCGGCCCGCAGGCCCCTTGTCGCAGCGATAAAACACCAACCAACAACTGAGTAACCAACTTGTTGGCCATAAAATCGCACAATTCGCGTACTTACCGTCGACAGCTTTTCGATTTCATCGTCGGAGGCGCCCAACGAGGCCAAACCAATCTCTTGTGAGAACTGGGCGAAGCTAGGATCAGCCAAGAGCGGCATGTGACCGAGCAGTTCATGAATGGTGTCGCTGGAAAAGTACAAGAAGGAAAAATAAAGATTAAAAATAAATTAGACACAAAACAAAATACTCGCCATTAAAGGCAAGAGATTGATTTTTGATAACATTAAAAGACATGAAGAGTGACACCTAACCTTGCCAGGCGCTTACCACGCATAGCCCTACACTCATACCGTCTCCTGGACGCGTCCCAAATTGTGTCACATCAACTGAAGTGGCAAAAGAGCCGTAGCCGTAGCGAAGCGGCAGAGGCAGAGGCAGAACTTAGCAGGACTTGTTGAGCAGGCCAATTACGTTGGGACTTCCGTTTTGCCAACAAAAAGGAAATTGTGCAAAGTGCGGTAAGGCATGACAGACCGAGGCGAAGAAGAATTTCAGGCGCAAAGTGAGTGACGCGTTGCTTAAAGCAAATTTGCTTGAGTAACTCGATGAAGTTAGGCAAAGGCTTTTACTGTTAGCTAAAAGTGTCACGACAAGAAAATTATTGTTCTCTAACAAAAGCAAAAGCATTGTTCAAAATTATATTAAACGAGAGAGGAACGAGAGGGAGAAAAAATTATGGAAAAAGTAAAAGAACAAGACTACATTGCGCGAGAGAGCAACGTTTTACATTACTTTAACAAGAGTGTCCCTCGGAACAGAAGCTAAAAGGAGCACTTAAAAAGCAAGGCGGCAAAAAATTTATTAAATTTTAGCCTTCATCTTTGTTGAATGGAAGTTAAGAGAAGGAAGGCCTTTGAAAATTACTCGGTTTAATGTTATTTCTCACACTAGAACCCAAAAGAAAACCCTTTAATATCATCATCCCGCCCTTCAAATAAAATGCGTCTCACCAAAAAAGTCGCCTCGTTTCTTACACCTCAACTTATTCTTAAGCCTCATAAAATACTTATTCGTTTAGCGTACGAGTACATAGTTATGAGTATCTTGAATACTTACGGTTCCGGTGTGTGATACGGCGAGTTCACATGACGCACGTACTGAGTACTCTGGAAGATGCGGAATGCGAGAGAGGCCAAGAAGTCGCGTGCCGTTAGCAGACCTGCGGCGGGACGCAACGAGAACCCGGTATTTCGCCGCAAGAAGTCCGACATCTCTTGCAGTTGCGGCAAATGGTCCTCGACGAAGATATTCTCATCGCGCAACTTCTTGAATGCTCGCCGATACTCGACGCAGGCGTGTTTCTCCACCAAATCGACCACGGTACGGAACACGGAACGCCACGTCTTATTCTCGACATCGGTGTACACGATGGTAGGGATGGGGTCACCGTACTTGTAGGCGAATGCGATCTCGGCGATTTCTTTGCGTCGCTGACGGTACACCTTGTCCGCAAAACCGGGATGGTTCATATCCAAATCGGGCTCATACTTGGTCATCAGGTGATTGCAGTTGTCCAGCTCGGAGGCATGCTTGGGGAACCAGGGCGTCTTGACGCTGATGTTGTTCTCGGCCAGCAGGCTGAAGCCGCTGAAGGAGCCCGACTGGCGCAGCGAACGGATCAATTGCAAAAGGTTGCCGCGCGTCATGTCGACCTTGATCAGCACGTCGTGCTGAACGCCTGTCTCGCGCGATTGACGCGACTCAATGTGGCGCACCGCACCGTGGTACGTTTCGACGGCCTTGAGTATGCGACCCAGCGAGGAGATGCCCTCCTTGAGGCGCGCCACCAGGGCCGCTCCCTGCACGACATTCTCAGCTTCGGCTGATTCTGAGACCGCATTAGCCAAAACGATTTCGTCTTCGGTGAGGCCCGCATCTTTAGGAAATGAAAAGGAGAGAAAGCGAGATAGAGAGAGAGAGGTTAGAATAATACGCTAGAAATCATGCATGGCTTTTATTCTTATGCGACATGACCTCATTCCTTAAGTCCACCCAGATTTAATGTAACGGCAATTGCTTTTTTTACGAAAGTCCTCGTTTTTGTGGAAGCTTAATAGATTCTGAATGAATAAAAAATCTCTGGCAAATTCAGAGAAAATCCTTTTAAATCTTTTTCTTCACAATCAGTCGCATGCGAAGCACGTACGTCATTGTGCAGCCAATTTCCTGTGCGATAACGCCTCACGCCCACCAAAGCATGACTGAAAATATCACCTCATTCATCATAATGCATTGATGGGTGGAAGAATGGTTGGGGGCGGGGCGCTAAGTGTAGGCAGAATCGTAATAACTTTGCTCTTGGCTTTCTTGGCTTTGTCAAGCTTTGCCACAACGTATACGCTTTTTGTGGCAGAGAAGTCAAGCGAGAAGCTTGGCCGGAAATGCGCCATTTAAAGGCCATTGACGGAAAGAGTGAAAGAGCGAGAGAGAGACAGAGAGAGATGTGAGGGTGTAGAGTAGAGTTCACTTCATATCAATTTAAATGCATTAAGATTAAATGTAATAAAAGAATCACTTAAGCATCACTTTATCGTCACGGTGAAGACTCTGCGAACTGAGGAGCCCCTATAAAGGGAAGGACACCTCCCGGAAGGGTACATGACTTTATCCCATCATTGCCATGGACTCTAAAAAGAGCAGAAGATACTTACCATCAGATGTTTGTTCCGGCTTGATGCCTTCATCAGCGCTTGACGAGCTGCTGTTGTCTCTCTCGTCAACGGCAACGGTCTCAGGGACTGATTAAAGTTATGTCACAACAACAACAACAACAACAACAACAACAACAGCAACACAAATTAAAACGTGGTACATGCAAAAAAAGTAAAAAAATAAAGAAATCAATTTTAAATAAAACCGTTTTATGGAAAAGCTAAAAAAGTAAGCAAAAGGGTTTATTTTGGAAATTTCGAAGATAGTACCTTCTGTAAGATGGTTTTCATTGACCATTGCTGCTTCATTGGCAATTTCAATATTTTCCAAATTTTGCTCATCTTTGAATTCCATTTTTTGTTCAGAGGGAACATGCTCCCCCTTCGCTTGTAGGATGCACTCCTCCAGAGAGGCATCTTTCGTGAGCAAGAATAAATGATCATAAAGGCGTGGATTGAAAAATTAAAAAGAAAAAGAAATAAAAAAAAATTAAAATTATATTGAAAAAAAAAACAGCAAAAAAATTAGGCCACATGAATTTAAAATAAAGTAAATTTTTAACTAAAAACTTTAAAAAAACGCGAAAATGTAGGTTTCCAAAATTTTCTAACTAATAGTTTTCATGCATTTTCAGAATTTATGAGACCTTGTAATTGTGATACTTACCGTTAGCTTTGTTGCGTGCCTCTTCCAGGACGGTCTGTTTGGTCTGCTTGACCACCAAAGTCTCGAAGCGAGCATCATCTACCAAAGAACGACGACGCGAAGGGTAACCATTCTATAGCAAGAACGAAAGAAGACATTTAATAAGACAAAATTAACATGTTCTAAATGAGGTTAATTGCAAAAAGAAACTTAAATCTGTTAAGCTTGCTAAAGCTCGGCTATACGTGTAACCATGGGCGATAAATGTGAGGAATCCGGAAACTGTTTAAGCCCTTTAAAGGGTACAAAAAATAGGACAAGGCAAAAAAATGTAAAATTAAAAGCTAAATTAAACAAAAAAATTATCTAAGCTTCATTTTCAGGAAGACAGCCAGAAAAATAAAAAATAATAAATTAAAAAATAAAAGAAACTACGAGTATTTTAAGATTGAAAGCGAAAAAACGGCGAAATAGCAAAAACGGTAAAAAAATTTTATGCAAATTTAAAGTTTAACTTGGAATTTTTCTCTTGTTTTTTTGTTGTTGTTGTTGTAGCTATATAGCTCATAACAAAAATTAATAATACGTCTACAATTTATTTTATAATGAATGAACTTTTGCTACGATTTCGATTTCGGTTCATTGAACCCAAAAATAACAATAAAAAATGCATTAATTAATTATTTAAAAATCGAACTTATTGGCTTTGGCATTTTTTTTAAACACTAAAAAAGTGAAAACCTATAAAAAACTGAATTTATCTTTGTTTTAAGCTGAGAGCAATAGAGAGAGAAAAAAATTCATATAATAGACTTTCGAAATATTTTGCAAAGAAGCTTTCGACTGTTTCTTGTCAACGGGTTGTGTCCTTGAAAAATTTGAAAATTGAACAAAGTTGTGATATCTTTAAAAATGATTTTCTACTGCTCGGCTTGAGCGCCAGCGTGTTTCATTGATTTGGTTTTATATAAGATCAGCAACGTGATCGGCAACACACAACACAATATCAACAGCCACAACAACAACAACAACACGAACAATGTTAGCAATAATAATTTTATTAGTGATATAATTTTAACAACGTCAGTAACAAAATCAACATGTTTAACATACTTTTTCATTTTAGAGTTTCTATTTTTCGTTGTTCATGCTATGGTTTCTGGTTTCATGGTACTTTTTGTTTGATATTATGTTTATTCCTTAATTCTGTTATTCCTTCTCACTCTTTCACTTTATTGTCTATCTGTTTTTAAAAGTTTTTATTGATAATGCCAAATAAAGCGCTTCTTCAATGCAATTAATTCAGACAACAGTGTTCAAATACTAAACCACTATTAGCAAAAAATGTTCTTTTCTACTTTGTTGTTGTATTTTGAATATGATTATTTCAGAATTTATCACACCTATTATTTATTGTAGTATAAAGGTGGCGATGAGCATTATTGCAAGTTAATTATATTATTTTTACGGTTTTGAATGTGAAATGCCCGATTGAAAAAAAGTTCTATGAGCCGAAATCAAAATGGATTTTTGTGATCAAATTGCAATAAATTGCGATTAACTTTATCTGATCTGGTCGTGACCGTTTTCGCAGTGTTCTGGCCAGAATTTTCGACAAATTAAGAGATAATCGTAGAGTGTAGAAAATAATTTAGAAGAGAAAGAAAGGAAAAAGAAGAAAAAATATTTCTTCCATGCAACAAATTATAATAACTTACAAAAAGTTTTGTTAAAATTTTATTTATTTATATTGAAAAAGTGACAATAACCAGTTGTGTCTGTCGTCTCTGACTATGTTTGAATGGGTCAAAAAAAATATATGCACTAAAATAAAAGTGAAACGAATAATACAAGTAACTGATGCAATAAGTAAGTGCTTCCAGAACAACAACAACGACAGCAGCCAAAAGTAGCTGGTGGAGTTAGCCCGTCTATTGCCGTCCATTGTTAATGACAAACACTTTCATTCTTGTTTTGATCTTGTTACTGCTGACGATCATGATAACTGTGACGTTTTGAACTAGGTTCATTAATTTTAAATTCTACAATTCATTAAGAACTAATTGGTTATAAAAACAAAAAAAAACGGGTAGGGCAACACTAAACAGTATATAATTTTTTTTTTTTTAACACCATAACTTGTTATTTATATTTAGCTTCTTATTAATTACTAATTTTTAACCACTAATTTGATAACACTTTGTCTAAAATACGATATATTATAATTTTAGAGATTTTTATGGACTGAGGAATTTTGTGTTATTTTTGCGTCATTTTTTCCATAATCGTATAGAAGAGACGGTTCAAGGTTTAAATGAAGTCAAAGAAATGTGATTGCTTTTGTAAGAGTTTTTTTTTAACGGAAAGAGATAACATACACTAAATTATTTAAAAAATAAATTCGTTTGTAAACCGAAAAAATTTAGTACTCATTTAAAATGGACAAGAAACTATAAAAAAGCGTAAAATAATTGGTTAAAATGCAATAAAAATCATAAGAATTTAAACAAATGTATTGGAATTAAAGGCTGCGTATTTAGAAAATACGAGTTGTATACTCAAATCATGTTAAGAACAAAAGGTTTCCAGTGAATATTTTCTGTTGAGGTTTAATTAGTATAGCTTTAATATTTTTTATAAAATTATGATTTTTAAAATTTTTATGCTCTTTTAAAACCGTTAACTTTTATTGCAATTGCTTCTAATTTCGTTAAAAATATCTTAAAAATATCTTAAGATGCACTACTTTTTAAACACTTTTTTTTTTTTTAATATCAGTATAAATTATCTCACAGGATCAGACCAAGATTTTTAAAATTCTTTCTTTTTTTTTGTTTTTAAACAATTTTCGTAATCCTTCTTTTAATCTCTAATCCTGATTATTTCTATCATTTGCAAAATTTGTATGAAAATTTTGTTTTATGTTGTTTTTTTTTTTGTTTTTGTTGTTCTTTGCCTTACTTACCTCGATGCTGTATGACTTTTTGATAGCGAACATTTCGCGATTCTTTTGTGCAGCAGCTACAGCCATCATTTTCTACTGTGTCTGTTTGTTGTTTGTATTATTTATTATTGAACTTTCTTTCGTAACTTTATGCAAAAGGCAAAAGTGATTTCACTTGAAATATTTTCCCTTACGCTTTTGATGTAATGCGGTTTTAATTATTTTTCTAATTATCGAATAAGCCTTCGTATTCTACACTTTCACTGCTTATTCACTTGGCTTGGCTTGGCTGGGCTTGGTCCTGTCAATGCTTCTGTTTCTGTTAAGTTTTGTATGCAATTTGTCTTAGTTGGTCTATCGTCTAAAATAGCTTTCTTGTCGACCTCTGAATTCCACCGAAAACACAACAATTTTTCTGAAATCCGTTGTCGATCAGAAATTCTTCGAGTATCCTTTATGGAATCTGTGTTATTTCTTGTTCGTTGTGTTTGTTGTTGTCTAATTTTTGTATCCTTCGACGAATTTGTTTGGTTCGGGCGGGCAGAAAAGCTAATAATTACAACAGCGCAACTACTTAACCAAAGAAGCGACTCTCAAGAGCGGACGGTAGCGAATCAATGCATGCCTGCTGCTCGGTGCCAAGTCTTTAAATACCCACGTCGGCAGCCTCAACCTCGCAGCTTCAGTCAGAGTCAGAGCCAAAGTCAAAGCCAAGCGCTGGCAAACGCTTTGAAGCGTAGAGTCAGAGTCTGGTGAGGTGTGAAGAGTGCCGCTGAGCGAGCGCAACCGAGCAGGTGAACGAGCAAACGAGCCAGCGTGTAAAAATCACACCGTCTTCGGCAGAGTCGTCAGGACAGGTTCCTTTTTGTTTTTGTTTTTGTTTTCGTTTTTGTTTTTGTGGTGCTGTTGTTGTTGTTCTAGCAGCTAATGTTAATAGAGCAATTGTTGTTGTTGCTTTTATTGTCATTAATAGTATGATGCTGCCGCTGCTCTTGATCAAAACCAAATTTGAGAAGTTATATGGTCGTGACGTCGTCGAGCTACGCTTTTTTGTTGGCCATGCGCACGCTCACTTACGCCTGAAAGCTTACCAGCTACCCCCGTCCCTTCGCTCTTGACCCACAGAATCGCATTCGCTTTATTTCTTGATATCGGTCGCTTTCGTATTTCAAGTTCAGCCCCAATGCAGCATCACGCCAACAGTGACGCGTGAGAGCCAACCAGAACGAGACGAGAAGTTCTGAGAAAGCGTTGATGGGCGCGTTGGGGCGAGGGCTGTGGCCTGAAGGTCTTTGTGACGCTTGGAATCTCCCCGTCGTTGGCTTTATTACTACCTTCCACTTTTTTTTTTGGCATTTAGTTAATTTAAGTTAACAGTTGTTGTTGTTGTTTTTTTGGTTTTTTTCGAGTTTGTTTTAAGAAGTGTTGGCGTGTTCTTAAACTTTGCCGCACCGCACGCGTCTTAAGCGGTTTCATTTCTTTTTATTATAGTAATTCTTAGTAATTCTTTGGTAATTTTGAGGGGTTTTTTGGTGTTTTGGGATTTTTTGGTCTTTTTGATTGAAAGATCAAAAGAAGAAAAATGTAAAAAGAGTTGGTTATTCGTCGTGAAGAAAGGCAAGAAGAATATTTATAGATGTTATAGTGAAAGACCGTATGTATTTTAAGGTCTTAAGTAAATCATCTTGTCATCATCATTATCATGAAATAATATTTTTGAAAACTTATAGCTTTGTAGTAACTCAATGTGGGTTCATTTAGACATATACTAAAGGAAAACTGTTCAGACGATCGAAATGGTTTATGATCGAAAAATAATTAAAATAATAAAATAATAAATAAAAATTTCTTTGAAGTAGCTAAAAAAACATTGCCATTCTTAAGGCATGGTATAGAGGAATAGGATTTAGCCTACTCTGTGACTTTTTAATTTTATTAGCAAGTATAACAAGGTTTTATTAATTTGGTTTTTACTGTTTAGATCAATGGCAAATTGTTGTTGTTATTGTTGTTGTTGTTGTTGTTGTTGTGGCTGCTGTCGTTATTAACTAAAAATACTGATTACTGCTACGAATGCAGCTACTGATCGTTGCTTTAATGAGCTAAATCAAATAATGCGTAGCTGTCCGTTTGTTTAGCGGCTGTTATTGTGGTTTTTGTTGTTGTTGCTGCTGCCAATGGAAATTTTAAGTGCTATAGTTTAATGATCTATATCTACATAATTATATTCATTTATATCTCCGGCTACAACGCAGTTGCGCTCTTTTGCGCTGAACCTCGATTGTCTTAATTAGAAATTAATGTCAACACTATCAACACTCAATAAACACTGATCGCTACGACTTATTAAAAATAATTTTAATTATTAAAGAATTTTAATACATATTTCAGTTAAATAGTAAAAGTATTTTAATATTTCTGCTTGTACCTAATTAATATTTTAATTAAACAAATTGCGGAAAGAAACACAAACATGGTCACAATCATAGCAACGATATTATCGTATTATATTATCGTATATTTTTTTTTAATTTGTTAAAAATTTATTTTGCCTACATTTAGAGCTGAATTCATTTTGAATTAATTTGGAGATCATTTATATTTTCGTCTTTGTTTGTGGTTATCGTATATTAATCCGATGTGAACAAATCAAATAACGTATACAAATCATATCCATACAAAAATATTAATAAATTTACTTGCTCGATCTCTTTTTAGTATCCAGCTCAATTTCTTTTTATAACGCAATTTTATTGATGTAATATTTTTTATACGTTTTTAAAAATACAAAACAAAAACATATAAAATAATTTTATTTTAGTGCTAAGCCTTAAGAAGTAAAATTTTCCATCTTTCTTTTTTTTTGTATATATATTTATAAATTTTTTTAATTTTTTTTAACTTATAAATAGCCGAAAAATTACTATAGATTTCTTTCCTAAAATAAAAGAAATCCTACCCAAAATACAATATAAAAACGCAAATAGAACACTGAATTTAATAGGTCCTGCTTCATATCGTAGTTCATTGCATAAATATTCATAAGCACAATTTTTAATTAAAATACGAGTAATGCCTGTATAAACATAAGTTCAGTATAAGGTGAATAAGGTTAAAACCATTAAAAAGAAATTACATTAAAATACTGCTTACATAAATAAATTAAGTGCATAATTACTATAGACAAGGACTATGGTAAGAGTACTTCCCGTTATCGTACCTGCCAACGGCTAATTAAAAATGGCCAAGAGTACTATTCGGACCATTTACATCGACCAAAAACCGGACTAAATAAGATTAAACCCACGCTTATTCTCTGATATTAGATTTCATCTTTGAAAAACAGACAACATTCCTAATTGTGACCTCACCTAACTATTTGAGCTCCAACCGGGCCTCCAGATTCTACTTATATCCTGCTGAAACCACTTTATCTATAAAATCAAATCTCTGAACATCTTTCTCCTGCACGTGCCATGAGTTAATATATGTATATGTACATATACATTCTATCTTATAAAGGTCCTGTATTTTTTTACATTCTATCTTATAAAGGTCCTGTATTTTTTTTAAACTAATGCAACAAAACATTCTAGAAATTTCGTTAACAGAAAAACCTCTAGATTGATTGCTGTCTGCGAAAATGATGAATCATTATACTAATGTACTTTTAATATATTGCATGTATTGTGAATGTCTTACTCAAACAACAGCCGGAATAATTTATGGCCTGATTCAATTTTGACAGTCATACTCCAGTTAAACGACTATCGGCGTCGTAACCTTTACCTTAAACCGGATTAAGCTAAACTCAATTCTCAATTCTTAATGGAAAGCCTTTATTTTTAACCTTTCCTTCCTTTATTTTATTTGCGATCATTTCCGACTTCGTCGAGTTTCAACACAAACACAAGCAGAAATCTCCCCACCACCCTCCCCTTTTTTTGGGAGGGGGTTCGTAAAGACTTACGAGCGACAGCTTAATATTTTTAAGTGTTGTTTTTATTTCCATTAATTTTTAGCTCTTTTTTTTACAAGAATTATTATATAATAAATTACTTTTCTCGAAGCTCAGAGCAATTGTGCGCGGTTTAGTAATGTTTGAAGTAAAGCATTTTAAACATGAACATTTGCCAACGCAAATATGACTAATTTTAGTACTTGCAGTTGCCACAAAAATAATTCTCGTGGCGCTTTTTGGGGTTTTGGCTTTTTTGCGGCCAAGTAAAACTTTTCAATTTACGTTGCGGTTCATTTATAATAATATTTTTGTTGTTGTAAAAAAACTACAACTACAACCACAACCACCACCACCACCACCTCACGACCGCCTAGAACAACAACAACAACAACAACAACAACAACAACAACAACAACAACAACAACAACAGCAACAACGCCAGAAAATAACCAAAGCTGAAAGAAGTTAAAGCTAAGACTTCAAGGTTCTCAGGCGTTCGTTGGACGAGGCACGTATGCCCGTTTGTAGCGCTAATTGTATTCGCATTCATTATGATTGTCGATAGCCGTAGTTAGAGTCAATCGAGCAATGAAACCTACGACGGTAGTTTAGAAGTTTTGTGATTGTTCTTGGTACCTCCTCCACCATGTACTCGTAGATGAAATGGACTGAAAAATTCTCGATTTTGCATGTCCCTGGTCTTGAACTTAAGCGAGTCGATTTGATACAGTCTTTGTCGATTGCGCTGCTTGAACACGCTCACCTTTCAATCATTGAGCTGATCATGCATGACCGAAGCCGGCTGGCTGCCGAACCGCGCCGCCGCCTGACACCTCATTAGTACTATCGAGAGGCCAGAGTATCGATTAAAACTTGTTTCAATACCTTCATTCAATAAAGTACAATATTTTGATTGTTTGGAAACATTCTCGTTACTCAGTTTAAACTTGCATACATTGGTTTAAATCCCAGAAAATGGCCATCAATTCGCAAAACTAGCTCAGATAAAGATGACAAATAATTAGAATTTAACTTTTGTATCAAAAAATTGTAATTTGTTCTACTTTGGAAAAGAAATAACGAACGAACCAACCGTAAGTAAGTACATACAATATGCATTTTATATATTTTCTACAAATTAATGAATCATTATAATCATTTGTACGAATTAATCAAATTCCTCTAATAATAAATTCTTCGAAAACGTGATTTTCTGGAAAAATTTGTTTTTATTTTCTTTTGATTCCTATAATTTTCTTTTTAATAACTATAAATCGCTAATACTTATCGTATTATAAAGAGTATAATACGTACGATTATAAAGAGTATAATCTATAGCACAAGTTGAGAGCTTCTCCGATTAAAGTTAATTCTTTCTTAATAGCAAATAAATTGCATTAAAAATGTTTTAAGCGTTAAATTTTTTATACAATATTAAAGAAAATTGCACACTCTTTCGAAGGCTTTATATTACAAGACTTTAATAAAATACAATGTTTTTGCTATGATTAAGTGGAATTATTGCAATCATTTTGCGCTGCTCTCCAGAGCATTATTATATGGTTGTTAAACTGTATATTTTTGTTGTAGTTCAGATGTACCGTATGTGTTTTTTTTGAATTTTTTTTATCCTTCATACTTGAAAATGATATTAAATACCTTTCTAAAATGTTAAATATTCATTATAAACAACAACAGCAACAACCTAATACATTTCACACATTATTTTGTATTAGAATTTTGTTTTAATTGATTGATTGATTGAAAATAAATGTGACAAACACATTACTTTGTAACGATACCGTTTGATTGCCCTTTATCGTCCCGTCCCGTCCCGTCCCGTCCCTTCATCTGTTTCGTTCTAACTGCATTCTCCAATCAATTAATTGGCCTGCAGTTCGTGTGCCTACTGTAACTCATTACAAATGTAATTAGACGCATTCACTTACTGAAAGAATGATGGGGGGAAAAACAAGTCGTCCGACGGTCTTTCGTAACATTGTGAAATAGACATCGCACTCGTAAACCTAAGGAGTTAAAGGGGTAGAGCTTTTTTCCTCTCATTTCTTTGCAATAATTTAAAAAATTATTCATTATATTATAGTTATTTTAACGGATAATTGTTTTTAAATTACATTGATACTAATTGCATTGATACTAATTACATTACATTGAAACTATGAGAATTAGTGTTCGATGCATTAGTCATATGCTGGACCAAAGCTAGTACAGTCATCTGTAGTGATGATATTTCATACTCAACTCATTTCTTCTTCCTATATATCGTATTACCCGGTAAGTTATTTCTGAAGCCGTCCAACTGATTAAATCGCCTTGGACTTAAATATGCTTGGATTAGATTAATTAATCTTAAAACCTTTCCGGAAGAATATTCTTGTTTTTAGCCCCTTTTGAAAGCAATCACAGAATTGATGATGATTTCTTTGTTCTTTTATTAAGCTTCTTGATCGATCAAATGGAAAAGTTTTTGCTTTAAATCATTTCAACTTTTAACCTTCCATTAATAACCCAAAAGTCTTTCAAAAACCCAACCCAACTTTGCAGCAGCAGCAGCAGCAGCAAAAAGCCCCTTCATTTCCTCTAAATTAAATAATGGGTTTTTTTATCCTGGTGCAATGACTTTTGTAGCGAGTAACTAATTTTAAATATGACACTTAAGACCACAATAATATTTGTCTGCGTAATAATATTTATCAAGACTAAATTGACAAACGGCAAACGTTTGGCAACCTTCGGGGGCGGGGGCGTGCATGTGTCAGCAACGAGGAGAAAATATCAGGGTGTGACTCTCCAAAAATACTTTCCAACCATTTAAAAAATCCCTTCACCACATGCCTCTTGGCTTAATTAACTTAACTTTAATGGTTACAATATTTTTTTTTTTATTTAAATTTGTTGCATGTTCTTTATCATTTCATTTCTGGTATTTTTGCTTATTATTTCCGAATTAATTTATTAATTCTTTGGCCGCAAAAATCTTTGGAGGCTCGTATTTAAATCGAAGAAAGGACCCAATCGAAGACTTAAAAAAATGACCCAACAACAACGACATCGAAACGGAAACCAGTTCAAACATCTTCACGTAAGCTGAAATAAACATTAAAAATAATTTTAATAAACCAAAATGAAACTCCTTTTAATATTGCTTACAATAACACAAAAACTGTAGGAACTGAGCATTTTTAAAAGCTTCGGATCATTGATTTTTTGTAAATTGTTTTCGAATTTTTTGTTCTCTTTTACGTAATTCATTGAATTAAAAGATTATTTAAATACGCTTCAGATACGAAATAAACAAAAAAAAAAAAAGAATAAAAAATACATTTCGATTCAAATGCTGCTGACAGGCTCCGGTTCTGCCGTTGGCACTTGTTGCCCACTTCAGTCTTCGAAGGTTGAAGAGTTAGTCGATTGCCGGCTGCATTCGATTGGCCCACTTGAGGTTGTGCGAATGCAGTGGCGGCAGGCCAAAATCGAAGTATGCGCGCGTGCATGTGTGTGTTTATGTTGATGACACACCCTTCTTTTTTATATTCTCACCTGTCGTCTATTCTGGCACCACCCAACAACACCCAACGCTTATACATATATTCCTCATGAGTATGAATAGTAATGAATCCTAGGTAAAGACTGGTTGGTGGTGATGATGGCAAGCTATAAGCCATCTAAGCCTAAGACACAATGTTTGGTAACATATTGTATTATTTTACATAGATAGCTTTATCGTTATGCAACCAGAGTCTTTTTATTAATTTTGTATTTATTTATCCAATTTTATTGAATATATTCAAATATTTCTCTCTGCACAAATCTAGTCGAAGGATTACTCCTAATCTTTACTCAATTGTTTTACTAAGTATTACCCATAATCGACAAAGACGAGAACGAATCTATAGTCTGGTATAAATATATCGATTATTTGGACTACCTCACCTCGACTTAGTGAACAATACTTTAACATTAACGAATACTTCGAGTACCGGGACTACGAGTATATGAATCACAACGACCGACTACAACGAGTTTAAAAAGGTGTTACTCATAAACTTTATGTAAACAATATCGAATTTTAAATATATTAAGCTACTCGGCTTAAATGACGTTTGACGTTTGGACCACTCACTTCAAATGGACGCATTGAGTACTTCGACTATATCGAAAAACATCGTCAAGTAGCTCAATAATATTAAGTAAGTAAAGCACAAAAAATTAAGCACTCGAATATATTTTAGTGCATAGTTGAGCACATAAAGTAGTGTACAAATTGAGTAGATTGAATACATCGATTACACTCATGACATCGAACTAAGTACACAAAACGAGTACGAGTACGAGTACGTTGCTTATACGTACTTCATTTAAGTTAGTAGCTTGTATCGAAGAATCGTAGGTATACTACATTTTACTTCACTTTACTTCACTTTACTTTATAAAGTATACGATATATATAAAGTTATATTCTGTGCTTCACTAAACTAACCCAAAAAATCAATTACTAATAAATAATAATAAGAAATTAATTATCAATAATTAGAAATTTTCCGGCTAAACATGTGAAATTGCGGTAAGTAGGTACTTGTTACGTATAAAAATAATTAAAAAAGTACCACAGAAAAATTCCATACATAGTTTTCTTTGGGATTTCCAGCAACCCACAAATCCGGTGTGAAAATCCAATCCGCGGCGTCGGTCAACACAACCGAACTAGAACTTAACGCAACAGCGATTATGAATCATAAAATTCGAAATAAATCCAAATAGCTTTCGAATGGAATAAAAGTACCAGCACTTACTTATGACAAAAAAAAAAAAAACACTCCAATGTGATCACTCATGACTGCTTGTGACGTAGTCATAGTTATTTTCCTTTCTCTCTCAGAGCAAATCAGTGGAATTATTGGCAAAATTGCATTGTCGCTATAGTGACCAGGTGGCGACGGCTTCACTAGTTGAGGATTATCAGTATGACAGGAGAGAGGATTATAGTAGATTAGATAGCACAAACGAATTGATTGATTTACCGAAGGGAGAAAGAGGTAGGAATGTAATAGGAATCACATGCACTCATGCACTGCAATTAAAATAAACTTCTCAACTCAACTTCATTTCACGACATTGTATTTCCATTTTAAAACTCCTGAAGTCTGGGGTTAATACTTCAAAAGAAGTCTTGACTTCATTAATGTTAAATTTCGTTTTATAATAAGTTCTTAAAGATAACTAGAAAAGTCTATAGTTGAAACAACATTTAACTGAGGTAATTTCATTGATGCGTTAACAATTATTTGTGATTCCATTTTAGTAAATTATCGAATAATATTATAGAATAAGCACCTAAGCACTTAATACCTGCTTTTAGTTATAATTTAGTAAGCATCTTTTCGAAAACAAACTGTATAATTATCGGATTAAGTGTTAAAAAAGTGCTTTAAGTGATCATAGTGTAACGTTATAAAAATTCACATTCAAATTTGACACGTCTGACATTCTTAATGTTTTATGTACTGTGTAATATCTTTTCTATATTTTCTATAATGGTTTGTTAATTATAAAGTAGCGTATCTATATAAAATACTCGTAGAACGATTGACTAAAAAAAATGTAAATTTTCGTTTTATATTATTTCAATTCCATCATTATGATTTGCATCATCATGACTGCATTATCATCAACAATTTGTTAAATTTTTCTTTAGTATACATACCTACTTTAAATTTTAAAAGTTGTTTTCTAACAACTTTCTGGTTCTTTATTAATCTATTTATTACTTAGGATAGAATAACAACAACATTTTAATAAAATATATTGACATTAACTTGTGTTAATTAACTACAATATAATAATTAAATACATAGTTAATGACTTTGTTACATATAGTATGTATAGTATTGAAATTTTGAAAGTGAATTACATTGATTTGACTCTATGGCAACAATAATAATAACCTTTTGGCAACATTAACATTGAAAACGTGCGATTGACAATTTTTCTTCGCCTTCATTCTTGATGACAGTTGATAACAACCGCAACAATAAACAGTACAACAAATTTTGACTTAACAGGAGCCACTAACATTTTCATAGTATGTCGATAATGGTTTGAAAATTCATACTTACACAAATTGTAAGGTTTTCGTGTGGGTAAATTTTATTTTAATTATGCTTTGTTTTTTTTTTTTGTTTTTCGTCAATAAAATAATCGATAAATAGAATAGACTCTATGTAGAGTATTGACACTGAACTAAATATACTTTTAAAATTAAAACATTTACTAAACAAAAGCGGAAAAAAAACATAAAACAACTAAGAGCAAATTATATTTATTCTATTGCCGCAGTTACAACAACAACAACTACTACTACTACTTCAATCAACATCACGCGTGCCGTGCACGCTCTTGTTGTTGCTATTGCTGGCTTGAAATTGTTCAGGATTTGTTGTTGTTTTTCGGTGGTTGTTATTGTTTTTATGGTCGATTTCTGAATATTTACAATTCAATATGCAGTATTATTCTTATGGTTGTTGTTGTTGTTGTTGTGCTTGTAATTGTGCTTTTTAACTATAATTGTCATGGTTGTTGTATTTGCTCGTCTGTTCAGCATATTTTGTTTTTATTGTTATTGCTTGAGAGTTTTTCCATTATAGCCTTCCTAGTTTTTAGTTGCTCGCATTTTGTGCCTGTTGCTGGCTGTTGTTGCTGTTGTTGCATTTATAAACATTTAGTCTTTACTAATTTACGAGCTCATTTATATTTTCAATTTCGTTTTCGTCACTCCGTTGGCTCTTTTTCATTCGTTTGTTCGTCCGTTCGTCCGTTCGTTTGAAAACTTGAAAGTTATGACACTGTCGAAAAATGCATGATTGACTTCAGTGTTTATTGAAAGTGCCGTAAATCGCCTGCATCGAATTCCTTTGAAGGAAAAACAAAACGCAAAACGCAACAAAATTGAACAATTAACTTAATTCTGAAGGAGAAGAGATTCATCGCGATAATACTAGGTTGCTGTTGTTGTTGTTGTTGTTGTTGTGTTTGTCAATTTGAAGGATATCGCGCAAAAAACACGATGTGTTCATTTTTACCCACGAGAGTGAGTTGATTTTTTTTAATTTATTTTTTATTGTTAATTAAGATATTTCATTATTTTTCCAGCAACAACCGCAAATTATTTTTTCAGAACAATGATGTTATCAGACTGTTATTTAGAGTCAATTTAAAGGCAATTAAGTATTGTTTTCTATGATTGTTAATTTTTTTGATGGTGTTTTATAGTAACTACAGAATTCAAAGAAATTTTTTTAGAAGTATTTTTTTCAATAAAATTTTCTATAAAAAAACTAAAAAATAAGTATATAACCGGTGCGCCATCTTTTAAGTCGGTATGTAAACACTAAATAACTTTAACATTTATCAACCGGTTGCATAAACATGCTTCTGAAACGTCAATTCAATACAATTTTCAGTACAAAACCATCATTGGGCATCATTAGAATCGATATCGGTGGATGTTGGCACATTATGTTTGCCCACAAATGTGTGAAAAAGGTTTGAACGGTTACTGTGCAGTTTCTACAACAAAAAATAAAGAGGCGACATTGACTGGCCACCCAGATCTCCAGATTTGACCCCTCCGTTTTGACTTCTTTTTGTGGGGTTATTTGAAAAGCAAAGTATACGCTAGCAAGCCAGCAAGACCATTGTCGAGCTCAAGGCAAACAATCGTGCCGAAATCATTGCTATACCGCCCGGGATGCTCAAAAAAGTGATGGAAAATGCAGCAAAAAAGACACATTTTGCTTTAGCCTATAGAGGCGGCCACTTGATTGATGTTGTATACACAAACCAGTCCAAATGAATTGTAAAGAACCAAATTAAATAAAAACACCTCGGAAATCGTTTAAAGTTTTTCAATATTAGCATACCGACATAAAAGATGGCGCACCCTGTATACATATAGTTTATATATTATACACCTTATCCAATAAGAACATTGTAAGATATAAAAAAGGTCAGGATATTTTTTTCACCCTATTTTATCGTCTATAATTTATTATAATCTTAACCTTTTGCTATAAAGGATGTCTAAAATACTTGAAAAACTTTACTTTCAAGATAAAATGTGCAAAAATTATAGCCTTTGTAATGGATATTTTTCTTTAAGCCGCTAAGTTATTAAAAATGTCTAAAATGGGTTTTGTTTCCTCAAGTTAAAGTGCTTTTTATTATTTGGCAAGGCCTATTTAGCTCCCAATTTTAACCTTAAAGAAAAAGGGATATAATTAAAATAAATTTTTAAAATAGCAAATTTAATTAGTTATCGAAAACGTTTAATTAAAGCAGAAATGTGTTGCAATTTTCAACAGAAATATTAAAAATTACTTTGCATTAGATATTATATCGATAATGAGTTCTAAGAATTCATTTTTTCAATTAAATTTTTTGTACCGAATCTCTACAACTATTTCTCACGCCGTGTCAGAGTGAAAACGTATTCTAAAAATGGCGTGCTATACAGTGGTTATCGGTTTATCAGAAACCAAGTATTTGAACTGTTTTCAAATTTAGCGAGATAAATTGATACTTTTTCAATATATTTTAATTGTACTCGTATTTCAATGATAACAAAAGACTTCAACAACGAACTCGTATATAATTGCCCTGTTAGCAGTCACGCTGATAACGCTGAGCGTAAACCAGTTGCTGCTGACGTGAACACACAGTTCCTAAATAGAGGTTCGTGATGGTTAAAAAAACTTGTTAATAACGTTATTCACAAATCTTTCTTGTGTACTAAATTCATCGTAATTTACTTAATTGTACTCGTATGTAATCGTAAAACACTTGTGTAGGTTTTTTTTTTTTTCCACACAAAAATATTAAGTAATCGTTATTATTTGTCTGAATATTATTTAAGAAAAAGAATTATTTTTGAAGGAACTTCTGCTGACGAATCAAATTTACGTCAAAGTAAGATCAATAAAAAGCTTAAATGGCAAAGTCCTCTTTGTAATGAAAAGTCGTTGTGTTTCTGGTGATTTGAAAAAAAAAACATCGTTGCTGCTGATTGCTTCCTTTAATGTATTTATAATGAAATGCATTTGATAAAAATGCATCCGGAAGACATACATAAACATTTTGACGAAAGTCATCAAGGCTGAGAAATGTATGATATCGTATTATAATAAAATTGAAAAGGATTTTTTTCGGTTTTAACGAAAAACCAAAACAATTTTAGACGCAACACAGTAAAATAAAAAGCACATTCAAGGCATTTGATAGAGCGTTCGTTGAACTCATTTAACACTTATTCTTATTATAACCAGTATTGTTTTTATATTGATCAATCGAGATCACTTTGAAACTGTCGCTATTAGCCATGATCCATTCTAAGGCGTCTACAATCGGGTGCGGTGGCTGAGTAACCTCTGACAAATGCAAATTTCGGCACCTATTCTTGTTCAGTTTGTGTTTTTTTTTTCTGTTCGATTATAGGTTATTTTTAATGGTCCTTTTTGCAATATGATATGATTTTTGACAAATGATCAAATTGTTAGTTGGTCTTGTTAATGTTGGTTTAAGTCAATGAAAAAGGTATTGATTTGAAAGCTTTCTTTTTGTAAGAAAAACCACGCAAATTAAGCTCATTGATTAAAGTTTTTTACTATTTTTTTTTTCTCTATAAACGTATGTATATATTGAAAATATTTTTAATTACTCCTTATTAGACAATTTAATAAAAAGTTGTAACCCTTCTTAACACTTTAGTTCTCTCACGAAAAAGCCTTGTTACTTCAACCTTGACTCTTAGACACGAAGATAGATAATAGTTAATAGAATTTTATTGAAAGAAAAACAATTACGTACGTAGTTTCACCGATAGAAAAAAAAATTAGAAGAAAAAGTCGAAGAGACGGAAGAAGGAAGGGGGGGAGGGGGGTGTTGTTTTGTGGCTACAGAATTTGAAATGCTTTTTAGTCACGCAAAGTATTGTTTTAGCATTGTCTGACGATGACGGTAACGGTAATCTTTGTGTTCGATGCTCGCTTCTTTTTTATACTTTTTGCAAAGAACTAAAATTTATTGTATCTCTACGAGAAGGTACATTGTAACAGTTAACGTAAGAGCTTTGGCTTTTTTGAAGAAGAAAAAATTATACTAATTAAACATTTAATGTTTTTTGGGTCTTTTTTTGAAGGTCATGTCAACAAAAATGTTATATCAGGTATACTTTTCCCAACGGTTTATTTTAAAATATAGTCGAGTTCTTTTTTTACTTTCTTTCTACCGCGTAAGTTCAGGATGCGAAGGGTTTTTATTATTCGTGTGCTAAAAAAAATAGGTATAAAAGAACCTCGAGCTCGTATTCACACTAAACGGTTGCATGAGACGTCTCGACTGATTCGAAACTGACAGCGCAAAATTTTTGCGTTGATGCAGTGCTTCCATTTGGTTTCGAATCAAGCCGTGACTATCGGAAGCATGTTGCAATGTTGCAATGTTTTCGGCAGCGCTTCTGAAAGTCACCGCATGATTTGAAAGCAACAGAAGCCTTTCACACAACCCCTGAAACTTTGTTAGTAGCACGTCTTGAACAAGACTGAAGGAGACGTCTCTTGTAGTCCTATAATTCACACTCAACAATCGAGCGAGTTATGCCGCTCGCACACTTTTTGTACTCGTTGTTACTCGTAGTTATAAGAATACACTACAACGAAAAATTAAACTACAATATTGTTTATTTAATAATAGCCACCACACTATAACGAAAACAGCATCTACTCGTTGCATTCAATAATAGCCACCACACTATAACGAAAACAGCATCTACTCGTTGCATTCAATAATAGCCACAACACTATAACGAAAACAGCATCTACTCGTTGCATTCAATAATAGCCACAACACTATAACAAAAACAGCAGCATCTCGTTGCATTCAATAATAGCCACCAAACAAGTTACCGCGTTAATTCTAATAAATAAAATATTTATGTATTAAAAATTTCAACGCCTTAACGGTAGCAGTATAATTTACAGTCTAGCATTCCGGTGGCATTCTGGTGCAACAGGTGTATGTTTGTTTATCGCGCTTAACAGGTGTGTAAGTCGCTGCTACTAACTGCTGCAGTCGCTTTTGCTGTTGCTGCTATTGCTGCCGCTGCTGCTGCTGCTGCTGCGTCCTGTGACTCAGAGTTGAAAATGCTGCGGAAACCAAACAATCAGTTTAACTATATTGAGCTAATGATAAGCTGAATAATTTAATCTATGCACATTCGAAATGTAACAAATTTCCAAGGTCAACATACATACATATAAGATCGTACTACCCTTTCATTAGAATTAGCCAAACCATAGCCGTTGTTACTATTGCTGCGATTGGGACTGTTACTGCTTTGCCATCGTAGCGTCGCTTCGCGCCGTTGCTGCTGCTCTCGCCGGTACTATCGCCTCGTTGTTTTCATTTCAAAACGGACACAAAGCAAGTCAATCCGACTCGCATTAAACTTGGAAATGTCATTACTTGTAATTTTTCAATGAAGTTGTCGGCAAACATTACTAAAGGTGTTTACATGACAAAAACTTGTTAGCTATTTAGCGACAGCGTTGACGAAGACGACGACGATGACGATGACGAATGCGGCATACAAATATGATAACGGCAGAAAGTAATAATGGTTCGAACGAACTAAAAAGTGTAAAATTCTTGCTGTCTTACAAGATTTTACAAGCGGTAAAGAATATAAAGGTGTTCATGCAATGTATGGAATATTTGTTATTAATTGCGTTTGGGATTTACCAAGCTGTGCTGAGAATCTGCTAAATGTGAAAATACTAATTTAAGATTGATTGATAATGATTGATTGAGTTTAAAGTCGCTTCTACGTTTAGTCAATTCTAAATTATAATCATTTGGTAATTTCTTTTTTTTGATTTTATTTAATAATAAATAATACATAATAATAATTCATTAGAAAAATGTCGAGTAGCTCAAGATTCTTAATGATGTTAATCTCCTTTCTCAGATTATTATAAATAAATAGCAAGCTCAATCGTCGCAAAACAATGATGAAGAAAAATAGATTACAGTAAGTCCGCAGAACACAACAAAGAATTAATCAGCAGCAGCTTATACAATAGTAAAAGAATTAAAATAGCATTTTTCTGCGCCGCACTTTACTAACGTACGTTTCGCCTGATTAAATAATAATAATAACAATTTATAATACAACTTTATTTCCTTTAACAAGAGCAAAGTAAGATATTTAAAAAGGATATTTAAAAGGTATTATTAAAATTGCTTTTCAAGCAACAACTTGCGAGTAAACATGTTTTGAACTGTGAACACTAAAACAAAAACAAGAATATAAGAATATGATTAATGCAGTCGGTGATAAGAACAGAACTGTGCAAAGTAGAAATAATTATAAAATACCTGATACACAAATCCGTCCATCGGGGCATGTGGTCAGCAAGTTTTTCGCAGGCTGTGATACAATTTGTGCTGACAAAATTCCTTTCTGTTACCAGCCGCCGCTAGGTCTAATAGTTTTTGAGATATTTGATAAACTGGAAAAATTCAGGAAAAAAAAACGCAACAATTGTTTTGAAAGGATTATAATTTTAGAAACTAATTGGCCACAAATTAATCAACTCAATTTAAGGAGGCCATAATGCTCAAAACTAATTTTAGATTTTTCCAAAAAAATTCTCCCAGCAAATCTAGACATATATCGTATCAATAGACCCACTCAAAAGAGCACATAATACATATTTATTATAAAACATATTAATATCATCACATTTTTTAACTACAAGAGTCCTGAGTTTACACATTAAAAGATAAAATAGATATCTATTGCAACTTATTTAGTAGATAGAAAGTTTCTCTTTCCGTACAATTTTCCATTTCAATTCAATATATTCCCTTAAACGAAAATCATATGATATTAGACTAGCTTCCGCTCGTCGCAGTTAAAGTCAGACATATTTATGTACATACATAAGTTCCTCGAACAAGTTCAATTTAACTAAACTGAAGGTGTTTAATGTCACACTCTATCATCAACCGGTTTAATCAGTTCCCATATGGTTAGTACTAACAACTGCTGCTGCAACTGCTACAAGGTTACTGCCGATGCAGTTTCTCATTCACGCCGCTCAGAAACTGAGTACGAGTACGTACATATCATGATTAGTACATGTACTAGCAAATTCTTACTGACGTTAAGCATGCCGCCAAGGTTTCATACCAGAATCAGTTTTTAATCTGTTTAAAAACCTAAACTGACGTTCTTTTAGTTCGTAGTGAGTTTTTAGACAACTACGAGTATTATTGGTGCTAATTTAGAAACGTAAAAAAAACACATTACGCCCAATTGTGGTCGTAAACATATGTAGTTAAATATGCTTGTTCTTACGATTTCAGTTTGTTGAAAATGAATTTTATTGTAACATTAATTTTCGATTTTTTTGATTTTTTTTGTATGATATAACAACTCAATACGATTTGTTTTCAAATGATTTTTAATAGTACAAAAATTAAAATTGCATTGCAAAAAAACTGCGATATTCACATGCATGCTATAAGAAGTTAAATAGATTTGTGCTTCTTCTTCTTCTTCTTCTTCTTCTTTTTTCTCCTCTACAACTTGTGCGAATACGGCGAAAATCTCATGGTAAATAATGGGTAATTTTTTTTTAAGGTATTGGCATTGGTGGAGGTGTTGATTTTGTTAATGATGATGATTATAATGAAAATGCTGGGCATGCTGGAGATACGAATAGTAATGAAATTGTTTAATAAATTAATTTTTTGTTTTTCTCGCAATTTGCTATAGCTTCGAAAACAATTAGAAATTAAAAGTTAATATTGGCGAAGAGCAAAAATTCAACAATTAATCGAGTTTCAATGGAAAATTATTAAATATTTAAGAAGTTCGGAAATTAAAAGTTCGTCGATCTTACGGCAAAAGAGGAATAGTTACTTTTCGAAAAGTTTCAAAACGATTTTATATGTTAAACGTATAATATATGAAACTATGCGAAAAGACACAGATCACAGAAAAGATCACAGATAAAGAAAAGTTATCTGTGATAACTATGCTTTGATGCAGATGTTCGAAGGGCATTACTGACAAGAAACCGACGCGGAATTGTATACCAGTTTTCTGCTATCAAGTTACTCCTCAATTGTGTGATGAGATAATATAAATGAGATGAGATAATATAATGTCGTCGATTGGAATCTTTATTTCGAGATCATCATGCTCATGGTCATGCTCATGCTAATCGCACTTCTAACGTTGAGTGTTCATTTCTAGCTCAAGGTCTTTTACAAGGCTTTAACATTGAACTAGTTCTGCTGAAGAGAAAATAAATTCATTTAAAAGGGTAACGAGAAGTTATTTACACGATTTTACAAAACTTACTTGTATAGCAAGCGCCATGTGCGAATAATTAAACACTAACAACAACAACAAAACCAACAACAACGCTCACAAGTTCAATGTAATTGAATTCATTACGCTTTTGTGCAAATGCTTTAAAGCTCATTTCAATTATAAGAATTTTACTATTAAAGGAGCAGCGATAAATTGCTTGTGCCTACCAAATAAAAAACAATTGTTTTGAGTTTTAAAAAAATCGTTTATTTCCCGACGTTACGTTTGGTTAACTAAGAAAGAGAAGCTATTAAAAACAACAATAGAAAATCTTTGATAGCGTAAAAAATGATGTGATATCGTAATTTGCAAGCGATTTCTGTTTTTTACACTGTGCCTGTTTTTTTCTCCTATCAAACAACTGATGAAGAAACTAAAAATATGCGCAGTATCCTTAAGTAACTATTTCTATTTATATTAAGATTTACACACATATGTTATTTATTTATATATGTATGTCTAAGATATTAAAGTATAAAATATAATTAGTTATTTTATTTAAATGAAAGTTGATTATTTCGTAAGTATAAAATAATTATACTTATACTTTATTATTCCATTTTTGCTTTATTCGAATTGCATAATATTGAAAAATTTCTCTAATTGTTCCTTAATGCTATGCATATAAAATTTACATTCATAAAGTTCAATTAATTAATCGCCATTCATTAATTCATTCAATCGTAAACTGAAACTGGTGCCAACGTGTGTAAGTGATGACATCTATAGTACAATATTTATTCAGGTGCTGAAAATAAACTAATTACAATACAGTTAAAATTAATGTGCGGTTGGTGCCGCACACACTCACACAGCCTCAAGTGCCTCGTAGTTAATGGAGTTTAATTGAGGTCTGGATTTCGTCTCTGGAACAGGCAAGTTTGTTTCTTAAGTCTTTCATCTGTACATCTAGTGCTCAACAGAAAAGAAAACAAATAAATAGTATAAGTTTAAATATTTTCTTTCCCCGAATAAATACTAATTTATCTTACATGTTATGACATCTGCCAAGTTTCCGTCTATTAACATTTGTGAGGGCTTTCCTTCAGTCATATTTTTTTTGAAATAGAAAAATTCGTATCGATATCGAAGTCGGTAGAAGCACACGAAAAGAAACACTTCTTACCTGCAAACCTTTAATTACAAAATGCAAATAAAAATACTTTTTAACATATTTAGAAAGTTAATCGCTATTGACGCTTCACGTATTATTATTGTTTATTATACAATATTATTCATATCGTACAAAACATTCTCAATATCATTCTCAGCATCAGTTCGTCAGTCAGACAATGGATGAAAAATAAACAAGCTTCTTCACTATGCACAGTTCCTGTAACAAAAACATTAAAAATATATGTATAACATTGTTAATTGTTGCGTTTTTTCAATCGTTGTTCAATTTGTTGATTGTATCATTTCATTGAGCGTAATAGCTGTAGCGATTTTTCAAAATAATAATTGCAACAATTCTCATTGATTTTTAATTTATTTTAATATATTGAAAGGCAATTATGAGACTTCTACACTCTCAAAATTCTGGGTATAAAGTATAAACCTATTCACAACATTTGATTTTAGTTTATTAATGTTTACTGGTTTACAAAGGTTAAAAATATAATTGTATAAAAGGTGTTTATATATGGTGATCTTTATATATTTCAACAAGAGGTGGCATTTAAGAATTTAAAAAAAAAAACTTTAAATGCTATAACTAAAACAATAAATTGGTATAACTAAGAAAACCTTACCTTACTATAAGCTCTTACTTACCGTGCTCTTACTTATTTACTTATCTCCAGAAATTATTGCCTGGAATCGATTCACAGCAACAATTATGTTTTAAAACACGGCGCTATACCATATATTTCTTCGATATACAATGCATATTTTTCAAAATACGTACTAAGATAATTCCTTTGCGAATTCCAAAGAATATAAAACTATAGCGATCGCGAACAGGACGAACGATCAAATAAATTTTGTAGAATATATTTTATTGCATTTTTATTTATATTATAGATTTATGGTGCAGAATAAACCGCACAAATGGTATATAGATATATTTACTATATTTTTTTTTATATATATGTATATGTTTTATATTTTTACATTATTACATTTTTGTTTACGCTATTATAATCTTATTGTTGTTGTTGTTGTTGTTAAGATTTTTTGCAGTTATTTTGAACAAATTTGCCAGTTAGTTTTTATATCGCTTTTTTGATTTCGTTTAACTGCAACGAAGTATAGTAAATATGTATATCTAAATGGTTAAAGCATTTGCTTAAAATTAAAATTTTATTTTAATATTTATTTATTTTTGTTAGCTCTTGCCTGCTTGTTTTCATAATTTCTTAAATGTTTATAATTCTTTTAATAATAATATTAATAAAAAATAATAAAAACAACTTAAATATTACACACTATCGCGAATGTAGAATATATTGTACTGGTGCGAGCTTGCCCGCGTGTATTATGTATGTGTGTGTGTGTGTGTCTGAATTGTTCAAATAATTTATAAACAATTTGTTTTTAAATCAGCCGCTAGCCCGTTTCAATTTACAGTGAAAAATGTACAACTAAATGAATTTATACGAATTGCATTAATCTATTAAAATGTAAATCATTTACACCGATTGCGAGCTACGATTTTAGCAAAAACAAAAAAATAGTAATATTATCATAAAATCTTTAAATAAATCATAACTAAAAGATTGATGTTTTTTTTTTATTCGAAAACAAATAAAATAAATCCATAGTGCCAACTAGTTTCCAAATTATTTACAACTGACAATATACAAAAATGTTTAAACAAAAAATACTTTAGAAGACTATGAATTTGTCTTCATAGGTTTTATACTTATTGGTTATTTACAAGGAATGGAAGCTTTCTTCTTCTTCTTATTCTTCTTCTACCATACACACTATTGGCCGTAATTACTGTAAGAAGTAAAAGCTAAAGACCTGCATTTCTTTCAAGACTCTACATAAAATAGTAATTGTTATGTAATATAAGTATAATATAAAATAAAAATTAATCCAACTTCTAACGTGATAAATTCATATTATTACACAAATATCATAGATCAATTCCGAGAAATTGAGAAGTCCTCGGAAAGAGCTAAGGATATAAAAGAAAAAGTCTGACACGTACTAGTAAAATTGTAAAAATAAATAATAAAATATTATTTTCTTAGCAATAAAAATATCAAATATCATATCAGATAAGAGGAAATCTTTTTGTAATTGTGTACAAAATGAACTTAACAACTAAAACGCGTGTATGCATAACTTTTATACTATTGGAGTCGTTATACGAGAGTTGACTTAAGTTTAAGCATAAAATCATACAAATACAAATCGATACGTTCATGCGTTTAACGAATGCGCAGATATAGTACGCAAATTATATACAGCCATTGTGTGGGTGTAGTGTATACACTTGTATTTATGTGTGAATATAAAAGTATGTATGTTTTGTATGTTGTTAAATAAGCGTTTTCGTGCAGTTTGAATGCTTAATTCTTAAATTATAAAACCATAAAATCTCTTGCAACGAAAACGACAAAGCATTTTTCGCTTAAAAATTTCCGTATTAATAGCAATTCCTGTATGTATTAGATACCGTTCATACGACGTCTAAAAATGTAAATATATTTTTTATTAGTAACTAAAAAATATAAAAGCTCTTCGTAGTAAGTTTGATTTCCATCCACTGTTGGTCAGTAATATCGGCCAACAGGGCGTTGCTCATGCAACTGATCTATAGCTGATGCAGCTGCTGCTGTTCTGAATTTATGTTTGCGGTTCCTGCTCCCGCGTCATCGCACCCCTGACCGGCGGCGATGTCGGCACACTGCTAAAACCATGTTTGCTGATTGATATCGTAGGGCTTTGGCATGCCCAATGTCGACGGTCGATAGGCCGCAGGCGTCTGCCCGTAGCCGGCTGCTGCTGCTGCCGCTGCTCCTGCTGCTCCACCGAGCAGACTCTGATTGAACATCATGCGCGTATGGAAGTCATCGCGCCGAAAGTACTGCTGATAAAGTTGCGAGTTGGCCGCGTCCAGCTGAGAAGCGGTGTTCATGAAGGGGTACGCGGTCGCACGGCTCGATGTAGCTAAAAACGGATATGAGCTTGCCGGTGGAGGTGCCGCAGCCGCAGCCGCTGCCGCTGCATTTAAAACGTTTTGTCCCTTATCAACAGCAGCCGACGAGGCTGAGTCAGTCGTGCCGCGATGTGCAGGCGCTGGAGGTATTGCGTAGTAAGGATTGGAGGCGTCGCGGAATTGGTCCAAATAACTGCTCGCCTGATCGGTGCCATAAAGACCCAAGCCGCCCGGTGCTGGTCCAAAGTTAAATGCGCTGCCTGGCACCATACCGGCTGCGGCCGCCGCTGCCGCAGAAGTCTTCAACGATATGGCCGCTGCATCGGCTGCCGCTACAGCAGCAGCAGCGGTGGCTGCCGCGCTCGACGCCGCCGACGCTGCACTATTGCTGTTCGAAATGGATGAGGGCACGGCTGATGAGGCTGCACTGGGAGCCGATGTAGTCGACGAGCTGGAGGTAGCTGAAATCGGTGAGCCGACACCGCGTGTCTTGAGGCCAGCATAGAGTTGGAAACCTTGCTGCAAGGCCTGAGCGTGTGCCTGCAGCTGATGGGCGGCTGCTGCAGCTGCAGCACCTGAGTTCTGATGAGCCGGCTGCACTTGAACGGTCGACGGCAGATGCGCATTGAGTTGATGCTGTTGTGGATGTGGATGTGGTTGTTGTGGTTGTTGTTGTTGCTGCTGCTGCTGTTGATGGTGGTGCAATTGTTGCTGAGTTTGCTGTTGCTGTTGTTGTTGCTGCTGTTTGGCTGCCGCAGCCGCAGCTGCAGCCGCCTCTGCAGCGATTGTTGACGCTTTCTTTTTACGACCACGTTTTACTGGCTGCGGCGGTGGCGGCGGCGGCTTAGCCTCAGTTGAAGACTGCTGCTGATTATGATGATGCTGCTGGTGCTGCTGATGATGCTGCTGCTGTTGTTGTGGTTGCATGTTTGTCGTCATGTTTTGGTTACTGGCGCCCGGCACATAATTTCCAGGAATGTGTTGCAGATTAGCGTACGCCGCAGCAGTTGTTGCTGCTGAACTGGGTTGGTAGAGCTGCGGAGCTGCAGCCAAATTCTTCCCGGCCGCCGAAGCGCTAGAGCTGTACATGTGGGCCGCCGGCGGGTGCAGGCTTTTATCGTAATAACTGACGGCGGCTGCGCCCGACAGACCGAGCATACTTTCGGCGAGCGGATGGCTCAGGTTGCGCAATGGATCCAGCAGGGTGGAAGCCGGATTGTTGTAGGTTTGTGGCGGCGGCGGCGGCGTGGCTTTGTTGTACGCAGCCAGATGATGCGAATGCGCAAGATGGTGCGATAATATGTTGGACTCGTGTTTGCTGGCAGCGTGCGGTTGCGTCTGATGTTGCTGTTGCTGTGACTGTGACTGCGACTGTGGCTGCGACTGTGGCTGTGGCTGTGGCTGTGGCTGTGTCTGCTGCGATTCTTGTTGTCCGTAAGTTTGATTCTGACTCTGATTGTGAGTTTGCTGCTGCTGCTGCGGATGATGATGGTGATGATGATGCTGCTGTTGTTGCTGTTGTTGCTGCAGCTGTTGCTGTTGCGTGGCTAACTTTGTGTTATTGTACAGTTGCTGCTGTTGTAGGTAAGTAGCGGCAACATTAGCCATGTTAACAGGTTTTTGACTGTTGTCAGTGCTTTTTGCCTGCGCTTGTTGCTGCTGCTGCTGCTGTTGATGGTGTTGCAGTTGTTGTTGTTGTTGTTGTTGCTGAACGCTGCTGCTATTGCTGCCATTGTTTAGCGGCTTATTATGCACCAAAGCGCTATTATCCACTTGAGACGCGTCATGTTGCTTTTGCCGTTGTTGTTGTTGTTGCTGTTGTTGTTGTTGTTGTTGTGAAGCGGACTGTTGTTGCAATCCTTGCTGTTGCGTTTGACTCTGCTGTTGCTGCTGTTCTTGGCTACGTTGTTGTTGCTGTAAATTATGAATCTGTTGATTAATATGAGCCTGATGTTGTTGCTGTTGCTGTTGCTGTTGCTGCGACTGCAATTGGCCGCTACCATCTTTCACCATGGCTCCGCCCGGCACACTGAACTCCTTGGGAAAGCCCATTGAAGCGGCGCGATTGTACATCTCGAAGGCTTTGTCCGGGGTGATATCTCCTAAATGCTTGCCCAACACCATCGACCCCAGAAAGCTGTCGAACATCTGCTGATGTTTGCTGGCCGAGTTCTGCTGCTGCTGTGCATACAGCTGCTGCAGCTGCGTGTGTTGCTGGGACATGGCGCCTTCGCTCTTCGGGTGCTTGCTAGCGGGGTAGTCCATGTGCAGCAAATCCGCGGCGGGTCGCTTCAACGGATTGGGTGCAGCCGTGGCCTTTTGCGCCTGTTGGTTGATGTGCTGCATGAAAGCGGTCATGTCGTTGCTGCTCATGTAGGACGGGTCACCTTGTGCTTTGCTGACGTTTTGGTGCGGCGGCCCGGCGTTCTTATTGCCGTCTGCCTCGACAGCCGACTGATATTGCGAATAAGTTGGATACAGAACTTTCGATGGCTGCTGCTGCTGCTGCTGCTGCTGAAGAAGCGGGCTTTGCTGCTGAATTTCCGATGGTTGAACTTGTTGCGACTGTTGTGGCTGTTGTGCCAGATCCTGTTGTTGTTGTTGTTGTTGCTGTTGTTGTTGGCTGGCCAAATGATTAATTAGGCTCCAATCGCTGCGCTTTGTTGCTTCCAAATTTGAAGTTGCTGCCATAGGAACAGCATTGGAGGGGCCTCCCGGAGCAACGGAATATAGATTTTGCTGAATTTGTTGCTGTTGTTGTTGTTGTTGTGACTGTTGAAGATGTTGCTGTAAATGTTGTTGTTGTTGTTGTTGTTGTTGTTGTTGTTGTTGTTGTTGCGATTGTTGAAGCTGTTGCTGCTGCTGTTGTTGTTGCTGGTGTTGCTGTTGTTGTTGCTGGTGTTGCTGTTGTTGTTGCTGGTGTTGCTGTTGTTGTTGCTGGTGTTGCTGTTGTTGCTGCTGCTGAAAGCCGTGTTGTACAGCAGCAGCAGCAGCAGCAGCAGCATATGTTGCCCCAACGTTTTCACCGCTCCCGGCAAGGGCTACAGACTGCGGGTAATGCCCCTCTTGCGTTGCCATTGAAGCGGATGGTGTCGATGACGATCGCACCGTTGGCAGCTTCGCGGACTCGCTGGCGTTATTCTGCTGTTGCGGATAACTGGCAGGACTCAAGCTACTTTGACTCGAATAAGGCGATTGGGCGGTTAGAGTATTCTGTTGTTGTTGTTGCGGTTGTTGCTGCTGCTGCGATTGGGACTGATGATAGGGCGAGAGTACTGGCTGCTGATACGGTGAGTGCTGTTGATCAATGGGCGAACCTACCCCCAACGGGGTCGGCGGTTGGGTTGCCGCAGAGGAAGCGGGCGAATCCACGCTGCTGGGCATCGGACTGAGTTGTGGCTGCTGATGTGGAGAGAGTATGGGTGCGCCAGCAGCAGCAGCAGCAGCAGCCGCTGCGGACACCGGACTTGTGGCAATGGAGGAGGCTATCACGGCAACCGGGACTGGACTTTGCGACTTCTGCTGGTAGTGCAGGGGCGAATTTGGCGTCTGGTGATATGGTGAATTATTATTGGGATGCTGATGATATGGCGACTGCTGTGGGGGAGCCGTGTAAGGCGAACTCTGTGGCTGCTGGTAGGGCGAGTGCGGATTTGGGGTGCTGGGGCTCATCGACGAATTGTAATCGGACTCCTGTGACTGCGGCTGCTTGTATTGTTCGTAGAGATTCGGTATGGGTGAGGTAGATGAGTACACCGGTGTTTTGGAAGGTTCCGAGCCCGATGGATGGTAGGTGTTGCCACCGCCGTAGGGAGAGTTTCCGCTGGGCTCCGGAGTCGAAACATTAGGGGACGAAGCTGACGAGTAGATATGTTGGGAGTATTGCGGATACGGTGAGGGCATCTCGCGTGGACTGCAGCTTTTATCAGGGCTGCTCTTTGTTGTTGTGTCCTGATAAAAGCCGACCTTGATAGCGCCATTCAGCGGGTAGGGCGATTGCGGTTTGCTGATCTCTTGTTCGGGCTTGGGCGAGACCATGATCGGAGATGCACCGATGGGCGAGGCCCCCAGTGGTGAAGTATAGCTTCCCGCTGCATAGGAGCCGTAGCGTTCATCGATGGCGATGCGAGGTGAGTCGGGGTCTTGACTGAACGAAGAACGTTCCGAGATGGTGCTGCCGGTGCTGGCCTTACGATGGCGGGGGGCCGAGGGCAGTGAAAACATTTCCCCCGTGCAGACGCCTGTCATAGAAGAGGATGGAGGCGACTTTGAGGCGTTCGGATTGGCAACTGAAGACGCCACGGTATCAGAAGTCGCAGTTTTGTGACCTGCTATTAAAGTGGACTCAGAGGATGCTTCCGCGAACTGTTGCTGTTTGTCGTCATCCTCTGACCTTTTGGTCTTCTTTGGTACGCCGAAAGCCTTTAGCCAAGCACTGAGGTTTGGCTTCTCTTTGGGCCCTGCTGACTTCGCCTCCGTGGAAGATCCCGACAAGGCTTTAACAAGATTTTTCTCGGGCACAGAATCACGCAACGAAGACGTATCTGTTGAAGGCACTTCATCGGCTGTCACAGTTTCTGCTGTATTTGCCGGATCAGTCTTCTCTAAAGCATTCTTTTGAGAGCTGAACGAAGTATCCAATGAAATGTTGGGTTTGGGGGGTCCCTCTCCTCCTTCATCCTTGTTGGGGTCACTCGACAAAGACGTTGTTGATTTTTGATCCAACTTTTTCGCTACAAGCTCATCTATAAAATTATGGGATTGGCCAAGCCCGAAATCATCAGCTCTAATAACCGTGCCGAGACTAAGTTTCGGTACACTATCGTCGGTCTCTACCATCAGGGAGTTCTTTACTTCTTTCACCTTAGCCGCCACAGCTCCGCCCAGCGGAAAAAGCTCCTCCGGCTTGTTGGCGTTTTGCGCGAGCAGATTTCCTTTGGCTTTGCCTGGCTGAAGGCGTTCAATGGTGCGCAGCAAGTCCTTCCGTCTGGAATGCGTTACTGCTTGCAGCTTTTCTTTGAGAGACTTTCGCTTGGCTTCTTTGTTCATTTGGTTTTTTATGTGCGGTGGGGGTGGGGGGTGCAGAAGCAATTGAGTGGTGCTGGGCTCCTTGGGTTTCGGTGGCGGCAGAGTGACCAAAGTTGTAGTAGTTGTCGCGGGCGGAGGTATCAGCAGCGAAGACTGATTTGCTGCGCTCGCTGAGGCTACTGAGGACAAGGAAGGGGCATTAGCGATCGAACTGTTGGACGAAGCATTTGCTGAATTGCTTCCCACCGAGTTACCCGAGTTCACGGAGTGAGGCGGGGTGCCACAGCTGGAACTGACACTACTTGCCGTTCCAGCTCCAGAAGCTTTGTGCACGATTGCAGAACTTAGAGTAGCAATGGTTCCTGGCAAGCCATATTCAGAGCCGTATTTTTTGAGACTGGTGACTCCGCCTACCTCCGCGGGGGCGCCTAGTTCGACCAAGGCCTCTTCCAATTTCTCTCGGACCAAATCGGCCTTTGGGGTTGCAATCGGCAAAACTGGACGCCGAAAATCGGATGCTTCCAGTTTTGTGCTAATTGCAGCATCGAAGTCGTCAATTAGGTTATACCGTGGCGGTGAGTTGCTTGCAGAGCTATATTCCGAAAAATGCGGGGTATGCTCCAGCCAGCGATTGATGTCCTTCAGTGTCTGCTCGGTTTCTACATCCAGAGCTTCCATGCTGGCAGCGGCAGCAGATGCAGCATTCGACTTACTCGCAGTGCTCGATTTATTGGGTACCTTAGAAGTTCGCCCTGTTCCAGTTGTTGCTACAGACGACATTTTCTTTTGTGCCTTTGGTACCTTAGGCACCGAGGGTGCTGGCTTCACCAATTGGTCAGGAGAAGGAGACGATAACGCATGTGAGGTCAGAAGAGGCTGCGACATTAATTTCGATTTCTCCTTTCTCTTCTGGCCAACAGCATCTGACGATAATTTTTTCGCTTTCGTGGGCTTAGTACTGGATTTGGAACTCGATGCGGCCTGAGGGGCGGAGTTCGATTTTCTATCCTCTTCTGCTTCCACAGCATACTTCTCGCTTATGCTTGCTGGCGGCTTCTGGTCTCTGTCATTACCACTGTCTATGGGCTTGGTATTCGACTTGGTGTGGTGTGGCTTCTCCAGCAATTGCTCTTGTTTAATATTCCTCGTTTTCGCACCAGCATCTTTGGATTTTCTTCCACGAGTTTGTTGTTCATTGGCATTCTTATCGGAATTCTTATCCTTCTCCGTCGCCTTAGCAGTAGGCGGCTCGCGTCTTCTATCCTTGGACTTGCCACCAGACTTTCCGGACTCGTCGACTCTATTCCACAGCTGTGAAGTCACAGCATTGGCATTGCTGCGGTTCCGGCGATATTTAATCAATTCATATTTGTCCAAGAATGGTAGCAGCATCTCTAATTCCGCCTGTTCTGCAGCTGCAGCTGCTGCTGCTGCCGCGTCATCAGCGCTCGCGCTTTTTTTCTGCGACCCAGCGGAGGTTGTAGAGGCTGTTGAGGCTGAGGCGGTTTGTTTTTTGTTGTCCGGCGCTGAGGTTTTCTTGTTGGTAGTGTTCTTGTTGCTGCCGGTGCTGCCGGTGGCTGATTGCAATGGCGCAGCGACAGCGGTGCGACTCCGAAAGTCGGCGGTTGAACGCGAGTCCCGAGATTGAGATGAACTGCGACTTGAAACCGATTTGAAGTCGTCCTCGTCGTAGTCATCGTCATTCAAATCTAATGAAGGCGCGGCGTGTTTTTTAGCCGTGTTAAGGAGACTCTTGAGATCATCGTTAAGTGCACTTTTTGAATACTTTTTGTGCAGGTCCACTTTAAACGGAGACAGACTGCACGATCGTGAATCTTCATCGTCATCGTCGTCGTCGTCGAGTTCCTCTTCCAGTTCAGAAGCTGAAGCCGCCAGAGCTTCAGCGGCAGCTGGAGGCAAATTCTTGCTGTTTTGTTTTGATTTGACGACGTCTCGCCCAATCGCTCCACTGTCGCTCGTATCCCTGTCGCCATCTTCATCGCTATGCTCGTCGTCGTCATTATCGCTGGCGTGCAGAAGCTTTGTCTTCGCCGTCTTCCTTTTATCTGCTGCGCCGGTTGGTTTGACCTTCCGTTTCTGGCGTGCTGTTTGCTTTGCAGCCAGCGCCGCAGTTTTATGTTTTTGATTTGCGACCTTTGCACTGACCGATCGATTTTCCTTGGAGGCATTTGAGTTTCTACTACGAAATTGCTTGCTCACGCTCCATTCGAAGGTAGCGTCGCGTTCATCATCGCTGGCAACGTCAGGCTCTGAAAATTCATCAGAATATTCCGAGTCCTCGATCCTTGATTTAGTGGATTTTTTAAGAGCCTTTTTATTAGGCGATATAGTGCCACAGCCCTGTTGTTTGGAAGCGGAAGAAGTGCTCTGTGGGGCACAAGTATTTTTATTAGACCTTCCGCTTTTATCAATTTTATTCTTTTTACTCCTCTTATTTCCTTCTTTGGCGGCAGCCACACTCTTGTATTTGGCTTTCTTTGTCTCTTCTTTGTCTTGCTCTACTTTCTCTACTTCTTCTTCTTCTTTTTCTTCTTTTCGACCGTCAGCTAAATCGTCTCCTTCGTCTTCTTCTTCCAGCTCAACTGCTCTCGCCTCGGCGTATTTCTCCTTCTCATTATGTTTGCCTTTTGGACGCTTTTTTCTTCGCTTCTCCTTTTCTTTACGTTTCCTTTTATTGCCTCTCGCATTGCTGCCTTCTGCGTCGTTATCAGAACTGTAGGCATCTGGATCTTCTGATGCCACATCTTGGCCATCATCGATGCTACCGCCACCACCAACTTTAAAGTGCCGTTTCCTATCCAATTTGGTTAATGTTGATGTTGATGTTGATGTTGACGTTGCTGTTGTTTGGCCGACTGAAGAAGTTGTCTTTCGCAAAACGTTCGGATCGCTTTCTTCGATACTGCTGCTTCTCTGTGGATCCACTCTTGCCGTTTTCTTGCTGAAATACTTCTCACGGAAAATGTTCATTTTAGCATCGGCAGCCGGATAACCCAAATTGCCCGAATCATCATCATCATCGGACAAGCTGTCAAAGTATTTTTTGGTCGCTTTGTCAAAAGCATCCTGCAAATTATTTACCATTTCTGTGTATTCTGTAAAAATATACAAGATTTATAAAAGAAGGAATCATTAAGAGAGAACGAGAATGAGAGTTTAAAGCAAGAGAAGACACTCAACCGAAACTTATTTGAGAAAGTACGAAAAAAGGCGTTTATTATTGTAACCTGTAGGCATAATAAAATATCTAATATTATACGTGGTATATTCAGGGCAATCGGGAATTCCGACAGCATTTTTTATTCCTTGTCGAAAACTTTTTTCCGTTCGTAAAAATGCCTGTCGCCTTTTTTATTCCAATTTCACCAGCTTTTACGGTTTCAAGGCTTCGAAATTCCGTTTTAAAATAAAGACGGAATAATTCAAGGGGAAAAGTTTAAAATTCTTCATATAAATTTTTTTCACTATAGCTAGTTTTCCGTCGGAACTTTTTGAAACTCCTTTCGAGCCATATTCGTGATATCTGGAAGGGAAGAAGGGACGCAATTTCGACGCAATTACCTGTTCCTAATTGCCCTGATTGAGTATAATTTGTTAAAATTTCGGTTTTCTTAAATTTACGTACGTCACGTCATTATCACTAAACCTAAATACCTACCGTTATTGTGTCCATTATATAGACGGCAATTATTCACAATTAATTTGAAATCATTGCGAAATTCACTGAATTTGTTGTACTCGCCATTGTCCAATTTATCCTCCATTTTTAAAAGATCCATGGGTCTGCAAGATACCGAAATTCCATATACTCGTATAGTATATTTGTATATATACAAAATTTGGGGTAAAAATAAATCACTCACCTGCGTATAATTGAGTAATAACGTGGTGCAATATCTTCCTCAACCGGGTCCATGAAGGGCCAAGCATCGCGATGGTTCTTCACGTACACAAGCACTTTGTGCATGCCGATCTGGAGGACCTCGTCCGTCTCGGTGAAACTAAGAAAATTCGTGTTTGGATTGGATTTGGAAGTATAATTGAAGGATTTGGTTAGAATTGAGGCCGCCGCCGCATGGTTAATAAATGCAGTCGAGGCGGAGCAATTGGTTGTGGAAAAATTGGGCAAATGATTATGGTTGTTGTTAGTTTTAGTAGTAAAAATTGCATTGTTGTGGTTGTGGTTGCTGTTATTGTTGTTGTTGTTGTTGCTGTTGTTGTTGTTGCTGTTAAAATATTTGCATTTTGCTGTCGTTGATGCTGACGTGCACGTGGACGTCGACGAGGGCAGAGACAAAGTCGCGGCGGACGATTTAAGGGCTGCCGCTGCTACGCTTGATTTCGCAGAGGATGCGTTCGAGGCGGTTATAAAAGGATGATGATGTTGATGTTGATGTTGCTGTTGTTGGTGGTGGTGGTGGTGGTGGTGGTGGTGAGGGTGGTGGCGATGATGATGATGGTTGTAATGTTGATGGGTAGTGGTGGTGGTGGTGGTGGTGGTGTTGCTAATAATTACATTTCTACTGCTATTTTTTCTATGGTTATTTTTTGTGATTTTGTTTTTATAATGTTGCGGAAGGCAGTGTCGATGATGAGAAATAAATTGGTGATGGTGATGAGTGTTGATGATTGGTAAATTACACAATGTTTTGTTTTTTGTTTACAAACAACGTATTTACATTGGAACAATTTTAGTGGAGGCGTGTTTCGATGAGAGCAAGAGTGAGGGAAGAAAATGAGGAAAAAATTGGGACTTAGTTAATTATTTACAGAGACTATAAGACTAAATTGTTACACTATAAAATGTTAAAGAAATGAACATGCAAAAAATAAAAAACAAAACTATTTTACAAGAAAAAAAATTATAACACAAATTACTTAATTCGCTAAGACTTAAAAACGAAGGAGGAGTGAGTACAGAGGAATTAGTTGGAAAAATAAGGGTCGTAATTCGCCTTGATGGACCTCAAAGCCCAAGCAAAAATGTATTCAAATAATGCTGTTGTGCCACGTAAGCCTGTCACAAGCCAGTTCGTCTTTGCCCTAAAAGTGTGTGGTACTGTTCATAATCGAAGCGCGAAGAAAAGTGAAGCCAATTTCGGATAAATACAATATTAAAATTTATATATTTTAGTTATCAATTTTCAATATAGTTTGAATCTAGAAGCCACATCCAGTCTGCTCATATTTTTCGAGCAGTACAGACAAGCTATTAATGCTCCGATCTACAGTTGTCTAACGTTGTTTAATCATTTCCAAACTGTATAATATTAAATTTAATATTAAATTTTAAGAAAATTACTCTTAATATCGAAAGTATTGGGAAAAAACTCGTCTTGCCTTTGCTAATACTTATTTCGAGGTGAAGTTTTGTTAGAAAAACCATGAGAAGCACATTTTTCTTACTAGAAAAATAGGAATTCTTATAAACATGAATATGAACAGTGGTATAAGTATAAATATTGAGCTGAAGGACATTACATTTCCTTCCACAACACACCTCAAATTAATATTCCATGCAGTATAGTAGATGTTTTATAAATTGACATGCAATTATAGTTAACCCAAAATCTCCGCTAAATTTAGCATGTCTTGGTTTAGCCAAATTTTTTGTTAGAATATCAGCTACCATGTCGTTTGTACAAATGTAATCCAAATCTAATTATCCTTATTTCTGCAAAAAACCAACACTGGCTTGCTCACTTTTCTTCGCAGTATTAAAGAAAATCGCCTTCAAAAAATTACACGATAAACCAATTTGATTTAAAAATAAAATGCATAAATTATTTTTCATGGATTTAAAAAACAATACATTTAAAAAATTTGTCCGTCATCAAAAAAGTAAATTTTCCATTTGCATAAAATAAAATGACGGCAACAACAACAAGCAACAGCAAGACATTGCAAGAAAGAAATTTAAATAAAAAAGACTGTTTTCCGTAACAAAGAAAACCGTCCAAAAAAAAAAAAAAAAACACGAAATAGTAACACTCACTCATCTCCACTTTTGTCTGACAACTGTTGCTGCTGGTATGCAGTTGGCGTTGGCGTCTTAACTGCTGTTGCTGATGACGACGCTGCTGCTGCTGCTGCTGCTGCTGCTGCTACTGCTAATGTCGACAACTTCTTTTTCGTGCTGCTGCTGCTAGTGTTGCTATTGCCTTTATTTGCTGCAATCGCGGCGCCGCTTAAAGCTGTCGATGTTGATGTTGATGTTGTTGAGGATGACATTGAGCTGGTTAACAACGATTTATGTTTTTTATTCGTTGCTGTTGCTGTTTTTTCGGCTTTAACGGCTTTTCCGTCTACGCCGCCGTGACTCTCAACAGCTGGATTTGTTGTTGTTGTTGTTGTTGTTGCTACTGCTGCTGTTGGTATGAATATATTTCCCGTTAGTGATGACAGAGAATTATTGGTTTGACGACCTGGTAGCTTCATATTTGTCGCTGGCGCCATCACTGCCTCACTCACGACGACAGCAATCGAGTTGCGCTTTCTTAATGTTGTGCCGCCTGACGTGCCTACTGTTGTTGTTGCTGTTATTGTTGTTGCTGCTGTTGTTGTTGTTGTTGTTGGTGTTGTTGCTGCTGCTACTGCTGTCGTTGCGTTTCTATTTTCACGAGCTTCGGCAATTGCTGTCACCGAATTTGTAGCATTCGCAACCGCTTCGGCCAAGTCGTCAACAATTAACGTTTCGCCGCTAAATTGACGACGGCGGCGACAAAAGTTCTCTTTATCTTCAGGGCTTAAGGAAGATGATGAATGTTTTGGGTTTACGTTTATTTTGTTGTTGTTGTTGTTATTATTGGATGCACTTTGATTGCTGCTGCTGCTGCAACTGCTAGTGCTGATGTGACGATTGCTTTTAGTATTAATTCTTTGGGTATTGTTGCCGCTGCTACTGTTGTTGTTGTTGTTGTTGTTGTTGTTGTGGCTATTCGCATGCTTATTATGGTGACGACGCCGATGGTGTTCACGTGACTTTTTCTTCTGCTTCTTTTGAGACTTTTTCCTTTTGTGATGCGAAGACTTTTTCAGTTTTGTTGTGTGTGGCGTGGAAGAAGCAAAAGCTGAAAATTGTTGTTGTTGTTGTTGTTGTTGTTGCTGCTGCTGCTGCTGCTGCTGTTGTTGTGTATGATTTATAAGCGCAATGTGTTCTTTAAGCAGTTTTTGTTGTTGCTGCTTCGAAGCATCCGCAGCTACTCGTGCCAAGTTTTTGTTGCACTGAAAACGTGACGCTTCCGCTGTTTCGTCTTCGTCAAATTCTGGATCTGGCAACTCTAATTTTATATTTTCCAAATGGATTCGCACGATGCTCTCGTCTTCGTCGTTTTTCTCTGCTTTCTCGTTTTGTTCGTCGTCTTCTTCCTCCTCCACCTCTTCCTCCTCCTCCTCGTCCGCCTCCTCCTCCTCTTCTTCTTCTTCAGGCGACAGACAGAAGGTCTCTCTGTGACACAGAAAATCACTCGAATTAGTAGTTGTTGTACGCCTTAAAGAGCTGGCATAAGTTGAAATACCGCTAGCGGTTGAGGTCGACTGTGAGCTAAAACGGTTTAAATTTATATTAAATAAATTGAAAACCAAACAAATAAAATTCTATGATTAAGATAAATTAAAAGGTTAGAGTATTTAATAAAAAAAGTAACAAGGATTTTGTAAAAATCCATTAGCCCCAAACAAATGCAATCATCAATGAATGCATGTACATTATTTTGTAGCAACATTCTTATTTCCATTTGAATTCTTATTTCCAGAGAAAATTTGCAGTAACCGACAATTTAATATAGAGAACGAATTTGAAAGGAGAGAAGACATAATAGAAGAGAAGTTGTTGCAAATCAAGATCCATGATATAACATAATCACAAAAAGAAAAACAACCGCATTTGGCTACACATTAGCGAGCGCAATATCTCGAAAACCGCACGTGATAAAGAAAACCCGGCGCAGAAAATATAATTTCGATTTCTTGTTTAACAGACAGACGGTCATTCACATTTTGTCGATCTGGATTAATCTTCTCTGCCGGAAATTATTAAACTCTCTCTGAAAGGACACACTCTATAAATATGTAAGTACTGAAGGAACTTTAATTTTTTCTTATTATAATAAGGACCCATTTATTATTAAAATATCTTCAAATACTACCAGATTAATAAGCATTATTATCAGTAAATATTTTATGAAAATTGTTAAGCTGTTAATCGGTGTAGATCTTTAATTAGTTAAATGAAATGGTAGCAACCTGACTTAAGTTCTATAAAAAAAAAGCAACAAAGACGTTACAAAAAACATAAATTAAACACAAAAACCAAAAGAGAAAGCATAGCAAACTATAGTAAAATATTGTATAGACTGATGGAAGGAACACCATCAGTTAATTGCTTTGTTGCTTTCTTTTTGGGCGACTCGTTCTAAAGAATTTCCGCCGCCGCCACCGCCGCTGACGCCTACCATCACTTAAAAAATAATTTTGTTAGTAAAATTAGAATTCAGAACTTAAAAGATTTGGTTTTTAAGCAACTAACTAACGTTATGATCGCTAATCGATCGCCTTTGATTAATAAATATAGAAGATTAAAGAAAAAGCATGCTTACTCATAATTGATTTTTGAATTGATAACGAAACGAAACGTTTTGTTTTGTTTTGTTTTCTTTTCTTTAGTCCGAATGTCCGAGAAACCACAAAAATGAAATCAAATCAAATGGAAGCTCCCTCGCACTCGACAGCTTTGTCTGACACAGCAGCTCAGTTCAGTTTACAAGTTGTTGCGATTGCGAATATGCCAAATCAGTGGATAGACCGCACTACGGCGGTTTTTCTCTTTATGCAAAATTGCGAAAATGTAAGTCATGAATGCGAGTACAATGAACGATCGATCTTTTGTGCGGTGCGTGTCAAACAAATGTTGCTGCTGACCGGAGGACTGTTTGTATCTCGCTCACTTGTTTTTGGTGCCAATTAATAGAAAAGGTTTTGGTTTTTGGTTTTTTGTTTTTGTTGTTGTTTTTGTTTTTGTTTACAATGCAATGCAAACGAATTATGAAATGAACGCATACAAATTATACGAATTGACAAAGAAATAATCGTTCGTTCGTTGGTTCGTCTTTTTTTTTGTCTGCATCAACAAAAGGAACAACAAACGCACACACAAACTGTTCAAATTCAAATTCAAATCTTTTCGTTTTCGTTCTCTTCTTCTCTTTCTTTTTTGTAACACTCGCTATGACTGACAGTGGATGAAATGTAGGCGAATAGGCATGAAAGGCTGTGTGTCGCTAATGAGTTTCATTTCCGTTTGATGCAATGCGCATGTGTGTGTTGGTGTGAGTGTTTCTGTCTATCTATTTGTGTGAGTGTTTCTGCGTGTGTATTTGTATGTGTGTGTGTGTATGAATGAATGTATGTTTTGGTATTTTATTTGGTATTAATTCCGCGCTTTAATAGTAGTAGAAGTCGCCACAAGTAGTAGCTTTAGGGGTAGTGGTAGTGGTAGTGGTAGTAGTAGAATTTGTAGTTGTATTGCTCGCTAACCGTCTTCTCGTGCGGTAATGCGTTGGCTTTTGCGGCGCTTCGAATTGATAGCGCTGTAAACGCTCCTGTTCCTGGCGCTCACGCTGCAAACGCTCCTGCTCCAAGCGTTCGCGCTGCTGGCGTTCGTGTTCCAAGCGTTCGCGCTGCTGGCGCTCTTGCTCCTGACGCGCCTTGAGCTCTACAATGTTACGTATGCGACTGGAGTTGCGCACCTGAAGCAATCTGAAATGGAAATGGAAAAGAATAAATTTGGTATATTTTTTTTGTCAACCAGCAGGCACATTGAATTGCATTCCGCTTACTTGCGTCGTCTTAGCCTTTCTCGTTCGCGAAAGAGGTGTGGCAACTTGGGCAAAAAGTTCTCATCCAAGATCTGATACAATTCGCGTTCTTTGGCATTAGTTGACGACTTGAATTTGCCGGCCAACGTCTGCCAGTCGTTTTCGGTGAAGCAGATCACCTGCCAAACAGCACCGCTTCCGCTTCCACACGCGCCACCGGATCCTTTGGCTTGTCCACCTGTTGTTGGCTTGTCTTCGCGGTACAGACGCGTACCGTAAAAGTACCAATAGCCAGAGTTCTTCGAATCGTAGCCCAACGGTTCCACACGCAAACTGTCCGCTTCCAAGTTACTCAATATTACTTGCACGTCGACCGAATCGAGACGAAAGTGACAGAGCTCGTGTAGTATTTGTAGACGCTTGCGCACCGGCAACGATTGAAAGTCGATGTCGGTGTCGAAATGATTTTCGGTATTCAGTAAACGACACTGTTGGCGCAGGTAACGCCTCAAGAACATCTGATAATTGCTGTGCGTGATTTCTTTGGCCACCGATTTGAGTGCATCGCAGCCCTTTAGTAGGCGTACAATTAGTTCGGGCACTAGGGCGACTTGGTCTTCGTCAGTGCCATCGGATAAGAGAGCCGATTCCAAATCCTGCGGCGGAGCGAAAATACAAAAAAAATATATAGAATTTTGTTTATGTGAATTTTGTAGAAAATTTCAAATACCTCGATATCAATATCTGGTAAATCAAAAGCTGAGCTAAACAATGAACAGAAATGTGAAATGCACGGTATCTCCCACCATGATTGAATGTCTAGAAGGAGATAGAAAGAGAGAGAGAGAGAAAAGAGAAGAGTATAAAATACAGAAAATAAATGCATAGATTTTGTCTCATAAGACACAAAAACATACCCAATAAACCTATGAAAGTAGAAACCATTTATGGACACTTTCACGCTGATCCCAAACGGTTTGATTTATAGACAATGATACTGCATCATACTCTGTTCAATACAATATTCAATTTTGTTCTTTGGCGACATTCATTCCATAACTCTTAGCTCTTTCGAGGCGAGTGAGAGTCCAAGACATTTTTATTTTTCCGGATTAGAAATTGATTGTAGTGTTTTTTGCAAAAAGTGCGAATATTCAGCGCATTTTAAATACTTTTTTTTGAAAATCTGCAATATACAAAAGATATATACTAATTAGATATTTATTTATTTATGTAAAGGGTATAAAAAGTGTTTCAAATTTTCCCTCAACGTTCGAGGTCAAAGTCACTCAGTTACGGTTTATTTTGTTTTTGATAAAATAAAATTTTCGCTGGTAAAAACCACCGACTAAACCATGTTTTTTCGACTAAAACATGATTTCAGTGAGATAAGGATAAAGATAAGGATAAGGACTCTCTGTGTTGTTTTATCAAACACAGACGTTGTAGAAATCACAGACGTATTCAGTTTCCCGAAGACTCCGGCTCCAAAGGTCAAAAATAGTTAAGATTTTTTTGCAAAGTTACTTTTGGGATTTTCCTTTCTCGATTTTTTTTTCCAAATTTTATTGCTAATCTTAAAAACGAACCAAAACGTCCACCCTCTCTTTCAAGGTTACCTCAAATGCTAAACAAAGCTACATTTAAAGAGTTTTTTAATAAAAAATGCGTATTAAATTCATTAATTAAAAGTTTCTTCTCTTCGTAGTATAATTTTTTAAAAATACATTATTAAGCTTCTCAACAGCAACAAGTGTCTTCCTCTTTTAAGCTGCAAATAAGACTCCGAGCGCTGATGATGACCGTCCCCCCCACGAGGCTCCTTATACGGTGACGCTTGAACGCGATTTATGAATTTAATAATTTCTCATATAAAGAGATTAGTGTGATGATTATCGACGAGACTCTATTATTAACTGCACTCTCTCATCTTTTTATAAAAAAAAATTTTTTTTCTAAGCTACTCGCAACTTCCTTTTTTTTGTGCTTAAAGACTTGGGGTTTCATTTCACACATGATTATTTTTTTTTTTTTGGAAAGTTACTGTCGCGTTATACGGCGGCTACCTCTCTGCCGCGGTACGCCGCGGTGCGGTACTCTGCCGCCAAAAAGGTAGTGCAAAAAAGTGGAGCGCATCCTAATCGAATAGAAAGTGACCGATGATCTCGCTGTGATAAATTGTGATCACAGTGCGTGTTATACTTCCTTTAACATCACAGCAGGAGGAAGAAGCATTGACCTATGAAACAAAATGAACCCAACAATTCCGATTGAAGCAACGGAAGCCAACGATATTCTAAAGTCGGCATCGGGCCGCAGAATGGTGAACATGTGTTCTGCAGTTAGCTAAAATGTTGCCTTAACTAGCTCTTTAATGACTCGCAAATTGTTGTCCTTCGCCACCATCACCATTCATGGGAACTTCAAGATTATAGTTTTACCCGTGTACGCCTTATTTCAAATTGGATTTAATTACTGCAGGCACATACATATAAAAATTCTGCTCGTTTCGGTGCAATCCATTCAAATTAGCGTGAATTAAGTCGTCACAAAGTTGCGACAAATGCTAGTCGATAATGATGATATGTATTCAGTATAGAAGAATGAAGAAGTTTTTATATTTATTATTTACTTCAATCTAATTAAGATAAATAAAATAATTTCAGACGTTAATAATAAGAAAACTAATAATTTCACACCTTGTATTATAATGAACTCATTATTCATAAAGAACATCATAATTAATGCAAAAAAAAAAATACTTTGATATGAAAAAAACTAACTAAAAGCATTCATTATTTTAAAATGCACAATAACCAATTTCAACATACTCGCTTTTAACCACGCGCTAGTCACCACAGCAAGCAAACCGCGGAAGCGGTTGTATGAATAAAATACATGAGCAAAGAGAGGAGATAATTGAGTGTGCGACAGTGAGAGATAATATATGAAATTACTTTACTTTTGGAGCAACAGTAAGAACAGCACAAATATAGGAGCGAAGGAATTATATTATGTTCTCTTTTCACGGCTGAATATAGGAAAAATCGAAGTGAAATTTTTCACGAACTGAAAAAGATTGCTCCAGAAAAAGTCAAACTTTAATTTTTATCTCCTCGCGTGAATCTAATGATCTTATAAGTTCTGATATTTAAAAAAGGCGACATCTTTTGAAAGTACAATTACTTTTGAACACAGCGTAGTTCGTGTTCATTCTTACTAAAAAAAATTTTTCCTATGCACAATTTAATTACCGAACCATAGAAAGGCTAATATAGCCATAATTAATAATACACAATAATTATATTTGATTTTTACAAAACTCCAGCTATCACTCCAGCTCAAATTTTTCCCTATTGATATATGTATCTTCTTCAATCACCTCTGTAGCTTATTCCACAGCACTAAAAATGTTTATAGCTTTCAGCACAGCACAAATATCACGTAATGCACTCGCGGAAAATATCCAATATATATATTCTTCTCTTTGGTGTAAAAATATTTAGATTCTAGAATTTAATTAGAAAATTTCTGATTCTAGAATTTATTAATGTGTGTGAAAGGGTTTCGGTGTGCGAAATTTTACTCTTTCGCACATCCGATGTCTATATTCAATTTTTTTATTTTCAATAATTTTGCGAACCAAACAATTCCCAACCTTCGCAGAAAATGTACGACCGATTCCGTTAAGCACACGAAGTAAACTAAAATTCTTTTCGTCGTTCCAGTCGCAGAAAGAGACAAAGTTGACAGCAAATGGACAGCATTGCTTATGTACGGCAAGTGAGGAAGTGAAACACATTAATACAAGCTGTAGGGTGCTCCTTGTTTATCATGAAAAAGAGAGACAGGATTTTTTTTTTAACCGCATGTAAATAATTTTTATTAAGATTACGTTTTCTTCATATTGCAATATAAACGTTTAATGGTTAAACAAATTTCCCAAAAATAAATTCATTTCAATTAAAAACCCACAAGTACAGAATAATTAGTTTATCATATGTTTTTTAAACTACTGAAAGTCCTTAAACGTAGCAAACTTCCTAAAATCCTTTTTAATTATTTAAAATTTTTTACCAGCATTCACATTATTAAACATTAACCTTTAAAGTTTTTTACAATTAGCAATTTATTAAAATAAAGAAACAATAAAAACATTACTTTTATTCGTGTTCTTATTATAATATTAATATATGCACTGTAATAAAAATGTTATCCCAAGAATCTGACCGTTTTTAATTAACGTAGAGTTATATTCGTAATTATTAGTATATAGGACAAGAATTTATAATTTTACAATAATTAAATAAAATATTAAACACTTATCGCATCAAAGCAAACATTTCAAAATAGCAAACCGTCACTTGGATTGTTATCAGCGGTAAGCTGGAAGACAACCCGAACAGCCAACATGATAAACAAACTATCAACAATCTAGTATAAAAGGTTTTTTCACCTCACTTTTACAACTGTTGCAATCCCCCGTATTCCAAGAGACGCTATTGTTTCGCAAATCGTCTTTTTAATAGCAAAACAAAAACAAAAACCATTACCAAAAAACCAAACCAAAAACCAAACCGTTTGCTTGTTATAAAAATACGATTTTCGGAACGATGATTTTTCTTTTCAGTGAATTTTTGGAAAGTTGAGTTTTCAATCGAAAATTTGGTCCGTGTGAGCACCCTATAAAAATAAAATTTTTACTCACCACAGTAAAATTTGTAGACCACTACCTACCATTAGTAAAAAGTTTCAATTGACACACGGCCTTTATTTGAATAATACAAAATTGCTAAAGAAATAGATATTGTAATAGATCTTCGAAATGTAATTGTAGTTTTAGTAACTTTACCTTTTTTCAATTTGTGATGTAATGTTCACAAAATATATTGCATATTTAAATTGAAACTGTTTTCGAAATTATCGTATACTGAGGAAACAGCCCGGTTTTGTATTAATTTTGTACTAAATTGATAGTAAAAACATACAAGTAGACAAATTAAACCAAATAATGAATAATAATCATTTCATTACTCCAGAATAAAAACTTTTTATAAAAAATAATGAACTAATGTCATCCTAGATTTCATTTGTGTATGGCAGCAAGTAGTACGAAAAGTTGAAAAGTACTGCCATGAAAAAGTAATTTTTAAAAATCTCACCACAAAAAATTACAAAACGAAAGCACTGGCAAAGTCTCATGAAATCCATATTTTTCCGATAACATCATTTGCAATCGAGTCTCCGAATGAGTGTGAGTTCGGCGCGAGTGTCAATCGACGTGTAGTGAAAAGATGAAATTATTTGTTTGAAGGATTTTAGAACAAATAAAATTTTAATAAATTACTTTTTAATGTAATGTTATGAAGTTTAGAGTAAATAAAGGAAGAATCTAATTTCAACGAGAAAGAAAGACAAATTTTCATTCGTGAAAGTGAAAACTTGAAAATTTTCAAGAAACCAGATAGTGAAAAAACTTGGAAGAGGACTTTCCACGGGTGTGGAAATAGAAAAAAAAGCAATCTTGCAGGAAAAGGAAATTGAGAAACCAGTTTTTTCTCAACTCGTCCAAGTAAAAATAGCAGATCTTTTTCAAACAAAAGCATTCTATAAAAATGGTAAATTGATAAAAGCTAAAATTTTTTTAAAAAATTGTGTTGCTAAAAGATAAAAATATGTATACGAGTACAACAGACCAGTAAAACTTCTGTTTCTGTTGTTTTGTTTTGATAAAATTGTGATGAATTATTGATTACAAAAAAAAAATAACAACCGCACACACAAGAATAAAAAAGTGTGTATATAAATTGAATTTTTTGTATCGCATCAAATACTTCTCTGTAACAAAAAAAGATTGTGGCCTGCTCAGGCTTTGCGTGAGTATACAGAAGATAATCATAATCGTTCGCAATAAGAGAAAATAAGAGGAAACAAAAGTCATATAAGGCCAAAAAACAGGTAGTAACATTCAGCCAAGAAGAAGAAAACGAAAAAGAAGCAAGAAAACGAATACCTTCTGCATCGTGTGGGAGGGAGGGAGTGAGCAGCATTCGCCGGGTGTAGTTTTCAAGGGCACTCAAAAATTGATTAAAAATGAGAAATTCAGAGGAAAATTACACAAAAATAGACATCAATAAAGAATTATCCTTAGCTGTCGGTTAAAGTGGGTGGTGTCGGTCAAAGTGGGTGGTGTGAATTTGTTGATCGAAAGTCTAATTGAAATGAGATACATATTTCGAAAAGGGAGAGGGTAATTCAACTCACAAGTATTTCCCTTTTAAATAAAAACAGCACAGAATTAGGTGAATTAGAATGCGTTTCCAAATAAATAATGCAAGTGTGATATTAAAATACTGCAGTACTTTTTTCAAATCGAATACTATTCCTTTGAAAGCATCGTTTTTAAAGCACCTTTATTAAGGTAGCCGTAGCTGTAGCCGGCATTTTTTCCCCATCCACCAACAAACGCCGAATGCAAAAAGGAGTACCATAAATTATGTCACTCTTGTCACTTTGCTACTACCAATTAAGGGCCAGATTTCTGATCAATGAACGTCAGCGAACGATACGTTTATCGTCAATCTGGTCCTCAACTAAGCGCTACCAATGCGAAAAAAGTGCAAAACGATTATCGATTTTGATAACATTTCTTTTCGATCAAGCTACTTTCTATGTAGAAAAGATATATGTAGATTGAAAGAAAACCAAATTTCGCAAACAAGTAGTATTTACGTACTTGTTTTCAGTTTTGTATTTTATAAGTGTTTTTTAATTTTGCATGAGTCATCAACGTAAGCAAAAATTATGGCACAAGTACAAGAAGTTTCTTTTCATACAAAATTTGTTTGTTAATTTTTTATTTTGAAAGATCCAAAATTTGATTTGCTTTTGTTTGTGTGTTTTTTGTTGAATGGAAAAAGAATATATTGTATGTGTGTATTTTTAAATTCTGGCCAAGTTACGAATTTCTTTAAATCATTATGAATCATCATTAATTTCTTGTAACGATTTTATGAAATGCTATAAAATTGTTGTATAATTCTGTCCATTCCTTGATATTACTACATACATTATTTAGACGCTTACACGCGTTTACATATTTTTTCTCTTAACTGGCTAACTATGGTTCTTAACTGGCTTATGACCTTTACGTTTGGGTTAATTGGCTCTATTTTAAAATTTACTTTAGCTTTAATGCTAAATGTAGAGTTCATTACAGCTATAGATTCCACAAAAAAATTATACAACTAAAGGGGAAAAAATTTTCGAAAGCTATTAAATTATTTAAGAGCATTATATTTCGCTTAATATTCAATTGTACGTTATATATAACTACACGTAAGTACTCTACAAAATTGTGACATCATTGGTCTCTTTTTAGTGCAGGATAACTCGTTGTCCTTTCATGAGTACACTCGTATGCACATACATAGATACTAACAATATAATACTTATTGCGTGAGCGAGCGCCTGTTAATGGAATGATAAATAATCTTTTGGATGAAACTTAGGATAACAAAAAAAAAGTAAAATAATAAATCTCTGTTGACCTGCTCTATAATATGACTTTTGAGTATGTATAGTAATTTACTTTTCTTTTGCCTTCTTTCGGCGAACTATGCGCTTTGGGAAAGTTTGTTTCTGATTCGTTCGTGTTAGCCGGTCGTCCATTTTTCTTTTTGATGGTTTCATTTTTTCAGTTCTTGTGCGCGCCAAACAAGCCACTGACTGACTGCTCTCTCGAATCTCAATTCGCTTTATCGATTTTTCCCATTTTTTTCACGACTTTTCTGACATTTATTTATTTGTTCTCTTTTTCTTGCTCGCCTTTAATGGTTTCAATAAGAAGTAAATGCTTAATTGTACCATTTAACATAAATTTACATTTTGTAATTTTTAATTTGTTATAAAGTGTTAACGTGTGAAAGCATATACATATGATCGTGATTGTAAGAAAAAAGGGAGGAGAAAAAAATTTATTTAAGCAAATAAAATATAAAAATTATCACGTAAAACATTTATCAATTAAATCTGAAATTCCGAACAGCGCTGTGTCTACCATTTTTCTTTTTATACTTAAGTTAAAGGCCTTCGATTTTAACAAGAATATAAACAATACGTTTGACATTTTAAAGTACGCGTAATTTATTCATGTTCTGTGTGACAACAGCCAGCCAGACAGACAGACGTGCCTTCTAAATACCATCTTCATCAAATCATGCAAATGAAAAATAGCCTGATTCATAATGTAGCGATGAATATCTAAATAAGTATTTAAATAAAATTTTGTTTAAAGCTTCTTTGTTAGTGTGTTTAGTGTGTCGTCTAATGGTCATTTGATTAATTACGACAAGCCTTTAAGTTCTTTTTAAAACATTTTCTCTAAATGAGCATCAATTGGAATAACAAACAATACTAATTCTAATTGAGCCACACCCAGTTTACGAAATATCAGAACAAGAGACCGTTTCAATTTGCAATTATTCTCTCACGGTCGCCCTTTTCTAATTGTTAAATGGTTAAAAGCAGGTTTTTTTATCGCCGATGGTGATTAATTCGAAATCGATAGTGAAGCATAGAAGCGTTAATAGATTTCTTTCATTCACAAAACAAAAAAAGAGTTTCGAAATTAATTAGTTTCTCACCAAACAATTCAAGTTTGTGGATTTCTCCATGCTCCGTAGTCCACCATTCCCTTCCCTTCCGACTAATTTGATGGCTTTTCTCTGATTATTGCAAACTCTAATACGCATTTAAATAATCATTAAAAACTTTTATTCGCATTAACCAAAATTCATACGTACGAGTATATAAAAAAAATGAAGGATTACGTAATGTTTAGTTGATTAATTTTACTCAAGTTTTAATGTTGTTCTGAAAAATCCTATTTCTTAAGCTGGTTGTGGTAGAGCGTGAAAAAATTTGCTTTGAACTTTTGCTTTCAGCCAAAAGTTATTACAATCCTTTAATTTTTAATTATTTAGAGTATTTCCATAAAATGTTTTCGCAAAGTTCTTCTAATATTTTCGCCAACTTCTAGTTTTCCAACATCAAAACTTTTCGGATTTCTGTTTACTCGAAACTAAGTTACAAAGAAATTTTTTTTTTTTTTTAGATCTATTATATTTTTTGACCCAGAACTTTCCATCAGCTTAAACTTTAATTAGAGAAAAAGGTACGTGCTTTATATGCAAAAAAATATACTAAATAAAGTAAACTTGAGGTATTCTATGATATTTAAACTTTATTGACTTTAATATTTTTGCTATTTACAATTTAAATTTCATTCTTGAAGGAGGCAAGTCGTGTTCTTTACAATATTTATCTTTTGTTTTTTTTTTTAATTTACGGGAAATTAATCAAAAAGGTCGTTCTAGAGTCCATACTACCTTCTCACAGTGTGCTCTTCTGTGCGCTACTTCTCTTGCTTTGCTAACCGATCTCCTCAATGATTGCTCAGTTTCTCTCACTCTCTCACACACTAAGTAATGGTTTGTTTAACTGAAATCGTGAAATTTGCAATTCGCCGAGCACGTTTTTATTGTGGGTAGAAATTCACTAACCGCAACGTATTTGCAACCAACGCTAAAACTTATGCGATGCTAATAAAATATTAATAAGCGACAGCGACAGTTAGCGATTTTTTATAACAAGAAACATTCCGTGCATTACTTAAGTTTCTTAGTAGAAATCTCATGGATTTTTAGTATTTTTATATAAATAAAAAAATAAATAAACATTTGTCATAATCACAATAAGAAAAAAATTTCAAAAGGCAATGCAAACCATGTTTAATAACTGAAAAACTGGCAAAATGTTGCATTAAATACAACATCATTAATTATATATTTGTACATATTTACGATTTCATGGCAGGTAGTAATAATTTATTAAAAAAAGCTCTCTGAGCTGTCTGTCCGGAAAGTAATCGGTAGCTATTGACTGAAGGATTACAAGTCGTATATTCTTCTAACGCTTTTTTGGAGTAAAATGTATAACTACTACGATATTAATGACGCAATAGTAAATATGAATAAATCCAAATTTGTACTACTAGTACTGAAGAATTTTAAAATGTATGTGTCTGATTAACTAAAGGACAAAAATCCGATGCCAATACTTAGATATGAATACTTACAATGCTTACGTCTTACGTCGGATACTTTCTGGACCTGGAGCTTCTACGACGCAGTTTTGAAACAGATTAAAACAGCAAATTGCAATTATCTAAAAACTAATTTTTGTAGAAATTATTAAAGCCAAGCATGGGTATTTTTTCTCCAGCCAGTTTACTACGAATACTTTCTTTCCTCGTTTGGCAACAAATTAATAACAGACAGTGATAAGTCAATGAACTATTATTAGTTTTCTTAGTTGTTCTTGTTTACGTATTGTTTCACTGTTAAATGAACAATTAATTTCACAAAAAGTTGTGCAATATTTTAGAAAATAACAAAATCAACAGCAGCTTTATAAAAGTAAAAGAAAAAAAAATGCTGCCGAAATATTGATTAATTTTTTACATTTCTCCAAATCATAGACGTCTTATTAATAAAAAGTGCTGCTTTAGGTAGTATTTTGTTTTATTGTATTATTTATCATTGTTGATAAGTCAATTTTTTTTTCTTCTGCTTCTTCTCTTTTTTGTAATTTTATCTAAACAACTTTGATTATAAAGAAAATGCCGTTAGTAAACTGACACTAAAGGTTGACAGATCAGCAAACGCGTAACGTCGCAGACAACAACAACAACAACTGACGTCTTCTCTCTGATGATATGATATATTAAATTGTTCATGCGAGAGTACTGTTTGCAACGTTTATGTAGCAACACTGCCGCCTCAGTGTCGTATTTCTCACTTTCGCCATTTAATTAACTCAGATCGTCTCTGCGCCGGGAGTCTGAGACAACGACAGAGACAGTTTGTTTTTTTTTTTTAAATTGTAATAAATTTAAACAATTAAGTAAGCTTCTTCCTCTCCTTTTTCTTCTCTAGTTTGGTCTAGTAGTGTTTTGTTGTTTTTTTGAGAGAATTATAATAAATTCCAGCGTGAGGATTTCGCGACGCGAATTTTAAGCCGATTTCTTTTAAGACAATCAAATCTTATTGAACAACGAACATTTCGGACGAACGAAATTACTGTTATTTTTTTCGAGCATGTCATAGTTTTTTTCAATTATAATATTTTTTTCTTAATCTGCAAAACTCTTCTTCTGTTTCTTCGCGCTTGTAGCTTAAATGCAAATTTAAAGCTTGCTTGGTTGCTGCTGCTGTTGTCGTTGTTGTTACTTACGTTGATGATCCATGAAATTTTTTTATTTATTGTTTAAGTAATTCTTTAACTACGTTAATTATTATACCCACTAAGACTTTGTTGTTGTTGTTGCTGTTTTATTAAGGCTTTTGCAATCATGCGGTGTTTAATTTCCTCACTTCAAACGGCGCCATCTGCAACGAAGTTGAGCTCAGTTCGACTGAATACTAATATTCTTACAATGAATATACTCGCAGAATGTACATACATACATATGTACAATAAATATATTAATACAATTTTTTCTTGGGAATTAAAATAATTGATGACTAAGGTCGTTCATATGTATCGTATAAAGAGAGGTGGAGAAAAAGTGTAGTTAATATTGACGCAATCCAACTCGCAAGCCTGATTTGCGAACTTGATGAGACCAGCGCGTACCCAACAGTCTTCTTCATAGCAGAAAAGACGGTAAAAGCTTAACACTATTTCCTTTGATCTCAGGATTAACTGCCTTAAGTACCTCAAAAATGGCAAAGAATTCTGCCTGGAAACCTAATCTGAAAACCTAAAAATTTTTAAAAGCTTTAAATCGCTAAAAGGTTTAAAGTTAATTTGTATTATCCAAAAGTACCTTTAGTATATTGAATGAGAATATGTTTCGAACGCCATGTTCGACAAATCAGTGTTAAATAAATTATATGATTTTTTGGCACAATTAAGTAAAAACCAATAAAATTCAAAATAATATGCTTTTATATTAAAAAAATAACTTGCTATAGTCTATTTTGGATAACCCTGCTTTACCTTTGTAAAAGTTTTCTTTGTTAATTTTTTTTCCCAAATCATAAAAGTCACGTTATTAAAAACAAAAAACCGAAAGAACCACAATTAAATAAAAAAATAAAAATCCGAAACCTATTTTAATTACTTTTTTTTTTTGCTTCTCAATTTAATCTCAGCTTTAATCCTATTAATCTTTAATTAAATAAATGTTGGTTACGTTGTAATGAAAAAACCTCCATCTATTATTTTTCATGAAATACGTTTTGCTGTGAAACTACGATACCAAAAACAATGAAATCGCATGAAGTATGGTATATTTCTTCATCCGTTTTTTAGATAATAGAGTAAAAAAAACGATGACTAATTATTAATAATTATTAGAGCGAATTAGAGACTACAAACTTATTTAACTTCACTGTTGTTGTTGTTATGATTTTCGTTATTTCTAGTGTTATTGTTATTAATTGAACCCTCCGCTATTTTCACCATTATTGAATGGTTCTTCAATGGTTTTTATTGTTTATAAGCTCATTTTTCCTTATAAATTTTTAATAAGTAGGTACATACAGTGTTTTTTTTTTTAATTTTTAAAATAATATTTGCCGCTTTGTTTCTTGAGCAATTTTTAGATTTTCATTTAGGAATTTTTAGTACTAAACTATTTATTTTAAACAGTATTTAGGTTCCTAAAAACTGACTCAGACAGGGACAAAAATGTTGATGCTTTCCGATGATTGTGTCCGTCAAAATTGAGTTTTTGAATTTTGGCACTTTTAAAAACCAATCCAAGTTGTGAAAATCGGGTGTTATCTGTATTATTCGTGATGACACTTAATGCATTTTTTGAAATTTGTAAAACTCATTGAAAAACTCAATTTAACACAACTGTATTTTATATCTAATTTATTTCCATTCAATTCTATCGCTTCCCTCTTCTTCTCTTTTCTATCTCTATCTCTTTTATCTCTATAACTCTTTATCTGTTTAAAGGTTTTGTCTGTGTGTCAATTTGTCTGATCTCATCTCATACGGAACGATACTCATCCTCCGCACTTGACAGTCACAACTTTGGCACTTTTAAGGCTTACAGTATCATTTACAGCTTTACAAATGCCATAAACGCCCCACGAAAACAATTCTCTTCTTATTAAAATATGAGAAAAATATTTTTGCTACATTAATGCGCATTTGTTTTTTATGTAATATTTTGTCTTCTAAACAAGCGAAGTCTATATTTATATTATCTTACTTCAAAGATTATATCATACAAATACAAAGTATAGTATACTCATCTTATTTGTGAAAGAGAGAAAATACTTACTTTTGAGAGTTGCTGGTTGTTAAAGGAAGATTATCACAGCTCATTATGAAATATTCAGGGTTGTGCGCGCTTGACCTTGACCTTTGGAAAGTGCGAGATATACGAAATAATGTACACTCTATATAAAAACAATTATTTAAACAAGGTGAAGGAGATTCCATTGTTGCGAGTTCTAATACGACTAAGAAATGCAATATTTTAAACAAAAATATTACTAACAAAAATGTACAGACTAAAGAAACTTTTACACGGTATCGTAAATTCAAATAACTTGTGTATAATTTAATGTAAAAATTTATAATAAAACTTTTTTTAAATTGCTCTTGTAGGTACTTTGAAATTATTGAGTGTTGATATTACGTCATCATAATCCATTCATAATCTGGTAGTTATGCTAACTAAACTAATACGCTTCAATAATCAACGCAGATGACACAAACCTGCCAACACTTTAGTGTCATTGGGCACAGATATGTAGACTTTTGACCAATCTTATTTGCATGTAATAATGGCATGTTATTGGCGACTACTTGGCATCGTCGATCACGATAAACAAATTTGAAATTAATATAATAAATACATTGACACCATCACTTAAAAGGCTTTTAATATGATGTAATAAGAATACAAATATGTATGTATTTCCTAGTTGAATATTCGAAAAATGCATACAATAATGCGAGGAAAAGTTAGCTTTTGAAATGTTAGCGAGTACACACTCCACACTATTTTCATTAACATGCTAAAATTTAGCAGTAACTACGAGTCTAAGAACGCCAGTGTAACACTCCTTAGACACCTTCCTTCACATGTCGTTTCATTTAATAAATTATATTTTTGCTAAAACCATTAGAATTATACTACTTGCGAAATTCTTACACGCTTCCTCCATAAAAACATCCTAACTTTGTTACTTAGTTTCTGGCATGACACGTTTTTGCCATGACATCATCGCAAAGATTCGTTTCGAGAAACTTCCTCTCTCTCTCTCTCTCTTTGGTCGTTTAAAGGGAGCATCGCTCTATCCATTTAATTAACGCATACTAGTGCTAAGTAATTGTAACCGAAGCACGTTTCAAGCGACGACACCAAAGAGATTTTGCAATCAGAAATACAAATAAACGCCTCTGTAGACTTGCATCCACACACACACTCCCCCTTCCCCATCCCCTCTAAAGTCTAACGCACTTCTGCCAAAGGCAACAAAAACAACAACAACAACAACAAATGTGCGATCTGGATAAATTGCATGCGTTGCCAACCAATAAATTTTTGAGGCAGGTTCAGTTTAAAAATTTTAAAAATATTTTTTTTTAGTTTTCCTGATTTTTTGCTATATTTGTTGTTGTTTTTGTTGTTGTTGTTGTTGTTGTTGTGGTGGTGGTGCCAAAATTGGCACATCATGCTTATGCTATTTCTTGTTATTTTATTAACGCAGGTCTACAGGATTTATTTATTAAAATCGTATTTTCAGTTTTCTATTGCAAATTTATTTTTTGCCATCTTCCTCTTATGACGTTATATTTCATTTCCTTCCCCCCCCCCACGTTTTTCGCCATTTGCACACCGTTTTGACACCTTACGCTTCCAACGACAAACGTGAGCGCATGTTTTTGCGCTTTGATGAAAATCGAGGACGGACACTCGGTGTCAGTTTACCGGTACACCGGTATAACGGCCCTATGAAGGTAACGGCAAAAAATAATTACTAATTTTCATGCAAAAAATGGTTCATTTTTTTCTCAGGTTTATAATGGCACGCGTGATGAATGTGTCGGTCTGGTATTGACGACGACGACACCGGTATCAGTTGAAGTTTTTTACAATTTAATAAAATTTCAAAATGACAACAGCAACCTACTCGTATTAAACTCAGTGCGGTTGGTTGTCACCAAAAGCGCCAACAACTTTTCGGCATTCGGCAATGCCAAATGCAGCGAGCGTTTACGCGTACATACTCCGTTCAATCAACTTGAAAGTACGGCGAAAATGAACGAAAATTTCGAGTCATGGTAGAATAAATAATAGTGAAATTCAGGTCGTGATTTCCAAATAAGTTGAGTTGAGGCAGAGTTACCGAGCGAAAAAGTTACCGAAACTTGGACTGAAATTTGTAACTTTTTATGCCCATTCAAAATGTTTAGAAAATTTCTAATTGCAAGAATTAAATTTCTAACTAGCATAAAAATTTATTAAATTTATCGAATATTTTTTCAAAAGTTCGAAGGAAGAACAAGTTGGAGGGTACACGCTGGCCGCATTTAATCTCAATTTGTTTGCAAAACTTTTCACTTTCAGTTTTATTCTATGCACTATGTCATGTCACTCACTCTCTATCTAGGCTTTTGTAAATCAGGTCGGCTTAGTTGTAATACATGACGTCAATGTACTGCATTTCAGCCTGCTTCTTACTTTTAATGGCTGTTTAAATAACGTAGAAGACTGCTAAAGAGTCGTTCGTTCGTTCGTTCGTTCGTTCGTTTGTTACATAACAAACGTTCAATTTTCTTTATAACTTACTCAAGTTATTCGTTTTTTTACTCGAAAAACTAAAAGCGAACAAAAAAAAATCAATATTGAATTCATGAATTTGAAGCAGTTTTCTGCTGCGTGGGCAGTAACTATGTACCTAATACTCGGTTCGAAAACGAAAACCATATACCTATAGTAACTATACCTACCTTCAGGTAACGTAACAAGAACTCAAGGGCTAACAACGATTTATGCTCCACTGATTTTTAAAGCCTTAATAATTGGCTTCGTTTTTGATGCGTGCGATGATGATGGAGATGATGATGGTGATGATGATGACGGAGGGGATTATGGTAGTACATACTTAAAAAAATCTATCAATAGCTGGTAATTCGTTATTCGTTTGAGGTCATTCAGTTCGTGTGTGTTTGTTTGAGAAATCTATTTTTCGGATAAAATCACGTTCGTTTGTGTTGCTTTTAAATGGATGATAATGATGATGATGAATAATAAATTCTTTGGGATTTTTTTTTTTGGTTGAGCTTTTCTTCTTCTTCTATTTTGAGGTGTGTTTTGTTGTTTGAAGGTCCCTTTAGTTATTTGAGATTTGTTGTTAGTTCTGCATAACGTTTAATATTCGTTCAATTAGCATGAAGCTTTATTTAGTTCTTATAATTTCTTTTTAAAATTTTATTTATTTAAATTTTATTTTTGTTACGAAATTATATTCTGCTTTTTCTTAAAAATTTGGCATTAAAAAACTATTTGGTAAAATGTTACTATCTTCTAAGATTATTTTCTTAAGATTGTTGTGTATTACTTTCTTGTCGACTTTACTTAAGTACTCTCTCTGGCTCTCTATCTATCTTTCCCTGAAGGCAGTAGTATACATGAAGTATGATAAAAACTTTAAAAACACTTTATCTCGTGTCTTACAAGATATATATGTATTTGCCATCGTGTGTGCTGCTGATGTTTGTTGATGACATTGTCATCATCATTCAAAGCGCATTCGTCTCAGATTGCTGTCAAGAAAGGTTGTAACCTCGAGATTGTAATATTGTAATTCAGTGTATGTTACTTCTTCTTCTTCTTCTTCTGCTTATTTCTTTTCTATTTCATGTTGTCCTGAGCAACTTACTTTTGTTTGAATTCATTTCTATTGACACGCTTCAGTGGGCGGTGCGTTGCGCGAACTGTTTGTTTGACCTCGTGGTTCTAATTTTAGCCTTTACTGCTTGCTGGGCTGCTTCGTCAAGGTATATATGGTGCATACTATATATGAATAGCCATCGGGGGAGGAAGATCAAGCCCCTAAAACAGGCAACAACAAATTGTAAACAATTGCTGCCACCATCATCACGCATTTAATGTTTTATTGAAGAACTAATTGTGCAAAAAATATTGCAATTGTGAAATTGACCTCGACCAGAATACAACAACAACAACGGCAAACAAGCCAAAATAATATTGTATAAGAACATATAGACGAGACTATAAGAAAGGAGAGACAAGACAGACTTCTTGCATTGTTTGAATTTATGTATTTGTGTTTTGTTGATTTGTTCTTCTTTTTTGCGGGCCTTTATTTCTTTCTAGTTATTGGGTTGTTGTTGTTGTTTTGTTATTGTCTTATTCTGGTTGTTGTTGTGTGTTTCTGTTGTTCTTAAAAGTGAATCGAATTTTAAATATATTGCTTTTTTTATGGTGATCGTTTTTAACGTTGTTTCTGTTTCTGCGCTTTATCGTCATTGTTATTGTAATTACCAAAGGTTTTTATTGCTTCATTATTTCTTCTTCCTCTTTTTTGCATGTTCTTTTGCATTTGCTGAGGTCAATTCCTTTCGTTTTTCTTCAGATAGTTTGATAGATGATGATTTTGATATCTTTTAATCACTTTCTCATTAATTTTAGTGACTGAATTTCGGTTTTTGGAACGCTCAGAAATATGCCTTTCTCCTCAGCAGACATCTCTTGGCTCAGTTTAAAAATTAATTCAATATTTTTTATATGTCAATAGAAATAAAAGTGCTCTCAAAGGCCTTTATTTAACTCTTGAAAGAAGTATTTTGTTTCTGCTTCGTCCTGAGACGAATGCCTGAACATTGTTGCACCACGCCCCATTTTACTTAACAAAACAAATCAAGCACCAAGTATCACTTAAGTGAGGTTACAATACTCGTAAATTTTAATAAAAATAAATGGCCGTCTCAATTTGTCGTCGTGGTTTTATTAGAAATCATCATAAAACACACTTCTGCACAATTTATACTTATAAAACAATTGGTTACACACATTCAATATTTATCATCATCATAAACGTCTAATAGCTCAAAAAATTTTGTCTTTACAACAATTGAAAACCCAATAATCATATAAAAGACTCATAACATTTAAATATAGTAGCGAAAATTATAAAAATAATCAAATTATATTTTAAAATGACATTATTTCAAAAAATCTGCAATCGTATTTACTCATAGAATATTGTATCATAAATTCGGACGCTTGCTTTATCGTTTGGTTTCCTAAATTCTCATGATTGTATCATTATATGAGAAAGCATAAAGAAAATGTGTCCTAAAGCCGCTTAAATCGACCTGATATGTTTATACTAACCTCCTTTCTGTTTACATTTTTGGATTTGCAGTCTCGAAGAACTAATTTTTTACGAGCGACGACCTACTACGTACGCTTATGCGTCGTATAACTTTTTCTCCATCCTTTCTCTATATCAATTTACTCTTTTCCTTCCATTTTTCGTTGAACAACTGACCCTCTACGATATCGACGAAAGTGAAATTTAACCCTTAATGACCTAAATTGTTTCTTTATTTCACCAAAAATGAAACATTAGCAAAAAAATTTTAAAATAAGGCAAGTTTATTGTGTTTTTATTGTTCGCGAAAACGAATTAATTTGTTGTTTATTCACAATAAATTGGTTTTTTTCTATTCGAATTTATTTTTTATAAACATACTCATAGACCTCTATAATTATATATTCATAGGCTTCTTGAGTCGATTTACGTAGACCTCCTTTCCCCAATTCCTCAGACCCAAAGAAATAGAGATATCTTTATCGCGTAACACTTTTGGGTTTTGCGCAAGTGGGCAAAATTACACCAGTTTTACAAATTCTTCATATTCTTTTTAAAAATCAATGTTAAGGAGAATTAAAAATCTCTTTAAAAAAAGTCTATTGTTATCGTCGATCACACAGACGATCATCACAGATCATCACAGTAAAATAATATACGACGACAATGTATACTGACGACAATACTTGACCTCAGTTAGAGAATTTATTGAAATTCTGTTGTGATATCAACGTTTTTAGGTGTGTATTTTATTGATTACGTGACTATAATTTTTATGCGGTTTATGTGAAGAATAATCAATCTTATTTTGTCTACTAGTGGCTTTAAGTTCGCCAAGTTTTATTTCGGTAGTTTATAAAGTTATTTGTAAAGAGTTTCTTTCAAACGATTCGTATATAATAACGTAGTACGATATTTTTAAAAAAACCTAAAAAGGAATTGGTTTAAAATGAAATGAACAGTTAGTTGCTTACTGTTAGCATTAACAACTTTACGAAAATAAATATTTATATTTAAAATAGTAAACACAAAGGATATATGTATATACTCGTAGGTACAGTTATACATCTTTCATTATATACTATTTTCTTGTATATTTAAATCTGTGTCTTTAGTAAAAATGTTTACGTGTATAATTGTAAAATTTCTTTACTGTTTCTTATTGTTCTTTATACAGTCTTGTTCTTCTTTGTTGGCGCTTTGAATAATTTGTAAGTTTAACGACCGAATAGTTTGATAAGAAAAGCATTTAAGAGCATTCGTCTCTGGCCAATCGACCGGACCGGACTGTCGAGTTTATCAATAAAACGGACAAAAAAAAACAGACGGAATAAAAGAGTCACAGAACTCGACGCGATTACTAGAGGCTAAGAATTATTCATTATTGAGTATTTTATTCATTATTGAGCCTTTTTTTCCAATTATTTGTTGGAGACGACTTTCTACTTTGCAGCGGCGACGTTGCAGGAACCATTACAAGCGTTGACAAAACGCTAAAATATTATATAATAATTAAACTAATTTTAGCGCGATTAAGGTACGATTAAAATAGTTAAAAGGATAGTAGGGATAGAATAGCAAAAGACTCTGAAGAGTAGTGATCTTTGCAGGTTGATGTTAAATAAAAGGAATTTGAGATCCTAACTGTCAAAGGATTTTACCTGAAGAAGAAGAAAATTATTATTTACAGATATTACGTATAAATAAATAAATACAAAATTCCATATGAATAACTTGTATGCATATATTCGTTCTAAGCGATCGAGCGATCGACGGGAACGGTTTTTTTTATAAACAACATAAATTGTTTACCGTATTTTTGGCGGCTCTTAACCACTCTTCCCCTCCACCTCCCTCAATCAATATGATACTCACATCGTCAATACCTACGAGTATACTATAAAAAGAAAATAAAATACAAAAACTCTGATGATCAAGAAGCGGCGGCGGCGAGCAAGAGAGAACACTTGTTTCTCGTATCGAAGAGATATGTCAGTCATATAATATATGTATATATATATGTACATACATTTATTTTGCGCAAACAGCTACACTATTATCCAATAAATGATGACAAAGATGATGATGATGCGAAGCAATAGAGTACAGTGAAAGCGTATGCAACAAGAAATTGATATTCTCACAATAACGATACATTCGTAGTAAAAACTGTGTATAAACAAGCCTTGAGTGTACACAGTTTTGAGTATTCAAGATTTTCTTCTCGTAATTGCTATTTGATATTGTTCCTGTTGTTGTTATTTTGTTATTGTTGTTAATGTTAATAACTAACATTTAAAGAAAAATATTTAAATGCTTTTACTTTTGTTGCTTCATTGCTTTCGTGCTGCGATTAGAATCAATGTAAAGAAAAGTACAATATAAAAGGCAGATTCAGGGTAATGCATTCTTAGATGGCAGCAATTATTGCAGGAATTAGCATATAATGCTATTATTTATACGTTCATTTTAAAAGGTATTCATTAAAATTCCAGAATTAGGAATTCACAAGAATTGAGTAGAAATGTTTATTTGCTTTATTAGTTATTTTTGAGAACTAATGATATTACAATTTATATAAATACATATTCTTGTAATCACAAAAAACCATTATAATATTTTTAAACTTATTCGAACACGAATCCTTAAATTTGAGAATTTTGATTTTAAAATAAATGGACTTATGGCACTTTCAAAACAAACGGCTTATATAAGATATTCTTAAAAATGTTTATTCTCCACACATTATTTCTTTAACATGAAATGAAATATTATTTTGGAAATGCCCTCGTTTTTATTTTAATGTTTATTCTTATATAATGATGCAATTGCAGTTTGTTCTTCGTCTTCTTTTTCTTTTCTTCTTCTTCTTCTTCTTCATTAATGGTTTATTTAGAAGTCTGCTCTGCCTTTTTAATGAAAGCACCATGAAAATTAAACAAAACTATTGTTGTTGTTGTTATTCTTATTAGTGCTGTTGATTTCGTTTGTTTTTGTTTATTTATTTGTTTTACTAAATGCCGAAAGTTTTTCTCACTTACTTAAGTATTAAAATCAGCACTTAAGACATGCATTTTTTTTTTTCGTTTTGTGTATATTTTTAATTCCTCTTTCGCCTTCTGATATTTTTCTTTTGCTTTTTTATTACGGCTGCAGCAAGTGTCGTATGGTCGTTGGGCATGACTTTACATAATTCGAAATTAACTTTAGTAAATGAAATTGGTAGCAGCGAATTTGTTGAGAACTTGTGAAAAAACAAGTATTTTAAGTAGCCAGCAATCATTTCACCGACTCAAGAGGGCTTCAGATTGTAGAAAATACTAAATCGAGCATACTTCTCTACATTTTTTGGTTTTTAAATTGACAAATTCAGAAGAGACCTCTTCAATTGCTTCCATTGCTTTAAAGACGATGATGTTTTTGGTTAAAGAATGGCAATATTTGGATTAATAAAATATTTGTTACAGACAAAAAAATTTTGGATCTTTTTACTAAAAAAACGCGGAATACTTTTTACCCAACCCAATATGTATAATAAACTGAAGAATAAAATTAAAGCATTCATAAAAAAAAAAATCAATCACTAACTTTTATTTAGAAATAATTTTTAAAATTTGGAGAAAATAAAAAGGACACAATACAACACTTTAAAGCTTTAAATTAACGCTTTTATTTGATTTTCGAACTTTCTCAGTTGTGTAATCATTTTATTTGTTTCAATTGACAAATCTTTATAAATGCATTTTATTATTTTTTTGAGAGTATGCATAAATTATTTCTATATTTTAAGTGAAATGAAAACTTGTTCATCATAATCATCAATTTTTTAGCTCTACCATCAAATCAGCATAAAAAAAATCAGCACCATTTTTTATTTTTTCGTTTTTTTTTATTTTTTTCTTAGTTTTATGAATTTGCATATGAATTGAATTATTTATACTAATTTATTTATTCAATTAAGAATTTCAAAATCGAGTTCGAATTTGCGAAAAAATCGCCAGAATTGCTCAATATCATGAAATCGCCAGAAACGTAAGAAATGTAGAAGTCAGTACTACTTTGTCGGATTTTTTTGCATTTTTTACATCTGGTTTTTTTTGTTTTTTTTTTGTTTTGGCAGAGCATTTTCGTCGATCATGCCGTCTATTTTGACTAAAACTAAAAACAATAAATACATATAAAAAAATACAAATTGGAAAGTAAACAATTTAAAATGCTATTAAAATTAAGATGCGAGTATTTGAAGATGATCAGATAGTAATAAATCGTTTTCTGAACAGGTTTGCGAAGGAAACAAAGAGATGAACAACAAATAAAAACGAAGCAGACAAAATATTAATAAATCATTTGCTAAAAATACGTGTTGATGCGATACAAAAAATTCACTACTAAAAAACAAATTTCAAACATACACAAATTCAAGCAACAAGCAACCTACAGGGTGTTTTACGTAATACGCAAAAAAAACGAATATTATTATGGAATGGAATATTAGCCGTATTTTGTTCACTCTTGATCTGATCCGATTAAATCAAGTGTGAGAAAAACAAGATACTCGTAGATCAAGTTTGTTATCTGACAAGAGTTGCCGCTGAGAAAACTATTGTTTGGTTGCACATTTTGGGGTAAAATCAGCTGTTTATCAATCATTAAAAAGCAAATGACAAATTTTCTACAAATAATAGCCGTATTTTTTTCAGATCAGATTAAATCAAATGTGAAAAAAAACAAGGTGGATTAAATATATTAAGCATTGAGTACTGACAACAGATGGCGCTAAGAAAAGTTTTGTTTGGTAGCACATTTAGGTATAGAATCAGCTGTTTTTCAAATTTGGAAGGGCAAATGACAAAATTACTGCACAAAAAATAAATACAAAAATTAATAAAAATTCAAATTACCATATAAAAAATTGAAATTTTTGTTGACAGCAGCAAGTGATGCCAATACTTTAACGTGCGCAGTGCTATCTAGGTTTCGGTAGAAAAATTTAATTTTGAATCACAAATTTGAACCTATAATTTCTTTGGATTAATTGGAAAAAAAAATATTCGATTTGATCTGAAAAAAATACGCCTATTTGTATACAAATACAAATTACAATACGAAAAATAGAAAATTTTCTGACAGCAGCAAATTATGCCAATATCTTTTAAATCTACAATTTTGACATTAAAGTTTAAGCTACTCTCTCAGTTTGGAGCTTGAGCTGGAAAAGTACGGAAACAAATCTAATTTTTTTTATCAGTTGTAGTTTTTGCTTCACATACATACTTACATAATAGTTGATCTGGTTTTAGGAGAAGAATGATTTCACGGTATTTTTATTAAGTACCACTTTTTGTTAAAGCTACATATTTTTACAAATTATACGATAATTAATTTTAACGAAAATTGTTAAGAGCAGCTATTGTTAAGACAAAAATAGTTCCTATAGACGTCTTCTCCTTAATTCTTAATTCTTTCAAATTTTAAAGTTTGCGTCCACACTTCTTTTGTTGGATCACCCTGTATATAAAAGTTGTGTGTGTGCGTATGTATGAATGATTCGGTATAATTGAATTTATAAAAACAAAATACTCTATTTCTCTGTGGTTACAGATGCATTATGATACAACAACAACTCTAATAATACAAGCAAAATCGATATAGTATTGTACGATATAGTATCAAAACCTAACAACTGCTAAAAAGCATCAACGGCCATGCGAGCAACGCTTTTCCTCTCCTCGCACTTGTGCTGTCACAACAACGTTCACACATCGCGACAACGATAGTTGATATAACAACCACAACAACAACAACAACGGCAGTTGGTGTAACGCGCTTGTTAACCGCAACCAAGGAGACTGGTTACAACAACAACAAAACAATAAAAGCAACTACAGCAAGTTTGCCCGACGACAAGTTGAAAACGAAACGAACACTGTTTAGATACAGTCGTGACGTTTTGTCAAGTCGATCCACGATCCCGTTCGCCCCCCTTCGCCCACTCTTAAACGCACTTGTGAGCGCTTGGTTGTGTGTGTTGAAATTGTATCGATTACAAGTGTGCAGCAGCCTCAGACGCGACAGCAGCGTCACAAACGACCGACAACAGAACAACTACAATGTAAACATGCCGACTAGCTGGCTAGATGGTATTGTAAAGCAGAAGAAGAAGCAGCAGCATCAGCATTTATTTTCAGAATAATCACAGTGTAATTGAAAGGGCCCGGCCGGCCAGGAGCGGCAGCGTCTAGATATAAAATACAAAAAGGAAGCAGCTGACAGACAATAGACCGACCGAGCGACCGATCAAAGTGTACCGAAAGCGGCAACGGAATTCGTTCTTTTTGCTGCCGTTTCTGTTTCTGTTTCTACAAGAAGTCTGTTGAACGAAGTGTCTAAGAAGAAAAAAAAACCATTGCTTTAGAATAGTTTAGTTAACATTGTCGCCCATGTATTAAAACATCGCGTTGCTGAGATGCACAGGTAGACAGTCATTGTTGGCAACGACAGCAATAGCAGCAAAAATTACAAACAATACTAGCAATATATTGCTTACAACAAACGGGTTCTCTCTGGTTCCTGCAGACTGAAATTCCTGTTTGCGTTAAAGCAGCCCTCTTTCAGTTGGTGCAGTCATTGGTAGCGCCATTGTTGGTGGTGCCTTAAAAGGTACGTTCCTCACAAAACAATAGCAAGGCGAGATCTTTAATTTTTGCTGACGTTCAAGACGGCGAACGCACCGAACGCAACGCAACGTACGTCTCACAACACAAACGAATTTTTGCAACAAACGAATTAAATGTCAAAAGGAAATATACACAAAGGCAACAACAACAACAACATTATAAACAACAATTGTCATTTTTTTCTTACCGAAGCCTCAAACCATTATAGCTAAATATGGATATTAGCACTCCAGCAGCGGCGGACTGCGCCACCACCACCAGTTGTTGCGCGACCGGGGCAGGCGTCGCCGCAAACACTTCTGGCAACAGCGCACTGAACTGCGTCGACGGCAGCGGCGGCCATGTGGTGCTCGATGCTGAGGATGAAGACCTCTGCAAATCTCCAAACACCCCACGTGACTCCTTATCGACAGCAAGCACCTCCTCCTCTGCCCCCGTTTATAGTGACGACTTGTTGTATGGCCGCGGGGTTGTTCTGCCGCCGTCGTCACTTGACTTGTTGCCTCGTCAGAGCAGCGTGTCGTCGACGAAAACGTGCGAAGTGGATTTGGGCGAAGAGGAACGCGATTCGTACTCACCTTTGAGCCGTGGCGGCAGCAGCAGCAGCAGTCACCACAACAGTCCCGGCGACCTTCTGGCTGTCGCCGCTACTGGACATCGCCAAAGTAATTCAGTGATGCCGACGACATCATCGCTCTCGCAATCAACGACAATTGATAATAAAATTTACGACGGCTGTCTTTTGCCCCAAACGCCGCACAGCGGCGTTGTCCTCAACAACAAGGTCAACAACATCGTCCCGATCGCTTCGTCGTCGTCGTCGTCGATGCCCTCGAAGGAGGAGAAACAGCGACAAAACGAAGAAATAGTCATTATGGAGACCTCATCGATTTCCTCCGAGACCGGTTCTTGGGAGTCTGTGTTTCCTCATGGTGCAGCAGCAGCAGTCGCCGTCGTTACCTCTTTATTGCCACAAACTGCCGCTGAAGGCAGTAACAGCAACAGTAATGACGCACCGGCAAATGCCTTCGACATACGCAATTACTGCTCAGAGTTCTTAAAACATGAACGTCGCCAGAAGCTGCTGGAGAAGCCGAAGGAGAAAGAAACAGGCGGCAATGGCGGCCCAACAATGCCCTTAAAAGATCCTGCATTAAAGCATGTTAAAGGTGCGGAGTCCTCACGAGTTCGCACCTATTCCACTGGCGCAACTGGAGCGGCGGTCACTGCCGACACAAGCTCTCTCTTCAACGGCGTGGGTGGCGGCAGCTCTCCGTCGCTGGTTCTGCTGCGCAGCGATAATCCACTTTCCACGTCCGGCACCAGCGCCTGCTTTATCGATGCATCGTCTCTCCGCGACGAAGATGAAGAGGAGATGCTCTCTTCCTTCACGAGTCCAGATGGACGGCGGTCAGCCGATGGTCTCGACTTAGTGTCGGGTTCAAAGGAGACAGAGGAAGAGAAACCACCACATTCCTCCCGGCACAAACATGATGATTCTCCAACAAAACAACTTGAAACATTCCACAAGGCTTTTGCCAAGTGCAAGGCTAAAACGAAAGACGCCCTACAGACGCCGCCTGCAAAAGCTGCAAGCTCCAGCTCAAGTTCTAGCGCCAGCTCGCACTCGCCGCTCAAGGAGGCTTCAACCGCCTCGCTGACCAACAACTTATCCGACGAAGAGAAGCTGTGGAAGCGTGAAATCTCGGCCGCCTCCAATCAGCCGTTGCTGCCAAGCGGCTGTGAAGCGGAAATGAAGGGCCTTCGGATTGAGAAAGAAGCCCTAGAGTCGCAGGAAACGAATTTGCAACTATTTTCCGCGGGACATGAGGACACCACCGAACAGTCGTTATCGTTAGCCGCCGACTTGGATTCTTCCGATTCCTCGGAAATCGTTAAACTGCGTCGTGAACAAGAGCGACGGCAGGGCGCGTCGTCGTATGTGTTCCAGCAACAACCTGCACTGCAACAGCACCCGAAACTACCCTTTCATCACAACAGCGTCGCCCATCACAACGACCTAAGCTACACCACTGATTATTCCTCCTCTAGTCCTGCCCCGAGCCTTATCTGGTCAGAGCACGAGCTTCGCTTAAACAGTGGCGGCGGCGTTAATCGCTTACAAGTCCAGCACCACCACCACTTGCAAATCGATGCCGACGCCGACTATGACGCCAGTTTGCACAAGTCTTGCCTTATGATGCCGGAAACGCCCCATAATTCCATTGTGCACATTAACGATGGCAACCTGAGCACCTCCTCGTCCATACATCGCGACTATACGATGTCCTCGTCCTGTTCGCAGCAGCGCGACTCGGGTGCTTACTGCAGCGACGCTACCGACTCCCCGATTCCTATGCCGCGCACCCCGAAACGTACGAAATGCGACGAGGCGAATCCAATTATCTCCGGTGGTGCTACACTCGCGGATTTCGGGTCCGCCAAAAAGGTCGTCGATAGTCCGAAGGCAAGGCGCCGTGACAAGCATGACGCTTGTCCCATCGTTTCGGGCGGCGGTTTCAGATCATTGGGCTTCGAAAGAACACACCCACAGAGCGATGAAGATGACGATGGCGACGGTGACGACCAGCAGGAGGTAGAACTGCGCGTCAAGCCGGCCACGCTTAAACCAGTAGCGGCCATGACATCATCTTGGATAGTAGATATGAGCGATTGCCGCCGGCCGTCGGATCTTCACAAGGGTTCAGCGTTTAGTGCTGATGGTGCGCAGGAAGTAGCCAAGTTTAGACATCGCACCGACTCGGGCAGTTCGGGCAAGAGCAGCTGCGGCTTCTACGTTTCCTTGGAGCAGATTAATCAGAAACTGGAAAATAGGGAGAACGAAAATCGCAAACAAACTCCGCAACAGATGAGCAAGTCCTACAGCGGCGCCCGTTCGTGCGACTATTTCACTAATTCGGAAGGACATGATGACCAAAGCACAAGAGTGGAGAAGAGCGAAAGAAGGCCTCTGGACATGACTGCCGAGAACGACACTAGTGGTGGTGGTGCTGATAGAAAGAGAACCATATTCAGCATGTTCATCGACTTCGGAGAGAAGAAGATTACCAACGGCGGCAAACGAGAACCATTTAACCTGGCCGCACGACTCTCCAACTCTTTTACCTCCTCATCTTCTTCTTCGTCTGTATCTTCAGCTCAACAGCAGGCACGTAAAGCCGACGATTCAGTACGCTCTGCAGCCAGCTCCACTGAAACTCTTATGTCAAAGAGCACCACCCTCAAGGCCCATCCGGATCCAGACATTACGGCCACGGAAACTCGATCCCTGGACTACAAATGCAATCTGACCAAGCCGTTTATAACAGTTGCCGACCTCAAGCGGATTTCCAAGCAACAACGCACACAAAATGAAGTCGCTTCGAAGCGGCATTCTTGGGGCAACGGACCCACTCACGATGCTAGTGCTGTCGTCGACACCAAACTGACCGACTACAAACGCTCGATTAGTTTAACCGCCAAAGGTGACGCCAATGGGAATGCGCGGGAGACGGAGGCGGGCACTAACGGTGGCGGCGGACTCATGAGTATCATCGATAAACTGCCGCTTATTTCGAAAACTTCATCGCTGTCCGTCGACAGCTCGCTTTCGCCCTTCGACGACTACACCGGCTCCAAGTCGGAGCTAAGCAGCGGCTCAACGGCGAATTCTGGTGGTGAGGACGCAGCAGCAGCGTGTAAGAATGTGGCGGCGAAAGTGAAAAAGCGGCGCCGTGATGTCGAAATAAATGAGACGTTCGACAAGAGCAGCCTGGGCTCCATAACGGATGGCGTCCTCTCAAAAGACCTCTCACCGGCGTCCACAACCGACACGGATGACCTGACCTTTCAGCAGGATGAAGAGTTTGCAAATCGCGAGGCTATATTCAATGCAATGCCACCACCAGCAGCAGTATTGGCGGTCAGCTCGACGCGTTCCTCTACCGTCGTTATGGAGACGATACTGGAAGCGAAGGAGACCAGCTCCCCTAAGAAAAACTCCCTCGGCCACACGATGGAAACCTTGCATGCCACAATTGAGAAGCAGAAACAGCTCCTAGAGACGGTCAACGAACATGGCGGGGGCGGCGTTGATCTGCAGGAACGGTCCTCACCGGCGGCGGCGGCGGCCAACTTCGTTAAACTCTCCGACATGGACAAGCCTGTCAAATACGACACGCAGCACTTCCCGGAGAATCTGATGAGCAAAAGTGCGGGCGGTAATAATCGTCAAATAAATCGAATATACCAAAATGAGGGCATGAAGATGACCCCCGCCGCGGACGCCTCAGTAGGGGCCGTAGGAGGAGGAGGAGGAGGAGCAGCACGTCCGCATTCCTGGACCATGATGACAAGATCCACCGGCAATTCCAGCTTCCTAAACATCACCACGTCCGTGGACAATCTGCGCAGCCTGTCGCGCATCTTCCCCAACTTTTCGAAGGAGTTCTCGAACTCATTGCCGAACGACATGATACTCGATCAGCAAATGGACGACTACATACAGACGGACATAAGTGCCGACTCGAGCCTCGCCTCCAGCTTTAGTCGCTCCGGCATGGACGAGTCCTCGATATCGTGCCGCCAGCCGCGTCGCTTGGGCGAGGACTTACTGAAGATGTTCTTGCAAGAGATTGCAACGGACATGTTGGTGGAGGTCAGTGGGCGTCGCATACGGGCGCACAAGTGCATCCTGCGTTCACGCTGTCAGTATTTTGCCGCCATGTTGGCCGGTGGTAGTGTTGGCTCAGGTCAGAGCCGGGTGGTCACGCTGCCGGGCTACTCGTACTCGGCGGTACATTTTGCGCTGTGTCACATTTATTCCGGTGCTTCGCATCCGCCGGACGGCATTAGTCTCATGGAGTTGGCGGCACTCGCCGACCTTCTGGGCCTGGAAGGCCTGAAGGAGGTTACGGCGCACGCGCTGAAAACTAACTATTGCCACAACTTTCATAAGCCGTGCTCGGGCTGTATTGACGGCATTCTGCAGGTCCTACCGGTCGCCCTTAATCATGCGTTGGACGATCTCTATCGCAAGTGCTTGCGTTGGACCTGCCGGCACTACCTGAAGGTGTGGCCAACGCGACAATTCGCTCAATTGCCCTTGGATATTTTGGGACGTTGTCGCCAGCAGATCATGGCGTACTTGGTGCGTACCTAAAGGCCATCTAACGAACTCTTAATGGTCTCAAGCTCATTAACGTTTCCTTTCAGACTTCCGAAACGGTGCTCGACACCGTGCTCGACTGCGACAATCTCATCGCACAACTCACGCCCTACCGCTGGGGAGACGTCTGCAAGACCATCGTGCGCGACATCATGGATGCCGCTTACGCCTACATTGGCGATCATTTCGCCAGCTTGATTGCCAGCGACGCATTCCTTTCGTTGGGGCACGACAAAAGCTGCCACATACCGCGCCTGCAGGAAATGCTTCTGCGCACTGCCTCCAACTTGACGGCGGATCAGGCCTGCCGCAGCTACCAGCGCGTGACGCGTCTCAACACCGTTCTGCAAGCCAAAGTCCTTAAGATGCCGTCCAACTTGGGTGAGCTGGCCCAGGAGCTGCAGGACCTGCAGGACGAAGAGCTAGACTGGGCCCCGGAGTACGTACGCATGGTAAGTGCCATCCTGTCCGCTGTGGAGCAGTGCCTGACGCGACAGTGCTCGCGCGCCATGCGCGTCACGGCCTGGCAACGCATGGACTTGGAGTTGCGTAAGAAGATCCAAACACTGGCGCGCCTCACCGAACCGATCGACTTGAAGCGCGTTGGCAGCGGTGGAAGCAAACCAGTGGCGAAGGCATTCTCATTTGGCGGCAGCACCCGATCTCAGGACTTGTATCAAGTGAAGCTGGCGATTCAGGCGCACACGAAGCGTGCGATGGCGCAGGACACACAACTCTACAAAGCCACCCAAACGCAAGAGGATGGCTTCCATGTGCAGACCACGGAACGGGGCGTGCAGGCCAACAACGATCCGAGGGAAGGTACAAGTAAGTTTTGAACTAAATCCAATTGGATTTAAACAAAATCTATTTGGATTTAAGCAAAATCCAGTTGTGAAGATTTATCTGATACACTTTTAACCTTACGTTTTTGACCTAGGTAAAATCTTAAAAAGCAATTCACGGGCATACGTGCCGTCTCAGATGTACAAAAATAACCACATAACAACCGGCTCTTTTTCGGAGCGCAAGACCACCACCATTACGCATCGGCGCACGCAATCCGAAGCGCCTACTTCGTTGCACTCGAAGACATCCGTAACCAACCAACACCAACAACAGCAGCAAACTCAAAAACAGTTGGATTCTCAGCTTCCATCAAAAACGCGACTCACAGAGATACGTCCGCGTTATCTGGAACCGCGCAAATCACGTGGTACCGGCAGCGCCTTCACTGCGAATGGTCCTGTTCGTAGCGCTACCAGCGGCAGTATTACAGCCAGCCGGGCAAAAGGACATCATCACATCTCTTCTAGCGACAGCTCGCGACAGTCAAGCCCTGCCGCGCGCAATAAACCGCCCAAAGTGTCTATCTCCAAATCCACTCGATCTTCCGTCAATCTGTCGTCCATGGATAGCTTAGCGTCGCCGACGCGCCGAGCCAAGCACTTGCGCTCGTCTACCGATAACGAGCGTTTCTCCGACCTCGATAGCATGAAGAGTTCCGTGATAAGCAACGCCAACAAAACCATCTCGCAAGAATCGATCAAAAGCACTTCGAAACAACTAACGCGCTCCAATGAGCCACAAATTCCGTTAAGTAAAACCAACTCTACAAACAAGATCAACAACAACAATAACAACAACAAGAGCAACAACAACACTGCTCATAAAATATTTCGAGTCACACAACAGGCCGCTGAAACGAGCAAGAGCAGTAGCAGCAACAAATTGAACGGCAACACCGCAAAGCCGCACACAAAAGCTCCACCGAAAGCTCAACAAAGACAATTACAGATTCATCAGCAGAATAAACGGATGACTTCCGCCAGCTCTAGTGCCTCGTCGGTGGTGACCACGAAACCGACCAGTCGTCTGTCGTCGGTGAGCTCGACAACTTCAGCGCGTGAGCTCTACAAACAGCGTTCAATTTCGGTGCCAGCAAGTCAGGACAAAAACTCACCTGGCGGTGAATATCAGCAGCGGCGAAGTTTTCTCTCAGCAAAGTCGCGCGAAATTCTCGCCAAACGTGCTGAAAAAAATAAACAACAGCAACAAGAGCTTCTTCCCCTTTGCTCCGGCCATGAAAAGGTACATTCCATGGGAGCGCCGCCGAAGCGCTCTAGCTCACTGGCGGCGGTTCCTACAGCGATGGCAATTGCAACGTCTAATAGTCGCAACTCACTGGCTTCAAATATACCAACCAGACGTCCCAATAGCTTGCATTTAAAAGCGACACATCCAAACAATGCTACCCTTATCAACACCACATCTACCACCACCACCGCCGCCAACAACAACCATAAAAACACAACGACCAACAGCAGGAACAGTAGGGTGGCCAGCAGCCATGGTTATAAGTCAGCCGCCATCGTAGCGCAGGCAGTGCAGCAGAAGATCGAGCTGCTAATCGACAACGCAATGCGGCCGAACATGAAGAAGGGTAAGAAAGATATGGCTGCGGCGGCAGTGGCGATGGGCTCGAAATTGGAACGCTCTAGTACATTCTGCAAGGAAAGTTCTGAACTTGAACTAAATGAGCTGCAGATAATCGAATAGGCAGGAGCGTACTTGAATTGAAAGCAGGTATATTTATGCAAATTGTTTATTAAGATGATGCTAACTAAATTCTTATTTTCTCTGCATGCACACGTCAGCGCCACATGCCGAGTATCTCAAAAATTGCAGCCAGCCACACTTACCAGGTTAAAGTCAGAAGTCGAAGTCGAAGGAGAGGAGAATACAGTAACTCTAGTCAGCATTAGGTGGCGGCAATCATACCACACACAGCACACAGCTTAGCATAACATAAGCAACGTTTTTAAGCTAACTGCAAATAATGCTTAAGAACATAATACAATTTAAATTAATACAACCGATGATATTTAATGGCTCGGCGTCCACGATGTCTGTCAATGAAACTGCATGCATGCATAATCAAAAGCTGATAAAATGCAGTACATACAGACATACATATAGTACACGTAGTTTGCATTAGCTGTAGTAGAGCAAGACGTAGTTGTGTCAGTTAGTCACTAACTGTTAGTGTTTGAGCATGGATTGCTGCATGCTAAAATAATGGATTTCTAAAGCACTTGCAGTGAGGCGAGCGCTTTGAAATCTCTAGAAGTAATCGGAATGGAATTTCTGATTGTGGCGGTGTGCGGTTCATGAATTCATGATGCTGAATTTCAGATAATATATAGATTAACTGAACTGTGCGCTTAATGTGAGTTAATTATTTATAAAAGAAAATATATAAAGTATTTAATGTAAACATTTATCAATTTAAGCTAAGAAATTCAAAATAAGATACTTTTGGCAATAAGTGATGATTACTTCGCTACAATACAACAACAATATACTTTGCCTTCAGTTTTTAATTAGTTTTTCTAATTATATTAAATGTATTTTTAAATTTAGTGATATTTTAACACTCTTTCTCGTGTATAATTATTTTTGAAAACATCATTTTTAACCGCGAAACCAAATTTGCTTACATGAAAGTGTTCGACTTAAAAGAATGCAATTCTCGTCCGCATGCTGCGATCATCACTTAATTTTTAATGCTCTTTAAAGAAATAGTTATTTATATTTTTATACAAATGTGTCGCCGAAACTGCAGGCAAAGCAAGCCAGAGTAAATCAGCTTTCAAATTGTTCCTGCCCGGAGACAAGAAAATTTTCTTATACGAAATCCTATTATTTAAACAAAAACCTCATGCATAACAATACTTTATCAATATACCAGAATTGTAATTATTTATTGTGAACATTATTCATTTACTGATTGCTCTCTAAATGTGTAATGAATGTTATTTTTTTATTGCAATCTATTTTTATTATACATATTTTAATTTTAATTTTAGTTGCTTTAAAATTGTTTTTCAAAATTTATACACTGATATCTTGTGTTTTAAAATTAGTGTTTAAAAACATAATTAACCGAATATGAATATAGGCATGCTTCTTCTATTCAATTACTCAGATATCGTATATAAAATTTAAAATTTTAAAAAAAAACCCAAGAAATTCCTGTTAAGCTTTCACGTACCGAACTGCAAAACATTACGAAGTCCAATAAATATATTACCATTAAAATTTTGAAGGACTAATAGTTTATTTTAAATATGTTCTATGTCTAAAACATCGGAGAGCAGAAGACGGCCTCTTTCAAAGCTTTCAAAAGCTTGATAAAAATCCAGCTACTGCACCGTGTGGTAACAGTTGTTATTATTTTAATTTAATCTTACAGAAAACATCACAAGACCCAAATAATCTCTCTTCTCTTAATGTTAATACATTAAAAAAAACTTGCGTTTACCATTCCATTCCTTTATTTATTTCCTTTATTTATTTATTGAATGCACTTTTTTTTATGGTAAATATCGCAGCGGATCGAGAAATTTTATGAATTTACAATACCGTTGTACCCTCGTCCGTTCCTCACCACGCCCCCACTTGTGATTACTGTGAGCGTGCATCCAGATTTGCTTGCACCCACGAATTGAAGACATTGCGACAATGAATGACCACGCACTCGTTGCTACAGTACTCATCTTCCCAGTCCGGATTGATGATGGCCCGTTTGGTGCAGTGCTCCCGAATGCACTTCTGCACCGAGCCCGCCTCGGTGAGCAGTTGAATCTGCTGCGCAGGTGGCGGATTGGGATCCATGCAGTGAGCAGCTTCTCGAACATTCGTATTGGAATTCAGCAGCTGCTGAGACTGAGACTCTGTTAGCTGTTGCTGATTGTAGTTATTTGCTGTTGGTTGCTGTTGATGCTGCTGCTGTTGCTGTTGCGGTGGTTGTTGTAAGTGTTCGTATTGCTGCTGCTGTGTCTGATATTGCACTGGGTGCTGTGGTGAATTCGTGATGTGGTTCATGGCGTTAGTGCCACTGCTGTAGGCTTGCATATCAAGATCGGAATTAGTGCGTGGTATAGTAAAGACAGCCGGCTTTGTCTGCATGGGTGACACAGCCGCACCAAATTGAGCTAACTGCTGTTGTTCCATTAACTGCTGCTGCTGCTGTTGTTCCAACTGCAGGTGCTGCTGGTGCTCCAGCTGCTGCAGCCGATATATGCGCATTTGCTTGATGTAGTCGTTTTTGGCCATTTCATTCTTTTTGCTGTACACGTTCTTGTGCGTGGGATCTAGAGCTTCCCACATGGAGGCGACAATTCGCGAAATCTCCTGGAAGGAGCAATTAGGATTCTGCTGCTTGATGGCGCTGACCGTATCGCGAAAGAAGAGTGCATAGGAGGAGAGTGGTTTAGCAGGTTCGTTCGGATCGCTCGGTGGCGTCAGCTGCTTGCGTGCGGCAGCAGTGGCAGTAGCTGTCGGCATAGGGCTGGCCAGTATCGTTGAAGAGTTGCTGCTGAGTCCGAAGGAGTCATCGTTGGCCGTATGGTATTCATCGACGGATTGGTCCATGCTGCTGTGCATTCTCTTCGACTACAGAAGTGAGATAAAAGGAAAAGCCAAAAAATGGCATAAGTAATTATTAAGAATGAATGATAATGAACAAATTAAATTGAAGATTAATTGCTTGCATTAAAAATATACTCTTGTATCCTTGTCGTTTCTTCCCAACTTACTAAGAACTTCTTCATTTCGAGCACGTTGATGAGCTAATTTGTATCAATTTAAAAGTCGTTGGCAAACTCGATTCAGATCAAAAACAATGACAATTGAATTTGTCGCTTAAGCGGCGATAACAGACAGTATGAGTAAACGACCGGAAGATGTGTCGGAGAGATATGATGTCGGTCGTACACTCTATTAAGCTATTATTAGTAATCTATGCAGTAGAAAACAAAGGAAAAGATAAACGCTATTTTGCAGGCAAAGAGGTGAGTAATATTGGACTCAAAATAGTGTTTGATGGGAGTGTAATGGTAGTAGAGCACCACTTTCATTATCTGAGCACCACTGCCCGTTCAACACGTAGCAATTTCGAGGGTTCAATGTAGTGCGTTTGTTGTATAGTATGCTTGAATACGGCCGAACACTGTTGCGAAGCGAGCTGCTGATAGCGACCATGTTGGCCTGTATTTACTTATCGGCGGCACACATAGTATACCGCCAATAAACTAAACAGATCCGTGCTATAGATTAACTGGCGGTGTCCGAGTTAAAAAAAATTATTTTTTTAGGACATGTTTTATCAGCTGAAACTAAAAAAAAAAGACACCAACAAAAAACAATATTTAGAATTATAAAGACAACGAATAAATAGTTTGCCTTTTTTGTAACCGTCTAAATAAAATGGGTTAACATGACATGAGCAGGGCCGGCTCTATAACTTCTGACGGTGGATAAAAGATCCACCGGTAAAGCATTGCCGCTACCAAATCTCATTAATTAAAAAATACATAATATTTTTATTTAACTAAAACCTAAATATTACTAGCAGTTTTCTTTCGGGAAAATATTAATTACAATGATCTAATCAATCAATATTAAAATTGTTGTCTTTAAATTAACTTTTCTTTTGGGTGTAACGAGCAGACGACCTTTTTTGAGGTTATGTTATGATTCGGTATTAGTAGAGAAAATAAATAATTATCTCTTAATTTTTTGTAGTAAGAGACAGTTTGCGGAGGTCATTGAAACACTAAAGTAATATTCAGCAAAAGAATGATGAAAGTTTGGCTCGAAAGATGAGCTTTAAATGAAATTCTATGCGAACTAGAGCATGAGACGTATCGAATGATTCGAAACTCACATAGCAACATTTTTGCGTTGATGCAGTGCTTCCATTTGAGTTCGAATCCAGCCGTGACTATCAGAATGATATGTGGTAATATTTTCAGCAGCGCTTTTGAAAATTACGGCTGAATTTGAAAGCAATGGAACCATTTAAGACAACCCCTGAAACTTTCAAGACGTCTTGAACAAGCCTTCGAGACGTTTCATGCAGCTCTCTAATGCGAATTTTAATTAATGGTAACTTATCTAAAAGTTATGTTCAAAAGTTCTTTTCTAATGAAAACTTGTTTGAATTGTCTATTATGAATTTCCATTTTATTCCAGATGTTTGGTAGGACGGCTAGTGGTAGTAGCGGTTGTCTAGCAATAAAATTCAGCAGTTGCACATTAACTGAATTATTCAAATTATCTAATGACCTATAAATTATGATTAGATAACTTTATTTTTTATATCAAGTAAAGACATATGATTCTTAAGATATCCATGAAGTGTTTCAGCTTATATTTGCTAAAAGTATTCACAAAAAGCACAAAGAAGAGTGAAAATACATATTCCGATATTCTAAAAATTAAAGAAATGTATTTCAAAGTGTACATTCTTCGGGCCCGAGTCGAAAGTTTGTGTGAGTAATGGGAAGGTTAGGGCCTTAACAGACAGTTCTTTTTACTTTACGCCGTTCTTTTTTACGCCGAACACTCATGCAGGTTTGAGGGACTAACCAATCAATTATCGACATGCGAAGATGTCCATAAGGAAACCGCTTTGTAGAGAGGCCAGTAGACTGCACAATTTTAAGTTATAGTTGGCTTAGTTGACTTTAAATATCAGCTACACAAGATAGTTTTGTGTCGCTATCCGGGATGAGCAAGCAGCTGAATCTCCATTCTCGGCTGTAAATTTTTATTGATGGTGAGCTGGAGAAACCCAGTAAGTAAAAACATGCTTGCATTGACCCGTGACTTCGTTATGAAAAGGTAGACCCATTCCTTGGGCCGGCCACGATAACCAGTGACGTGAACAGAACGAAAAGTGGCTTTGCTTGTTAGGGTCTGCTTCGATTATCGGCACTTGAGCGATGGATTTAGAAAGTAGTCTTCTACACGGTGGTTGGTGTCCCACAATAACACTTTGATCTTTGCACAACCATTTAATTTGGATGGTCTGATTGGTGTGCGTCAATGCATTTCCATAATTAGCATGTAACGTTGGTTTTACCTCCGATTATTAATACGCTTATTATTAGGGACGACTAGTAGAGTAGATATAAGGGATAGCTAAGTTCAAAGCAATTGATCACAAATCTAATTCTTTATAGGTAGACATAATGATCATAGGCATAGGAACTTACTATTTTTTATGTCATACTTAATTACATTATTACTACATTGGCCATATTTTACTCACTTGTTGTTGATGATGGTGCTGGTCAAAACAGGCGTTGACACTGGAATCGATATCTGTCACTGCGAAAACTTCGTCCCCAAATGAAGGTGTGTGAAAGGGCACGTTCATTTTTTCTTACAGCAATTCCTCCATTGGCCAGTAAAATTGCCTCATTTAAACAATTAATTTCATACGATTATCTTCTCTAAAGTACTTTAATTCGATAAGCCCAATAAAAAAATTCAGTAAAAATTACTCAAACTACTTTCAAAGCTGCTGAAAAACAAAATGCTGAGACGTGATATATGTCAACACAGAGAAAACGTAACTCAATTGTCAAAAAGTTTACGCTTATGGCCCAACTCACACAATGCAGCATATTTTACCTGAAACATAATTCTACAAATTACCACAATCACTAATTTTCCGGCTTTGGAAATGTTTATACTACTACACATTTGCTAGCGGACAGAAAATTGGTGCAATGGAGAAAAGGTAAATTTGCAAATAAGACAGACTGAAATCCTACCGAATCCTAAAAAACCAATAAGTTCAGAAAATTTTGTTCTTGAGAAGTTGCATTTTAGCGTTTTTTTTTTCGTACAACTGGTACTGACAAGGCGAGGTATTTTACGCAACATCTCGGCAAGGAACTGCACAATAATTATGGTGTTGTTATAGCAGGTATCGAACCCTACACTGCCGATCTTTTGGTATACTTATCTTATTTTCATCGGGTTTCAAAACCCGAGTTTTGACAATCTTCTTGTCGGGGTACGATATTTTAAATAAACTTTCAATCAATGTTCAGTAAACGTATGGATAGAAAGGAGCGTAAAGGAGCGAAAAAAAAGAAACTTAAAGGAGCGAAAATGCGGTAAAACTAATATTCTTGTATGACGTGTGTGGAGCCAATAAACAATTGTTAAGATAATTTTATCTGGTGCCTGGCTGTAAAAAGTCAGGCACAGAATTGACAGCACTAAACACAAAATACTTTTTTGTTCAGTTAACTTTGGGTGCTATAACGAACAGAGCGAAAAAAATCAGTGCTACTTCAGCTGAACAAACAACAATTAGTCGAATAATCAGTTTCTGTCATTCTGTTTAAGATTTTTAAATTTGATACTTTTGCTTGTTTAGTTTTGATCAGGGAGCAGTTTATCCCACGGAACGTAGCGCTCTGTTGCTCAACAGTTGTGATTGATTGATCTGTTTGGAATGCGCCCAAAGTGTTTATTGTTTTGTCGTAACAATTCTGTTCATTCTTATGTTGTTTTCGTATTTAGTAGTGTTGTTGAAGAAAAAAATTTACAGAATTTCACCAAACTTAACAATGGTAGAATATGACAATCAAATTGCATATTAAAATGTTTGCCCTTTAACAAGAAAAAGTGTTTTTTATGAATTTACACTTTGCTTTCTGATTTGTATGATTTGTATTTGCTTTTTGAATATTTTAATTTTGTTTTGCAAATAAATGGGCCTTTTTACTTAAAGAATAAAGCAATTTGTTGTTTTAAAGCAATAAGTTAACTTATATCACTAAAATACACCACAACTTTAAAACCAAACTATTTTAAGGAAAAACTGCTCAAAACTCAAAGCCTTTTTTTAATTTTAAATTTTTAAGTTTTTAACTTTTATCGTAATTCAAAATATGAAATTATAAGAAAATAACATTAAAATTTTTATTGGGACTGTCATTGGCGATCATTACAAATTTGAAGGTATATAAAAACAGAGGTATGGTGAATATACTTATTTAAATATTTGTTTTGGCGGCTTTGGGTAGATTTCATTTTGAAGGGAAGGCGTTTCTGCTAATAATTAACTCGATTGGTAATGCTAAAAATGTTTTTGCAAAATAATTTTGATTTCATACCAAGAAAGTTGACACGAATGCAAACTAATGAAAATTCAGTTAATGCAAATAAAAATTACGGAGGAAGTTGTATTAATGATCCTGATTTTGCTGCGATTTGTGGTTTCTTTCAGAAATTTTCTCGAGCGTTGAAATTATCGGCGCCTAGTTTTCGAGATCTGTTAAATTGGCTTGACGGCAGCGAGGAAGGTAATGCCATGATGGTTGCTCTTACAATTAAAGCAGTTATACAAATAAAGTGTTATTGTTGTCCAGCATCTCTCGGTTTTCAAGAACTGATTATACAATTATTCGAAAGGAATGGCGAAGCTGTGCACAAGCGTAACTTTGATCTCAAAGTAATTGAGCATTGCGCTAAATACTCTTTGGAGGATGCTTCAGAAATAAAAGCCAGGGGCTTTCAATGCCTGTCTGCGAAGCAGAAACTACGCCTTTTGAAGGTATTAAACATGAAAACAATGCAAAAGCATTCAGAAGATTTGTTTCGAAACTTTTAGGAACTGTTAGAGTCTCTCTTTATTACTAACTACAAACTGCAACGGTATGTGGAAAACCAAACAGCACAAGAGCTGCGTATACAACCATTAGGTCATGATCGTTACAAAAATGTATACGTGCTGCGTCAAAATTGTATTGGAGCATGGTGCATTTCAAGACAGGATACTAATCGCAAAGAAGCAACTGTGGTTACCGGCCGCAAACAAATTTTGGAACTAATGTCGAAACTTGGAGGTGCACACAACAAGACCGTTAAAGAGCCGTTAAACAGCGATGGTGCAGAGAAGTGCAGAAGCCGCACATTAATGACTTCGCTGATAAAAGAAGAGCAACAGCTGTTGGTATTTTTGGAAGCGTTGAGCGCAACATTATTTTTTAATTAATATTCTTTTTCAAAATCGTTGAAGAATGAAACATTAGAAAAGAATTTTTTTTTGGGAAGTTTACTTTAAAAGATGTATTATGTATTTTTATTTTTATTTTCTTACATACATTTTTCATTATTGATTAAATAATTAGGCCTAAAAATATATATAAATATACTGATAAAATATTTTAAGTTAACATTTAGAATATACACTCATCTGCAAAATTCTAACAAATTTTTATCACATTTTAACTAAATTCTAAGACGAGTTTATGTTGAGAATAAGAACATTTTTGTTGATACGTATAGAAGGCTATTATTATTATTATGATCTTTGTTAATCTGACAAATATTTCAAAAAAAAAAATGTCTTACGATATTGGAAACATTTGAAGGTACTGTTATTTATTCATATAAACTATCTATATTCCTTAAATAAATTAATTTGTGAACATTTTCATATTCCGAGTCTTTTGTCATTTTCGTTTTTGTGTTTCCAGATACGATGCTGTAAACGTAAGTAATCGATAGCGCTGCTTGAGATTGCGCGCACGCACATGTGCCGAATTCACCTCCTCTGTGTGGTTGCCAGGAAACCAACCGATGGCACCGTCACGTATGCGCTCACCTTGATACCAACCTAAGTAATGAGTGAATTTTAATTATCGTTAGCTTGACTTGTTTCTTTCAGGAGAATGTTTGATACTCGTAATATTTCAAATAATTACCATCTGGCAATTTGCGCGTCACATTTACAACATCGCCAACCTCCAGGTTCAAAGCATCGGGCTCTTTTGACTCATACAGATGTGTGGCCACCATTTGGGGGCAGTCCCACTCTTCGTACAACTTCTCGCCGGGCGTTTCCGCCTCTGGGGTGCGCATTGTTTGAAGCCAACGTTCTTGTTCCGAAACTGAGGGACATGAGAGCACCTACAAGAGAGAAATATACTGGTAATATCATAAACCAATGAATATACTCGTATATACCTTTTTAGCATACGAGTATAGATAGATTATTTGCATAATTTTCTTACCAGCTCGATTGTCTTGCGCTCGTGATTCTCCAGCAAAGTCATCAGTATGAGATGCTTACCAGTCTGGTTGATTTCTTTGGTCGGCAGCTGCGGCAGCGAATCGCCGGACGATATTGTGAGCATATTGCGCGGGCAGTAGTCGAACACCTGAAATTGCTCCTCCGATTTACGCTTGGTTAGCACAAGCAGGTCGGAAAAGAGAAACGCGTATATCGAGCTCTTGGTGAACTTCTTGCCGAATGTCAACTTGACGTCGTCACCGCGCCAAATCAAATGCGTGAGCTCTCCCTTCTTCACCAGGAAACGGGGCTTTGTGCCGGGCGCAGTCACACCCACCGGCGCAATGGCGAGCGCCCTCACCGTAGTTGGGAATTCCAACTGGCGAGCGATACGTTCGATTTCGTGCGCCTGTTCGCACCGGTTTGCTGCCTCGTTGCACTGCGCGACGATCTTGTTCATTATGGCCAGCGTCATCTTCCAGCTTTCGTATTCGTCATCGTTTGCGCTGGTCTTGCTAAAGACCGCATCGATGAGTAGAGGCAGACGGGTTATGCGCTGCATGGGCAGCATTAAAAACGAGTGCAAATTAAGACCACAACATGTCCGACTCGATTCGAGAAGATCCAGATTTTGCGAGAACGTCCCTTTGGACTCTTTCAGGCGACGCAAGGTCCGATCCATGCGCCCCTGCTGCTCGCAGAAGGATATATAGACATTGAAATACTTCTCGGCAATGGCATAGATGCGCTTGCTTAGACCCAGCAGCATTATATTGTCTTGCCAACAGGACTCTAGGGCCGAGAGCAAGCGCTCAGAGCATTCGTGCACGGGTACAATAGATGAGAAGAGCGATTTTCGGTCACGCGTACTGACCACGCTTGTGTCGCGAAATACCGGATGATTCATGAAATGCGTGCGCAGAAGATTAAGGGACTTTAAATAGCTGGCTTCGGAAGTGATGATCTCGAATTTAGCTTCTTGCAGGCCACGCTCTCGAGGTGTTAAGGTAGCTACGAAGAAAAAGCGGGAAGCGGAATTGCGGGAAAAACAGCTGAAGGAGGAAGCAAGAAGATTGTATACTCACGCAATATGCACGAGTTTATGACCTCGGGTATTTCGCTCCATAAAGTCCGTGCGGGTCCACTCTTTGGTCCTACCAGTTGCAGAGCGGAAGGCCTAGAATACCTTTGGCTATTTTCTGTGTTGGCTACTACTTCATCTTCAGTACGCTGCTGTCCAATCTCTTCATAACCATCTGTAGAAGAATCATTTCCATGGTCCTCCATATCGCACGATATGGACTGAGGAAGCGCAATTGATTAATTCATTGCCGAGTCTTGCAAGAAATATCCAAACAACTCACCTGCAATTTGGCCGCACTGTAAATTTGATACAGCGGCTCATTTTGGAACAAACTGTGCGACAGGTCATCGCCTATACCTTCACTGGCTTCATTGCCAGTAGAAACACCGGAACTGCCGCTCGAACTGGCCACGGAGGCACCGCTGGTCTGGTAGAGACCTGCCTCTGCATACCAAGAGGTGTGGCAACCAACAGGACTCACTGCTGTCGAACCGCGTTGACTCAGAGGACCACTTTTGCCACTGCCGCCGCTGTTTGTGGCGCCGTTAAAGAGCGCGTGCTCCGCACTAAGAGCGGCGGTGCTCTTGAAGACGCCACATTCAGCGTACCAGGAAGTAGTGGCAGTAGTATTAAGTCTCGTTGTCGCTCTGCGCTGTCCTTCGCCCACTGTTGGCGGTGGTGGTGGCGGCGGCGGTTCATGTGGGCGCATGCCAATTGGTGTTTGACGTCGTTGAGAGTTGTTTGTTGACTTGGTCTCTTTTTTGCTCTTACGCGATGCATTTGAAAGGTTTTGTGTCTCCGACGATGTGGTCGCAAAATCAACTGGGTGCTCGCCATTTAGGTCGGCCATCGAAAACTTCTCTGAAAATCCAGAATCCAATTCACCCGAACCACTAGCATCCTCAAGGTAGAAGGTACTGCGTGTTGGGGTCAAGATCGAAAGTTGTTTGCTCTCGAACGTGGAGCCGACCAGACTATTGCGCAGGCGAGATTTAAAACTTTTACCTGATTTCGATTTTGAACGTGGCGTGGTTTTGGCTGTTGCACTCTCTACAAGTGCGGCTCCAATGTCTGATTCTGTATTTGAACGCGGTGCGCTGAGATTCTTTTCCGAAGTGCTTAAATGTTTGACTGCGGTCGAGGTAATGTCAATTGGCGCATGGAACTCGGTGTTCTCGTAGGCGTCCTTGTCGCCAGACGCTCGAGGGCTTGTTTTGGAGCAGTTCTGTTTGTTGCCGACGGTGCATTTTAATGCCTTTGGTGAATCCTGATAAATGTTACCTTCGACATAGAACTGCGATGAATTTTCGTAAATCTTTTGCTGGCTTCCACCACATTTGGATCCGTTCGGTGACTTCTTGTTAGAAATTAGGTTTTTTAATTTCTTAACCATTGCATAGACTTGACTTGTGGAAGAGGGCGGATCGGGTAACTTGACATTCCGTATGTCGACACCGCTGTCGTGATGCTGCCAGAGAAATAACGAGTGAAGATTAGAGTTGGCAGATGCAGATGTACAGCTTGCTACTTACATTCTTCAGCTTATCCTCGGTTTCGTAGATGTCATCCGTATCGGTGTCGAATGAATCATAGTCATCCGATACGGCCTGTCCGAGTGCGTGCGCAGATGCTGAGCGATGCTGACGAGGCTGCAAACTTTTGTCAATGTAACGTGGCAGATCCAAGCTTCGTTTGTTATGACTATTCATACGTTCTACCAACTGGGTCGAATACCATCTATTGTTTGGCGAGGGCGAGAGGGACTCATAGTAATGATCGGAATCGTCTGAAAAGAGAATAAATAGATCATTCGCGAAATCGTTGAATAATATATTAGAAAAAGCAACTATCACCCAAAATTATACGGACAGAATTCTTAAAACCTGAATAACTCCATACGAATTTTTGTCCAGTTTCTTGCTCCAATTTTTTCTTTCTGGAGTCGCAAGCAAGATGGAATATAACAACACCACCAGAGATAATTATCTTTGAACACCACAATACTTGTTAGGAATGCATATTCACCGCATGACAGCTATGAGTTGAATTCTACCATCCCTCTTTTTACACACATACATGCATGCAAACAGAAATCCAACCCAATAAAGGGCTGCCAGATTTTTTGAAGTAAAAGTCTTGATTACAGACAAGACAGGCTTTCTGTTAATTTATTTTTGTTTAACCAACCTATAAAAGTGCTCACAATTGTTGATTCTCTGCCTTCTTCACCACTTTCGATTATTGTGGAACGCATAGAGCTCTGATGTTTTAAAATCCTGCCACCTGATGCCAGCATCTGCTGGTGCTGCATGTGATCCTGTTGTGCTCCTTCATTTTGATAAATCGGTTCGACGATTTCATTCCGTTCATTCACCTCGCTATTCAAATAAACCTGACTGGAGGGACTTGTTATGAAGACTTCGCCTACCGCGCGAGGGCGACGTTTTCTTGGCATTGTTCGAATTGTATTGCTGCTGGTGCTGCTGATGCATTGTTGTTGCAAAGTCGTTTGAGCCATTGTTGCCATTTCGCAGTTTCGAGTTCATAGTTTTGAATATTTAAATTTTTTCGATTTTCGTTTCGTTATAGTGCAATATTTTTGTGGCATGAGTTGAGTGATATACGTATAAGGAAATTATATTCGTTGTGACACGCAAGACACAGAAAAATATTCCTGTAACATTTTCAAAAATCAACATTTTCTTTTCATTAAATAAAGTAATAACATTTCGGAAAGTCTGCCATTTATATTTTGTTTATTTTCATGATGATTAAATTGTTTTAGGTTGCCTCAATTAAAACCAATTAATAGGAATCATTTCAATTGTATTTTTTGTTTTATATTTTGCATCGCACAATCAATCTCTTTCTTTAGCATAAATGTATATTATGCGTTATTCGTTATTTATGACTTCTTGAGATTTCTTTATTATAAAGAAGATGCAGCAAACTGGTAGCATAATTATACAGTTTTAAAAAACCAGAACTATGGGATATTTTTGTTCCAGTTATTGTACGCACTTAGCCATTCCTATTTTGTTCATGGTCGCTATTATTAGCTTAGATTGATATTAATTAACTTCGATTGAACCTTTATAAATTTTTAATTAAACTTAATTTTATCCATTGCTTTACAAATTAGAGAATTGCATCCACATTTCATAAAGAGAGACTGAAAGCTGACACTGACACTGAGTTTTTAAACAAATTTTATATCTCTTATCGTTATCGATTCAACGTTTATTACCATAGACTGGCAATCGCCCCAAGTTACGAAATTCATACATACTCGTACATCACTAATAAATGGCGTACGTACAACTAACTTGGTTTAAAAATTTCTTAAGTTCCACAACGTATGTACTCTTCGCACTCAAGAATTATAAATTTTATAAACGCGACTGATCATAATTAATTTTATTATATTGTTGCCACAACTTGGGCATCCATTGATGATGGACTTTGGGTAACTAAGATCTTTGGAATGTTAGCTTTTGCTTCGAAGCGGACTTACGCAAAAACAGACATGAACTACGGACTTATGTATACATAAATGTACATACCTACATTTATTATTACCACACAGAATTATTAGTGTGAGTATGACGTTTGTATAGTCGCAAATTAGTATGAAGAGTTAGTATAAAAAGACAGAGGAGATTAATTGTTGTTTTCCCTAACGGATTATTATTTTGTTTTTATAAACTGTTTTATTAAAACCTAATATTGTTTTTAAGTGTATCAGAAAAAATTTAAAATGTTACTAGCTCCAATTTTTATTGTATGATATTTCTATTATATAAATATATATTTTTTATATAAAATTATATTTTTTATATATATTTCTATATAAAATATATATGTATGTAATTATTAATCGCCTGCACAATTCTTGAATTATGAGCTATCGATAATATGTAAGAAAAAAAAAAAACATGTCTTGTGAAACTTCCATTTATAATTCCAATATAGAAAATTACTATGTTCTAAATTTATTTAAGGAGAATTTAAAAATTCCAAACAGATGATAAACCCACTCACAATAAATATAACAAAAGGAAGAAAACAAAAAAAAGCCTGCTGAACAACAGTCATCACAGGTACTGACGGCCAGCAAAAAAGCTCGCGCTTGCCGGATTTCGAATCGATTTTGGACCGGTCTGTTACTTGCTCGGGCAGCACACCAACACACTACATAGTCAGTCAGTCAGTCAGTTGATTATGGACATCAATAATTTTCTGGTTATACTGTACAGCAAATAAAAACTCGTCCATTAAAGCATTGTCGTCGGTCTGTACGACAATTTTTCCTACTTTAACCTCTTCCTTAAGCAGCATCTTGCATTGGCAGATGAGTAGTCAAACAGCCAAGCTGACAGGTTTGGTCAGGATTTTAAATTTAAAAAAAATTATACATACATATATTTCAAAATTACTTCATTGGTAACTGTAAATTTCATTATAGGAAAATAATCATATTAAAGATTAGTTTTAACCGCTTACGAAACCAAACAAAACAGCTTTATTTTTTATTATGTATCACTTTTTTCTGATTTTGTAAAATTTATTTGAGTTTTAACCAAACAACATTTAGTTGGTACAAAAAACCAGAAAACAATAAAAAAAACAGTAGTAAAAAAATATGTATTATCTTGCTTGGCTTGAGATTTGATTTTATTTATCGTACAATTTTTGTTTATTTTCATTTCATGAAGATTTATTTGTAGAGAGCAGAAAGAAAGAGATTTACATACATATATATGTAAATATATTTTTTCACGGTACGTGTAAGGAATATGATTCAGCGAAGTTCGCTGATTTGTTGACTTGAAGTTGTAAAACAAGTTGAGATGTAAAGAAAATTTAAAAGAGTGTACTCGTATAACACCTTAATCCCAACAACATTTTATTACATAAGAAAACGTGCTGTTGACGAAATGTTAACTTGAGATTTTGCTAAAAAATCTAAGGTATTTTACTACTATTAGTTTTTACATACGAGTACATTCGGTTCTTTGGCTTTTAGAGTTATTACAGGAACCTAAAAGTTAAAGGAAGAAACCACCGCGGTGTTACGAAATTTGAGGTTTGAGGAGGCCGATTTAGTTCCTGTAAAAAGTGCTATGGTAAGTTGCTTTATTCAATATATTCGTTTTAGTATTATTGGTTGAAGAAGTCTGGGAATATCATTTAAAACTTACGGAAACAAACAACTGTAAAGACGTTTCCTATTTCGAAAAAGGTACATTAAACTAGCTTCTGGATCTACCCAAGGGTACGTTTTCAGTGCAGGATACTTAACAGTTGTATCCACAGTTGGTTTTTGCAATCAAACTCACTTTAAAATCAAACAATTGTGCAATATATAAAGTACGGTCATGGCTAAAGTAAGGTCAAGGCGAGATAGATTAAGTCAAGTTCGATTAAGTTTAGCTTTTAAGTTGCACTATTAAGCCAGAAGAGAGGTAATACGTATGCACAAGTGCAGACAACCACATAAAGTCTTGATGCTTTTAAATTTCAAATGAATATTTTTTTTTTAAATACATAATTAAAGATCACTGAACTTTTCCACGAAGTGAAAAATTGCAAGTGAATGTTTCGTGTCGTCTTTGTTGTTGCGAAGTCAGCCAACCTAAGTGTTTACGATTGTGTTGTGATGGTGGCTGTTTTTTTTTTGTGGTTAATAATCATTAAAATTTAATTTCCTTTATAGTTAGTTTGCTGTACGACACAAACAATATTGTGAATTTTTCAAATATTCGCGGAGCTTTTGGAGTTTTTCCTAAGCCACAAAAATCGGCAACTGACTAATCTTCTTTTTTCTAATAAAAAAAATAAAATAATAAGTCTTTCATTTTCAAGGTTTTTTTCAAATTGATTTCATATTTTTTAATTTTTTTTTTTTAGTAAACTGGTTTAGTAATCACTATTAAAACTTGTCTTGTTGTACAATTTTTTTCTCTCCAACTTTCCGTTTTAAGCAAAACTTTGCTTCACATTTCATCATATATGTATGTATTATTCATTCTGCGTTGATTATAATAACACCAACAAAATAAAAAAACAAATTAATGATCGCCTCATGTTAACCTTTAGTGCGATCCTCAATCGCAACAACAATAACAAAAATACAATATCAGCACGAGTTAAGATCATAGAGCGTGACGGTGGTTACTACGGTTACCCCTGCGCGTTCGCGTTGTTTTTTTCCATTCTGTGCCACTCTCGACATTGAAAACCGGAATCGGTTTTGCGAATATTCCGATTGCATTCTATTGAACTGAGAACTACTTAAGACCAGACGGATTTGATATAATTTTCTTCCAATCGTAAAATTCATACGTTATTCGTTTTGCACACTCTCTTTTTCAAATACCACACGGAAGATCGATCTTAACGTCCACACGTTGGAACCTGATGCGCTGGACTGACTGACTGGCTGCATGACAATGTACGGAGCTAGCCAGCGCGTATATGCTGAGATGTGGATAACGCTAAATGACGTTGCTGTTAACAACTTTACGATTACTCACTCTGGGGCTTGCATCAGCCGAGCTTACTCTTTTTGTGGACTTGATGAGGATGGATTCTTGTATGGATTATTCTCTATTTAAAGCTTTTATAAAGCTTTTTTCTTTCATATTAATTTTTGCATTTTATGGAAGAGGTGAAGGAGGTATGGTATTTGTTTGGTTCTTCATTGAGTGTGGAATCTATTTCTCTTCTCTCATACCGCTCGTTTCGATCTCATTTTCGAATATGGACTGATCTTGTGGATCAGCCTCGCTCTTTTTGCTCTCTCTCCTCGCTCTCTCTTTATTCCTTTCAGTGTATCGAAATGTCGTATGTTTATATTACACTGTCGTAAGATTTGTTGGCTTTAGATATCCACACGGTACAAGGTCTTCTCTGAGCTTCTGGCAATTTACCTCATCAAACCACTTCATACCGCTTTCTGTCCACACTTCTTCTTCTTCTTTTTTCTCTCTTTCGCTCATCATTATTTTGCTCAGTAAGTTTTATGGTAAACAATATCCCATTTTTATTGTTATAATGTTTACATTAAGCTTTTGTCTGACAGCTATGAATATTTTATCGGACCATTTGTCTGTTTATACATACATATGTCAGTCAGTCTATCCTATCTGTCTGTCCTTGTACAAACAAAAGTTTGTGCTTGCAAATTATTGTTAAAACGTTTTTTCTTGGCACATTACGTTATTTCCTCATGTTTCGATTTTAAAGAGTCTTTGTTAGCGATCCAGTGATGATGCATTTGATATTTGATACTTACGTGATAATATAATAGATAACTTAACGGTTTTTTTTCAAGAAATATACATAATGAATAAAGGAAGGTTGACATTTGAAGATTGTATGATTCTTTATAATGATTTAAATGACTATGATTAATATACTCGTAATTTGAAAGTTATTCTTTCAGTTTTTTCTTTCGTGGAAAATTTAATTTCAAGATTGAGCTTAAAAAATGTGGTTTCTGAGAGGTTAAATCTTTTTTTCTTCAATGCGAAATAAAATAGCAACAAAACCAAGTTCGGAAAATTAGTTTGCAATGCATATAAAATGCATAAAAAAGACTAAAAGTATTGTACATTCAGAGATGAGATGACGAAATGGCACGGCGTTGATGAAGGGAAAAACCCAAAGGCCAGTTTGAATGCTTGCATCTGAATTGCATGAAGTAACAAAACGTAAAAAGAGACGGATCGACACTAAAATTAAAAGCTACAAGAAAAGCTTTCAAATAGCTTTAAAAGTGAAATAGCTTTTTAGTTTGTTAAGCTCAGCTTTAAGTATGATTTGTGTAAACCAAAAACCAACTATTGTGAAAGTTGCTTTTGTACGAATATGTTTTACGAAGAAGCTTAAAATATAATCTTTTAAATATTTTTTGCATTTTTTAAGAAAATAAAAAGAAATAGATTAAATTCTAACAAAGAAAATTGTATATAAATCATTTGCAAATAGTAATAAAAACATGAACGTTTCAAAATATTCGTTGGAGTTTTCGGGAGAGTTAAATGATGATGGTTTTGAAAAAAATTTCCGTTTCGAGGGCCGGTGAAAAACTAATTTCAGCCTTTGCATTACTTTTCATTCTCAGAGCAACTATGTACATAGTTGTAGACTTATAAAGCAAACTTATAAAGATATTGAAGATAGCAAATTTCAAAAATTCGTACCAAAACACTGAATTTTTAAGAATCTATCTTTATAAAAATGATTTTAAAAAAATCAACGTTTGTTATTAAAGATTTTTAATTTTATTTATTGTTAATAAATAGTCGTATATGTACATATTTAAATTTAACTTACCTTCGATGCAGCTTATGGCTTTCTTCTGCTGCAAACGTTTGTCTCTAACCCGTTTCGACCAGTCAGGGCTGCGGTGTAATTTCGTGCGTTCGCGAACACTTTGGATTGGAAAGAAAGTGGAGAAAAGTGTAAATGCGAATAATGTAAACAAATATTTAAAAAAAAACCTAATAGCTTTTTAAACGGATTCCAGAGATCAAAATATTTTCCTGCTAATGAACGCGGTGCTTTCAGTAATAGCTAAATAATGACATTTTGTATAACAATAACAACAACAACAACAATAAGAACTACTATGCCTTCCTTCCATCAGCAGGCTTCTGCACTCTCTAGCGGTACTTCTTTGTAAATACATACTATGAAATTATTGTTTGCTTTATTTTTTTATCAGCAAACAAAATTGATTTTTTTGGGTCAACCATCTGAAATGGTGCACAAAATATGGTTGTGTGTTTTATGCTGTTATGCATGTACGAGTATATTGTTGCTTATCGTTGTTGTATCGTAGTTTGAATAGAATGAAATCATTGAGCATTCAATGAAGTGAATGCTTTAGCCGTTATATGGTATACTACATAATTAGCCTCTCCCGACAATCATCCTATATAATATTTTCATTTTTCCATTTTCTCTAAATATGTATACAATTACTCAAAGTGTTCTATTAATATTGATGCAATGAGTACGACGTGCAGATGATAACGATATGCAGGAGAGCCATCCAATCCACAAAGCTTTGTTGTTGCGAAGAAGATTCTCTCCGCTGCTCAAGTGGTAGAGGCGCACTGAGTCGGATTCTGTAACTTCTCGCATGAAAGACTCTCTAACGCATTGAAATGGTTTACTAATTAACTGAGGCGGGTTAATGGGAGCTGCTGAAGTTGCTTCTGTGATCGCCTAATTAGGCCGTCTTTGAATAAAGCAACAAAAAAAACGGAAGAATAATACGATAATTTAAAACAATTGACGAACTATTTCTTCTCTTAGCGGAGCGCACTAATGGAATAAAATTTCTTGTTGAGCGGTACAAGAGAGAGACAGATGGATAAATGTTATCATGTTATTTATGTATATTAACATCGGCTGTACTATGTTAAATTTAAAATCATCTGTTTTCTGTTGAGAAGAGAATAAGCGGAGAATAATGTAATTTTGTGATTAAACAAAAGTGATTCCCAAAAGAATTCAAAATTTCTTATGACATAAAGCAAAGAGAGTTATTATCCGATTTTTCTTGAAACGAATTTTGCTGCTGTTTAGTTTTGCATAAATTTCTGGCCAACGCGATTATTATACCTTAATTTCTACTTCTCGAAACTTAAGTATGTACCTTCAAATTTAGGAATTTTCTGATATTAAAAAAAATATTGCAATCATTAGCACAAAAAGCGCTATCCTTATCGGTATTGTTTGCTTTTGTTTTTGCATTTTATTTTATCGTTAGCGAAACGTGGCGATAAAAAAAATCAACAAACCAAACCAAATTCGCGGTGGAGACGTCAACGACGTGAACGACGCCAACGGCTCCAACTTTTTCAATTTCACTTCAAAATTATGTCTGTTAATGCATTAAGAAAATTTCAGGTACGTACGTAAAAGTGAACACGCACACACGAAGGTTGACACTTACACAATAAATTGTTGCCTCACTCCTCCGCCTTCGCCGCCATCTTCACCCTCACCCTCACCGTCACCTTCAACTCCACCACCAGCACCGTCTGCCTCATTGTCCGTGATGTCGACCCATTCGTCGCTGTTGCCGTCACTGGAGGCCGCATTGGAATGCGTCGAATAGCGATTGCTGCTGACGACAGCGGCCACCACCACCGCACCTGTGTTGCTGTCGCCAGAGCCGGAGCCGGAGCCAGAGTCGCTTCGCCTTCCCGCAATATCTGCACTAATGCCGGCGGCGGCACCGTAAAGCAAGCCAGCAGCCAGTGAAACCTCGTACAGACTGTTGGTCTTCTGATCGGACGAAATGGTCGAAGTCGAGCCTGCGTTGCGCAGCGGCACCGCAGCGCCGTATGACGCACAGACGATCGGACGTCGATACTGCGAGATACTCTCGTAGCAATTCGAGTTGAGTGACACGTTGTCTAACGACTTAGGCGAGGATTTGCGGGAGCACTTTGCGGTCAGAGTCTGAAGGGATTCGTAGCAATGCGAACCTTTAATGGTATCGTAAATGTTTTCATCATCGGCATAGTAATGCTGATCATCATCGTGGCCGTCGGCGTTGAGATGTGATGACACGGACGGTGTTCGCGTGGCAGGCGTCACCGTCAGGGTGGACAGAGTGCATTTCATGCTTTGGCTTTTCGATTTTGGCAGTTTTGAGTGCTGTTTACTCGGCAGAGATGACTTGTGCAGCTTGCGCTTAGGTTCCGGAAGGGCGGGCAGTTCGTCAGTGGTATTGCGTACCAGTGGCGATGTTTGTCCGGGCAGTTTCGGGGGCTCGCGTTCAAACAGCGGCGGTGGCGGTGGCGGCGGCGGTTCGAAGGTTTCGTAACCGTCGTATCCGTCTTGTGTGTTTGTTGTTAGCACAGATTTTCCGGCGACCGGCGTCGAATGTTCGCTGGAACCTGCAATGGACTCATAATCATTTTGCCCACTGGACGACGGATGGCCCAGCGGATGGACATGTCTATCGATTTCATTTGACTTGACTTCGTCTAAGGTCTGATAAATGTCTTCGGTGAATTCAGTCGTCACTGTCAGAAGATCAATCTCTGACGAGATAGCGCCCGTCAAATTATTAATGCTTTTGGTATTATTGAATAGAAATGATTCCTGTGCGCTCATAACATCAGTTTTAGGCTCTGGCGGTCCAGGCGGTCCTCGGGCGGTCTTATCAGTGACCTCTTGCAGTTTATCATTATGGTGCTTTTCATTCTTCTTTTCAGTTTCTATGGTCACTTTTTCTTCTCTCCTCTCTAGCGCCATTTTATCTTGTTCCACTCTTCTGGCCTGTGCATCCAAATACTCTTCCCCTTCTTCGTTTTTATCATTGTCATTTCTAATTTTTTCTAAATTCCATTTTACCAACTTTTGTTCTTCTTTTTCAGCTTCTTCCGTCTCTATCAAATTCTTTTGTTCCGTTTCCTTCTCTTCCTCCTTTTCATTGTCAACATCAACTACCAAAACTGTACTCTCTTTGCTCATTTCACAGCTCGATGGGTCTTCTTCTATTTCTCTCTGCTTTGTTTCGCTTTGTTCCTCTTCCTTTATTAATTTTTCTTTGTCTTCCTTCAGACCTCCTCCACTGGCAATCTCTTGTACCATCAGCAGTTTTGGTCCACTCTTAAATTCCTTCCCATTAAGTCCTCCCTCAGCGTCTTCCTCTATCGATAGGACACACCCATCATCTGATTTCCATGACTTGGTTGCTTCAATTTCAATTACTTTTTCCAACTGCTGCGTACTGCCTTTCGTCAGGTGACATTCTTCGTGCTCCCTCAGCAACTCTTCGCCGCCAATTGTGTTCACAAGCGTCACATTGACCGCTTGCGTAACAATCAGTTTATTGCCCAACAATTGCTTCGTCGTTGATTGATAGATGAATGACGAATTGGGCAACAGACGCTGCTCGAAATCATCGTTGGCGCGTAACAAAATCGAAGTGGTCGTCGGTTCGGCCGCCAGTCCTTTCAACCTCTGGTCGACCACATCCAAGGCGGCCAAGATTTTCGCATCCGCCGCCTGACCGTTGTCATTAACTGAAGCCGCCGCCTTCGCCGCCATCACCTCTCTTGCGTCCTTCGCAGTCGTTGGTGATTCTTTGAGAGACAATTTTTCGGCACATCCACTGGAGGCCATTTTCTTATTTTGTGCTCCATGAAATGGCGAACGAAAACGGAATTTCTCATAGATTTTGGCGTATCTGTTTTTGCGCTGCTTGAGCTTCTCTTCATCGATTTCGTCATCGCCTTTGCCTTCAGTATCGTTGGATCTCGTAGTGTGCGATGTTGTGGGAAAAGCCTTTGCAATCATTTTACTTTTTGCTGAATTCTCATCACAATTATCATCGTCGTTAGCAGGGACCAATCCAACACTGTTTAATATCAACGGTTGTGCCTTGCCTCTGTCAACCGTTTGACCCGCGGGGGTCGACTTCCTTTTCTTCGCCTGTTCGCTGGCCTGTTCTCCGTCGCCGTCTTCTCGCGCCTTATGGACGACATGTATGATGATTTTGTTTTCTTGTTGTGTTACTATATTTTTCATTTCATCGATGTCATCGCCATCGCCATCGCCATCGCCAACATCATTGTCATTGTCACTGGCTTTGAGTCTCATTTCCCGTGCATTAAACATGTTTGTTTTGGCCTCTCCGTTTTGCTCGCTGCAGCTTTCAGTTGCCGCCACGTACGTATGACCATCTTCAGAGTAGCTTAACAGGCCGGCCGTTGACGGCACCTCGACGATTGATCTCTCATCAGCCTCTAACGGCGTTTTCGACTCCTCTGCGACCACCTCCAGCGTGTTCAGTTCCAGTTTTATTGGCCGTTCGACGACTTTGTCGCTCGACGGCAATGCCGGCCTCGTACTTAACTTTCGCTTGTTGTGTTGGTTACTCGCTGATTTGGCTAAACTGCATTGTTTACTCTTCTTTGACACAAGCTCCTCGCGCTTGCGTAATACCTGCAGGCTTTTTGCCGGCACCGCTGGCTTGTCTGCCGTCGAGCCGCCTTCGAACTTGCTGATGTTGCGGCGTACGCATGAAACTGCTGCTTTCGTTGTTGAGTGAAGATCCTTCGCCTTCGAATTGGTTCGACTGACACCCGGCGAAACGCGGCTCTGCTGATGAACGCTTTTATCGAGCACTTTATAAACGTGCCCGCCGCGCGACATCAGCACGCCGTTGTTGCGTTTCACCTCCTGCAAGAGTGTTTTATCTTTTTGTATGATCTCATTGAACTGCTGTGTCAATTTGGCCACCATACTGTAACCGCTCGGCCCCCCATTCATCGCTGCCCCAACGCCATCAGTCTTTACGCGGCTGCGCGGCGAATGGTGGTACGTTTTCGCGTGCGTCTTAAAGCTGTACTTGCGTGCCGTGTTCGTGTGTTTGCTGCGTGTGCGCGAGCAGTTGACAGACGACACGGGAGTAGCTGAGTCGTTACAGCATTCGCCATCTCTGGTCGATGGCGGCGGCTTCATGACGCTGGGGCTGCTATCACTGTCACCAGTGAGAGCAGACATTGGTGGTGACATGGAGTCATCACAATCCGCCGATAATGCAGCGCAGTTATGTGAGAGCGTATATTCATCGGGCTTATTGCCCGATGTAACAACCGGCTCGCGGCTGATGTCTCTGGCTTGCTCATGCTCCTTGGCTGTCATTGTAAGTTCGCTGCGCGGCAACCAATGGATATGTTCTCCCTTATCGCTGGCCTTGATAGCGGGAAAGCCCGTTTGCGACGCTGTGTTGCCGTTGTCAACACTACTACTAGCTATACCGGCAGCCAATCGGTAGCGCGATGTCGCCTGTCGCGTCTCCCGTAATCGTTGCTTCGATGCTTGCTCAGCGGTTTTGTATTTGTAGAAATTATCCTTTTCACGACGCAGAGTATCGATTTTGGGTAGGTCCACTTCCGTGTCTATTTCTACGATTTTATCTGGCGCGAGTTGCGTACAATCGTGCAGACTTTGCGCGCGCTTTGTACGCGTTTCGCGTCGCTTAGCAGCCGCCTGCTGTGCGCTGCAGTCGTCGATCTCAGTCTCGTCGATGTTCGATTGGTATGAGTTCGCTGCGGACACGTCCACCAAGCAACTGATTGACTTGTTCAGTTTTTTTGTCTTCGCGTTGGCAATTCTCTTAGCGTTTGTCGCTTCGCTGCTGCTAATGCGTTTATTCCACAGATAGCGCAAACTCTGCACTCCCCGAAATTCTCGATAGCTGCTTAAGAGCGTCGACGACTCCGCGGAAGGGGAGGAGGGTACATGTGCCGGGATGGGACTTGTTTGGTTTGTTGTTGTTGTTGTTGTTGTTGTTAATGAAGGCACAATATCGTCAATAGCAGCTAAAGGTTGATTGTTGAAGTTTTCGACGGTTTTGGTGGCGCTCTTGAGCCAATTGAATATGGATCTTCCTTTGGTTGGCGATAAGGTATGGGTTTTGGTTGCTGTTGTTGTTGTTGTTGTTGTTGTTGTTGTTGTTGTTGCTGTTATCGTTGCACTGTTCGTGGGCCTTGTTGTCGTTACTGTTATAAGTGCTGTTATTTCGTTTGCATTGCAACATGTTCGCTGTTCAACAGCAGCAATTGGCAATGTTGTTGCCAATGTTTCGACATTTCTTGTCATATCTGTTGGCGCTGTTGTTGCTGTGGTTGTTGTGGTTGTTGTTGTTGATTCCTTCATTTTCTTGTATACTGCTGTAAACTTGATTATTTGTTAACTGCTCACGTGCTTTTGTGCTGTTGTTGTTGTTGCTGCATTTATCGTTGTATCTGTTACCACCAACTAACTTTTCGTATTCGTTATTGCTGTTGTTGTTTTTGCTGTCGATCCTAACCGTTGCGCAGTTGGTTGCAGAACCAACAAATTCCAAACAAAGTGTTGCCGAAGACCTGAAACGATGAAACACCGAAAAACATTTGTTAGTATTCTTTTAATATCTTCTTTATTTTTTGAAATTAAAAAAAACATTTTTTTATACACTGTAAAAAAATATTGGAAACTTTAATAGAATTTGGAGCGAATTTATTTAAACTTTCGGCGAGAATGAGATGATGAATATTATAGTGGAAGATTTTTAAAATAAATAAATAAATAAAATAAATAAAATAAAATAAAAATAAAATAAATAAAAAAATAAATAAAAAAAATACATAATTATATAAATAAAATAAGTGATGCCATGAATGGAACGACTTTGCGTCATTCCTCGTCAGTTTTAGGGATAAAAGATGAGGTTGTTTTTAATTGTTTTTCGTTCTATAAAAAAGACGTTGTTAAAGATGAAAGACACTGAAGTTGAAAAACACTTGACTGTAAATATTTTTGAATTTTTTAATATAGTCTAATACACTCTTAATACAGTCTTAAATTAAGAGCGTATTAAGACTGTATTAGGCTATATTAAAAAATGCAAAAATTTTAATATTGATTTATTTTAACAAATTGTAAAATTTCTAAATAATTTTTATTTGGCTACTCCAAAGTCTCACTATGATTTTCTATAGTTTTTCTGTGATAATGCGTTTTATAAAACTCAGAGGAGGAGCCTCTGACTTGATATCGGAAATTAGATCTATCAAAGACCAAAATGACAGCAACTGTAGATGATAATTTGAGCTTCTTTTTGTGAGCCTAATTTAATTAACAGTGTAGCCGCAGATATTGCCAACTCTGCCTTCAACTCACACTTTGCATGAAAAAACTCTAAATCAGGGGCCCCAATATTTTAATTGAATACTAATTTTATTTGCGTGTAACAAAACACAACAAACAAAATCATTGTTGGCTGCAATAATGCATCAAATAATTTTATATGTATTTGAATAAATATGTACTAACAAAAAGTGACGACAAGGTGCGACTTTATTGCCGCTAGTAGTAAAAATAATTACAGTAAGAAAAGAAAATAAAACTCGAACCGTAACAATAAAAATTACAATATTACGACTAAAACCAAGAAAAATATAAGCCATAAAAAGAAGAAAATACCGACCATACCATACGAAACCATACCACATAATTCAAGCAGAGACTATAAAATTCTAGAGTCTTCGGTTCGAGTTACTTTGCGGCAAAAAGTGTTAAATGAACCCGGGACAAACAAACAAATGGACGGACAAACGAATTGAAACCATTAAAAAGCTGGCCCAGAACACATTAGGTATACGATATAACAACAAACCTAAAAAATATTTTAAGAATTTTCTAGTTAAGTGTTTCTTTAGTTAAGAGTTTTTACAATGCATTATTGTAAATATATACATATATGCAATTGTACGTACATATGTGTACGTTCTGCGTAAGCTTTCAATTCATAAACAATAGCAAAAATATGCAGAAGAAGCCGCCACAGAGCAACAATTAAAAAAGAAGGAAAAATTATGGCATGTCGTAAAGAGAGAAAAAAAAAAATCTGGTAAAAAATTTTAATACCTTTTTTTTATTTAAAGCGGCTTAATGCAAAACACGTTTGAAATGTTTGTGTGTTTGTGTGTGAATTGTGAGTGAGTGAGTGTAAATGAAATAACAATAAATTCAATAATTTTTTCAAATTTTTTTGCTGCCTGAAATTGCAAAAAAATATGTGACCAAATGCAAAATGATTTGATTTCAAAATTTTTGAAAATGGCCAATAAATCGTTGAGAAATTTTTTATATTATAATAGTTAAACAACGCACAAAGAAAATAAAAACTTAAAAAAGGAAAAAAAAGTAAATGACATAAACAAAAAATCATAAACAAAAGAAAGAATGGGTAAAAAATAAAGTAGATAATAATAACAAAAATTATATAGTAATAAATTATATAATATAATATATAATTGTAATTATATAATACAATATATGCAAGTATGTGTATGAATTTAAAGCGCTAAAATAATTTTAAAAAAATTTTGAAATAAATAAAAATAATGAAATAATTTTAATTGTTTATAAATAATTTTCTGTCAGTTTTTACGCTTTATAGTAACAATAACTCAATAACAAATAGACAATAAAAACAACAACAACAATGCAAAAAAAACACCTATGAAAGCGAAAATAAAAACAACAACACGGACGATAATAATTCCTGAAACGTGCTTTAACTTAAATGCTTCACTCTGAAATGCACAAAACATCTTGAAATCTTGATATTTATTAAAAGGAAAAAATATTAAAAAAACATATAATCCGAGGCTAACCACCTTCGGCAAGCCTTCGTCTGTCATTCGGACTTTTAGAAATCTATTAACAGAGTATTAACAAGATAATATTTATATGTCTGAAAACCTTATATTCGTTTTATTCGTGTTTCTTCTTTCTTCCCTTATTTTCATCTGAAATATTCATAAATGTATTCCGATAGAATTTTCTCATTTGTTTCGATCTTCATTTTTAAATAATGATGATGAAGGCGTGAAATATTTCCATGCAAGCTTTTTATTACGATAATAAAGTATTAAAATATTAGTGTATAATTTCTTTTAAATTTTTCGTTCATTCTTTATGCAAAAATTTCGTTTATTTTTCTTCTTTTATTCTACTTTTTTTTTCTATTCTTTTATGGTAATTCCTTTTTTATTTACTCTTCTTATTTGAGAACATTTTCTGAATAATAATGTTTAATGATATATCCTTTTTTGTGGTTGTGAAAAATAATAAAAACAAACATTTTCAAAAGTTGAATATTTTCGGTATAATTAACCCGTTTATAACCAAGCGATCTGTAAAGGGACGGACGTAACGTACGGACGGACATCTCATTCATTACACTTTGGTAAACGAAGGGGAAAGGAAATAGAGAAAAGGAACACAACTTAGTTATGAAAGACTGTTTGACTTCTCGAGAAATACGTGACTCGAATGTGAAAAACTGAATGCTGTCAGAAGACAATACACTCTAGAACAATTGATAGAACTGACCTACATGCCTAGAAGAAGATGCACCTGAATAAAGAAGAGATTAGTTATTCATGCGGCAGAATTACTGACTTTTGCCAATTTATTGCGCCGCGCAAAATACTTCCTTTTGGCACTTCCTGCTTTTACCATTTGTTGCGGCTGGTCTAATCGATTAAATCTTATCTAATTGTCTGTTTCTTTATTTGTTATCTATGTATTTGTTTAATGTTTATTTGTAATTGTTTTATGCGAATACTATGAATTTAAAATTTCTATCGTACTAAAATTTATTAAATAATAACTAATCAAAAACATATTGAAAGCTCTTCTAAAGTAATCGTCTGGTAGTTTGTTAAAGATAAACAATAAGTTAAGAAAAGGTGTATTAAGTATCGCCTCTTTTGACCTATATTTTTTAGTAGACCATTATGCGTATATACCAGAACGATTATATAAAGTTCTTAATTTATTGATTCCTTGTTGTTGTGTCAAACCGAAATCAAAGAGAGGTGAAATCTTCTTCGTTGAAGCTTCTTATGCCTTTTAAGGTAACTTTGGTCAATAACACGCTATTAGCCTAATTTATGAAGAGCCCACGCCAAAGCTTACAAACAAAGCACAAAAGCTGAATGAAACCACAAAAAGCAACAACATGTCAATGACTGGAAGTGAAAAGAGTTCGCATTTCCATAAAGAAGACTTCTGACAACGAGACGACCGACGCCTTTCCACAAATTCGATAAATGGTCTAACTGTATTGATGATATAATTTTCTCTTTTTGTTGTGTCTTTCTAATTATTCATGATTAACACACATACTTTTGGATAATAACATATACAGAAGGTTTTGTGACCAAAGAGTATATAATAATACTCGTAATATTGATTTTTCTTGTTTGCTTGTCCCAAGCCTGAGCCAAAAATTCTACAAAATTGAAACAAAAAGTGTTAAGTTTTTACATTATAAATAACTATAAAAATATGTACATATATTCATGGCATTTGTATTTACTATTTATACTGTATCTATAGTAGATTTTATGAGCAATTGTACTTTTTGTTGGGCTTTTGTTTGTTTATGAAATTCTTTAATAGTTTTTATGAATGTTTTTAGCGGTGAAAGTTTTTGAAGAAAGAAACCGCTTTCCATAATATTATTGTTAAGCTGTTTTGTTAATTTATTTTCATTCAAAAATTCACTCCATTTTCCGAAAAGAATTTCAAATATGAGAACAAAACGAGTATTTTTGAAAATAATCCCATTCAAATGTTAATCGCAAGGCAATAAAAAAAATATAATAAACTATCGAGAGTATTTTAATATTTTGTAAATTTAAGCTACCATGAGAACGATAATAATAAAATGATACCGTTAAAATGCAACAAATCGAAAAATTCTACACGAGGAGAGGGAAATTAAATAACTGTAGGCAGTACCAGATATTTTAAAGTTAAAGAGATATATCCGCATGAATATACATATATCCGGACCGTTTTTATCATTTCTAATTTAATTGCAATCAAGACGAGATTTAGGAACGAGACAGACTTTCTTAGCCGGTACCAGTCAGGACTTTTCAACGGACCTGAGATCCCTAAGACGAGATAGATTTAAAGGACAAAAAAATAGTTCATTATTTTAAGGGAATAAATTGTCACAATGTTTTTGCTGTCTTTCTTTCGGTTTTCATTACATCCTTTATTGAAATGTTTTTGAGGTTATGCATTTTTTTTATATAAACTTTATCAGTAAATTTGGTAATCAAAATTGCTTTTAACTAAAATTATATTGTAAAATTTTTGGCACACATTCTACACATTTTTATTGCTGTGAATTGAAATTTCAAAAACTTCTGAGTAACATACTTTATTTTCATTTAAAAAGCACACAAAAAGTAATTATGTACTTCACTGAGTATATTTTTGTTATATTTTTAACTAAAAGAAAATGTTTTTCGCTACCCCAAAACAAATCCTGTTCAGTTGTTGGTTGGTTACACTGTCCAAAACATACTGCGTTTCTAGGCCGAATGAAAATTTCAGCTCCTTCTTAGTAATTGTCGCTTGTTTATAGACTCGTTGTTAGTGGTTACTCTCGTTCGTTCGTTAGTTCGTTCTTAGACTCGTTATTAGTGACTAACATGCAAAGTCACTAGAAGCCAGCAAAAAGCAGCGCACTTGCAAGGGTGCTCTTCCCGCTAGGAGAGACAGGTGGAAATTCGCTGTGGGTGGAAAGAAAGAACTGCTACTATCATATTGTACTATAATGGCACTCCTCGAAGGCAGAGCATAACTACAATAATAAAACCATAGCAAGGAGACATTGACGCAACGACAATTGTTTGCCATTGTTCTCACTTAGAGCGGAGAGAGGCCAAGTGTAGTGAGCAAAATTGATTTTGATAAAGAAATACACCAACAACGTGCACCATCATCTAATTGCTCTTTAGTTAGATGGCGACGACGAAAGACCATAAACCGCAGACAGACAAATAGTCAAGCACAATTTAAGGGTTGCTATTGTTGTTGCATCATTGAGCTGATCGCTGAGCACTACGGACGCGTGCAACGCTCGATTTATTGATAACAAACAAAGCGCGATCCATAACATTCTTGAGAGCATAAGAATTGAGTGGAAAAATTTAGGAACATACATACTTTTCTTTCTTTCTTTCATTGCTTTTTCAACTTCAGATGGATGATAATGATGTCGTGTGGATAATGACTATGATGGTTATGATAATTATTATGACGTTGCTGGAATTAATGGGTTCAAAGGTTGGTTATCATTGTTTGTGGGGCTTAATTGGAGTATAAATTAATTCTATTTATGGAAGGAGTAGAATTTTTTTAAAGAGACTAGCGCCTCAATTTCTTTAATTAATTTTCCCCTTAAAATGAAATGATGCACAATGTTACATTATTTTCGTGGAAAATATTGGCGATGTGAATTTACAGCCAACAAAGCAATGAGTTCAGTGAAATTCAGTTTCAAAGATTTTCACTTTGTTTGGCATATATTACGAATTATGTTGACGTGGTTGCCAGCCGTACACAAATCAGCAAAGCATTAGATATTTTTTAAGAATTGGTTAAGCATTTCTCTGTGCTGCATGTATATACAAAAACGAATATGTGTAAAAAACAAAATCTTCACTAAAAATCAAACGCTTCTTCGCGTCTTCCTAATGAATTATTGGGAGGGAGAGCAAACGTTAGCGCAGAGGTCACTGCGTAACGAAGCAAATGACCAGAAGGAAAGAAGCATTTTCTTCATGGTGAAAATATTCAGAAAGGTCAACGAGCAAAAAGTCAGCAAAAGAAAATACACATCTTCAACAGAGTAAATACAATATATGTACACTGAAGAGGTTTTCCTTCGTGTTGTTGTTGTTGTTGCGGTGTTGACATTGATTACCATTTAAATTCTTGTCCGGCGTTCGTGGAGGTACAGCGTAGCGTGTGAGTGCATGACGCGGCATAGCTGAAATTCTTCAGATAATATTTTTTTATTATTGTTGTAGTTGTTTTTTTTTTTTAGATGATTTTCAACAAACAGGTTGCGAAAGACTTCGATTGAGAACGAGTAAAGAGAGTTTTTTACGCTATTTTCAGCGCGTAAGATTTCACTTTATGGCTAATTTAAGGATCACAATCACCGAGAGGCTTTATAACTATCATTATTTCTACAAAATTTCAAATTTAAACCACAGCAAACATTGTTTCGAATTAATTTCTCGTTTTAACTTTTCGTATAAAGAGTATTTTTATTAGGCACCAGTATCATCAGTCCACCACCAACATCACCACCTCGGAAAACGACCCACCAGACGAACGCTTCAAAGAAAACTGAAGAGTCCAAGTGGCTTCATTGAGCGCGCGAACGGCCAGAGTCAAGCAGTCCGTTGACTGCGTTGCGCGACGCCAACGTCGAACATTTTAGCTTGTTGAATCGTTGTATGGAAGCGATACGATAGTTGGTTGGTTGTTTGGTTGGAGCTCAAGACGTACGCGCTCAAAACGAAGATGTACGAGGAGGCTTCAGCAACACACACACACACACACACACGGACACAATCAGGCTACTCTTCTCTGATATACACACAGCTTCTGCTGTGAGCCTTTTGCGGTTTGTATCTTTTAGTACGTTCTTGTCCGTACTACGTACGTATTGTACGTATCTGCTGGCTGCTACTTTGCATTGTGAAGCGAAAGAATTCTTCATTCTTTCCCGGTTTTCTCCAAAAGAAAAAAACAAAAACAAAAAAAATCTTTGTCTATACACAATATTTCTGTGCCTTTGTAAAGTAATTTCTTTGGCTGGTTGGAGTCGGTAGCGTGGTATTATACATACTTGTTGTTGTTGTTCTTCTTGTTCAAAGTATGACGACCTAAAAGTGTATCTACGCGAACGTCATTTATGTATGTATGTTGCTATAGATCTTAACCCGCGCCCCCTAATGTTTGCTTACCCGCCGCTTACCGCTCTACCACCCTCCCTCCATCCCTTTAGTATGATCGAATGCGTTATTTCTTGTGTTTTCTCAGTTTTCGCTATTTTTTAATTTACAATTTATGATGATTTTATTGCCACATTCAGTGGCAATATACGAGTGAATATGTATACGACCGTCCACGCCTCAGATCGTCACCAACGTTCAACGATCGACGCCTGGCAAATATGGTCTGGAGCCGAGCGAAAAGTTGGGAAGTAATCAAGTGAATGTGATCTTATTAAGAGAAGGCTTCTTACTTTTTCTTCCTCTTCTTATTATTTTTTGCTTCTTGTTGTTGTTTTGTACTTGAAGTTAAGCCGTTTTATTTTCAGGCTTTTATCTTTATATAAAAGAACTTCTCCAATTATGCCCAACTTTTTGTAGAGGTTTTTTAAGATTAAAGAATTCAAAAGCCTTTTTTAGATTTCTATGGATTTTTAAACTCTATTATAAATAAATCAGTTTTATATTTAAAGGAAAGAAAACCTATGAGACCACACAGGGCTGATCTGCAATATTCAAAATAAAGACCATCGTCGAGTGAAAATATAATTTATTTTATTTAAAATTTAAGGATATATACAATATCATTCATGCCAAAGAATTCGAAGATTTTAACAAAAATTTAATCGTATTTAATTTTTAAATTAAATTTCATATATGTAATGAAAATCTCTAGATCTATCGAAAGTCTGTCTGTAATGTAATCGTACATTATTAATTTAATATAAAAAATAATTATGCTTTAAATAAATAATGATAAAATGTATCGTATATAATTGCAATTGGATTTACAATAGAAATCTATTCAAATAAACGACTACATATTTTAATTAAAATAAAAAGTAATGTTGGCAACTCTTTTAATGAGTGTCGGTGGAACCAAAACAAAAACACATCGTCAGAAACGGTGTGTGAAGGAGTTGTCAAAAACAGTCGATAAAGCAGTTGACTTCATTTCTCAAAACAATCCGAAAGAGAAAAATCAAAACAAAATCAAAACCGAGGTGACCAGCTGATAACTTTTTTGGATTAACATTACAAGCTCTTTTTTGTCAAATTTACTTTGAAGAAAAACCGGTGATGTGTCATCTTAAGAGACTTTTTTTAAGAATGAAATATATTTTTTTCAAGAATTAAATATATTTTACATTTTAATTATAATTTCTAATTAAAGAGTAAGCAGTAAAGCAGTAAAGAAAGATTTTATACTTCAATTGGATTTGGCGTTATATGTCGTACTTTACGCCATAGCAAAGCACAATCTTATCAAATTTTTTTTTTTAATTTCATAACAAAGACCTTAAAACACTAAACAGACCCACAAATATTTGTATAACTTAATCTAGCAGTGATAACTGATAACACAAAAATCGATTATGTATTACTCTTTTAAATTCTTTGCTGTAACTAAACTCTCGAAAAGAAAAAACATTTATAATGACCTTCAATTAGCCCATAATAGTAATACTCCTATTACGTATGCATATATATTTCCCCCCCCACCCCTTCCCCCTTACAAATCTGAAAATCTAGGTCACTGCAATAGCAATTCTGCTTATTATTCCATAATATTTCCTGAACGATAAGATTTCATGAAATTTAAGCTTACGTTAGCCCATTTTTTCATACTTGAACTAAATATAATTTTGATTTTTTTTACACTGTTTGCTGTCAATAGTTCTGTTTAACAGAGAGACAGCGAGTGATAGAGAGAGAGAGAGATAGATCTCTTTTGTTAATGTTTACATATAATAATTCGAGTGATATAATCAGATCGAACAATTTTGAAAGACAATTTCTATAGAAAAAATCCAATTGAGAAGTAGAAAAAGAGAGCTTTAAGAAAGTTTATAAGAAAGTTGCCGATATTATCGCCATTTTTGGGAGGTCTTAGAGCATCTGTATACATCTCAAATCATTGGCCAATAATCTCAGAAGCATGGGCTCGGCTTAAGAGCTTTAAAGCATACTATTTGTGGTAAGTGAAAGGTTTATGCATTGTACTTGTAGCGCTTTCCATGTGGCTTTCTTTCTCCGAGGAGTTCACGATTATATGAAAGCAATATACTCCCAATTCTATTTTAACACGAGTTGCTTTTTTATACGAGTTTGATATAAACGAATTTTAAACTTGTATAGAAAAAATTGTTATTTTAAGAGAAATTAATTTGTCAGAAATTATGTCCTTGGTTGATCTCTTGGTGCTGTCTGGGATGATCGTGTTAAATCAAACCGTACCGTGTAAAAATAAAATTATTGTTTTTCAGATACGTGTTAAAATTCGTGTTATATCAAACTAGTGTAAAAAAAACACGTAAAAACGTGTAAACAACGTCTCTATTTAAAATCAATTTTCGTAATGCGCTTAACGATTAACGAATTTCAATTAACTAAATTCGTTGTTCGTTTTCATAACTCTTGCTAAACGGGCCACCACAAAAAGAAAATTAATCATTTCTTTTTATTTAGCATATTTGTTTTTTTTGCAATTTCATTAATTTTAATCATGAATTTCATGGATTTCACCGAAGACCTGATGGATCTGGCTGGTAATGGTGACAGTGGTGATCACTGACATGGCTAAACGTGACCAACGATCACTTTTCGCCTTTTTCACTTTTTCTTCTGTGTATATATTTACATTATAATTGTTTCTATTAGCTAACAATCAGTAATAGAAACAGGTTGTCAAGGTATACCTCACTTCAGGGGACTATCGACCTCTTCTCTTCAGCTCCGAATAAATACAAAAATGAAAATTAATGATTATATTGTTAACATTAACACGGTCGTCGCTCGGTTTGTTTGTTTTCACAATAATAGGTTTTGAACGAAAGAAAAGGAAAAGAGAAAACCAGACTCCTCAATTTTTAAGATAATGACTGAGTGCGATAAATCCCCCCGAACAACGCCGCTGTTGACAATTTTTTATTTCATCAGCGATTAGCTACTTTGTATGCTTTGTAAATTGCAGAAAATATTGCTTTGAAAAATGGAATTAAATAAAAAAAACTTACAAGTAAGTATAATACATGAAATAAAAAACGCTGAAAAAGGCAATGATGATGATGGCAATGAGAACGGTGCCGCGTGACCGGTGTGGAGGGACGGCGACGACGACATTATGCAGCATTGCCAATAAAAAGTAGGTGCAAAAATAATAAAAAATAGAAAAATACAATAATTTGGAAAAGTTGCAAAAAACTGGTTTAGTTATTGAAGCGTTTATGTCATCAATTAATTAATTTTATTACATTAAATATAAATCACGATTTTTTTTCTTCAGTTCACTTCTAAGCCATGCCCTGAAGAAAGTGAGAATTTATTCTGTAGAAAATAATCTCAAGCTGCTATCATTGTTTTCGCAATATAATATATTAATATCATTCATTCATTAGTTCGTTCATTCATTAACCATTCTCAGTTATTCACTAATCATAGCTAGTTATTCACTAATTATGGTTTTTCCACAAACGAGAGATCAACCTTGTTTCATTAACAATAGACAATTTTGCCTTCAACTAATATTATCAAGTTTAAGTTGTTGTTGTTGTTGTTGTTGTTGTTGCTGTTGTTGTTGGTTTTGGAAGGAATTTGTAATGAAGATGTGTTGTTAATAAGTCTTTGGCGATAGGTTTCTTAACCCATTATTTTTTTGCGGTTTGAATTGATTTTGAAGGAAACAAATTTTAATGATTCGATATTATTGTGATGCTTATTTTAAGAGTCAGTATTCAGTTATATCTATCTATCTTGTGGTTTTAACCAATTTTCCTGATCAGCAATACTTATTTATGACAACGAGTCAAACTGGTTACGCTGTCACATATTTTTTTATTCTACCTTGTGTTTATTACATCGTTTGCAATATTAATTCCAATGTGATAATAATGCATATAAATGCTTTAGAGAACTGATATTTCTTTAATCATTTCACAGAAAATATGTTGAAGTTTTTTAGCTCAATTAAAAGTCATTAGACCAGAGTAAATTTTTTGCAAAGAATTAATTAAGTGTTTATTTTATTTTAATAAAAAATTCTTTATTAAATTAAAGCAATTAATTATATAAAATGCATGAAGGATAAACAAAAGCTTCAACATACTTTATTATTTTTTTTATTTTAATTTTAATTATAATATTTAATTTGTTTAATAATTTAAGTCTTATAATATTTAATATTTAATTTATTATTAAAATATAAATAAATGAATTGATTTATTTTTATTTTAGTTTATTTTATTTTAATGAAATGATAGCGAGCAATAAGAGGATAGATCACGTACGAGAATTGAGAGCGAAAAAGATCGTAAACGTGACAAATATTGTTAAGAAAACATGGAATGATGCATCTTAAGATTGATCCGGTTGGGCCCAAACAATGATTTTCTGCCCAGAAATTAGAAGATTGAAACACTGAAAGGGTGCTGTTGATAATTATAATTAAATAAAATTCATTTATTCAATTTAGAAACCTAAGAAAAAAGTATAGTTTTAAAACCAACTGAAACTTTCTCCCAAAACTATTATTAATTATCACATTTTTAAAAAACTACAACAAATCTTATTGAAATTATTGAAATGTGTATATAATGTAGTAATAAAAATTATTAAAAAATTGATTTTTATTTATGCTTTTTTCAAGCGATACACAAACGATACACGAAGTTTCCCAAAGTATGGTATTTCCGCAAACAAACTAAATTTCTCCTTGACCATACGAGAGCGACACTCCGAGCGATTTGTTTATTTTCTTTTTATGATATTCAATAAAGAATAAATAATTAAAATAAATGAAGAAAAAAACAACATTTTGAGGTGTGTGTGATTCAGAGCGAGAGATTTTTATGGGAAATATAAAGAAATTGGTAAGAAGATACTGTCGTTGCGAATACAAAAGTACGAGAATATGTGATCATTTGTAAGCAGTTAACCTACATCGCGAAAAGTATAAAATAAATATACTCGTAGTACGTTAATCAGTGAATGACGTTAATCAAATTCTTGTGGTTTTTTCAATAAAAATTACTGTTCACTTTGTAAAGAGTGTATTTTATCTTACCGAGCTTTTCGAACGCTTTTGCAACAGACATATTTAAGCCGTGGATTTTGAAAGTGGGGAAAAGCAAAACTTGTGTTAATGATGAGAACAGTTTTTTCTGGTATAGTGATTGATTGCGAATGTTTATAAAGGCGTGTGGAATTGGATTGCTTTAAAAATGAAAGCCTTCTTAAGTTTTAGTAACCCTTTAAATACAGAATTTTTTGTTGATTTTAGTGGTTTTCGGCAGAGAAGTTAAGTTTTGTCTTGAGTCCTCAACAAAGGTACACATCTTTAGTTTTAGTACCTTTTCATACGATACTTAGGACCTCATAGTGAAAACTTCTTTGATTTTAGTCGTTTTTGACAAGTTCTTTTCTTGTTTTTCAGAATATTGACATCTTGACGAAGAAAATATTCTTAGGCTTTAGTGGCTCTTAGAGAAAGCGATCTCCTAGAATTTTATTGGAAGAAATCCTTTAGAAATATAGTAGCTTTCGATTAAACAAATTTGTTTCGATTTAGTAATATCTTGACTGCTGAAATAATTATGAATTTGAATTACTTTTACGTTTGCATTTTTACGCATATTAGAAATTTATCTTTTAATAAAAAGGGCCCCGAATATGTTGGCATTAATATTAAATATTAATAAAATAATAATAAAAATTTGGGTACTTACATTTTGAATACTATTTTTTCGATGTATGTATATATAGAATAATCCACCAAGATTTCCGCAAAAAAACAACAACTACTTTTCTATATACTAAAACTGCACAATTTACAAAGCACGTTAGTTAATATTCGAGAACAATTTCACTGAGAATATAAACTAATATTAGTTTATTTTTTATGGCAATTTTCGTTGAAATTTAGATTAAAATATTTCTATATGTATATATTTTTTTTTAACACATTACTCACTGCAACTATTTCTTGTTCAACAATTTTTTATTATTTAAAATGTGAGTTTTTTTTATAGCAAATATTTATTTTGCACTAAGCTTTCACTATTGGCTGCTGTTGTTGTTTCTTACACAAAAATTCACTTAAAATCCTTCACAAATTTGCATTAACTCGTTCGTTTCTTTGTAAAACTATAATGATAATATTTTGCATTTTAAAACTTTCTATTCGGTGCACTTTTTTTAGGGCTTATAAAAACAAAAACAAAATATGTCGCTGGACCGAGAAACCGAATGAAAGTCAGTTGGTAAATATAACATCTGTTTGAAGCGTAGTATTAGTACTGCCGCCACGCCACGCCTCATCTCATCGCATCGCATCGCATTTCAAATTGCGTAGCCGCCGTTGCAACGAGTTGGCGCTATCATTTGCCGCATTGCGCGATGCTAACGAATAAACGCGTTGCAAAACCATATTCTCGATGTCGTTAGCGTTGGCGTTATCATTAACATCGTTGTTGTTATTGCCTTTGCTGTTAATTGTATTTTATTATGAAATGTGTAACAAAAAAAAACACGAATTAACATCAATGAATTAAAGCCACTTTCCCAAAATGCAAACACAAAAAATTTATAATTCGAATGCGCATCTCTTTCGCACCATAAAAATAAAAGCGTTCCCGATCGCGTTCGTCGATGGACTGACTGTGCGCGCGCTTTACGCTGCTGTTGAATCTCAACTCGAGTGTCGTCGGTCGCAGCTAAGCTTTGCCGCGCCGGCGGCTACTCATGGAAGAATGTTGCTGATTGTTGTAATTGTTGGCGAAAGCCAAAACTAGCCTCCTAAGCTTCGACCCACAGACTGAAACAGAGACAGACCGACAGACAGACCCAGAGACCAACATTACGATGAAATAATTTTTTCAGAAGAAAGAAGAAAAAGCCAAAGATGAAGATGAAGGAGAAGAAGAAGAATTATAAATCGAAGGAAAACAAAATCCCGGCAGAAAATATGTATGTAATTCTGCAGCAAGTGAAATTTTTAAAATAATTTTTTACATACATACAAGAAATTTTTTACATAAATAAGAAAATTTCGATTTATGTACATTGATTTATACATTTTAAAATTATTTTATTTATTACTAATTCTCGCTCCTTGAATAGTGCTTCTTTTCTTTCCGTCTTGAACAACTTGTCTTGAGTCTTAAGGCTAATGCGTTTCATTCATTCATTATAATTATTAATTATTTTAATTATTATTTTATTTATTAATTATAAATTTTAAATATTAATTTTAAAATAAATTATTTCTCTAATAAAGCATAAACTTCATTTGAAAGATAAAAACCTTGCAATACTTTCGATTGATCGATCGATCGATCGATTTCGTTTACTTTGAGTTATTTTCTTTATTGCTGCCAAGAAGTACACAACTTCCAGAGTTGCCAACTTGAAGAAAATTAAGCTTAAAATCAAATAAATGTTTGTCTATATTCTTTATTGTTGATAAACTGATTTGAAAAACAGCACAAAAGCAATTTTTTCAAAAACTGACTCTCAAAAAAAAATTTTTTTTTACTTCAATCAGTCTCTCTTGGTCATTCTGGTTTATTTGGAAATAATTTTATATATCAACATCTTGCGGTTGGGATTTTTTAGGTGCTTAACATCATTTTAAAATGTTGTTGTTTTTGTAACGAAAGTGCGAAAAAGTTGAGTCGCCTCTCTTCAGCGTGCTGTCGGTTGCGTGCCGTCAAAGTAATGATGATAAGCTACTGCTAAATACGATAATAAAATATATGTATATAAAAAAGCTACATATGTATGTATATGTTTTCATAAAAGTTGAACAACTTGTTGAACATTGTTTCAACGTAGACGATAAATATCCATAAACCCTACAATGATCATATTAAAACCTTAGAAAATAGGGTACAATTTTTCTTGTTCCATTTAATTAATTTTTGACAAGTTTCTTCAACAGAAAATTATTAACTGAACACTACCTGTTGAGCTGAACAATATCATATTGCAACAAATCTAATGATGACGACACATTAGTGATGACTCACTGCAGCGGCATGTAACGACGACGCATGCATGTGGCAGTGTCGCTGTGTGTCCGAAGAAGGCTTGATCGGCTGGACCGAACTGGTCATTCTTGTTGTTTTTGGCTTCAACACTTATCGCGCGATATCTGGTGAAGATGTCTTCATGAAAGGAAGCTGAGAAGAAGTTTTTTGCGAGAAAACTTGTTTGTAAAAGTGTTGCCATTGTTCTGTGCCAGAGACCGATCACCAACAAGGTTAATAGTTTTTCTTTTCTGCATACGATTTTCTGGCTAGAACTCTGCTTCCAGCAGCTGAAGATGTCATCAAGTAAAAGGGAGCAGAGATTCTTTAATGTGGTGGTTATTTCCGCACCTGGCACGTGGATTTTACGTTTCGAGCCACACATGAAATCAATGAAGTGATGTGAACATATATATCCATACACATAATTATACATGCATATACTATACATACATATAATATCCACACATAAATCCATATGAACATCGAACCAACAAGTGCTTGTTTCATTGAATATACTCGCAGTTGTTGTATCTGGTGTAAATTGGGTTTTTTTCCTGTTTCAATTTAGACAGAACTGACTGAGTATACGAGTTATCAACAAACAATAAAAATAATTTGCTCCTTACACCGTGATTAATAAGCATTTTAGTATTTTTTGGAACGCATTTTCCTGAACTAATTCTTGCATTTTCTATGGTTATAGTTAAGAACTTGAATAAAATTTTCCTTTGTACTGCCCTCATCTATTTAGTAACAGGAAACTGAGCGAAATTATTAATGTCACAATACAATTAGAAAATTTTTCAAGCTGGCTATGGAAGTAGATTTTTGCTTCCATAAGTTTTGCATTATTTTTGCAAAGCGACAAAGCCAAAGCTCTAGTTGGCTGGCAAGCCTAAAGCATGCTCATAAGGATGGCCACAAAAAATTAATTATTTTCAAGGCCTTTTAGCCTTTTAAATCATAACTCTACTGTCGGTCGGCATCATTAAAATTATTCTCTACTCTCTTAATTTTTGACTAATAAAACTCTTGTTTATGTTTCTGCCGAAGGCCGAAGTATTTTTAAATTTGACCAAACGAAATCTTAACATTGAAAGTTTACTATTATATTTTAAATATAACCAGCTGAACATTAATATTCACAAGCTAATTATTTCCATTTTTTTGCTTAACGTTGGCAATGCTGTCGTTCGGTGGACGGTTGCTACTGTAAACAAAACCGTAAACCCAAACAAATCAAAATCAAAAAACCGGAGTAATTACTTGCTGTTATTGCAGACGATTTTTTCTTCCTGTTGCGTACCCTTTTGGTCGAACATTTTGTTCAATGGCAGCTCCTCACATCGGCAATTGGTTGCAAGTGGATACGGATGAACCGGTACCGTTGGCCGCGCTGGCCGGTTGTATGACAACGTGCGATATTAAGCGCGACAATTACTTGCGTCTCATTGCCGCCGATGTCAGAATGTTGGAGACAAAGCTGGAGCAGCAAATGATTCGGGCTACCTTAAAACTATTCAGAGGCTGCCAGTTGAAAGAGGAACATGAGTTACCCGGCATACCGGTAGCTGTGGAGAGCCTCTATGTAGATGAATCGGAACCGAAAACGCCAAGTGAGTGCTGGCGTTATGGTTTTAGGTTTTCTCCATTAACTGTTTTTACCTAGTACTTGCTGTAGCCATTGCCGAATCGGTGCTGTTTTATCGTCACATGAAGCCGTACTTCAAATACACAGTGCCACATCTTAAGCCGGAGGAGCTGGAGCAAGAGATCTGGCGCAAGTTACCAGTAGTCCGCACAGAGAATCAAAACCTACTTGTGGAGAATCTTAAGGCCATCGAGCGTCCGAAGCTTTCCAGAAAGTCACAGAAATTGCTGCAGCTAGCGGTGGAGGAAAGAGACGTAAATTGGGTTCTTTTCTTAACGCCCACTTAGCTGCATACTCCCTTTCTTTGCTCCTGTAGGAATTCATAACTAAGCATGCAGAGTCTACCCTGTTCCGTTATCCCAACATCGTGGCTATGCGCTGTTTACAGCGACTCTCGTGTGACACGAATCCGCCATCTTGTCTCGTTCTGGCCACCGACGTTGGCGGCATCATCATACTGGAACCTCAAAGTTTCGGTATACTCTATGAGGGCAAGACCTGCGCCTACGAAACCACGCCCAGTTTAATAGCTGTCCACGGCACTTATGAGGCCGAATTTTGTATAGTCATCGCCACGCGCTTCGGCGGTCTCTATTTGTTACGCAAGTCCGCTCTTCAGGGCCAGGAAATATTAAAACTGGCGCATCCAGTCTCAGGTTTAGCTCTTCTACCCATTGACCAGACCATAGTCGTGTGCTCCATGGACCGACGTCTTACTTGCTACTCCAAAAAGGGTAAGCAACTTTTTGCCGTTGCACTGACCGAAGTGCCCACCTGCCTGACCACGGTCACTCTGACGCACCTGGGTATTACGCTGATCTGTGTGGCGCTGCGTGGCGGTCGGGTGCAGTTGTACCTCCAACGGCAGCTGGTGGACGAATTTCAGATGTCGTCAACCGTGGCGGCAATGCTGTGGGGTCCAATGGGCTACGAGGACTGTGTTCTGACTATGATCACCGAAGATGGCTACATGGTGCTTCAAATATTGCGTAGATTGGCCGTGTTTGATCCTCACAGCAGCAGCCTGGCAGCAACAAAATCAACTTCTAGCCTGACGACAGGTTCGGAGAAGCATACCTCGCTGTTTGACAAACCTAAAAAGAGCTCACTCTTCGTAGAACAAACGGTGCGCGAGAAACACAATGCAAAAGGTAAGTACAGACTGACTACCGGCACTTAAGCTTTTTGACTTTGAGCAGCGCTTAAATGGGCAAATTTGTAGCGGCCTACGGCAGTTTTCAAGCAGGTCTCTGGCGTCTACGTGTCGCTGCCGCTCAGGCCACTGTCGATGCCATTAACTCTTCGGAGAGTACCATATCCGGTGACATCACCCATGCACCTGTTAAGCTCTCCGCAGAAGTGTGCGGTGTTGGTCCCATCTTTCGTCTCTATCTAACGCTGCAGAACCTGTCCGCCTACAAGATGGCGTCGCGATTGAGTGTACTACTGCATGCTGATCGCAGACACTACACTATACCAAAATCATTTGCCAAAGTAAGCAATGTTTTGTTTGCTCTTGATGTTCTAACAATTGCTTTACATGGAATATCTTCTGTAGTTACCCAGCATTCTACCGGGAATACCGTTGAAGATCGATTTTGAACTAACCGCCATTTTAGATCCTCTTGATAAACTGCCACCACCCACTTTGACGCCTGACAATGCCGTTATTCGCGTCGTCTTGCTGAAGCCAAATCAGTCGAAACCATTGATTGCTGCAACGATTCCGATGCCACAATCTGAAGCGAACTTTTAAGCGCAACCTTAATGATCGTCTGCAATCGCATAAAAATTACTACTTTTGGGGTATGGTTTTAGGCGTACATTTTAGCTAGAGCCTGAAGGGAGATTACGCTTTTTCTTATGTGCAATATACTGTTTTGTGACGATGGCTGCTGCTGGCTGGCTCTCTGGTAAAGGGTAAAAAAATTAATTGATTGATAATCAAATAAATAAATAAATTAAATTAAAAATAAATTTTTTCACACTTCATGCAAAATGTTTTTATTGGTACAACAACAAAAGTTTCTTTGTATTAACACTTTTTCATTAAGTTTTCAACAAACTTAAGAGAATAAACTATTGGTAAATTAGTCACGGATAGACACAAATGGTTATAGAAACATGGAAATGGTTATAGGCACGGCTTGGGAACATTATGCAATAGTTCTGAAGATATTTTTGCTTTAAAAAATTGATAATTATAAAGGTTTTTGTTTGTTTTTAAATATTGGTAGTAATAAACATTTTTCTTTATAATTAACATGGGCCAAAATTAATGTCTTGCATAATTCAAATAAATTTAAATGAACAAAACAAATTATTGTACGAGTATATCATCAACGATGTGTCAGTGATTAATAAAAATGATAAAAAATTGAGGTAGTAAAATAATCTGAACTTATGTATGTACATATCGTCCAGCAAATCGGCAAAAATCACATGAGGTGTACCCACCTTTGTACATATATATGTATATATATATATATACTGACAATATTGCGATTTAGGGTGCAGTGATTAATATTCGTTATTTGGACTTTGTTATATTATATACTCATACGATATGACACACAGGGAATTTATTAATTTTTATACCCATGGAATAAAAGTGAAAATTGATAAAAATTGACTTGGTCTGTCTTCAGTCATAAAATACTTTGGTAATAAGATAAGATTTGCGAATATAATAATTCCATACTGAGTTTCAGTATAAAAAGCGACAACGTGGGGTGGATAATTTCAGTTCACTTCACTTAACAGTTTTGAAAGCGTTTGATACAAAGCACAATATTATAAAAATCAAACATGCTGACGGTAAATTTTATCAAAATGTCCAAACATCTCGTGATATAGAATTTTCAATTTATATAATACATTTTTGCAGTTCGAAGAAATCGTCGAGAAAGCCAAGAACTTCCCCAACAAGCCTACTCATGAAGAATTCCTCGAATTCTATGGTTACTATAAACAGGCCACAATCGGTGACTGCGACACCGACGAACCCGAAGATCCTGCCAAGAAGGCAATGTGGCAGGCATGGAAGGATAAGAAGGGTATGACCATCGATGATGCTAAAGCTTACTATATCAAGGTCTATGAGAAATATGCTCCCAAATACGGAAAGGAATAAATTCCATGAAAATGGAATGGAATGCATTCGCAGAAATATCAGTATATATATATGAAGATGTATATAGTGTACGTATATGTATAGTTAGATAAAATGTATACTACAAAATTATTAAACGTATTTGTATTTATTAATAAACTAAATAACCAAAATGAAAACAGAGTTTTATGTATGTGACGTCAGTAGAATTTGAAAGGATTACAAAAGGAGAACAAATTAAAAAAAAAAGAAGACGATACGGAACATTGCAGGATTATAGAATCTTGACAGAGCGCTAACGTAAAATCGATGAATATATTAAATACTGAATATCGCGAAGTCTTATCGTTTGCCATGCATAAGATAACAGTAACTACATATATACTTTTAGTTAAAGATTGATCCTTCAACTTTGCTAAAAATTTCAAGTTCAACCTTAAAGGGTCTTTTCTCTAAGCATGTTTCGGCGTCTAAAGTCTAAGTAAAATAAAGTTGAAGTGAAAAAATGTACATTTAAAAAATATTAATTCGTTATTATCAAAAATTCAATGCGAAATCAAAGCATGTCTTGATTAAAACCATTGCTGCTTTTTTTCATTAAGTTGAGCTCAGTTATGGAGATATAAGGTTTGCTCGTGGCCTTTATTATAGTTATCTTATCATTTTCGATTTCAAAAAAAAAACAACAAAAAATCAGGACATAAGGATTAAAATCTTCGGCTAAGAAATGAAAGCTCAAATAAAGAAGATAATTCTAACAAATTCCAGATTTAGTCTTTTTTTTTTGGCGTAAAAGTGAATAAAAATCGGGTAGAAAATTAGTTATGTTAATCCATTTCACGAAGCTCCGAATTAACGTAATAATTTAACGATTTAATAGTTTAACGATAATTTAATGATTAACGTAATCAATTTAAAACGAATTATTATAAAATTTACTACAATATTATTAATGAAGTAACTTTAAGTATCGTTACTAAGAACTAAGGTCGCTGCTGAAGTAGGTACTATTTACAATAAGAATTGCAGAAAAAAAAAACAACAAAACATAATGCAAAATATTAACAGTCTATTGTAAAAGTTATGACATAACAAAGGTCGTAAAGCTCATTAGAATCGATTACCGAAAAACTTAAAATCGGATTCAAATCAATTCAATTCGATTCGCTCATTATCAATCATTTGCCAAATACAATACAAGCACGAACTCTTTGACGATAAGATAGAACTTTTAAAGCTTTCGTCGGCAAGTACCTAAACGGAGTAATGTTAAATACTTATGTCACTGCCATTGATTGATCTCTTGCAGAGAGAAAATAAGAGAGAGAGAGAGAAAGAGAGAGAGAGAGGGAAGAGAGAGAGAGAAAAAGAGAGAGTTACAAAGCACACTCAGAAAAGCTTAATATGCACATTCATTCTCGTATCGAGCAATCAGTATGAATGAGTGATTATGATTAAGTGATCTTGCTGTGAATAAAATTGTTTAAATTGAAGCCGTTTTCAAAATTTATATTCAGAGTGAAGTCTGCTGCTTGTGCTATTGTTGCTGTTGCTGAGTCTACTACTATAAACGCCACAACAAAAACAAAATTTTAAAAATCCATAAATCCATAGAAGTAAGTACAATCTTGATCGAACATTAGTTAAATGTTTCGTATGCCATCTTGATCAAACTTTTTTTTATAATTTTTTCTAAAAATATAATAATAATAGCGAAATAATAGTAATAATAACGATAATGACAACAATAGAAATAATGATAATAATAGAAATGCAAGTAACAGCGTTGAAAACAATGTTACTAATAAAAGGTGCAACTATTAAAATAAGAAAAAATATTTTTTGCAAAGTTAAAATTAATAGATAAATACAATATTAAATTATTTCAAAAAACCACACCTTCGAAAAACCAAATGACTTTAAAAAAACAAATATTTGCTTAGCAAACAGAAAATGTGTTCTCAGTGAATTATAAAAATCCTCACTTTATAAAAACATGAGTTAAATTTTTGGTAATAATAAATACGAGTAGAGCATTTATATTTCTTACTACAAAAGTAACCAAAATTAGTCCGACATAAAACAAAAACCTTATCTAATCATCTATTTTTAAAAAAAAATTGATCGAAAGCGGTACTTCCGGTACTTCCGGTTATTCTGATTATTAATGATTTTGCAAAGATTTCATCCTGGTACTTTATATACAATAGAAAAAAATAATTTATATAATCATCAATATTTTAAAAATAGATCGATAAATGTATTTCCGGATTATTAATGATTTTTCAAAGATTTCATCGTGGTACTTTATACTATATGCAAATTGTAATTTGGCCTTTGTACTTTTAGACACGGTAACCACACAACACTACAAACCGATCGAACCTTTTAATGCCTAAACCGCTTGCATTTAATGAAATTTTATAGTTTTTAGTTTTAGAGGCTTCGATTAAACCGCGGAAAATTGGTAACAGACCAAGTGTTGTTAGAAACCGCGGCCGAACAAAGTAAATTTACATCAAAATTACATCATTGTAATTCGAGAAATAAGAAAAGGAAGGAGAAGAAGAAGTACTTCGAAGAAAATACTTCAGGTGAAAAAAAATAAGATTAACAAAACAATAAATAAGATTACATTATGCATTTTAAAACCTTACCAAAAAAATTAAAAAGAAATAAATAAAAACAAAACTAAAAAAATAATAAAAAAATGTCTATAAAAAAAGATATAATATATAAAATTTATATAAAATGATTGAAAAACTAAACTAAAATCTTTAAGAAATCTTAAAGAAAATAAAATAATATTTTATTTAATTAACAATAATTACAACAACTATTTGATTAATTATACTAATTATTAAATCTATATTATACTAAATTTTTAAAAAATTAACCTTTAAAAATTAATAAAATTACCGTATGTAATTAAAGAAAAATGAAACTGAAAAAAATGACATAATGATATTTAATTCAAGTGTTTAAACAAGAAAGTTTTAACTACTGTCAACTACTATACCAACAACAAAAAAAGCAATAAAAGCAACAACAGCCAGCCTCTGAATTAATTTATTCTGATTTGGCATTGCTTTGGAGTTTGTTGCTAATCATACGATATTGTGATTAAAAGACTTTGCATGCTCTCTCTGAACCTCACTCTCTAAATCACTCTCAAGCTATAAAAACAATTACAGCCTTATTCCACATAGACGCAACGTAGAATTAGCATACATACATATGTACGTTCTGCTTTGTTCATGTTCGTTGGCAAACAACAAGAAATGGAAGCAATTGGAAAATCATAAAGAGGAACTCTATAGTAAATAGATTGTAATATAATTGTAATAGATAATAGATTATAATTATAATAGATTATAGATATAATAGATTATAATTATAATAGATTGTAAAATAATTAAAATAAATTTTTAAATTTGTTAAGAAAATGAATACTGGGTGAAGTACTTTCTACAGTTAATTTAAAGCGTTAATCATTATTTTTACTGTCATCTTACAATTTTCATAGTTCTTTTAACTATTTTCTTCCGCTAAGCTTAACCAATGATATTTTTTCCTTGTATCGTTAATTGGATGCACGTCCTGTATTCCGGTAGTTATATTAGTGACGGCTTGTTGCCAATAATACTTGTTTGCCAAAAAGTAATAACTTCCTTAAATAACTTTTCAAACATTTTACTCCATATATTTCCTTAAAAACGTAACGACTTTTCAAAAAAAAACATGTTTTCTTTTCCAATTTCAGGTAATAAATCACATTTTAAAGAAGATTAAAAGATGTCACTCAATGAAGTAAGTTCTTAAGAAAGGGTTGGTGGTCCCCACTCTTTCTCCCTTCTTTTCTCAACCAACCTATAAAACGCACTATCTCTCTCTTTCTTCAACTTATTTCCATTTAAGGTAGGACAAATTGATGTAAACAAACATACTCAGTTAGACAAACCAACGCGACAGCTAAATACATGCACACAATACATTTTACAGTGGCGTATATAAATAAAAAGTGGTAAAGAAAAAGTCAGTGTTTCCTTAAAAATGTTTCACTTCTAAATGTTTAAAAATGTTTCAATTCTAATTTTTTCATTTATTTAACAGACATACAAACATTTTCTTAAAACTTTCTCAATTGAAATGATTTTTGTCCCCCTTTAAGAGTAAGAGCTATCTATATATGCCACTGGTATAACCTATAAACTATAAACTATAAACTATAAACTATAAACTATAAAATTTTATAGCACCATTTTTTTAACCTCTTCCTTCTTCCTCATTGCTTTGCTTTTTATTTATATTACTATTATTTTTACATACGAGTTTATATTGTTTTTCTTGTTTACAAGCAATTCACTGCTGCTGCTGAGAAGGCTAAAGCTTTCAGCAAGCGTCCCACAGACGAAGAGCTTTTGGAGCTGTACGCTCTCTACAAACAAGCAGCCGTCGGTGACAATAACACAAGCAAACCGGGCGTACTGGACCTAAAAGGCAAGGCCAAGTGGGCCTCGTGGAACAATCAGAAGGGTAAGACACAGGAAGCGGCAAAGCAGGAATACATTGCCCTGGTCGCAAAGTTGTCGGGCGTTTATCAGTAACAATGCAATGAAATAATGTATCAGGAATAACAACAACAAAAAACTTAACTATTGTTAAAAGGAAGGAAGAGAAATTTTTTTTTTGGAATAAGACTTGCATAAGTTTATTTAAAAAAAAAATTTGATAAAAAAATTTTTGTATTAAAATAAAGGTTTAAGTATAAAAATACTTTATATTTAATTTAAATTTTGCAAAATATTGGAAATACCAAATATACCAAAATATCGGAAAATATTGAAAGGAATTTGTAATAGATAATCGTATACTAAAAAACTTTTGGCCCGATTCAATTGGTAAATAAGATCAAACCATTAAAACAAAATTACGAAAACTCGTCTCAACCACAAATGTTGTTATCAACAATGCTTCGCACCAAAATAAACAGAGCAACAGGTGTGTAAAATCAAAATCCAAAAAGGGAAGAAACGAAATAACGGTAACAACAATTCATGCTTTGCCATTTTAAGAAACATTGCCAACAGGTTCAGTGAAACGGACATGACTTTTCTCCAAGATTTTTGGAGCGCCGCTCTTGCGCCGCTCTGATCAACAGGTGTAAATGAAACAGTCGAAGTACAAACCGGCAACAACAGATTACAAAAATTATTAGCTATAATTTTCATAGTTTTTGTTGTTGTTAATGCTAGAGGTTCTCATTTTAATCCATTCATAATTCAGAGACGACAATATGAGAGAACCTGAGAGAGTACGTAGCTGAAAAACAGCCAACTACATTAATAAGTAAACACCACCACAAATACCAACAGCAAAATAAACCTTTCTGAAGATCATGTACAGAGCGGTACTGCGCTGTCTACGTCGTTGACGTTGCCCGATCAGTCTACGTTTTGGCTTGAACGTATTTGCTTTGTTGGCCGGAGGCAGTGAGTGTGGTCTAGTGTAAATATATTTTTTTCTATTTGGGCAAAAAGTGAATGCAAAAAAGAGAAGCAACGCGGCGACAGGCGTTTTTGGCAACAATCAAGAGAGTGCAAAAAATATTTTAAAATCTATACAGTAGAAAGCAACAACAAGGAAAAGGAAATTTTGACGTGTTTGTGCGGACTATTCCGTTTGCAAATGCTTACGCTCCTAAATTTCTTTTTATTTTGGAAAGAAAAAGGAAAAATTAAGATGTTTATTACTTTGGTGTTGTTAAAATAGACTCGGTATAATCGTTGAAATGTCAACCAGCGACAAAAAGACCAACAAAAAGAGCCAAACCAAAAGCACAGTGAAATTCTTTTGCCAACAATTTTTCCAACAACTTCCAACGCAACTAATTTATCCATGACAGTTGGTACATCTTAAATTTGGATATGTTTGCTTAGAATAGTATCGTATGTATACAAATACGAGTTTTCTCGTATTATATTTTAAAGACAGCAATTAGTGTCTGCTAGTGAACTATGTGGGCTTGGAAGTCTATTCAAATTTGCCAAGTTTTACGCGTCTAACGTTTAACCGTTCAACAAAGCCGTGGAGTTTCTGACATTGTCATCGGTTATTCATTTTGGCAGCAGCACTGTTCGGAGGTCGGCTCTTGCTCTCATCTTCAATAGTTATGTAGTTGCTGGCGGTTCGGGTTAGTTAGGATTTCATTTTCATCTAGGTATCATTGAAGCATTAAACAGCAGTTTCACTGAGTGCGGTTTTTGAATACCGCAAGAAAAAAAAACAAACAACAATAACACGAAAAACAAGAGAAATAACACCACCGAAACGGCTTATGGTGACACGTACGAGTACGAGTGAGGTTATATGTACTGATATACCGCTGGATCATCATCCGTCTTCTGTTTCACTCCTCTAGAGCGCTGATGGAAATGTATTTAATAACAGAAACTCGTTGCTGGTAAGTACATAAATCGAAAATCAACCAGTACAATCGAGACAATTCGCTGTTAAGATCCGGTGAATCGAGCATTAAACCGGTGATGATTTGTTAATTTTGCGATATTTTGCCCCACTTAAAAAACACAAAAATTGGTTAAAGACAGCATGACTTGGGAAAGAGCAGTTTATACTCGTTTATTCAAAAAGCCAGTTTGTATTTGACTAGGCGTTGTCCCTTTCGCACCTGCTTATACAAAGCGGATAAATTTCCAGACGACGATCTGGTTCCCAGTTCGCGCCGCAGACTATTACCTGCCGAAATGTCTCTCCGGCCTTTTGACTGCTCACCTTTCGTTTACGTGTGTGTGCATGGATGTATAAACATGAAGAAGCGAAGTGCGCATTCTTCCACGATGGCTCTCTCATAATGCTTTAACAATATGTACTCACACCTTTAGTCTGGCTGCCTCTCTTTCAATTTCTGTAAATTTTCGATCACTTTTGTTGATTCTGTTGTTGTTGTTGTTGTTGGTTATAATTGTTATGTGTTAAAAAACAAGGTCTTTAGAATCGAGAGAAGTGAAAAACCAAATAAACTAAAGAATATGAATAAAAATTGAGCAACTCATTCTAACCGAGTCTCAGCCATCACCATCAACAAATGAAAATGTAGGTTCGTGCTTACCGTAAAGTTGCCTTGCAATATCTTCCATTTAAGCCGAAAAAACAAAATTCAAATTTTTGCTTAAATCCAGTGATGGTGAAAAAGTTTTTCCAACGTACCGAAACTGACCCTAGACTTCAAATAGCATAATATCAACTTGCAAAGTTGCACATTTTTCTGCTGTTGGTGAGAAGATCGTACGGCAGAACGAGAGGGAAAAGCTTAAAAAACTCTAAAAAATTGCTTAATTTTTTCCGCCCCAAAATAAGTCGTCATCGAGACTCAGGGGGTTATTCCTGAACGCCCGGGCCTTTAACTCCCATGAATTCTTCTCAATTATGCTTTGTTCATTTTCGGGTGTTTGCTGGTAAACAACAACAACAATGGAAAATAACAAAGCAAAATCAAGAAGAATTCATGGGAGTTAAAGGCCCGGGCGTTCAGGAATAACCCCCTCAGTCTTACGGTACGATTACAATTTCTTAATTAGCTACGAGTACTAACCAGAAAGACTGGCGCTGGTTTGCAGAATGTCTGACTGGCCAGACGGCGAGGTTGGTTGCTGCTTTCTGTTTGTCTGTCAGCTCTTCTCTGCCCCCCTCGCGTGTCATCCTTATTTCGAGTTTTGCTTTTTGTTTTTTTTTTTTGTTTTTTGGTCGAAATTCAGCAGCGACCACAAAAACAACTACCAAAACAGGTATTGAAAACATAAAAGAAAAGAAGAAAAAAAGTAGGAGAAAAACAAGAGCAACTCGGTCGTACTAATAAATCTACGAACTCTGCAGAGCATGAACTATCTCTACGCGCAAGTCGACAGTTCGGTTTCGAGCGCAGTCGCAGTTTAGGCCGTCTTCGCAACAAGACACAAGCGCGAGAGCTGCTGACAATTCCAATGCGATTCTGTGGCCGATCGCGCGTTTCACAAAAGGTTTTGAAAAAGAAAATTGTGATTGTGATTTTTTTGAAGGCTTTCTAAAACAAGAAGAAAAAGAAACGTAAGCAAAACAATAAAAAATATAAGGTGAAAGAAGAGTTATATTATAACAAAATATTATAAACAAAAATATTATAAAAGGATAAAAAGGCAATAGCAAAAACAAGAGTAATCAATAATGATACCAATAACAAAAAGAAAAGAAAAACGAAAATGTCTAATCAAAGAATATACATATATTGCATTGTCTAATAGTTAACATTTCGTTGTCTGTGTGTGTGTGTGTGTGTGTGTGTGTGCGGTATTAGCAAACAATTATTTTTGAATTTTTTTGTTAATTTAAAAAATTAAGTTTTTCCTTTAATTTATTATATTTTATTCCCTTCGATTTATTCGCTCCTGTCAAAATTAAAAACTTCAAAAACTTTGTTTTTTCTTATTTTTAACAAATTTATATGGTTTATATCGTATAATTAATGTATGTGTGTCCTTTTTAATAGTTTTTTAACCCTCATTAACCGTTATTATGCTTTAAAAGAGCTATTTTTTTCTTATTTTCTTTAATGAACTGTAATAGTGAGCTCGTTTTATGCAAATACACGAAAAAAAGTTCACAGAAATTTGCAAAATTTTTAAAACCTTAACATAATTTAATATCGTCTGGCATATACCGTCTATCCATGATTCGCATATTTCATGGTTATCTGTTTGTGTCCATCTTCCAGTGAGAATCTACGTAACCAACCGTCTCTCGGCAGATCTGCAAGGTTTCTTTTTTTCTTTGCTGTTTTTGTATTGTATTTATCGATGATGATGATGATGATGATGATGTCGATCTAGTCGTCCATTTTTGCTTCAAGCCACAACCTGCTGCACCGGTTTGGGTGGCGTTTGCTGAAGACAGTTTGTGGAAAAACTAAGTAATTTTTTTAAAAAATTTTATAAAGTCAAAGAAAATAAACATTTCAATATTTTTATTAATTCATTGATATTTAACATTTTTTTAAGAAGATGAGTTTTCGTGGATTTTCTTTAAAAGCTTTTCTGATTTATAACGTAACTGGTTTTTGCTGCTTTTTTCAGAATTAAGTGTTTTTTCTTGTTGTTGTTGTGGCTTTTTTTGTTGCTATTGTTGTAACCAAAGCAACTTGTGTAATGTTTAGTTTGTTGTAGTTGGTGTATGTATATTTATCGTTATTGTTGTTGTTGTTGTTGCTTATATTGTGCACTCATCTGCAATATCTTCAATTTTTTCTTGGTGTTTTTGCTGCTGCTGCTGCTGCCGTTATGGCTGCTGCTGCTATAGCGATAATGTTTTATATTTATTACAATTTTAGTTACTCTGTTGCTGTTGTAATGGCTGTTGTTAATGTATATCTTCTATCTCTTTTTCTGCATTATTCGAGCGAGCCATCGTTGGAAGTGTTTGTTCGGTGCAGCTGCAGCTGTTGCTGCTGTTTGCTGTTTGTTGTTTGTTGTCAATCCGGTTTGTGGGTGTGTGTGTGTGTGTGTGTGTGTGTGTTTGGTTGTTTGTGCGTTTACGCATGCATGAACGTATATATGTATATAATGTACGATATATAAATTTGTTTTTGTTTTATATCTCTTTATTTGTACTTCACTCGTTATTAAAAAATAAAATTTGTTTTTTTTACTTTTAATTAATTGTCTTTATTTTCCTGATTATATATTATATGTATTTTTTTTTATTCTACTAAACTGACTATATTTTTTCTATTATAATAAAAGCAAGAGTTATTGTCGCACACACAATTTTTTTTTTTACTTCTTTTGCTTCCTTCCGCATTCGTTGTTTTCAACCTTTTTTTGGTTTTTTTTTTTTTGGGAAAATGCTCTTTGGTTTTACAAATTTTGCAAGCAAACATTTCGCAACACTTTGGCGAAAAGATATACCATGTAATTTTTTTTAATATTTTGTATTTTTTAAAATTAATTTTGTTTGCTTTCAGCACTAACTGTTCTTCTTTTTGGTTTTTGTTCTCATTATCTTTAACGCAATCGGGCACCATTTGGCGTGTGCGTGTGCCTGTGTGTGTGTGTGTGTGTGTGTGTGTGTGTGGCAACTTTGGCATAAAAACGCATCGACGCAGGAAGGACATTTTTATATGTATTACCAACATCATTTTTTGGTATATGTATTATATATACATATATATAATATATGTATGTATATTATTACCAGTAACATTATTAGCATATTAATGATGTATTTAAATTTGTTGTTGTTGTTGTTATACAAACTTTCTGCGTTTGTTAATGTTATACAAATAAATTGCATTCTTTTTTTGAAACGTTTATTTTGTATTTGTCTGAAATAATAAGAACAAAAATTTCTTACTACGCAAAAAAATAAAATGAAATAAATTAAATAAATCCATAATAATTTAAAAATAAAAAAAATTCGTTCATTTTTTAAGGTACATACATATTTTAGCTTTAAAGAGGTTACACTGTATTTTCATTTATACAATATTATTCTTAATTTTATGGAAAACAAAAGGCACCTGCCGATTATGAAATATTCCATACATTTCGATTATACATACATACATACATACATACACACACATTCTAATTATAAATTTGAGTTGATATAGTGTGTTCATTAAACCAAATGACTTTTCAAAGCATTAAACTTAAGCAACTACGAAAAAAAATTGCATAAATAATATAGAAATATATCTGGAGTGTAAATACTATTGCTCTACTTCGGCAATTGCTGCTGCTGTTGCTTACTTTTCAAAATAACGTTTCGTTTTGTAATTGAATCTAGCAACAACGTACGTACGTTCTTTTTTCTAGCTTCGTTGCTTTTTTTTGGGTTTGCTTTACTTACTATAAACTCAGTTTTATTGTACAATATATTGGTCAATGGTGTAATTATTTAATGAATAAACTGGCTAAAGGTGAATGTTAAAACAACAACAACAACAACAACAACGAATGCAAGCGGCAATACAAAACGAGAGCAATAACAACAATAACAATAACAACAACACCGTAGTAACACGGTAACATTCTTCAAGCAATTTTCTAAGTTTATCCATTATTTATGTCTTTGGAATTTCAAGCCGTTAATCCAACTAAAACGTGAGCTAATGACGAACGGAATTCACGGATTTAGCATTAATGCTTCCTCTACTTTTTCACTACTACTTCTTCTTCTTCTTCTTCGTTTTCCTCCTTAGTTTCTAACTTTTATTTAATATCTTACACTTTCAAATAAAATTTATACAGTTTATATAAATCAATTTTTACTTATAAATTGTTTTGGAGATTATAATTACGATATACGATATATAATTAATAAGAATTCAGCATCACATTAAGTTTGTTAATTAAGGAGTTATGCGCGTATACATAGGTACTATTCGCAGGGAAAATCGCTTGAGAGTCGCCCGTTCTTATAAGGTTCTGATGATAAAGGAAAAAATTTAATAAAAACCATAAAAGAAAAACAACAAAAATGTTGTGAAAAAATACTAGCTTTTTTAACTTGAGAGTTAAAAATTCTTAACTTAGAGAATAGAATAGTGAATTTTTTTACACAGCCAACACAATTGAACGCTTCAAAACAGCCTCATAATTTTTGTTTTCTCGCAGTGTAAATGACATTTTCGGTAATTTCCACGGGTGGTGATGGTATTAGGCACTGTCTTCTTCTTTTTCTTTAGGCTTTTCTATTTGGCGTAGCGAAATCAGTTGATAAATAGTGAGTAGTGGCCGTTGGTGCGCGCTCATCCGAAATATTGCCATAACTCAAACGTGATTGTTACAGAATCGTCGACGGACCGACTAATTTGGCGGACAGAATCGTTAATATTTTGAAATTATTAACTATTATTTCCTTAATTTAAAAAGAAGACTTCAGCGAAAAAATTAATTAATAATATTTTGTTAAAGAAATCGAGAGGTCTTTAATAAAACAAAATCCTGGCAATTTTTTCATGTTATCGTATTTAACGGCATTACTTACAGCTTTTTTTAATACTCATTTAAATTTTGTAGAATTCGGTTGTTGTCTCCTTCTGGCCCGTTCGTTTGTTGTCTCCTTCTGGCCCGTTCGTTTGTTGTAAAAGTACATACTCGTATTTTTAAGCAGAGCAAAAATCAAAATTAAATACATACATACATACATACATAGTACATGCATGCATGCATACATAATCTTAATAGAACCAAACCATCGCCAGAAACAGCTGTAGGACGTCGTGACCGTCTCTGGCAGACGAAGTAGCATGAACTTGACAACGATTGACGCTGAAGCGTCGTCGTCGTCGTTGTTGCTGATGCAACAATTACTAATGATCTATTTTTAATGCTATTCATTGCAGGCTCGCCACGAGATGACGCTACAACAACATTTTTGGCAAAACGCTGCGTCAACAGCTTTCGTCAATTTTCTTCCTTAGTACTTTTCTGATTTAAATACATTACACTTGAGCGGTCCCGTCAGCAACTATAGCTAACAGAAGAAGAAGAACAACAACAACAACAACAAAAACAATTCAATGCATTAATAGTGTCTCGTTGTAATAACGAGAATAACAAAAGATGCACGAGCTCTTCACGAAAGTGTTGTCTAAACGTGATCTTTCGCGAGCTGGAGATCTTTTTTCTGTGCCAGACTCGGACATCGTTAACGACATTTCAAAGGTGGTGAGTGTGAAGGGGCAGGAGACACCCCGAAACGCGGGGGGGGGGGGGGGGGGCAGAAGGTTTTAGATCTGTCCAAAAAGAAGCAAAATATTGAAGTCTTTGCAAAAAGTGAAAAAAATGTTAATAAATTAATAATTTTGAAATTAAAAATTATTTCATATTTCCGTTATTATTTAATAGTTTTTCAATATATATATTTTTCAAATTCTTATCTCGAATACTCTAAAGCTCTCGGAAATCAATCCGATCATCTCGCATCCGGACTACCTGAAGAACAACAATGATCAGTCCGTTGTGGAGATTTGTGTCACGCGTGTCCTCTCCTGCATTCGTGAGACGAAGACGGCCGAACGCTATTGCTCGGCACTGGTCGATCTATTGAGAACTTGTCTGCTTCGAAATCTCCAGCCCACAGGATCGTCTAAAGAGGATCCGCCGCATGCTAAAATTGCAGCCGATATCATTTCCAGTATATTTTTAGTGAGTAGAGCGAAAATGCAGGCCATGGAGCTTACCTTAAATAACTCTCTCTCTGTCTCTCTTTGTACCTTCCAGAACTATGATAAGAAGGAACTGATGAAAATTGCTCTACCCGTCGCGGTGCAATTCCTGCCCAAAGGCAACAAGGAACTGTCGCGCAACTTAGCCAGTTATCTGTCGTTGGCGGCTATAGAATACGCCTATCTGCTCAGTCCGCATGTGGAGTCTATCATGGACTCGATTTTGACAGGTAAGTGATCTTCTAGTGTTTAGTGATTTGCATGAGACGAGAGCGAGCTTGGTTGGTCTCGTCTCGAGTGAAAATGCCGCTCTCGTATTGCAGTCAAGACGAGATCAGACACCACCAGACAGGAAGAAATTCCGAGAGATGCGCTAAAGTTTCCGAGAGATCCGAAAACAAGCTCGCCAAAATCTCTCCGAATCTCGCTCAGTGCGCACCATTATTGCGCACTGATTCGTTGAAGGAAAGAATTGACTTCTAATTTCGTTTCATTTTCAGGCAACTACGGACTGCTACGTGTGCTGTCGCAAGTCTACGAGGTCACCCCGTCCGAGGTGGCACCACATGCTCCACTGCTGGTTACTTTGCTGCCTCAATGCGATGCTCAAGAGAAGCTGGCCGTCTTTCAACTTTACTTGTTAATTGCGCAAAGGAAGCCCGCGGTAAGGCTTAAGTGTGAGCACACGCTAAAGCATGTTTGCATTTTTATTGTTCTTGTTCTTTGCGCACAGGGCTTGGTACCATGCTTGCCGCAACTTTGTGAGTGTCCCTTCGATGCGGAGACCGCCAGCGTCACCATGCAAATCCTCTTGAAAATGGCCGACCAGCATCCGAACGCCATCGTGGAGTATTTTGACAAAATCAAGACGGCCTCGAAAAAGTATCCCTGCACCGTCTCGTTGGTCGCGCAAATACTGACAACCGCGGGCCGGCACAACAAGGTACTGTTGATCGCAAACTTGACCCTGAACAGCACAAATAAAATGTTGCCTTCTTTTTTGGGCGCGAGCAATGACCACAGCAAATGTCTTTTTAACATTTGTAGAAAACTGCTCAATTTGCTTTGGATTTCGTGCTGGAGAACTTGCCGCATGCTGAGCGCGCTTCGCAAACGATTCTTCTTCACGAAGCGACCAAGCTCTGTTCATCCTTTCCTGTCCTCTTCACCGACAAGGTTTTGTCTTGCGTCCGTCAAAAGAATGCACTCTGGTAATTTAATGGCGTTTAGTTCTATGTAGTGCCCCCCAATTTTGTGACCGTTTTTTTTACACCTCTATTCACTGCAGCCAGCAGACTCTCTCCGCTGCCGAGATCAACGCGGACGTTTGCAGCAAAACCTCTGGCGGCGTAACCATCGTCAATTTAAATAGCCCGCTTCAACAACCGCCGCCAGCGCCCGCCACAGCTGCAGCCGTCGTTTCGACGGTGCTAAATTCCGTAGCTGCAGCCGCTGCGGCCGCTGCGGCCGCTGCGGCGACGGCAACGGCAACGGTGAACACCAGCAGCAGTTCCCAACAATCAATGCTGCCCTCAGCGCCGACTGCAATCATTACCGCCGATCCGACTACAAGCACAACCACGGTGTCGGTGGCCACCATCGGCCGCATGCCCAACAGAAACAAAAACAAAAGCCGCAGTAGTCCAAGTAGCCCAAAAGATCAGGCACGTCGTCCCTTGGGGGCTACAGTAGCCTCTGGAAATATTCGAATCGGTGAGTTTCGCAGGCTTCTTCTAAAATGACCGACCGCTCTTTGCTTACCTCACATTCACAGCTCCGTCAGCACAGCAACCAGCACCGCATCCCGCCGCCGCAGTGCCTCCCACGCCGCCTCCGCACACAGGCTATACGCGTCGCGTTAAACTGGGTGACTCGCGCAGCACCGGGCGACTGCATCCGACCAGCAGCAACACCCACAGAAGCATGACGAGATTAAATGTTGCCGGCGGCTCCGTCGGTGGCCTGCATAAAAGCATGACGCGTCTCAGTTCGTCGCAACACATCAATCAGAATGGTTCCAACTCCAACAACGCCAACAACGCCAACGCCCACAACTCGCACTCCAGCGGCAACGTAGTGGTGCAGACCAGCGCCACGTCCAAAGCGCCCCACTTGGCCAGCGGACCCGGTTACATAACGCCCGTGCCGCCGCTGAGCAACAATGTGATCATCACGGGCCACAACAAATGGGGCATCCCGGCGACGCAGGTGACGTCGGGCGGCGTGACGGTGACGACATCGCCCACCAAGGTGCGTCCGCACTCACAAGGACCGACGACATTGTTGAACACAAGCTCAGCGCTGCTGAAATACAGCACCGATGCGCTCAATCAATCGATTGGTAAGTAAGTGTTGGTATTGGAGGGTAATGACGAAGGGTAGGGAGAGGGGAGGCTGTATGTATGTACCTTACTTTGAGTACAATTGTTTTATGAGAGTACCCCGCATTATGTAGGTTCCATCTCCATACCGCAGAACGCAGTGTCCGTCCATCACGCATCGCCAGCGTCGCCCCAACAACAAAACAATGGAAACCAGAAGTCTGTGATGAAGCTGCCGGTAAACGGAAATGTACGTTACTGTTTTAGCCAACATCAAACATGAATCACAATCGAAGTAATCTTTTCTTGCTATTTGCCGATTTTGTACAGAGCACGCACGAGGTGTTTGTTTCGGGGCCGACGACGAACGTGACACCGCGCCGCAATGACAACACCAGTCGCACGCTGCTTAACGCCAACAACAGCGGCAGCATGTTGGACCAGCGCATGAGCACTTTCGAGCCGTATCAGATCATGCGCGATCCGGTGCAGCAGTTCTGCGAGAAGCACTTCGCCTCGATCAGGATGTACATGGACGAGGCGTCGAACTCTCTGCCACCGCCCACGCGCTGCAGCATCGAAGGTAAGTGGGTTGTTTTTCAAGAGAGGAATCAATTTTCGATTGAGTTGACGCAGTTTCGAATGAATTTGCTGAACGACGCACGAAAAAGGTGGCGAAGCTGCATTTCGCCTGCCAAATACGAGGTCCGCACTGTCTCTACTCGAAAACCTGTTTCACTATGCGCACTCGCAACCCGAAGACCTGGATCCACCTGATGTTTCTCGACTTTCAAGTGCGCCACTACGTGAAGGAGAAGTGCGTATTGAGTACGCGCGAGCCGGGCATCAGCAATCTGAAGAACATCTGGCAAATACTGAAGTGTGAGAATCGCAGTTTTACAGAACTGGTCACGAGTCAATTTCCCAACTCCAAGGTATACCAACTAACAACCAAGATCGAAACCGAGAAGCTTCTTGGTTTTGATGTGCCACTTTTGGCTTCTACTTTTTAGGATCGCGAAATCCTCGTTAACGAACTACGCCACTCCGGTTTTCTTGACGTGTTCGAAGTGTCCAAGACGGACAAAACGAATCCGAATTGCAACGAGCTGGAGTATCAATGGGGCTGCTTCCTGTGCAATCATCCGGATAAAGCAGTTGGTTTTCTCAATGGCAGCAATCAGCCCATGATCGAGGGTCAGTTGAAGGAGAAGAAGGGCAAATGGCGTCTCTTCCGACGTTGGCGAACGCGCTATTTTACCCTGTCTGGGGCGCATCTATCGTGCAAAGGATCCGTAAGTGGAAATACATACCACCACCATTGCTAACTAAACCTGATGATTCTTCTGCCATACTTTCTCTAGAGTGGCGGCGAAAGCATTGACGTTAACCAGATTCGTTCGGTGAAGGTGTCACGAGGCGCCCGAAACATACCGAAAGCCTTTGAGATCTTCACCGCCGACCAAACTCTAATACTCAAACCCAAGGACGGTAAGAATGCGGAGGAGTGGGTTCAGTGTCTCAGCATTGTGGTGGCGCACTCGCAGGCGCGTGATAATCCGGCGGCGAAGACCAACAGCTTGCCTGCACGCAGCATGGGCAACAGCAAGCCATCCTTCTGAGGCGGCAACGCATTAAAGACAAGACCAACAAGACAAGACATAGAAGCGACATGACAAGCGTAAAAGTACTTAGTTTAAATGTTTATTGTCGTTATTAATTTTTTTATAATAATTCAAGAAATTTCCAAAATTTCTCGAAATAATTCATTTAGATTTAACACAATATTTTATTTATACAATATACTGAAATACTTTATTTTCATGTAATGAATATAATTCTGTAGATCTTTCGTCATATTACGATATAAGAAGAATTGAAAATTTCTAAATAGGTCATATTTTTTTAATTGACTAGTTTTTTTATACAAAATAAAAGAGATCAACTTTACAAAGTTCAAAAAGGTTTTTAACTTTTTCGGTAGCAGGCGACAGGATTCATTCAATAGTAAAAAATCTTTAATTAAACTAATCTTTAACTCATTTAATCCTCAATTAATCTAATCTAATTAATCTTTAATCTCAATATTAGGAAATTTAAATGAAAGTTTAACTCTTATTCGATTTTCTAGGCTTTTTTTGAAGTTAATACAATCTTACATTTAAATTTTTGTAAATAAAAAAAACTTTGAGTTCTAATCTCAAAGTTGTGAGGATAGCCGAGAGGACAGAGCAGAAATAAACAAAACCCTTCACCTCGACATTTTTATTCCTTTAAAAATTTTTGTTTTCTTTGAGATGCGGAGGTACCCGGTGTTCCTTACTCCTCGTCCATTGATGTTGCATTCCTGCCATACCAACGGCGAGTGTCATCGATGAAATACCGCAATGTGGCCTGACAGAAACTTCTATAATTTTTTTTATATGAAGTTTGTGTTACGCCATATAGCGGAGTTTCATCGATGGCACTTCTATGGGAGTGTGAGTAGGACCTGAAAATCAAATCGGTACCGGTGGGAATTATGAAGAAAAAAAAAAAACGCATGTACAGTCAACGAATTTGAATGGACCGTGGTGGTCGGTCGGCGGACATTGATTAACAAAAATCGTAAAAATTATTGAAGTGAAATTAAAGAAATTAAAATAGTTTTCGAAATACAAAAAACTAACAAAGAAGGAAGATTTATGATGTCCAAAAACAGGAAGAACAAGCAGAAGCAAATGAAAAAGCAAAACTAAAAAAAAAAAAAAAAAAAAAAAAATGCAAAAACGATTTAGTATTTTGTAAAAGAAATTAATTAAGCTTCGTGTATTAAAAAAAAAAAAAAAAAAAACCTGGATTTAAATTAACTTTTTTAAAATATGAGAACAATTCTATCAATACATAAAAAGAGCTAAGAAATCAAAAAAAAAATACGCCGCTGCCTACAAAAACCAATTTCTTCAATAAATAATCCAGAAAAACAAAGAATTTATGAAAGCAGCAAAAATTATGTCTTGCAGCAACAAAATACTGCCAAAAATTTCAGCGCTTCAGAGGATTCCCTTTTCAAAAAGCAGATATCTATTAATTAAAAGAAACAACAACCAACAACAAAGAAATAATATGAACAATGTTTTACAAAAAAAAAAAAAACAGCGTGGCTCCTTTTTAAGCCACATTTAGAGAACATGGAATGGCATCATCATATTATTCGTTCGATTTTATCATTAGACACTAATAAATAACTGCGATTTTGTCAACGTAGCAGCGCCAGCAAGTAATATAGCAGGCGACTTATGCAACAACAACAACAACAGTGTGCGTTCTTGTACAACTCAACACGGAACAATACCACCAACACCAACAACAACAACAACATCAACTACTACCGCCGCCAGCAGCGCTCCAGCGCTAGTAGGACTATAACGTAAAGACAGGTAAAAAAACTGCGATTTTGATAACGTAGCAGCGCCAGCAAGTAATATAGCAGGCGACACAACCAACAACAACAACAACAACAGTGTGCGTTCTTGTACAACTCAACACGGAACAATACCAACAACAACAACAACATCAACCATATGTTACTCCTACGCCCATTACATACCAAGAGAAAAGAGAAGCACGGAAATTGACCAAAATAAAAAAATTTTGTAAAAATTTTGTTGAAATAACCATCATCATAGAAAACTTCGATCAGTAAGACCAATCGTTAAATTTAAGTCAAAAATTCCATTAAATTATATTGTAACAATTTTTACAAGTTAACACTATTTCAACATTGTAACAGTAATAATATTGTTTACATATTAACATTGCAACAATTTCATTGAATTTTTTTTAATATTTGAGAATTTTGCAGGATACAACAAAAATATTGCTGGTCACGGACGTAGAGCTCTTCGCCCTGGTAATTAGAGAAATAACAAGGTAAATATCGACCCGATATTACAAAACAAATTTTTTTTTGAAATGAAATGAAATTGAATGAAATGAAATTGAAAAGTAAAATTTTTTTTTTCTTCTTTATTTGTTATAGAACAAATTAAACAATAATTAACTTTAATTAACTTTTTCTTTAAAACGAAATGAAATTAAAACAAATTTTTATACTTGAATAAACATATTCTATACTATCAAATAAATAATAAAAAATTATAAATGAAATAAAAATTGAAAATTAAATTTTAATTGAAATTAAGTTTATGGGCATGATCCTATAAATATGAAATAAAAAAAAAAAAATTCTTAAGTGAACGGTTCCAGCCCGGCACACTCCACCATGACGAAATTTCGTAAGTCTCGGTAATAAAAATTTTCTTTTTTTTGTAACGTGGTGCAGAGGATGCTGGTTGGGGAAATGAACCCCCCCACACCCTGAGCAAAGCCGGACCGAGCAGCCTCAGCCACATCCTAACCATCGCTGGCACCTGTACGTTACAAAGTTTAAAGTAAGTAAAGATTTTCTGCCACAGATTTTCTTCTTTTGGATTTTTTCCCAAATGGGCCTATTTCGTAATATATGGGCCTATTTCTTTTCTGCTCTTTTTTAATCTACATTAAATTTAATGAGTCAGCATGATGAAGGTACTTTTAATGAAGGTACACAGTCCTCTTCAATCTTTGAAGGTACTAAGACGTAAAGAATACCGTTCTACAGAAAAACACAAAACTGGTAAAAAGAACATTAAGTACTATTTCAAAAATTGAATAGGAAGTCATCATTTCGAGTACCCCAAAATTCTCGTCGTTTCTTTTTATGAACCTTGCAGTGTGAACAATATAGCGTTTATAAAGTTTCAAAATCAAACTGTAATTAAAAAAGGGTTATTATCTCGGATTTAAACAAACCTTCGCATATACGTAAGAAATCGTTCCATATTTATTTATTAAAGTTTAAGGATTTTAACTATTTATATTTAGCAACGATTATAAATGTAAAAAAATATGGACGACAATAAAACGATATAAGAATTGATCTACTGTCCACCCATCTCCCCAGCCGTTCGTCTAATTAATCAATTTGCTAATAAAGTGATGATAGTATTTCTGCTAACACTAATTTAAAGATGCTAAACTTAAAATTTAAGTTCAATCTTTATGAAAATAAGCTTAGTATTATTCTCAAATCAAGCAAACAATCTAACACATGTCGTTGGGTTAATTAAAAGCATAAATATCAATGATAAACTCTCTGTAACCTTTTAAAAACAAATCAGACGACGCCAACAAGATTTCTTCAATAAATGAATGGTTGTTGTTCGTTCACATGCAGAATCTATCAACTGCATAAACGAGAAAAGAAGAAGAAGAGTGACGAACCAGTACAAAGTAATACGCAATAACAAAAAAACGTTAATTAATAATACTCATAATTATTAATAGAGAAAAAATTGTTATGAAATATAAAAAATTTAAATTTTTCGAAGTGCTAAAATCAATAAGTGGAGTTAATCGATTTGGCAAAAGAAGCACTTGTATACATTTCACTTCTGGTTAAAGCTGTAGGTTGATGACGTCAGTGATTTTATTTTCAACACAACTCAATGCACAATGCACAACAGACTGATCGACAAGGTTATTATTTCGGCAATAAAATTTTATAAATTTCGAAATTAATTTTTTTATAGAATTGTGCAATTGTGCAGTATTTACGATATACGATTTACGATATAGGCATTATTTCTATTATATATTTGTGAGTGTTTTTTATTAAAGAAGCGGAAATAATATGTTTTTTATTACAATTATCAATCATTATAACATCATACATAACATTATGTCCTGAAGACATAATAGATTTTATAACGTTTAGCGTTTATCTTTTGGCTTAACCTATATTTTACTATGTTTTTCTTATAATTTTTACATTTTACATTGCTGTTGTCTATACTATATAATACATAGACTGATAGACTGCTGCTGTTTTTATAATTGACTAATTCTAAGTACATTTCTTTGAGGTAATGTATATTCGTCCTACTTTTATGCTTTTCCATATAACTTTACTTATGCATTATACATTATTTCAGCAGTCAAACTTTATAAAACTTCTACTCCTATCACATTTACAAACTATTCTTGTGTACATACGCATATACCTACATACTTTCATACTTTCTCTGTTTTTCAGAGGACTTAAAGCTACCTCATATTTTCATACGTGATCCAGCGTGTACCATCATAGCAAAGGCACTCATTAAGAAGAGGCCAGGTGGCACCGAAGCTAACAGTCGATAGCGTTCATCGGTCATGGCATTCGTCTTGGGCTTAGTGGACCATCCCAAGCTACGTTCCACGGCGCGTTTCCATTTCGCATAGCGATGGATGCGTTCCTCATGCGTGCTCGTCGGTAGAAAAGTGTCGTAAAAGACATTCTCATAGTAACGCTTTTCCGGCTCAAACTTAGTGAGGTTGATGCCCTCGGCCTGAGCGGCACACATTGCCGCCCCGAACGCTGTCGTGTCCATTAGTTGGGAACGAAAGACAGGCACGCCAGCTATATCGGCCTGCAGCTGCATGAGCAAATTGTTGAACGTCAATTTGCCGTCCGCGTGCAGCTTGGTCAACTCGAAGCCGCCCTCATGGTACATGCATTCCAAAATATCACGTGTCTGGTAGCAGATCGATTCGAGTGAAGCGCGTACGATGTGCTGCTTTGTGGTGTATTGCGTCAGACCGCAGATGATGCCGCGTGCATCCTTGCGCCAGTAAGGTGCATATAGTCCGGTAAAAGCAGGCACGAAGTACACATCGCCTGTGGTCGGCACGGACTCGGCCAGTTTCTCTGCCGCGTCGGCATCGGGCATGAGGCGAACCTTGTTCTGCAGCCATCTCAGTGCATGACCGCCCACCGCGACGGAGCCCTCGAGCGCATAAACGGTGGGTGCATTCGGGCCCAGTTTGTAAGCAACTGTGGTCAACAGTCCGCGCGAGGAGATAATGCGAGACTGTCCGGTGTTGCAGAGCAGGAAGCAACCAGAGCGGTATGTGTTCTTAGCCTGACCGGGCTTGATGCACATCTGCCCCAATAGAGACGCCTGCTGGTTGCCCAGAATACAACTGATCGGTATACCTTTCAGGATACTCTCCTCACTCTCAACACGTCCATAGATTTCCGAGCAGCTGCGTATCTCCGGCAACATGTCGACGTGTATGGAGAAGGTTTTCAGCAATGTTGGGTCCCAGTGCGAGGTCTCGATGTTCATCAGCAGAGTGCGTGAGGCGTTTGTGACGTCGGTGATGTGGAGCTTACCTGGAAGCAAAAAGACGGAAAATTAAGTTTTAATATAATAATGAATAGAAGCAAAACACAATCACACTAAGAAAGGAATTAAATCAGTAAAAATGTTTGTTTGTACCAATTTTTCGTGTAAAATGAAATCGAAACTCACATCAAGCGTTTATAGGAAATTTTTTATTAAAAGTCTGATGCAGGATGATGAAGGCGAATATGAAAGTCTGAAAATAACCCATATTACATGTACCAATTCCTCCTACCTTTGGTCAGATTCCATACAATCCAACTGTCCACGGTGCCGGCCAAACAACGACGCTCTTTACACGCCTTACGCACCGCTGGCACATTCTCCTTCAGCCACATCAGCTTCAGAGCGGAGAAGTAGGGCGACACCGGAAGGCCGGCGATATTTTTGAAATGATCCTTGCTCTGCTCTGGCAGTTTTGAGAGAATGCGGTCAACCTGCGCATTCGGACGAATGTCTTTCCACACCAAAGCATTGTGCAGCGGTTGGCCCGTGACTTTGTCCCACACCACGGTCGTCTCACGCTGGTTCGTTATACCGATGGTATCAATATTTTTGACGGTATAACCGCGAGCGGGCAACAAGGCGCACGCCTCTTCGCAACACTTGTTTATGGATGCGATGATCTTGAGCGGATCCTGCTCGAACCAGCCGTCTTGCGGCGAAATCATCTCGGTACTAATGCTGTGGGCGGCTATTTCCTTGAAGTCCGGTGTTGTGTATATGGAGAAGGAGACGCGGCTGGTGCCTTCATCGATGACCCCGACAAGATGCGGCGAATTGATGGAGGTTCGACGATCGAAACGGCGAAATGGGACATCTGCACTGGAGCTGGGCGGCGGTACATTTTTTCCTTCCGTCATTTTGAATGTGTCTGTTGTCTTTGCTTTGTTCTTTGCAACTCTTTAAATTGTCAGTAATAAACTAAAATAATAGAATGAAAATAAAAGTTAATAAATAAGAGAAAGTTGTTTTAAATTTCAAATTTAAATAAATAACAAAAGTATTTGTTATAAATTTTATAAACTGCTGAAAAGAAAACTGAATAACAACAACAACAACACGAACACTATCATCAATCATAACAACGTAATGCGGCAGCGACGAGCCCCCAAAGAGAATTTAAAAGCACGCATAGTGAGTGCTTTAGTGGCCTGTAAGACTCTGTATCTATGAAGGTGTATTGCATGAAGGCGGCGAGACGATGATGAAGGCGTCGAGACTATTACGAAGGCGGTGGCGAAACAATGACGACAGCGCTGACGTCGCCTTGAGGTTAGTGTACGTTTTATGCTACGCTTAAGGAATGTATTTGACAAAGAATTGTTTACGAAACTAAAAATAAATATTGCTTGTCTTTTTTTTACACGTTTTTTATGCTGCTTTTTTGCACACTGTTCAATTTCTTGTATCTTACGATTTATTGTTTAAAAAACAACGCAACTTTTAATTATTTAATCAAAGACTAAGTTAAATTATTAAAAAATATTAAATTATTTACTTAAGTAATTTTAAGAAAAAGAGTAGAAAAAAGGCAAATACTCGTACTTTATTTCAAAAATTATTTTGAACGTTTACGTACATATTTCAAAAAATATCATTTTCTTCATCACGTTTAATGCTCTTTAGACTAAAAAGTCAAAGGGTAAAAAGAATAAAATTCGGAACGTATTTATTGGAAGCTCACGAAATACAAAAATTGCAATTTCGACGACCTTACGTCGCGACGGCTCACATATAAATTGAGCACATGAAAGGAATTTTTAAAATAAAATAAAATGAAATGAAAAACACTTGTACTATTATTAAGTTGTTTTATAGCCAATAATTATTAAAGCTATAATTTTTTTTTTCGTTTTCTCTTTACTTAAATCATGTTTTTTTTTTTGCTTAAATAAATATCAATCCAACGCTGCTGCTGCTGCTTTCTATTACATTCCTACAGGCCTCGCAGTTCACCCAATTATAATATTTGCTCTATTGTAAATACACATTATTTACTCACGGCCGCGGCGGCATATAAAAGTACATACATACATACATACTCGTATCTGTTCGATGTAAAAGTAACACAAAGTCAAACTCACATGATGTTAATTTTAGTAATATGTAATCGTAATCAAATAAAAGCCGTTGGGAATAACAACAACAACAAACAACAGCCGCTTGTCCCAAGAAGCACTTCAAAATGTGAACCGAAATAGAAAAATTGTTCTATTTTTAGACTGTCGATGATGGTGAGTGCAGATAAAAAAGTTAAAAATAACCCTAATGAGCTGCGTTTCGATCAACAAACGAAACAATTTCAATTGTTCCCGCGACACGAACAATATCACCGACTCAAACTATAATAAAATTGGAAATAACTGGGAAGACGCAACCGTCGAGCGCAACCGTCAGAAGGCAACTGCAACTAAATTACAACATAATTTTGAATGTCGCCATCGGAGAGAAGCAACAGCAGCAGCGGCAGCAGTAGCAGACCTAACAGCAGCAGTAGCAGCAACAATTGGTAGGCGATAAGCAGCAGCGACAGTGACGTTGATAACGAACGACAACGTATGGAAGTCCATACGTAATGTTAGTTTGCTACTAGCAATCGTCGACCGGCGACTGATTAACACTAACAACAACAACAACAACAACAACAACAGATTATTAGCGCGGCACACACAAATGAATACAATTTGAATTAAGTAAAACTGCAAAATGGAACACGTCGTTTCAGCCGTCTAGACTCTGGCAGTGGTTATTCGTTAACCGGTATCTGAAGTTGTATGTAGCTGCCGAAATTAGGGCTCGTCTGACGACAAAACTACCTGCTGCTGTTGCTGCTGCCAACTCAACGAAAACCATTGAACTGGAGCGAACTAGTTTCGCAAGTGCCTCTAATAAATGCAATACATTTGAATATATAAAATTTCAAAAGGCGACAAGATAAGCCAGGCTTCTCATTACACTTTTACACGGTGCGTCGTTGGGGAAAAATGACACCAACCATTGTTAAACATACATATGTATGCTAATAAAATACCTTGGGACTTGAGTACAGTTGTCCACAAATTTAAAAAAAAAAAAAAAAATGTCTGATTAGGTTTTTTCAACAAATTAATTTTAAAAATGCAGTTTTTATGAAGATGATCTTCTCTGATTGGAAGCGGATAAGTCGAGATTGTAGGCACATATACTCGTAGCTACATACATATACATATACATACTGCATACATACGCGTATAATGAATGAATGAATAAATGCATATTTGAGAAAAAACCCAAAATAAAGTCATCGAAAATATTCCAGTTTCCACTAAAGCCGCTCTTTAGAATTGCTAAATTTAATTTATGCACATTTCAAGTGATGTTTTTTTAAAATAATTCTCTCAAAAAACAAAATGCAATAAAAGTATTTCAATATATATATTTTTATTGAGCAAAATACTGCTTTGTAGATTGACTAAAGGTTAAAGAAAATATATACATATGTACATACACTAAAAATAAGTATGTAGTATGTAAGCTATTTAAGGCCAGTTTTATAATTTTATGAAGCATTTTTTGCCTAAAATGATCCACTACTAGGTTCATACTTCCGGTGCATTTAAATTATTGCACTTTAAATGACAACTTCTTAAATTTTATTAAAAAATTTCCGAAATAAAATGGATTTGAAACGAATTTCTGTCGTGTCTCTTATCAAATTTGGTTTGGAGACAAACCGGTTTCGTCTATATGCTATTTCGTTAGATTTTGTGGTCCCTGTGATATTTGTTGTCAGTAATTAGTTGTCAGGTGGTAGGCTTTCCTACTTTTTTCTTGTTATGTTATGTTTTAGAGTCTTTTTTGATCTTGTCCATAAGGTATTTTTTTACGCGTTGTTTGCTGCTATGCTAAATATGCACTATATAGTATTTTCTCTGTCTACAACAGAGAATATAGGCTTCCTCTGTTGGAGGTCTTTGTTCTCGTCTAATTATCAATTGTCTAATTACGGCTTTTTTGTGTTCTGTTGAGGGTGATTTGATGTGTTGCATTTTATGGTTGTTGAGTCTGTGGCTGTATGGTTTTCTGTATATTTCGTAATCCAGTTTATCTTTATTGTCATGCGCGGAACATTTACAAATTAAACTAGGTCTTTTTTATAGATTAAAAAACATTATCATTATGAGCTCGGTAATGAGCTCGATAGGAAAATGAAAAACTATCTGAATTTGATTATTTGCACTCTTTTGTATTGCTTTCAAGGCGGTATATACTCCCACGTACTTAACACCGGTTTTTATGTGAATGTTTTGAAAATTATAGCTTTCTGTAAAACCTTCTGATAACTGCTTTTCGTCGCACCTCTCGCAAAACATCCTGAATAAACCTACGAAACAGGTAATACCGACGCACCTACTTTTTGTGAGGACAATTTTTTCTGAATATAATGTGTTATTGATTTTTACTGATTTTCTCAAAAAACCTGATCAGCGAATTACCCAAGAAACATCACCAGAATTTGATACACTTAAGTAAAACAGAACTAACTGCTCCTCTTTTTGGTTTAATTTTAAAGAAATGTTTGAAAAAATTATATACTACAAACGCTACAGTAGGTTTTCTTTTGGAATGTACCAATTAAAATGCTTTGACAATAAAATAGTAGAAAAATTGGCTACAATAAAAAATGTTTTACCAAAAAGACCCCCCCACATAATGCCGGATGTTCCAAATTCTTATCAAATTTAATTATTAGAGATAAAGAAAGAAATTTCAAATCATATAAATTTTATCGCCAAAAAATATAAAAATTTCTTAACAATTATCAAAAGAAACTGTTGGTTATCAAAGAAGTAAGTAGAAGGTTTAACAATGATTTCGTGTAGAGATTTCGTAAAGATTAAAAGAAGTAAAGAGGAAGTAAATTTCATTACAACCAATGGTGTTCCATTCCAACTGCTTTCTTAATAGCTAAAAGCAGAGGAGAACAGATCTAAAGTATCTTTTTTTTCGCGATCAAACCAAACAGAAACAAGAATTAGCTAAGCTAGAAATTAATCATGCAATCCTTGAACCTACTTTAAAAATATACACGGAAACTTTTCAAGTGATTTTATTTCGCAAAGGTTTTATGTCACCATGCCTTGATGATGATAAGCTGTGAAAAAAAAACACTTGTTGCTCACGCTAAACAAAGATAAGCAAAGCAAAGCGAAGCAGTATAAAATTGCTTTCGTAGCAATTTCTTCTTTGAACTTGGTCGCCCCGCCCATTGACTGAAGCCAACAACGTTAAATACGATATAACAATAAAATTTATAATTTTATGAAGACGTTTAAAAAATTATGAAACAAAAATCCAAAAATAACAACAAAGAACAATAAACACATGAGTTAAAAAGTAGAACAATAACTTTACTCGTGGGCAAAATATTAAATATTAAAACATTCCTTATCACCACTAAGCAGTCACTAAACATTTAACACCAGTTATATTGACAAGATAAAGCACATAAGGTGCAAAGTTTAGAGAGATACGAACGAAACAGCTCTTATACAATGCTCTGCATTTTGATTTTGTTTAAAACGAATATTGAAAAACTGCACTGCGCAATACACACCAAATACTTAATAATTACGTAGAAACTGAGTTGAAATGTTCAATTGCTGAATGCTTTGTGCATCTAATAATGCAATTAGCCCTTATTTGGCAAGTATTTTCTCTTTTTATTTTAGTTATTCACTTCATTTAGAGGGCTTTAGAATTTTGATTTCAGTACGAAGAGTACGAAGAATGGCCGTTGGCAATTTCGAACCAATGATACGTTATGCACCAGCTTCCTGCTATCGATCAACTGAATTTGGCTTGACTGCTGTTTGCAAAGACAGCTGTGGACATGACGTGATTATGTCGACCAGAGAATGTGTGCGTGCGTGTGTGTGTTTGTCGCCAGAACTTGCTTGTTGGACTAAAAAAGAAATTTCACTCCTATCCAATGAGAGTTTATGCGGTTACTTTGTAATTGAATTGCATTGTAAATGCATTTGTTCATTAAAGTTATTAACTAAAAATAGAAGCTTTTCATTTTGAAAGAATTATAAAGGAAAATTAATACTAGCGAATACGTTGCTAAATATTAGTCTACTACAGTTTAGTATAAAAGACTAAATTGTTGAGCTATTTTGTGATTAAAACTATATAAAAACTATTAAATTCCTTATTATTAATCGATGATGACGACATACATACATACATATGTATGTAAATATACAATATTTCAGAAATATTTTGTAAATATTTTACCTACATATTGTACGTTTACTGAGCCGCACAACCCAGCTGCTGTAGCAAAGCATACATCCTTCTTTCTCTGCGTGCTAGGAACGCTGTTGATTTCTTAATTATGTTGGTGCTTCCATCCTATCATATGCTAGTAATTATTTTTCACGTCCTGTACATTTGGTTGTAGATATATGGATTCTTGCGCAACGACAATCGTTCGTCATTCTGAATCGTGATGGTCTTTCAGTGCTTTGCTCAAGGTCTTTGCTGATGTCAGACGTTTTGCATAGCAGCTATTGTCCTGGCTAATGTATCCTTGAACTACTTCACATTATCGCTTTCTAATTTTTTGTAGAATCTTAAGGAATCTAAAAAAGCCAGTAGTTTAACTCGTTGTACAGCGTTTAGACAAGGTCCACGACCGACTATGTTAACGTAATCGTTATGTTAGCAATTATTTATTTTAACTGTCTGGCTGATATAGACACACAAAATTCGTATTTGATGATTCGTAAACATAGAACCTCCCAGAAATACTTTAGAGTAAAACGACACCCACAGTTTTACCATCCATCACCTTAGCAGTTTTTGCAATGAAGTTATAGAAAATCTCTCACGTCGTCCATTGTAATTTCCTAAAAATATTTTAACAAGGTTATTTTGTATTCTAATGAAACACACTTTCAGGCAAAGACGAGCCCCTTTTTCTATCACCAATACAATGGTTGAGTAAATGATGGCAAAGGTTATTAATGAATTTCAAAATCCACAAATCACCTGATTTGTGTACTTGTTGTAATTGGAGATGATAGCTCAAGCAACGAGTAAAAACGAGTTAAACGAGTTAAAATCTATTACAAATAGTACATGTTGGTTGCTTGCCGGCAACGGAGCAGCTCCGTAGCGCATGCATTCACGCGAATAAAACTGTGGTGATACTAAACTGTTCCGTCGCCTGCATGCAGCCATTTTTCTGTACGGCATTTTTGTTCGAAGCCTTATTTATAGGCAAAAAATATACTGAATTATTGATATAATATAGATGTTTACGTGTATACGTGTTTTGCACAAATTTTTAAGAATCTGGAGGAAAGGTGAGTCAAAATTAAAGATAAAAAAATGCATAACCTAATCCGATTATGTACATAACCTAATTCTACATAATCTATATTTAAAACAAATTATTTGCAGTTATAAACTTTTTTACTTTTAAAAAAGTAATATTTAAAGAAACATGTAATAATTTAAATTCATCTTGTGTCATTGAATTAACTATATTAGTGTGTAAGAAAACTTTAGCTGTATGTTTTTAAATTAACAGTTAATTTACTCCTTTATGCGAACTGCTCTAATCTCGGCTTTATCGTGGTATTTATTTCGTTTAGTTCATAGAATTTTTAGCTTTGAGGCTGAAATCAACTAAGGAAATGTCATTTAGTTAGATAAATTTCGAAAATGAGGTGCCGTTTAATCACTTCGTTGTCTTTTTACAGTGTTTATATGGATTTTGGGGATTTTTGGTGTAATCTGATACAGAATATATACCATACTTGGATGTCAATTATAGGGTAGAAGGGTTACGTGCAAATTTTTGATCTATGAACGATTCGTTTATCGCTCGTTCTGCTGATTCAGTGTTTGACGTTTGAGATTTTCTCAGTTTTCTGTGGGTTATTATATAAGCGGCTATTATTAAATTACATTTCGTTTATTTACATTAATCTACTCCTCTTTAAGGGAGTTTTTAAAGCCAATTGTACCAAGGTTTCAATTTAATTTTTCTTTTGCCTGCCCAACACTGGATGAACTCGTTGATTTGACTCGCTATCGTTGTACGCATTTTTGACCAGAAATAATTCTACTAGGATTTCGTTAGTTTGATGCGAGTTGTCGAAGCGAGTGAAAGTGTGATAATTGGTCTGTTTTTGGGATGATTCTTTATTTATTTTGTGAACTCAACAGATAAATTAAAATAATTAAAATGTGTAGATGTGTGCAAAAAAATGAATGGAAATCGGTCTCTCACGAAAGAAATGTAAAAATATACTTTCATTTTATATAACAAAGAGTTGTAAATTAAAATATTGGAATTTTTATCCAAGTACAGTGAAAAAGTTCCATAGCAAGTTATTTTCTTTTGGAACTGAATAAACAAGTTTATCAGTTTGTATGCCTGTATCCTACTGATGTAATCGGAAATTGAGGGAATTATCAAGAATGTAACCAAAGTGTATATACATACATATATACATATTAATAAAGACTGTATTAAAACCAAGGAAGGAACATTCGCAGGAATAGTCAGAAAAAAGGTAAATTGTTTTGATAAGTTGTATATATCGGTTTCCTATTCAACGTCTTTTCTGAAGTCGATCGACCTTTCAAAAATATATATTTTCTAATTTGAATGATTTTTTCAATCAATGCTTTTATTAATTTTCCTTTTTGTAGTACATATCTTTCTTCCAATTAGTATATTTTGCTGTCATTCTTTCTATCTTTGCTTTTTCTCTACAAGTTTCTCACTTTGTTCTCAATTCGTTCTGGTTGTATTTTTCTTTTGCTTTGTTACGGCATTCTTCAGAAGCCCTCAAGAAAATTTGCGGGTTTTGTTTTGAGGAAAAAAGCAACACAAGCAAAAAGATAGCAATGGAGCGAGAGGATAGAACATACATAGAACATACCTCGTATACGCGGTTCAGATATAAAATATGCACATAAAATGTAGAAATTTGTATAAAATTTAAAAAGTAGAAAGTTTAGCAGTAAAAAGTCTTATAGTGGTATTAATAGTTTATAATAAATATAGTTATCATGTTTTCTTATATGCATTTTATGAAAGAACTCAACTTCCTATGTCATGACAAGTCAGACCTATGTCATGCTTGGTCGTAAATCTATAAACCTATAGGATCTGTCGGTATATCCATATCTGTCGGCTTATCCATAGATCCAAATTTTGTATATAAATATATTTATTTACAAATATTATCTCTGGAGTTATTTGGGACACAGATGTTTTTAATTTCATTGCAAATCTGGAAGAATTTAGGGCGTAGATAAAATATAAAGAAATACATATTTCACATCTGTTTTTGTTGTTTTACTTTCGTGCCCCAGAAATGCTAAAATTTCCAGTTTTTGCTTGAAGCAACATCAAGAAATTCAAGTAGTTTCTGCAGCTAATTGTAAACATTTATAAAATACACAATTACTTAACTATTGTTTGCAAAGAAAATTTCGTTTATTCAAAATCTATAAAAAAAATCCACGTTGTTAGTCATAAATTAATGTTAATATTGACAAAAATCATAGTTTTCAATGAGTAATTTTAATTCTTTTTGGCTTTATATTGTCCATGCATGCGCTTAATCAATAAGACTTCAATTTATACTACATAGATGCGGTTTTTGTTCCCAAACATCCCTTCGGGCAATGTTTTGTCGAACAGCATTATCATCTCCCTCTTGGTGAATCCGCATCCTCAGCGTTTTCCTCTTAAAATAATTTCATTTACTAAGTACTACAGCATTAAACTGAAAACACACTTAACTTTAAATTCAATAGTGCCCGGAATGCAGCAGCAGCAGCATCATCATCGGCATCATCAGTTTTGCAAAGTTGAGGGATAAAAACGAGTTTTTCTTGTTTCTTGAAAAACGCAGCAAAACCGCAGGGAGAGCTTGCAAGCTTTATTTAGTTAGTTACTGACGCAGCACAGTCAAGTAAAATCATTTGGTTGATGATTTTCTAGAATTCAGTGAAAAACAGAGTTTTATTTTCAATGCGATGTGGTTTCTTTAGAATGTTTGAATACTTTTGAAATAAATTGCACTTCTAAAATTAAATTACATTAAATCTCAATATATGAAAAATTTGTATTGAATATACATATGTAAATATATCGAATCTGAAATAATTATTTGTTTAAAATAAATGCGTTAGTAAAAATTAATTTAATTACAAAAATATAAGCAGCTACAAATATTCACCACTTTACTTTAATATCCCTTTATATCTCTTCCTCACACTTTTATACACCTACAAAAAGTAGAACTGCCGTTAAAACCGTTGGGCGTGCCATTACTAAATGGTCGGCCCCGGGATGAATGCAAAAATCATGCATCTGGCTTTGGCATGCATAAAAGAATCATGGAAATAAATCTCCACTAAGTATCATAGCTTTGAACGAGTAAAGTTGTTTGGCTTTTGAAAGTACTTACGTACATAATGAAAGCCTATAGAGGAAAAGTTATACCCCAACTTGGCAGTCCTGCATGTACATATGTACAAAAGTTATTGACTTTGAAAACTTCGCCCTCAATCTTTACAACTCTTGCTTCCATCGCAGTACGTAGTACGTACTACGTCGTTAATGACTACCGCCTTCCCCTGACCTGACCATTAGCATAGTCAGGTACATGCTCTTGTTATGTATTCAAATCCATTAACAACTAACTTTACTGTGAGTTCTTTTTTGTGTATTTTATTTTCTCATTTTATTTCACGATTTCTTTTTTTTTTATATTTGCCATTTGCACATTTGCTTTCTATTCCATTCTTCGCTTTTTGTCCGATTAGAAACTTTGCGTTAATCAAACGTTTTAGCCGAATAGTAAATGGTTAAAACCGCATCCAAAGTGGTTAAGATACAAAACGTCTGGGTTTAGAATACAACTGAATTAATGTTCAGTGAAATTATATTTAGGAATTTCATTTCTAACTTTCATAATTTCGGCAAAATATTTATTTAGAAAATATTGTATTTTCACATTCCTAAATTAAAGAATCTTAATGTCTTATGCATAAATCGTATGCAATAAATTATTTTACGCATGTACTCGCATATCATAAATATGTCATGAAATTATTCATACATTAATATAAATACTCTAATATAAATACATTAGAATAATTTATTATTTCGACTGTTTATATTGGAAGTTGGTAAGTTCACGACATGAAAAAATAGAGTTAATGATGAGAAAACTTTATGCTGATATTATCGTATTAATTTTCTGATGGATTTTAGAACGAATTTCCGTCATACTTTGTGAAATTCGGAGTGTCTTTTTTCTCGAGAGAATTTCGTTCCGAATTCTATCAACATTCAACCCTGTCGGAAAACTTAACGAACGGAAAGAAGTCATTAATATTTTGTGCTTATTTATATGCTATACGAGTAGATTCTTGCATTAAAACAAAAAAGTAATCTTATAGCAGATAGAGAGGGAAAACCGAAAAAACACTCCCCAAACTTTTCCCCCCAGAAACTAAATCCTTTAAGACACAAAAAAGTTCGTTTTATTAATTCAGACGAAAAAGTTAGCAAATTAAACTGCGGATCACGTTTTTATCAAGTGTTTTTATAAGGATTAAATTGATTTTTACAGCTGTCTAGTAAAGTTATACACAATTAACATATCAAAAGCATTTTGCAAAGAATGCATTACAAGTATCATGTTATCATGCTTGTTATTGCAGCAACTATAATATTTATTTAATATATGTATATTTACGCATATTAAAATTTTCAAAAACTTGGGGTTTTTTTGCAGAATATCGCTTTCGGAAAGTTGTTTTTTAACATTTCTATGCGGATTCTAACTAAAGCCATAGATATTACCATGGTGAATATATACAGCTATGACCATATTGATTGCAATTGCATTCGAGTATATTATACGCATTCTTTTATATATTTTGACGATAACATTATCATTCATTTGTTAGAAGAAATTTATATTTCTCTCAGTTGATATTAATATCTTTCAGTTTTATTTTAATTTATTCTGCGAATATTCTTAATACGAGTATAATATTCTTAACGCTAAAAATGAATAAACAATTAATTAATTTATTTATTAATGTCGCTAAATGAAAAAAAAAAAAACTTGTTAAATTTTTGCGTATTAGTCTACATTGTTAATTGTGTATTGCTTTGTTGCTTTTTCCTTAATTTTTGTTTTATGGAAACTATATTCGTTAGAATATTCGTTCGATTTAAGCTTTAAAAAAGAAAAAAAAAACCAAAACCATTTTTAACCCACTAATTTTTATTCTTACTATAACCTCCATATCTTCATCATTCTCAGTTTTAATCGGAAAAACCAAAAAAAAAAATAAAAAAACGTGCCTCAATCGTTTTTATATAACAATTTTTTCTTTCTCTCATCTCTCTATTTTTCTTTCGTTTGCGGTAAACACCACCGTAACAACCAACATAATTTTGTGGCAGCATTTTGAGAAGATTTTTTTTTAGTTGACAATCGAATCTTCGTAACTACGAACTAATATTTCAGCGATGAAAAAGCTTATTGAAGAAAATTTTATTTTCTCATTTCAACCATTAAAATAAATGGCAAATTATATAAAAAAATTTTTTTTGGATCCTTTTACTCTTCTACTTATGACACTTAAATGCCAATAAACGTGTTATACTATACGTAAAAGGTTTTCCATTTCCAAGGAAGTAAAATCATTAAACTTTTATGTAATTACAAGTATAACAGTTACTCACCGGTAACTTGGTTTCCTTGTTATTTAATATTTCAAACTTCTTTTAGTGCTACAAGCTTGAATACTTTCAAGCTTTCAAGCTGAAATTCATAATTTCAGTGGTTTTTCCTCGCAACGTTATCAACGAAAAACGGAACAGCATCGAAGCGGCTTAACTACTTACTTACTATAAAAGTCAAATATAAAAGTCATCTGGCATATATTTCATTCCAGATAAAAACTTATTGTAATAATTTCTACAAAGGCCAAAAATGAAATAAATCATAAATGAAATAAATCATTAAACTTTGTACTAATCTAAATTAGCTAAATGCGAAAAAATATATATTTCCGTTGCAATATGCTTTCTTCTTTTTTAATCATCCTGACAGTTTCTCGGATTTTCTTCGAGTTCTAAGAAATGTACATCAAAAAGTACTTAGGTACGTAGATACATATATAAAAATGCTCATATATTGGTTGTGTGATAAGCTTAAGTACATATATGTCTTTAAATAAACCCATAGCCTTTGCAGTTTTTATCTTATCTTCTGATTTAAAACAACGTGTTTTCATTATTGTTGTCACTTTGTCAATCTGTTAAACATGTGTCTTTCCTTTCCCGAACTGCATTCATTTACGCGTGTATATAAGTTTATACCATGTCTTTTACTGAACTCAGGTACTTCAGAGATTTTACATACAAAATAAATAGATTTTTTGATACAGTTGAGCTGATTTTTGTTATTATTTTACCTTTAAATAGATAGATAAACCTACGAATAATAATTATTCACATTTTCTAAAATAAATAGTATGAGTTCGTATAATCAGCGGGCACATATAGACATAGTGTTCTATTTTATAGTATTCTATACTAAAGATGATGCTTTTGAATACTTTTCATTGATTTATTATATTTACGTTATGGGTGTTTTTGTATCGTAATAAAATAATTGTTTTATGTTTGTTGTCGGAACTTCCAAAAATATAATTAACCAGTTTAAAAGAAAACTCATTTTATTATCTTTGATGCCACTGCCATAAGAAAAACTCTTTTCGAAACTGTTCCCAGAAAACCGAACATTTATTTCGTTTACTTTGAAAGTTTCTTGTCAGAAGTATGTATCGTGCATATATGTATGTATGAACAATCCGTACACGATACTACAAGCATTAGTACATATTAACTAACGTATGTATTTTAAAAATAGAATAGCGATGCTTGCGTGTAGTTTGAGAAGAAATTATAAGAAACTGATAATTGTAAATACTTTTTATCTCTTATTTGATGAGATTAACAAACATTGTATGTATTCGGTGCTGTAAAGTGACCACTAGTGAGTAGCTATTGTAAGATGCACTATGTCTTTTTCTAAACGTATAACAGAAATTTATTAATTTCATTTGTTTTATTTCTTTTTATTCAAGATTTAGGGCATTTAGATTTTACCATTTACTCTTTTATTTAACTTCTATAAAAGATATAAAAACGTAGCTAGATTTCGTGTTTTTTTTTTGTTGTTGTCAATCTTAACACTATTGTGAGTAACACTATTTGTCATTAGCTTCTCAATCTTGTCTCGCCGTCTTAGCAACAGATAAAGACAGTCATACATACCTAATATTGATGTTGTCGGACTACTAAAGATATGTCGAGATCATTTCTAGTTATTTCTTAATGATAGCGTATTCATTGAACTGAACAACAACAACAACAACAATATGAGGAAAAGTCTTGTGAATGGATGACTAATCATATCGTAAAATGTATTTTCCAAGAATTTATCTATTTAGTAGAGATTTTCTATATTTCATTCATTAATCAAAACACCTCGCTAGACATTTTCATAGTGAAAAGAAAAGTTTATTAAAATTTCTTTTTTTTTCCTAAAGAAATTTCAGAATTTCTGAGGAATTTCCTGAAGAATTCTAGAGAGTTAGAAATAGATTATGTTTAAGATTTTTAGATTTTTAAAATCGGGTTATAAATAAACCCATGCAGAGCGTGTTAAACTCATTAAAATTCATTTGGAAAATCAGTTTTCAAGCAATAGCCATCGTAAATGTCGTGAGTTTTTCCACCAGAGCAAATAATTCTGGGATCTGTTTATGATAAGCCAAAGGCAAGTCTAGCACACCAAAAACACCTTATTTAAATGAAAACTTCAAAAATTGAAGAATTAAAAATAAAAATTGGTGATAATTTGGTTTTCACGTACAATATTATAATTGTCATTGATAATACTTGATAGAAAATCAATAAATTTTAAAAAAAGTCTGTTTTTTATTTAGAAAAAAACTTCCTATAATCAATTTATGATAATATTACCTTATACTATAGTAACATATGTGTAGTAGCTCAAGAATTTGTGCCAAATTTGATTTAATACACACAACCATGTACACTTATTTCTTTATTGAATAATGTGAGTATGACGATTGTGCGTTATTTTATTATTCTTTTCTTTTTTTTATTCTCATGCATTCAATACCTACTCGTATGTTTATACGATTTTTATCAATTGTGTACTTCCGCAGTATTTTTCACATGAAAGCTTTAACTTTATCACATTATTATGTGTGTTTTTTCTTCAGCAATTCTTTGTGACATTGCGTTACTAAATTCGTATTTACAATTATAAACCATCTCAGTCAATCTTAAATGTCGAGAACTGTAGAGATCGTAGGATTGTTTACTGAGAGAAAGATGTAAAATAAGACTAGAATATATTCTAAAACTTGTGAAAGATTGACAAGATTCTTTGAACAGTTGCCAAATTTACTTTATTTCAGTCAGTTTTAATGCAATTAGTGAAAAAATGGTATTGTAAAATAAAAAATTGTAAGTTGTGAAATGTATTTATTTATCACAATATTAATAACATTATGAACAATATAAAACCATAAAGAATAATGAAGAACCAATATAAGAACAATGAAGCCACTCATAACTTTATTTTTATCATAATTTTAAACAGAAAACTTTATTTTAAAACTCTGTTAAATAATGACCACCCTGTATACGCACACATATATGTAGTCGGTCTGTAATTGAAGAGGCACCACTCCACTCGTTTATTAATGCTATTTTTATCAATTAAATCAATGTGGTGCAGCGGAATGAACTCTACTCGTATAAACTCATACAGCTCAATCTAGTCATTCTGTAGTTATGATTTGATTATAACGTAATAATCGTTTTATGCTCATGCTTGTTGTGTATTATTTTATTGTTTAATACACTGGAATAAATATGTTTTACATTTCCTTTTATGTGTATACAATTATTTCTTCTGCTGTTGAGATAACGATAATCTGTGGATTATTACAAAAAACTTAGTTAGTCAAGGCTGAATAAATTATAATTAATTTTTTGTACTTGGATATTATTTTTATAAAAAACGAAAGAAAAACATTGATATAAAATTGAAATAAAATAAAATATTCAGATAAGAAATCAAGCCAATTGTTTAAGATTTCATTTATAAAATGAATATATATATTCATCGATAAAATAATTAGAATTTTTTTTTTAATATAGAAATTCGTAACAGACTACTACTATTCCTTACTATAAATAATCATAAATAAATCAAAATCAAATTATAAAGTAAAATAAGCATTGATTTAACAAAAAATATCTATTTCTTATGAATAAAAAGCAGATTATCTCATAAAATAAATATTGTCTTTATATTTATAAAAATATGTATTATTATTTAAATTTATTTCTTTAGCTCAACCATTTAAATTTGTTCAATTTATGATATTTGTTGGCCTCGTATCAAATACAAAAAAAAATTTCATAGAACCAACAGATTTTTATTAATCTACAAACTTTTTATAAGCAAAAATATTAAAACTGAAAAAAGAATCAGAATGCTTTGGCCGCCGCTTTTATTGTTATTGATCGACAAATTTCTCTTTTTTTTTTGTTGTAGTGTACTCCATATGTATTATAAAAATATACTTTATGAATATTTATTCATTGAAGTGTGTAAAAACTTAATTTGAAAACTCACCAGTCAGCGTTTGGTTGGCTGATTCATCATCATCATCATCAATTAGCAACACTCACTTCCTTAAACGAAACTGAAAATGATTTTTTTACATACGATAAATACTCGTTATAAACTTAAGTACAAGACTTTTCAGAATTTTCTCAGAAACCAAAATTTACACTTTTTATACGGTTTAACCATAGGGCCATAATTTTTTTTTTAAAATAAATCATCAGAACCATTTTATAAATAAACCAGATAAAGAATATCATCTTTTGCATGAGTGTAGACTATACGCCTATCAGTCTGTTTGTTATTAAAAGCTAAAACGGCTTATCTGAGCCTCTTGAAGTTAATGCTTAACCAGCAAAAAGGAAAAATGATTCCTCTTGTGCAATTTGGTCTCTTTTCTTTTGCAAAACAAAGGCAAAAGTGATGACTTAGCGTAACTTTAGCTGAACCACGCAAGTTTAGACAATGAAAACGTTTTAACGAGTCATTGAGTCATCATCATTATAATCATTATCATCTTTTTTGCAAGTAAAATACAAGCTAGCGTTATTAACAGTATTGTCATGTCTTTTTAATTTAACAGATTTAATTTTTTCAGCGTCGTATCTTCAAATATTGCATTTGGGGTTAAATCAAAATCATTAATCTTATAAGGATTGATAAAATTTTTTTAAAAATATTTCGTATTGAAATCAAAATATGCTGAACCTTTTCTTAAAAGATTTTCCTTCAATTTTTAGATATTTAAAATATTAGTATGTATTTAATGGACTCTGCTTTGGAAACACGTTGATGAAGTTTATCAGCAAGGTTCTGACATTGACAGTGAAAGCTATGTTTTGATTAATTAATGACAGTGGAAGCTATGTTTTGAAAATATGTACATATGTATGGTCCTGGAAAGTGTGGTTAAATACATACTATGTCAAATGTAAGGAAAAATGCTTTTTTTAAATAAGTAATGTTTTTCAGAACAACACATTTCGACATTTATTTGTATATTATCTTTATTTGCATATATTTAAATATTCACAAGTTGAAAAAATAAGTTTTAAAGAGCAAAAAAAAAACCGTTTTTGCAAATCAGCGATAGGGTAGAAAAAGTTGATATTAAAGTTTACAATTTAATTGAAACTATAAACTCTAAGATTACAAGAAACTTTTACGACAAAAATCTTTACAAGAAGAAAACAGTTTTTTATACATATTAAATATTTTTTTATTAAAATAAAAATCTTCATTTCAGAATTCTCTGATATCGATTGCTTCGGGCATTGCAGTATTATTTGTTAAATACAATACATAAAGTATTATCGTAATAATTATTTACTATTACAATATATTGCGATATACATACATATACTAAAAAAATATTCATTCATTAATTTGGCATGAATATCGAAATAATATCATCCAAATAGACAATTTATAACAATTTAAAATTGCAGTTATTATTTTAAATCTGTTTTTAAAACTTATCGATTTAATGTCTGTAGGTGTACTCGTATATATTGTGACAATTGCTGCTGAAATTGGATTTTTTCAGTGTTAATTTTTAAGTCATTATTATTTTTCCTTTCATTAAAGTCGAATCTGTTGCTATTTTGTTGACTTTAACTCAGTTCTGTATTTCGAAATTATGGAATTTCCAGGGAAAAAGGAAAACAGCTGTCTTAAATAAATATTACGTCATGAAATATTTGTACTTGTATATCTAAAAATCTCTAAACTATTAAAATTTTAATGGGCAAAAAAATGGCTCTGTTTTCGTATGAAAAACGAACCCACATCAGAGTCATGACCATGAGAGTCAGTCAGTCCTCTTTTTCAAAATTGATACTACATGTATTGATTTTTTATTGAATTGTTCGTATAGATATCTGTCTAAATACAGGGTCAATATTATATAAAATATTTATATTTAAAATACTTATAATATAAAATATTATATAAAATTAAAATATTAAATATTTTTAAACATAAGCCTTTGAACTTTGTAACAAACGTGTTAATTAATGTATAGAAAAAAACGAATTAGGAATTAATTAAATGAAGTTTTTATTATAATAAGTAGAATATTTATATAAGTACGTATGTATATCTTTTCAATGCATGCACTATCATGATATTTACAAAGAAAAACTCTGTCATTATATTTTTATATTTTTTTTTTTTCGGAAATATTGAACAGTTCCCAATGAGTTAGTTAATAATTTATTTATAATTGTTAGGTTCCAATTCTTTTAGAAAAATATCACAAAAACAAATCACCGAGCGTGACAAGTTTTTTATTGTTTGTGCTTTCGAAAAAATCTAACTGACAAAATGTCACGCTATTCGCAAACCGTGACGTCAATTTCGGAAATAAACAGAGAAAGTATATAATATACACGTATAATGTAGATCAGTATCAGAGTCCGGACTATAATGTCTGGAATAAAATTTAAAATAATTATGAAAAAGTCCGGTTACGGACAACTTTTCTCGATTGGCGTAAAATTTAATTTTTATTTTCGTACAATATATAATTAAGTATGCACAAAAATTAAAGTGCTTGACTGTTTGTTGCATCAATTGAGAGCCTCGACTGCGAGACTCGAAGCTTAGAATCTCAAACCTCAAGAGTACTTGAATGAATGGCAGCTGATGGCTTTCAAAAGCCATATAAGTATAAAGTTCATTTTAAAATCACGATAAAAGCACATTCCGTTGATTGTTCGGTCACTTAAAACCATGCGGTCGTTTAAAACCATTTACTGATTCATTAAAAATAACACATAATACAAAAATACAATCTCTACTGTGCATCCTTTTTTGATTGGAATAATTTCAAAATATATTTGCATATTGCTAAAATAAAACATACGATATTTCATAGAGCAATTTTAAACTTCTTTAAAGGAATCACAATTTCTCTGTGTACAAATAATTACAAAAGATACTTAAATACAAAAAGGAATTTAATCAATAAAAAAAATTGCACTTAAAACACTCGATCTCGTATGAAATACTCGGAACGACTCAGCCAACCCTTTACGGTGCAGTAGAGCGACAATAAGAATCCGAACACAGATATCACGAAGAGCAACGGCGCAGCCAACAGTATCAATCCGAAAAAGGAGGCGTCGTCACATTTAGCCAATGTCATTGACCAGAGCAAGCGCCGCGCCACTTGGCGTAGAAACGTTTTGCTCCGCCACAGGCCATAGCTGCAGCCGCCAATGTACGCCATCAGCAGTAACAAACTACGCAGGACGAACACCACTACGGCGCTGCCTAAACGCGCCAGTTTCGAAAGCTCCTGGTAGTAGAAATTGGCGCGAAGTTGCTCCGTGAATTCCGTCAGTTGTTCCACACGCTGCTCGGTTAACAGCCAGACCGTGAAATGGTTCCACAAACGCAACGAAGGACTCGAACTAGATGGCCGCAGGCATTGTGATGTTTCACTATAGCGATATCGCTCCAGCTCCTTGCCGATTTCGGTGTCCGAGTCGGATTCGAGCAGATGACTGCCACTGGGCGTGTTGGTAAGGATGGCGCCGCTGTATTCCAAATTGTTGCCGAACATGCTGGTGTCGCCCTCGTAGTTGCCATTGTAACTGATGATGGAGTTTCGCGCCGAGTACCTGGAGCCGTTACTGAAGCGCGGCGGGTATGAGCGGGTGATGAATTATTTGTAGGGCTGACGTTTGTTACTCTACTAAAATTGAGAGGCGCTTACCTCCGGTGGCTGGAGCTACCGCTGCTGCGGTATCGCGATGACTTCGACAGCTGCGGGACAAAATTTAGCCCCTCTTGGCTAGCGTCGAGCATGTTTGTGTGTCTCGACAGGATTTTTTCCAGTGTGAATGTGTTTCCGAATAGTTTCTCAAATGTTTCTTTTTTGGGTTAAGAAAAAATTAATCGAAAAAATAATGTCAAATTTTGAATAAATAAAAGCTACGAGCTGATTGAATTTTCTCAGGCCGCTCGCTCGAGCTGAACAAAGCTGGAATATATATTTTTTTAAAGTACTCTGACTCTGAAAATAACGGAAAAGGAAGAGAGGTTAATAATGGGTTTTCAAAAGGAAATCCGTGGCAAAACCTATCATAGGTTCATCATCATCATCATTCAACCCTGTAGGAAAAATTCACGAATATCAAGAAACAATTAGTGTAATCCTTGTTGTTTGTGCGTGTATGTATATAAATCGCGACGTATGTACATATGTATGTACTCGTATATATGCAAGGGTAGATTCTAGAATCATTTCAGTACATGATATTAAATTTCCTTTATATTTTTATTTTACTACCATTTTAATCAACCGCAATTGTTGCTTTCTTGCTTTGTTTATTTAAATTATTATTCATACTGGTTAATCTTATTTATATGCATTTTTATCATTTTTGTTCCATTTCTTCCTTTTTTTTCGTGACAGAGCTGCCTGGTATCCATCCGTTACCGAAGATAAAACAGCGTCGTCGCTGTCGTATGCGCCCGTCGATAGCACTGAATCATCCGTTACAACTACAACAACAACAACAACAGTAACAACGAAAAGTCATCTCTATATTTCACATAAACATTGCAATATCAACAAATTCAATAAAAAAATCAACGCAAATGTGCTGCGTTGTTTGATGAATGCGGATCATTAACTTATCCGCATGACGAGGACACACTGTCGCCAACGACAGTAACAACCAACAACTTGTAAAAAGATACTTACTTTCAACCTGAAATCAATAGTCATGAGCCGCCGCCACTTGAAAGCGCTGTTAACTGCGTGCTATTGTCTGTTGGCTTTTGTGGTATCTACGCAATCGGAAATCATACTCGACATTGAGCTGGAAGGTCCCAACGTGTGCAAAAAGCGAGAATAGTATGTAACCATAACCCTTTTAATGATTTATTATACAAACGCAAACGACTCTAATTCTGTTTTTCCTTTTTCTCTCGCCCTCTCTCTCTTTTTTTTGATTAGTTACAATGTCGATGTGGTGACCACTGAGCTGCAATCGTATCAAGAACGTGGTAGCACCTGGTGTTTCAATGTCCCGCCCAGATGTTCCACCTATCGCATTAGACACCGAACTGTCAACAAGACGCAGACATTGACCAAGACGCGCGTGGTGCGCGACTGTTGTGGTCAGTAGTGGTTGTTCGGGCACATTTCATTGTATTATTGCAATAACTTGCACTACGTGTATTTTCCTCTCTATTCCTCTAGATGGATACCAACGCAATCCTGCCGGTAATGGTTGTGTACCTGTATGCACGCCGGAGTGCCAACATGGCAAGTGCATTACTCCGGATAAATGCAAATGTGATCATGGCTACGGTGGACCCGCTTGCGATATAAGTTCGTACATTTTTTTAAACAGCTTTTTATAAGTGTTGTTGTGTTTTTTAGTTTAGCAAAATAACCACAAATAATATTGTTTGTAGTTTCGTAGTACTCATGACAAGCCTATCATGTTTGGGGCGACGATCGAGCAAGTTAAATTCGTCTAAAAGAAAGCGGATCATTGATGATCTATCTATTCAGAAAGAGAACATACTCGATTGGCGTTTTTCCTGTATATACAATAGAATTGAATTTAAAGACACTTTATTCTGAAACCTAAATTGTTATTTTTTCCGCAAAGGCTTGTAGTAAAAATTTCTAAAATTTTTAATTATCGGTTTGCGCTTTAGTGATCTTTTTAGTGTTTTCATTTTAAGCCTTAAGCTTGCTTTGCTTTCTTTAGATAGTCAGTACCTTAATTTTGAATTTATTTCTTTAATGTTTGCTTGCGTATGTCAAAGCCACCCACACGTGCATTTGATCAAAATTCCTTTTGAGTTTTAAATTTTAAAATAGAACAAAACAAACATCCAGACGGCCTATACCATAACGACTGAGTTAAGCTTTCGACAACTTAATTATATTAAAGTAGCAGCGACATCAACGTGGCCCATAATAACTCAGTGCTCAGTTCTTACTAACCATAATTGAGGCACTGCTTACTGTTTAATGCAAAGTTACGAACGCACCGCACTGTCGCCACAAGCTGCAGCTGCATTTTAAACTAAAATCCACAATAAACGACGAATAAACGACTAAATTTTCAAGAAAAAAAACTAATCCCATAACAGATTGTCCGCCTGGTTTTTGGGGACGCGATTGCGAACGCAAATGTGACTGCTTCAACAACGCCACATGTGAGCCCTACACAGGCGTCTGTGAGTGTGCCAAAGGCTATACGGGCGACAAATGCCGCGATCTGTGTCCGCCCAACCGTTATGGCGCAGAATGCTCCGAAGAATGCCGTTGCGAAAACGGCGGATCCTGCCATCATGTATCCGGCGAGTGCTCTTGTGCGCCGGGCTTTACCGGACCACTGTAAGTGCTTGAGGGATGGGGCTAGAGATGGGCAGAGAGAGAATTTATGCTCCGTAAAACATACATATTATTATAGTGAATCATATTTTCTTAAATTCAAACTTAATTTTGTTTAATTTTACGCTCAAGTTATCTATCTCTCAGAAATGAAGCATAGACTTTCTTCTGTCAATTAAAATATTCGATCTGCGCACAATTTTATCGTATACCCATTTATAAATATCGTCTCTATCCCTTCACTATTCTTGGAAGATGTGAAGAGCAGTGTCCTGATGGCAAACACGGCGCTCAGTGCAAGCAGGACTGCCGCTGCCAGAACGACGGCAAGTGTGATCCGCAGACCGGAGAGTGTCTGTGTCCGACCGGCTGGACTGGCGATGTGTGCGCCAACAAATGCCCCAACGGCACATACGGCCTGAATTGCGAGCAACAGTGCGAGTGCTTCAAGGGAGCCCCGTGCCATCATATCAGCGGCAAATGTGAGTGTCCTCCCGGCTACATGGGCGAGCGTTGCTTCGACGAGTGTCCGTCCAATTTGTACGGCCTGAATTGCAGCCAGGAATGCAGCTGCCTCCACGACGGCGTTTGTGATAAGGCCACGGGCGACTGTAAGTGCGCCATTGGCTGGAAGGACGCCGACTGCGGTACTCGTTCTTGTCCGACTAACCAATACGGCGAGGACTGCAAGCGAACGTGCGAATGCGATGCGGAGCACACGGTTCTGTGCCACCCGGAGACGGGCAAATGCCTCTGTGAGACCGGCTGGAGTAGTACACTGTGCAACAGACCGTGCACATTCCTCAAGTACGGTCCCAATTGCGAACTCACTTGCAACTGCAAGAACTCGGCGAAATGCTCGCCGGTGAATGGGACCTGCTTTTGCGCGGCCGGCTTCCGCGGTCCCAGCTGCGAGGAGACCTGTGCGGAGGGGTGGTTCGGGCAGGACTGCGCCGAACGTTGCGACTGCCAGAATGGCGCGAAGTGCTCACCGGAGACGGGACAATGTTTCTGCACGCCCGGCTGGAAGAATCTGAAGTGCGATCGTCCTTGCGACACGAACCACTATGGCAAGGACTGCAATGGCGTTTGTGAGTGCCAGAATGCGGCAGCCTGTAATCCGCAAAATGGCGTGTGCACTTGTGCGGCCGGCTGGACGGGCAAGAAGTGCGAACGCAAATGCGAGTTCGGTACATTCGGCAGCGGATGCGCCCAGCAGTGCGAATGCGACTTTAACAATACAATCGCCTGCGATCCGGCGGTGGGACGATGTATATGCAAGAAAGATTGGGGAGGTAGGTGGGCGGGTGGAGAGGTGGAGGTGGACTGAATTGAATCATGAATCATTTGGACACTGGAAACATTCGAAACACTGAGAAAACACTTCAAACCATTATGACGCTTCATGAACCCACTCAAAAATCCTTTTTCAATCCTCTAAGTACTTTTTTGCTGGTAGACATATTTACTGCATGGAAAGCCCTGACGGGAGTAGGCATGATCCATTTAGTTCATCGTAAAATATAATTATCGCACGATACTATACACCTTTCTTTTCCTTTCCTTTCATTTCCTTTCCTTTCCTTTCCTTTCCTTTCCTTTCCTTTCCTTTCCTTTCCTTTCCTTTCCTTTCCTTTCCCTTCCTTTCCTTTCCTTTCCTTTCCCTTCCTTTCCTTTCCTTTCCTTTCCTCTCCTCTTCGGCATTTTTATACTGCATGAACGTAACGCTGAACCGATTTTCTTTGCTCAGTTCTTTTACGTTGTTAATTGCTGTTTTTTATTTTTTCTTTTGAATGCTATTTGTGTATTTCCGTTGCTCTGTTCGATTTGTATACCACTCCAAACCACGCCACGCCTGCTGCTGAGTAGGCGTTCGTTGTGAAAACAATTGCGATCCCGGTTTTTATGGCGAAAATTGTGACCAAGTTTGCAGATGCATGAACAACTCTTCGTGTGACCCGGAAAGTGGTAGCTGCATATGCGACATCGGTTGGACGGGTGAAGACTGCTCTCAACCCTGCCCGCATGGCTTCTACGGCTCTAGCTGTCGAGAAAAGTGTCCTGTTATCGTGCATGGTGAGAATAGTGTGACGCAAATTATGGACAAAAACAATTCTAATGTAAATACTCGTACTTTCCTCTCTCTCTCTCTCTCTCTCTCTGTAAAGGTAACAAAAGTTGTGATCCCATTACCGGCGAAATCCTCTGTCGTCCCGGCTATATTGGCCTGACGTGCGAGCATCCTTGTCCGGCGGGTCGTTACGGGCCTGGCTGCACACTCAAATGCAGATGCGAGAACGGCGGCGAATGCAATCACATCACGGGCCAGTGCCTGTGTCCACCGGGCTGGACGGGGGCCAATTGCAACGAATCCTGCCCCACCGATTTCTATGGCATGAACTGCTCGCAGCACTGCCGTTGCCAGAATCATCGCGGTTGCCGAAAGAATGACGGATTGTGTATTTGTCAGCCCGGCTGGATGGGCACGCGCTGTGATGAGGGTAAGACACGCCACAATTTTCTGGTTTATTTCGTTGAAATTGAATCCAATTTCTATACTTCAGTCTGCCCGGAGGGTTTCTATGGCGAGCATTGTATGAATTCGTGCGAATGCTCGACACAAAACTTTGTTTGTCATGCGGCCAAAGGCTGTGTTTGCCGCCAGGGTTATACCGGTGAAAATTGCGACATACCGACTGCAGAGCAGCATATACAACAGGTCGAAACGGAATGTACGTACAGTACACGTTTGAAAGAAACATCTCAAGCATTTCAAAAAGCGGCATTTTTCTTTTTCTTTTTGTTTCTCAAGCAGCAAACCGTGCCGGTCTTGCTTGGGGCCTAGTGTTGGCTATAGTTTTTATTGGCATTGTCGTTGCGGTCATCTTCTACTATCGCCGTCGTGTTTCCAATCTGAAAACGGAAATACAGCATGTTCAGTACATCAGCGATCCCACCAAGGGCTGGCCCGACCATCATAACTTCGATAATCCTGCCTACGGTTTTCAAGGTCCGGATACGCGTTTGCTCAATAACTTGCGCCCGAAAATTAATAACTTGGATCGCAGTTATGGCGACTACTGCGACGAATCGAATGCGAGCAGTAGAGGTAAGGCTGGACGGACTTTTTTCGGTTTAATTGATTATTATTTGCAAATAATCGCTATTTTTATTCTCCTTTCATTTACACATCGGCGTAGCTGGTACTTATTCGGTCAATTACAATCACAAAAATGTAAATGCTGATTTAACCAATCCTTGCATTTATAACGCCTCCGAAGATCCTTCGAAAGTGGAACATGTTTATGATGAAATTGTGCAAAAGGAAGGCTGCAAAGATCCAGGTAATAGAAATAGAAAACCTTTAGGGAGAAACCTACGCTTCAAAAATCATTTATAAAAATTTATTTATAAAAAGTTAATTTATAAAAAAACTCTATATATGTTGGTTTTTTGATGCACTTTTTTGCGTTTTAATCTTAACAGTCTCTGTTTCTTCCAATCATTTCATGCACTTGCCTTAAAACAAAACCAAAAACAAAAAAAAAAATATTTACTCTGAACAAAGTCAAAGAGTATCGCAAGAAACTATTTCCTGATGGTAAGAAATCAAGAATAAGCAAGTCGAGAGACAATATCTGGAGTGTGTAATACTTTGTTTTATTTTCTAATTTTCGTTAATTGTTTTTGTTTGTGTATAATAATGATATACATATTAAGAATTTGAAGAACTTTCTATAAAATAAATCACCCTCATTTTATTCTTAATAATAGGCTCTACTATATATATTTATTACTCTCACCTAACTTATTACCTTATTTATTACTTCTTTCGTTGTCTATTCAACAGATGAATACGATCATTTGGATTACTCACGTCCGAGTACATCGCAAAAGCCTCACTATCATCGCATGAACGACAACATGTTGGCCAACATCAATCACGATGAGGAGAAACCGAGCAATTTGAAAGTAATGAATCAGCTGCTTAGCAACAAGACCGCTGCTGCTGCCGTTGCGTCTGATACTGCCGAAGCTAATGATGAGGATACAGCAACAACATGCGGAGACAGTATTTGCGATAATCTAGATTTATCGTGTAACACTGCAAAGTTCAGTTCCGAAACAGAACAAAAAATCTAATTTATTTTGTAGTTGTGTAATTAAGTATTCATTTATTGCGTATGTATGTATGTACTATGTCTCTTTACTTATTACTTTACAATGCATACATACAGACATACATATTTGCATACACGAAGCATGTATTTCGATATTACGAGGCGATAGTAGACGATGTTTAGTTAACGCGACAGCGCGACAACGAGTTCATGTTAATTATAATGTATTTTTTATTTTAACATTAACTCTTTCTTGGCGTTCCTTTTTCCAAATCTAAATAATCCATGTTTGCTCAGTAAAGGTTTTGCTCAAGAAAATATTATAAATATTTTCAAAAATAATTTATAAAAATTATAAATATTTTTGCTAATTTTATAATTTATGGCTGGTTTTTTTATTCGTCGCATATTAGAAATTTTTTGAAATGAGTGAGGTTTTAGTTCTCTGCAAATTGTATAATATATATAATATAACTTCTAGTATTTTATCTCTTATACACTATGCGTTGTTTATCTTTAAAACAATGTACTGCTCATTTTTAATGTAAATTAATTCATTAAATAGCCACACACACACACATATATATATATATGTATATATTTTTTTTTTCTGTCATCTCTTCACTCATCTTTTATTTGTTAAAATATTTTCATTTTGTATGTATGTATTTTTATATAATTTATATTACGCCTAATTTATAAATAAATATAAAAATAAATTTTACAAAACACAAAAAAAGTAAAAATATATCGTACATCGAACAATACATTGTTCAAAATATCCCTTAAAAAACCTCAACAAAGGAGCGAAAAAGGAGTGAGAAAATTGGCAATAAACATAAAATAATCATGCTTTAATTTTTTTTTAACTTCATGGAGAAGCATCGTTAGAATGTTCTGAGAGACTGCGAAATGAATTTTCCTCATTAAGGAAGTGCTAAAAATTATGATAACAGTACTAAATCTTATTAAAAAAAAATATTCATTAAAACGTTAGCATTTAAAATTACATATAGTAAAATCTATTTTACTAAATATTTATAGATTTAAGCTAAGCTGATCGTTTTAAACGATCGTTTTAAAAAGAGTAAAAAAACATTTTTTTCAAATGTTGGCCAAATTTAAACCGTTTTTTTTTTATTCGAATACATACATAAATACATAATAAATTATACCAAAAATTTTTAGAAGAAAAAATCCATGTTAATTGTTAGAATAAATTTTTGTAGAGAACTTCATTAGAAGCAGTTAAAAATCAATAATTTATAGATACATATGTATGTAATATATACATAAATATAAAATAAAAATAAAATACATACGTATATAAAAGGATTTTATATTTACATATATACATATAAAAGAATTCTAAATAATTATATATCGTATATGTACGTGATTAAACATGTCTTTCATATTTAAAATTTATAAAATGGAATTATTAAATAAAAATCATTCGAAAAGTTCTTGTATTTTTTATAAGTTTAGATTTAAAATTAAAATGTAGAAATTTAAGAATTACATACATATGTCACAATTTCGATGCTTTTATGTAAAATCTTTCGTTATTATTGAGCATTATAAAGAAATCAGCTATTTGATTCTGTTGCTTTCGGCCTCAGTTTTTCTGTTTTTCAGAAAACTGACACATCCTTTGTATGACTAGATTTTTCTTGACGTCTTGGATGTCGTGGATTTCTTGAAGAAGGCACTTACCTTTTTGTTATATGTCCCTGATATCGATATCAATATTGTTTTTCCCCAGAAGGACACAGTTGTTCTATATGTCAATTCCAGCACGTATTAATTAAGAAACTGAAACATTTTAATTTCATACTAAATTGTACTTCTATTCAAGCCTTACGTCCGCATAGAACGTATATACAGAATGAAATTACACAAAAAATTTCTTTCCTAAAACTCTTTTAAAATCTTTTCATACAAAATCTTTTTATTTACCTCTAAATAACAAAGATTTTTACTTGAATTTAGTAGTTTTTATTATCTTAATTCTTTTTTAATATATCTAAAATAATCATAACCTTTATCTTTATCTTTATTTTTATAAAGAGTTTAGATTTTTTCTTTATTTTTCTTATACCTAAAAATAAATTAGATGGTATTTTAACGCTAAGCGACTGGAATGAATGCAACTTATAATTAATTTTCAGTACATAGTACATACTTTCTTCTTTTGTGTGGAGTATATACATATACTAACTATGTATTTGTGTTGGTCATAATGTGACATCAGCTAAGCTCTGAAATTCACAATCTAACATTTGTCTAAATTCAATTTTGGTTTCACGCGCTACACTACTATGTAGACTCATCCGTCAGTCCATGGAAATTCTCCTTCTGATTCATGGCTCTTTACAAATAGCCATGGCCAGCGACCGCGGCTGGTATATAACCTTCGCGACCATCGCGCGTCTTCACGTAGAACCATTGACGCTGATCCTTGGCCACGCGACACGCGCACAGTGTGACGATTTCGCCTTTTCGCAAACAGATACCTTCTGTCGCGTAGTCGGAGTTGATGGCGACGAGCGTTTGACGCTGGCTGCTCTGCTGCGCAAATTGCTTAGCAGCTTGCAGCGCCGCTTGGTGTGAACTAAAACTGCTGCTGCGCGGCAAGTGTAGGCCGTTTCCGCTGGTAGGATGCAAGTGCTGTCCATTGTGACCGTTTGTAATGGGCGGAGGCTTTACCAATAGTTGTTGTTGATGTGTCGATTGTTGGTGGTGGTGCTGCTGCTGATGCTCCAGATGCTTCTGAGAATGAAGTTTCGGTTTTTGTTGTTGCAGCACGACATATTCGTCATTGGAATTGGTGGCGGCAGTAGCTGCAGCGACATTTGCCGCTGCTACCACCGCTGCTATTTTTGTTGATCTCAGCTGCGCGTAGGCCTTCTCTGCCATTTTCGGTTGCGATGCTGCTCGCAAATATAGCTTGTCGACACGTTGCTCGCCGTAATTGTTTTGCGGTGTAGCACCACCATCTTGCCCGTCAACCAACTCTGCAGGAGTTGAGCGCTTGCCGCGCGGAGTCCGTGAGCCATCCGAGCGCGTGCCGCCGCGTAAGCGTATTTCCTTCTCCGAGTCGGTCATGTTGCCGCAAGGATGGGGAAAGACATCACCGTTGGACTCCCAGCAGGGAGTAGGCTTGGAGGAGCAACCGCTGCCGTTGGCGACTCCCGGACGAGCAGCCGGCGGCAAAATGCCCAACGGCAGACAGCAGGCGTAGCCAACGTAGCCCTCTTCGGCATGCGGCGTCTGCACGTACAGCCAGTTCTGATTCTTGAACACCGCATTGACCACCATACCGAGCGGCAGCGGTATCTCCACTTGATAGCCGCCCGGACGGGTTTGGTACAGCGTGCTGGAGGTGGACAGTACGACGGGGATGTTTCCGGGAGTGGCGAGCGAGCATTTCGTCAGAAACTCGTCGACGTTGTGAATCTCATAACCGAATTTCGGCACGCGGTTTCGGTCGCGGCGCTTGCGATGCCGGTGCCGTCGATGATTGCCTTCGGAGGCAGCCATTAAACTAGGTTCGGAGTAGGTGCTCTTGAGTGAGCGTGTCGTCGGCGCGTCTCGCTGTACACCGCTGTTGCCGTTTGCTGCGCGGTTGTGCGCATACAAAATGGTCGCTTCAGCACCGTCCGGCGACCGATTTGTGGCCTGCAGTAGGGCCATGCGGGCAGCGAATTTTTTCTTGATTTCATTCCGTCGCTTAGCCAGTGCTAATGCTTCACTGTTGTCGCCACCACCACCGACGACCACACCCACACCCTTCGCGGCTGATCGCTGCGAGGCACGCGCGAAAATCGTCGTATCCTTGGATTGAGTGCAGCTGCGCTTCTCCTGGTACTCGAGCAGATTCTGGTTGCTGAAGAATTTCTGCTGCGCTGCGGCGACGGTGCAGGAATGCACATGCGGCGTGGTGGCGTAACCATTGTTGAGTTCTGTAGCTTCCACCGCCGCGGTGGTGGTGAGCTTGGTATTTGGACGTCGCTTCATTGAAGTTGACGCAGCAGTTACTGAGTGACGTGGTTCGTGGTTTGTGCAGTCCACTGCGGCGCTGCCGTTTTGTTTGACATTTGTTGCATTAGCCGCCTCCTTAGAGTCTGGCTCAGTGTTAAGATCGGTTTGATTTGGCTGTTCTTGCTGCTGCTGCTGTTGCTGTTGCTGCTGCTGCTGCTGCTCCCTGAGTACCCAAGTCAATGAAATGCGCGGCCGGCGTAGACTCAAATTTTGACCCATTTCCTGCTGTGGCGTTGGCCGTCTTTGGTTTACTGATGGTGGTGGTGAGTTTCCGTTTTCGTTTACGCCTCCGTCGTCTTTCCCGGTGTCGCCTGACGCCTCTACAGAAACGCGCACTTCGCTCTGTTGTTGGTGTTCGCGTTGCTCTTGTAGTTCTCGTGGATTGGGCAAACATTGTTGTCGTTGTAGCTGTTGTTGTTGTTGCGAAGATGTGACCGGTACGTGATGCATTCGAAGCTCTGGATTACTCTGCGCCTGGTGCACGAGAAGAAGCTTAACATCAGCATGATCGCCCGGAAGTCGATCGCTTCGTTGAGTTCTGGAGGTCGCTGGACGGAATTCGTCTATTTCAGCGTAGTCCGAAATGCGTTCGGAGGATAAGGAGCTTGAGAGTGATTGGTGCGACTGGTTTCTTTGCGAATTTCGATGACGTGTTAGGATTAAAGAGCAAGCATTAAGCAAATCGGGACAGTAAGCATCTAAAAAAGAAGAAAAGAAAGAAGTTATGACCACTTAAATTTGGAATGTGGTCATTTGGACTTTTTCTTAACTTGCCGCTTAAAACTCGCGTATGTTTGTGCCCTCCACGACGATGATGCAGTCTCCACGGATCGGCTGACCACTCGCTGTCACTGCTGCTGTTGCTGCTGCTGCTACCGCTAAAGCTACTACTGTGGTTCTCTGCGATACTACTACGTCGCTCGAGTGATAGACCAGGCCCACGTTGGTGCTGCTGCTGCTGCTGTCGCCGTATTCGTATAACCTCATTTGTTGGCGGCTCACTTCTTTCATGACTGCTCTTACTACCATCGTCGCTACCCTGTCGCTGCTGTTGAGCTCTTTCCTGTTGAACCGCCCGCTCTAGAGACGACGGCTCTGCAACTTCTGCATAAACGGAAAGCTGCACATCAGAGGGAAGTGCTGCTGCCACCTCCGATACTGCCGGCGATACTACGTTTCGCTCCACCCTCTGTGGCGATGTGGCGTTATGCGAGGGCGGCGGTGGCGGTGGCAGTGGCGTTGACAGCCGGTGGTTGTAGGAAGACGTCGGCGGCGGTGTCCTCAGACGCAGACGACTGCATTGATTTCCAGCATCGAGTGTCGAAGGAGGACGGAACCTTTGTGGCGTAGTATCACGGATGGGTAAAGGCAGCAGCGGTAGCTGACGTTCACGTGCGGCGTGCGCTCTCAAGCACGATGGCGAATTTTGATTGCTGCTGCGTTCTGCAACGTAAGCAAAAGGAAATGGAAGAAAGGTATTAAAAGGTATTATAATTCGGAAACTGTGAAGGGTTGCTCCGTGCAGAAGCGAACAACCACGCAGTTCTTCTTTCAAGGTTGTGTTAATTAGTGGCGGCAGCTCAGCTTCTCGGCTGCTAATTGAATTGTGAAGCAGCAGAGATTGAAGTAATCCCTCCCTTCGGATGTTCGGCTTGGATTTTACTCGTCTCTCAAGGGATGACCAACAACAAAGGTGCAGGCCACGTCGTATACGTTTACGTCGGCAAATTTTCGCGTAGGTCGTTTGATAAGAGAAAGTCTCTTTTTGCGAACACAAAAACGGTGACGTTCTCAATAATATTATTTATAAAAGGCATAATGACGTCGTTTAAATGACGTCTAATGATATAATTTTGCTGCATTAGTGTTAAATATTCTTTTTCATCTAGTCCTGATCTTGCTCTCAAAATTCTTCAATTGAAAAAGGCACACCCAAAAACAATTCTCTACGCCCTCACCCACTTCGTCGATTTCAAAATACTTTTCAGTTTACGATATTTAGTTTCTTACAAAATTGCACACACACACACACACACACACACACACTAACCGCACTGTTGCCGGAAAGTAAGCAGCAACTACCAGCGGGCGAGTAACCGCTTCTCTAATCGTACCGGCTTCATCGCTTCATCGAATTCACGCTTACTCAATTCAGAATCGGCAGCGTGGCCAATAAAGTTCGTCGCCGATAACAGTGGCCGCCGGATTGTGTTTGGAAATGGAAAAACGTGATGCCGTTTGAGGAATTTCGGAACGACAATAGCAATAACAGCGAGATATTGTTGATGGCATGACATGCCAAGAAGCAATGTTCGGCTGCTCCAAACGCTTTAACGTCTATCATTTCAGTTTTAAGCATATCAATACAATGCCAGCGAAATGTGAGCACGGCCACGTTACACGCTTCAAGCGGTAACGGGACGGAACGGGAAGAAAGAACCGAGAACTTCGCAGGGCGGTCCTGTCAGCAGCACAATCACAGTGTCAGTGGCGACGAGGTACCGGCGAAATTACCACCAAATTCAACGAAAAACAAAAGCCAACAACAATTCGAAGAGTTAAGCTTCTTCCTTCTTGGTCTGTTTATCTTCTACCGTGTCTGTCTAGTTGTCGGTTTGTCACTGACAACGGGCTTGCAGTGTTCGTTTGTCTGTCGCTTAACATCGCATACGTCATTTTGTAATTTAACGACCTTTACGATCATTACATGCTCTGCACTATCGAGCGGTGGAGGTGGCGGCAACAGAGGGCTCTGGCTTCGAGCTCTGGCACCCATCACCACAATCGCAAGTTGGCTTTTGGCCCTAAAACCATAGCCAGTCAGTCCGTCCGTCCGTCGGTCAGACGTAGCATGCGCAGGAATGTGTTCGTTGCGCCGAAGCCTTCACCGAAGCACCCACCGATCGATCCTTAAGGGTAAAGCATACTGAGAAATGAAATTGTCTGGGAATTTTGTTGTTGTTGTTGTTGTTTTTGTTGTCAATGGTGTTGCTCTTATGCTCCTTCTGATGCTGCTTTTTTTTCTATTCTTGTGGTCTTGTGCCAGTAATGATGATAATAATAATAATCATGTTTATATAATGGTTAGAATGATAATTAGAATTATGAATGTAATTATTATCTAGGTAATAATCTTAATAATCTGACAAAATAATCTTCGTGATTATGATTTAGCGGGATTCGCCGCTAAGAGTGTGTGCATATCATCAGCGTAATCATTATGCATATAAACGTTATCATCATGAGTTACTTTTCAAGATAATAATCTATGAAATGTTACAGTAACAAACATATGAGCATCATCATGATCCCAATGGAGTGTTAATAATCGTGATCATTATGATAAACGTAATGACGAAACACGATAGAAGAAGCACGATTGCGTGTTTTATCACGTGTTCGCCTGTGTGTGTGTGCTTACGCCCTTGAGGGGGAGTGTCAGCAGTTAATCGTACCAGGTATTGATGTGATGAAGTGTGCATGTTGTTGTTATTGTTGTTGTTGTTGTTGTTGTTGTTGTTGCTGCCCACAAAACGTTCTGTAATTCGTTCAGCATTCAGGAATTTTAATGGAATTTACGTGATTTTTTGGAAAACAAAGCAATTCTTGGGCAGAACCAAATAGAAAAGAGAGAAAGACAGAGAGACAGAGACAACAGTAAACCGCATAAAAAAAGTAAATAAGTAGAATATTTTATGAATTCTACTCGTTGGCGGCACTGATCGTCTCTATGGAATGTGAGAATGGACAAGAATGAAGATGACGATTCGGTCAAAGCTTCATTTTCTTTTTACCGCAACCCTTGTAAGAACTAGGAGAGAGAGAGAGAGAGAGAGAGAAACAGTCAGAGAGACAGTCAAAGCGAAAGATACCATATACCACCTTCCATCAGTTCTCTCAAATGATGGCAGGTTGATGCAAAATTGAAAGTGTCTGAAGAGTCTTGTAAGTACAGACGTAAACGCACAATAATTAGAGTTGTCAACTCCTAAACAGTTGGCTGTCCAAGAGCTTGTTGCTTGTTACTTTAGCCAGATCAGGAATTGGTGCAATCAGGGCACCATTTAAGCTGATTGGTAGCCACAAACATATGTACATACATACATACGCAGTACGTGATCGCAATCAGTAAAGTTAGCAGGTGACACAATTTTCTTGTTATTTTTGTCTTCTTTGAGAGGAAGGAAGCTGCTAACACTGTGCGGCAAAATTTTCAATATACGAAATTGATATTACCAATTGCATATTTTTAAAAATATGCTTTTGCTTAAGCATGTAGAACTTTGAATAAAGTCTCATATTCGATCATAATTTAATCGATATGGCGAGCTGGGTTATCATGTCGAATACTTTGTCGAGTTTTCGACATTTTCGACATGTTGGATGTACCTACGGTAGACTACCAAATCAAAATTGGAGTAGATTACACAAAATTGTCGAAAACTCTGAAAAATTTACCTTCATCAAATTTGATATTTGATTGAGTCATTCTTTAAGTTCTCGAATGTTTCAGAGTTTTCGACAAGGTTGAGCTTAACGACATGTAGAAAAGAACTCTACAGTTTTCGACGTAGACTACATACAAGGCTAAAAAATTCTTGTCGAATGCCAACAACCCTAATGGCGAGTTAGTCTATTAAATAAAAGTCTGTTCAATTTATACTGGAAGAGATTTAACTTCTCTTTTTAAACCACAATGACGTTCCTTTCTTGCTTGCTTGCTTGCTTGCTTTGTTATGAAGGTTAAAACGCTGCTGATACTCGATTTTTTCTCCATATTTCATACTTTTCTTACCGAATGAGTTGCTTAATCCACAACAGTTTAAAATTAAAAAGGACTAATTACGCAAGTTCATCTTTATACTAGTAATAAACACATCAGTAAACACATTATGACTTAAGAGAGCCTCTCATTACCATCCAACTCTGTCATTCCGCGTACTTAAAAACGCTACATGGTGTACTCCTTTTCTTTAACCTCCACACGACTTTCTAGAATTTTTATTAAGATTAATAAATTTCCTTCTGGAAGTATAGATCCAGATAAATCGCAATACCCAGAGTTTTGTCGGAAAGATGTCATTATAGAAATCATAAGCATCTTCTCTGTTCTTTTGATTTCAAATTCATTCTCTCAATGGATCCTTTATTATCGCTTTTAGCTTTTATTTTCAAAATACGAGCAATTTAGAATGAGCAATATTTTACTATGGTCTACTCTAATGATAGAAAATAATCATGATGATAATGATGATGATGATGATGATGAATTATGTAAATGCTGTAAATGCTTTCTAAAGAATTGCGGAAATGTCTTCAACAAATTTACACGCTTGTTATTTTGATAAACTTTTATTAGCCACAAACGCCTTCTTCTAACACACACCCACTCACTCACTCACTCACTCACGCATACACACACACACACACACTCTCATAGACCCTTCACTTACACTCTGACACTCTGCGCTTTCATACAAATTAGTAACGGCATATATAAAATACTTAGTTGATGCTGCCAGAATCTGGTAAGGTTTTCATTTGCACTAAAGCAAAAGATATAAAAAGAAGGAGAGAAAAATTCCGCTGCACACTAAAGAACAAAACGGAAAAAAGTCTTTCGAGAACAACTACTAGAGCATTTGACTTCGGCATCTAATGGGCTTGGAGCAGAGCCAAGCCCTCGAGCGCTCGAGTTCGTGTAAAGCCATCATTTTGGCTGCATTCCGAAGGCAGACGATGAAAGTCGCTCAAGTATCACAAAAGCTGTACTCGAAACTTCCAGCTGGCGTAATACGTATGAATTTAGAATCGCAAATTTGCTAAATTTCACCATGAAATCCTCGAATTCCTCCGCAAATGTTGCTTGCTGGCCAAGCCAAAGGCGCCTGCCGGGTGTGGGCAAGGTCGGGCGACGGGCGCTCTTGACGTTTAGGAATAGTTTTTGTATGCGAGTGTGGCAAAAGAGTGATGATGGTGGCGTTGGCGGCCGGCGGTGGCTGTAATTGGAGTTAAAAAGTTACGTCGAAGCATGCTTGCGTGGTGTAGGCGTGGCCGGGGTGGGGAGAGGGGGGGGGGGGGAGGAGAGGGAGAAATAAGTTTTCCTTTAGTTTGCCGCGAAGAAAGGGCGGAGGGTGTTGCAGAGAAGGGAGGCCATAAAAACTGTCAAAGGAATTTCTGGGGACTGCTGCGGATGCTGATGCTTGCAGAGTATGAGAATTTAATTGGTTACGAGTCCGTATGAATAGGAAAAGTTGGCAGAAGCCAAATGCAGATGGCGCGTGTATAGTATACGACAATTTGTAGTTCTGTTGAGTGTGCGCTTTTTTTTTCTACAATACTTCGAAATAAAGTTGCTCTGCCTATAGTTTGAGAAAGAGCTATAGTTTGAAGAAAGCCATACGTGAATGTTGGAAATTCTGAAAATGACACCAGGTAAAAGGATGGCTCGCTCTCTCTGTCTCACTCTCAATAACTTTTTAAAAAACTGTTTTTCATCAAAGCTAGTTTAATCAATCACTAGCAGGTACTTTCTGGAATGCAAAATACATACTTGTATTTTAAATAATTGCAATTTTTTAGAAAGAAATATTGGAAAATTTTGTTTTTGCAAAACTTTAGTTACTAACATCATTGACTGGAGAGTTTCGTATTCTTGAAGAAATTCTTGCCTTAAATTAGAAAAGAAGAGAAATTTCTTTATATTATCGTATTATATTATCATATTATCATATTATTTTTTATCATATTATTTTTTTTTATATTATCTTATTTTATCATATTATTTTAGTATCATATTATTTTTTATAGCACGTTTTTTAGAATGTACAATTTGTATAATTTAAATTTAATGCTTTAGAAACAAACATTGGAACAGCTTTTTTTTGGAAAAAACCTCGTTTTCTTCAACAAAATGGCCTTAAGTTAGGAAAGACAAGATACATATTTGTTTTATTGATAGAAATCATACTATATGGTTTATCTTATGGTTTATCATATAAAGCTTCCTAAAGGTTTCTATAATTTCCCAATTTTATTATTAATTTACTTACGAAGTACCTACGCGTATATTTTCCTAAATCGTCGTCATAATTTTATTAAAAAATATCTGCCTTTTTACCCTTCGTTTTTTTCTAATGTTAAAAAAAAACTAATAATGTATTTAATTAAAAGCTCTACGTCGATAAAACCGTCACTTTAAACATTTCGCCTCGGCCTAAAAAGCCCACAATCGGTTTTTATCTTTGTGGGCATGGTTTCGGACGCTTTTAAGCAACGCCCAAGCACTTTAAACCAGCCGCACTATAAATAAATAAACTTCTCCTAAAATTCCTGAACTTTACTCCGCTCGCAAGAACGCAACATAAATTTGTTCGCACTTCCCACATGTCAACAACAACAACCACAACAACGCCACCAACAATGACAACAAGAACCGCGCTGGTGATAGGAGCAGACCTCCTCGATGGACATAGACAGCCAGGCACACACGCACACACACATGGGCACTTCTCTAGAAAATAGGGGGCATCACGGTCTGCCGTCTTTGCCCGCCAGCATTTTATAACCGCAAAAGTTAGCACTTAAATGCGTTTTGAATGTCCAACGATGATCTCGTTACGCATGTCGGCGGTTTTTATGATGGTTTTTAGTATTATTATGGCTGGCCTTAATGGTTATCCATTGCCCTCGCTCCGCGCCACTCACGTCTGCCCCACCCACGAACGATGAACGACATGATGTAGGTTCAGCTCAGCGGCAGCGGCAGCATAAAATTCAATGCTTATTAAAAAGTGTTAAAATGCTGCTTATCGAAATGGAATGACCGACTAAGCGAGAGAGAGAAAGAGAGAGAGAGAGCTGAACTTAATTAAACTCTATCTAATGGCGGCGAGCATTAAAACTAATCGCAGAATGGAAATTGAAAAGTTATGGCGAAAATAAATTAGCGCGCCAACATAATCTCGACCAGCTTGTCGTAACAGCGCAGAAATCATTAAAGTGAATATCTAACTGGATTTAGTTTAAGTTGCGGCAAATCATCGCTCACACACACACACACACACGCACCCTTGAAGTGTACGATGGTGTAACACCAACAGCCGCCACTCACTTCAGCAGGATGGCGTTATTTTATTTACTGCTAGCGACTGTTTTCTTCTCCAATTTGTGCAGTTACTAAATCGTCGTCGTCGTGGCCGTTGTCGTCGGCAGTGGCTTGTTAAACAAATGCATTGGTCACACATTCATAAACTAGATGATGTTGATGTTGTTGTCGTTGTTGTTGTTGTTGTTGTTGTTGAGGTTGTTGTCGCAGTTGTTGCCTTTGCTGTTGCTGTTGATGTTGAACACTTTAGATATGCCTTCTGGTAATTTAATGGCTGCCAGAACACTTCATTCAACATGTACGATTTTCTAATATAATACGAGTATTATTGCGCATGACACTTTGCACGTTGTTGCCACTAAACAGGTAACTTGTGTGGCCGCAGATGGCGTTAGTAGAGAGCATTCTACCGTTAATGCTCGAGACCGAAATTGTATTAGTAACAAATAATAAATTTTTGGATTTTAAGTTTTCTTTCTATTTAATAATTATTCGTGAAATTTAGACTTTTCAATGATGAATGGAAATTGTAACCACGAAATTACAATTGCACCGTTTATTTTGAAAGTGGCGTAAGTCCATTTCGTGTAGAAATTATCTTCTTGTGTAACATTTACGACTTACTTAGAAGACAAATTTCTTCATTTAATTTCTGATTTTTTGTAAATTTTTGATGGAAGAAATATGTATGTATATTATTTTATGTTACTCAAGGATTTATTTGTTGCTTCGTTTTTTTTTTCGAAATAAAAATGTTCTTTTTCTGATTGCTTCTAAACAATATATAGGGTTATCCAAAAGTACCTTTAGGATGTTAATTAAGAATACCTGACAAACGTCATGTTTGTTTCTTGTCACTTGATTTCAGTTTTAACCTACAATGATAGACAATTAACAATGGATAATAATAGAGTATTCGATTACAGAGCGTACCAAACGCTTACACCATTTTCCCGATTTATAGAGAACTCAACTTTATAGAGAACTCAAAATTTATCAAGTGAGAGAAAAATGTTTCCAATGCAAAGAAAATCCCACTTAAATCATGGCGAATTGAAATTCTCCTCCTTATTCATCACCCTTTATCGAACACCCGGCAACGACCCATAGCGAATAGATAAAGAAAAAGAAATCTTCAAGTTTAAAAGAATCCTTCTGATTCAGCGTACGAAAATGCTCTAGGAGGAAAATCTCTCGTCTAATCGAGTAGGTAGTCGCTCTCATCGATATATGTTTGTACATACAAACATACAATGGATATAGTAGCTGCACCGCCGAAACCTCTCAAAGCAAAACCGTTGCCGTAAACGTATTTGTAACATACTACTGCTAACAACAACAACAACAACACTAACCAACAACATCTACGTAGTAAGTGCGGCAATAACAGTAACAGACAACCGTTCAGCCAACGCCTTCTATTCATTGGCCACCCAAGCAGGAAGTACGTACACGTAAGTCCTAAGAGCGAGTCTCCTTGCACAAGAAAAGTACCGTTCTTTGTGTTTTTCTCCCTGCAGCTTCTTCCTCCTTATCTTTGTTACCATATTTTACACATAATTTTCTTCATCATTTCACCATTTCATCATTTCGCCATCTTCGTCGCATCGCGGCATGCATTGCTTCTTTCTTAACGCTATTCTTAACCTCTTGGCTCAGCCATTCAAGTTGATGATGCAATAAAAACGGCATAAACTCAATGAAGCGCTGCCGCCAGAGGGCGAGGCACGCGCGCAGCAAATACTGCAGCAGCAGCATCAGCAGCAGCGATATTCAGCGATATTCATGGATATTCATGGCCACTTGGCCATAAAAATTTGCCAAATAAGCGATTTAATGCGCGCTTAGGTTTAGAGGTACCTAAGCGCGCACCCTTGTTTGTTTGAAATTAAGTGAACTTTGTAGTTTAGTTTATGGCCGCCCAGCGGCGCACCGGCCGGCGGCCCTTCAAGAGGCCAATGACGAGGCGGCAGATTTTCGATCGGTAGAATTTGAATCGCGGCAATCGTATTGAATTCTGCTATGAGTTAGCGTCGACGGGAACACCGAATCGGTGCGTTCGTGTATTCATGTGCGGGGTGTTGCGATCTATAAGTCTTTCCTGATTGTTTTATGCAACCAACCAACTGCAGTGGAGAAAGTGTCCTCAAGCGAAGAAAAAGGATTAAGTTTCAACCGTCCAAGTAGATTCTGTGATTAAAATAAGCTGTTGAAGCTTAGACTGTGTTTATTTTAGGTGCGATGAATGGCAGCATAATGCAGCATAAGGCAACTCCAAGAGTTCTTGCAAAATTTATTGAATGAAACTTCAATGTTGAGACGGTCGATTGGTTGGTTGTAGTGGAACCACTTCACTGCACTTCACTTCACTTCGCTAGCTGAGTGTAGAGTCAGTCGCTGCAGCTGTCAGTCGCTGAAGGCGTGAAATTCGCTGTTACTTTAATGGAGCATCATCAGTTTGGTTATAGTTTTGCTTTAAGCTCTAATTGTGCTTGTTGTTGTTGTTGGTATTGTTATTATTGATGTTCTTAAATTGATGAAATGATAGCTTTTGAATACTTTAAATTTATATACTGAGAATTATTTTAAAATAAATCGCTTGATTTTTTCTTTTTTTTTTTTCGAAGGAAATGGAAAAGAAAATCAGCGTAATTGTTGTCTAGAATAAAATTTAGGATTGTTATTAGGCTACACTACATTAGTATATAATTTTTTAATTAATAAATTAAAAATACGTAATAAAAATTTAATTTAAATTTGAACAAACCGTCCTTTTTTCTTAAGTGTTCGATAGGAATAATCAAACATAAGGAGTATAAACTGTGTATTAATTTCAAAGAATCCATTCATAACAATACATAAAAGGAATCCATGAGTTTTTAATAAAATATTTCATTACTTTTTTAATACACTAAAAATTCAAAAACGAGAACACAAAAATTTAATCTTCAGCAAATAACATACAAAAAGATTGTGCAATGGTAATGCACAGTATAGCCCCCAGGAAGTGTTCTTTGTGTGTTTTTTGCTCTCCTTTATTATTATTATTGTTGTTGTTGTTGTGTTGCTGTTGTTATTATTATATTTTTTCAATAATAACATGTCGTTGAAAATGATTTTAATAAAATGGCCGTATTTTCAACAAAATATTTTCATTTGCGAGAAGGGAAGACCTTTCTAACAGGAATAACAATAACAATAACAATAACAATAACAATAACAGGAACAGAAATAGAAAATATATATGTATACCGTATATATACATACACACAGACACTAGATTAAAAATCGTGCTGAGATGCCATACACAAATCCGGAACAAAAGACAGCGGTTATACACTCGTTTAAGAGGGTCGAAAAGGCAGAGAGAATTCAAAAAAAAAAGGTTAAAAGAACCAAATGGTTATCTCTCTTGCATGAAGACACACTCTACAGGCAGCATTTCAAAAGACAAGTTCAGAAACCAACAGTTTCTGTTTGTCGAAAAAGTCAACCTAAACGAAATGGAACGATTTAGTCGTTCGTAATAAAGCCTTATTAAAGGATGGATATTAAGCCTCCTTAAAGGATGGTTGGGGGCATTTTTATGGTATGGTAATGGTAAGAAGTTTCTGTTGGACGACATACTTTTTTAATATTAATAGAATTGAATTAAACTTGTAACATAACTTAAGATTTAAAAGGCTAAAAATGTCGTGTTAAAGTGGATTTTCTTCACAGTCAAAGACACAGAGTGGATTTTCTCCATTGCCTTTGTCCATCTACTTTGTCTCTGTCCAGCTCCGGCTTCATTATACTCGTCAATTTCGAAAACGGAAAACGTCCATACTTATTGAAAGAGCGAACGCACACACAAGAGAGCGGGAACAGAGTGAGTTAATGGATTTTGAGGCAGAAGCAAAAGAGAAACAACAGATTAATTAGAGGGAAGTAAAAGATGAACTAAAGTGAGATTAACAGCAACCCTTAGAGCACAATCATTTCATCATTTGGTTATATACTAACTATATACACAGAGCCAAAACAAAACATAAAATAGAAGAAAAACAATCAGATTTCTCAATGCTTTTCATCAAAGAAAAAGCTATGCTTTTTTTTCTTGGATGAAAAGTATATTAAAACCTTATTAAAACCATAGAGAAAATTTGACTAAAATTTAAAAAGACAGTCATATTAATATACAAATTCAAAAAGAAAATCTTACTGTTTTTCATAGAGACGATATTTTTAAAAAACATAAATAAGAAAATCTTATTGTTTTCGAAATAAATTTTCGCTTTTCAAGGACTTTTTTAATTTTTAAAAACATCCTATTAAAAAATGTTTGTGTATTTAGTATATGGTTTCCGTTCGCACAATAAAGCTTTAACGCTTGCTATAAAAGAAAAGGGTGGTCTGGTCTGTCTTTCAGACAGAAGAAGAAGAAGGAACTTCTTCTTTTTCTTTCTTTTTGCCAGCACCTTTGAACGACTGCTAGGTTTTCCAGCAACTACTGAAAACAGTCAAGCATTCAAGCGCCAAGAAAGTCAAAGGATATTCTTTGTGGCCGCGCAGTGCTGCAGGCTTTTCTAATTTTGTGCAAGTGTCTAAGACATTTCGCAGCCCGAAACTCACATGGTTCGTCGCTTTAATTAACAACAACAACTTAGTTTAACAACATGCTTAAACTTTGGAGTTTTTTATATTTTAAATTTATAACTTAAGAGGCTTTCTTGAATTTTATCTGCATTGCAAAATCGGTGCAAAGTGCAAGCTCATTTTGCAAAATTCTAAATTTGAACTTAAGTTTATGTTTATGTTTATGTTAAGTTTATGTTACTAAAATATTCCAATTTTAGAAGCTCTTTTGTGTAACACAATATTATATTTTTGTATTTTTAGTATAAAACTAAATAAATAAAGTTCTCTCACTAAAAGGTAAAAAGTGTACTCGTACTCCTACTTTAAAAATTAACTCTAACCTAAAGTGTTTCGAATAAGTGGAAGAAATTGAGTTATATCTAGAAGCCTCTTCTCTTTCACTATAAGCTGCAAGCTTTCGTGCCGCATCCTTATATCAACATACTATATTTCTGATGAGGCAAACACAAGCCAATACAAGATTTCAATAGCACACGGAAGAGAAGACCGAATCGACTACCGTTCGCCACGCCCTACCATCCTCCCTCCCTTCCTCCCTCCCGCCGACCAACCCTGTCACGCCATGCCGTGTTAAAGATGCGAATATTACTTTACCGGATGGTAAAAAATACCTCATTAAGTAAAAGTGTATCCCAAACGATGGATGGATGGATTCATTGTGAATTCATGAATTCATATACAATACGAGTAACGACGACTACTGGAGCAAAATGGCATAATTAATAAATGGTAAACGCTGGCAGAGGGCGTGCACGCTAATATGTAAATTGTAGCATAATATCTCAGATTTCTGTGCGCTGCTCAAGCGGAGTGAGTGAGTGAGTGTGGTGGTGGTGTCGGATGGACGACGACGCTAGAGGTGGATTTTGAGCAAACAAACAAACACGAAAAAAACAGTATAAATCGGCCGGCGGACGCTGAACCGGTGAGTTAAGCAGGTGAGAGTGCGGCGCACGGGGACGGACGCAGAAGAATGCACGAGTATGTATTGCTGACGGCTTCGGATCATCAGCTGGCGTGTGTACTATAAAAAGCCGGCAACGGCACACGCTCTTATCAGTTAACAACCATCGTTCATACTGACGTTACGAAACGTCAGCATAAATACCAAGCATAAATTTGCAGAACCTACGAACTACGCAAGCGACATTGAGAATCAGACGGCAATAACAACTACTATAACAAATTCTGTAGCAATTATGAGATCATTTTTAGAAGTGAGCAGCGTTAAAAGGCACAACTTTTCTGAGACACTTTTATCCATTGTTGATTTTTTAAAACAGCCGACACAAGTGAAGCAACAGTCGTCGTCGTCGTCATCGTCGTCGCTGCTCTTGCTTATACCCGTCGCCTCCGTTTCCGTCTTCACCACCTTCATAATCGTTCTGGTTACGACATCTTTATTGAGCTGTCCCGCGGAGGCGCGAAGAGTGCATAAACGGTTTGTCATTCACATTCCGTACAAGGTAAAAACGCATCATCACACGCACACCGTCTACTCGCTGATTCACAGTGGCGGCGGCGGCGGCGCCACTAAACATCAGACAGTGTACAAAATCTTGGGCTACTCGAAGCATGGCCGCGTTCGCAAGGACTACAGGGACGAGCTGAGGTATCCGCCAGGTTGTCCGGATCATCGTGGTGATATGGTCTTTAATCATTACTCTAGAAATGATGAGGAAGAACGTTACTATCCCGGTTTGGAAGCTGTTTTTGAAGACGAACAACGCGATGAATGGGAAAGTTGAGAAGATTGTAAAAGATTAGGGATGGTTCGTACTTTAGAATAAGAATCTCTTCAAAGTAGTCTTAAGTCTTAATATTAGAGGAATTAGTAGAGGACCTTGTTCACAACAGACTGTTTGTTATTTATATACTCGTAAGTAGATAATTTATATACAATTCCTAATGAGTGTATATAACCTTAATATTTCGGGCAATCTTTTCAGTTTGAAAAAATAAAGTAGCTACGAGACTTTATTAAGTTCCTGAAGTATTTTAGATGAAGTAAATTTTTTTAAAGCAATTTATATCAAAGACTAAATAAGAGGCAAAGGCTATACTGGCTATACCTACTTTCGTATGGAAAAGTATTTTTGATGTACGATACATGAAATTTGACTCTTAAAATATGGCGTTAAAGTAAGGTAAAAACTTTTATTTTTATTATTGTTTTTATAAAAGCAGTAAATTAATTGATCACAGTATACACAAGTCTTTTGGAGAAAGTTATTTTAATAACTTTTAGAAAACGACAAAGAAAAATTTAATTCTGCAAAATAAAAATATCAAGACTATTATTATAATATAGATATTACAATAACAGAAGATGGTGCTCTGGTTTCTCTGAACTGAAACTTGCACACATAGAGATCTAAATAACTAACAATTCTGCTCACTATTCTATTTTTTTTTTCATTATGATTGCTATCATTCTACATTCTATAATAATTTTATTGCTTAATATTTTCTCCACCAAAGTTCAACGTTATCAACAACATCATCACGTGATATTATTATTATTATGATTATTGCAATTTTCTTCCACTCGATTGATGACACAGTGTGCGCCAATCCGGTCATGCCTTGCTGTAGCATGGTCGGGCACGTACCATACAACAGCGAATCGGTCATCATTACTGTCAGCTAACCAGGAAGGTAAACAAGCAGTCAGTCAGTCAGGCAGTTAGTTAGGCTGCGTGACAGGCTGACTGGTAGGTAAGAGGCGGCCAGAGGCAAGCCTAAAACATTGGAATGGTTACTATGCGTGCTTGGATGAACAGAAAAATAGAGATGCAACTAACCACTGCATCCAGTCATCCATCTAAACTTTCATCGATATATGTATGTATACGTACGTACACTTCAATACTTTAAAGCAAACCCAGTTCGAACATTTAAAACGTTTCTTTCTTTTCTAAACACAAAAGTTCCGATACCGAAGATGAAGCTTTTAAGAGTTCACGATATTCTTTAGTACCGTGAAAATTATTTCATCATACTTTCAAGTACTATGAGTATGTTTTATAAAACGAAAAATCTACAGGTTATATTATCGGAGATAGTTAGAGCATAGAGAGTGTCAAACCTAACCTGATAAAACTCACGGTTAGCCATGTAAACCGTAAACTCCTTGATCCAATGTTGCCAATTGCCAGGAAGGCCATTCGACATGATCTATAACTTGTAAAGCGTAAAAGATGTTGTTCTCATTCATTTCTATCCTCTATTTTTTCTCTATTTCCTCACAATATAAACGAAATGAGTGGTCATAAGAACCGCCTGAGAAGCAGGTTTATGTATTCTCACTTCAGAATGGATGTTGAGAAATATTTCTATGACAACAACAGAGTTGAGGAGTACATCGACTTGGCCTAAGAAGAAGGTAGGCATATACTCCTATTTCTTTTCTCTTATCTTCTTCAACCGAACGGAGCGGTTTGTAACGAAAGTGAGTAAACTAATTACATGAATGGAAATGGACTTTCAAAGAATCCAATCTAATTTGGTATTTCCGAATGCGAAAGAAGTAAACTGAATGATTGCAAATTGAACTCGTATTTGTAGAGTAAACTGAGTCGTCTCTGATTCGTTGCTAAAGGAACAAACAAATAGAAATAAATTGATTTATTCTGACTGACATTTCCATTCGATGTCTATGCTCTCGTTTTGTTTAGGAAATTTGCTGCGAGTATTTGTTCAGCTTCTTGCTGTTTAAAATTTGAAGCCAATTAAAATTTTCTCTTTTAATTGGTAACTATTACTGGAACTATTTTCTTTGATATCTGCTTCTTTCTATTTCATCGAATTGGTTTTTCGTTTTCAGAATTTAAAATTTCCGATTTTTGTGATGATTGGTTTAACCTCAACAGGTCCGATCGATGAGGATGTAGTTTTTCATGTTATGTCACCATCATAAGCCAAGATACGAGTATCTGTCGTTCTATGTGTTGCTCGTTTTTTCGTCGTGGTCTGCATGAACGAACTGCATCATCTTGTGCACCAGCTGTGGATAGTCAAGCATTGGCCGTTTGTCTCTCTCCAGGCTCTTTGGAGCATATCTGCCTTTAATTACTTAACATAAATTCAACTAAATTGTCAACGCAAAAAAAAGAGCCACTAAGAATTTTCATTCGTTACCTAACTGCAGATTTTTAATTATTTTTTTAGGAGCTAGAGTTACCCTTAAGCTCTTACGACTGGATTCTATGGAAGAGACACTTTTAATTTTGTTCAACATGAGGATATACATATATCGTATTAAGGTGCACATACATTTAATTCATTAACATTTCTAGTAATCGGGATCTCTTAATGTTACAACCACTCTTGAAGAAAACACTTGAACCGACGTTTTAAGCGCTGTATGGGATCTGGTTTAAGTCACCCGTGGTTAAGATTTGTCTTTTGTTGCATCTACTCCTATTAAGCGCAGTCGGTGCCTACATATCCATGCTTCTATTGAACGGTCTCTTAACTTAAATGAGTGTTTAAGTGTTGCCTTGTTATTATTGTATATTATTAAACGCTTTTTAATTTAGACTTTAACAAATTGAGACAACTTAACAAGCTACAGCCAGCCTACACTACGAGTATAGATAAACGCAAGTCTCTCTCTTCATGGCGTTTACGATACGAATCATGGCCTGTTTACGATTCGTCTTTAACGTATTAGTTGACTTCATACTATCAGGATTCGGGGTGTGGAAGATGGGAGATGATGATGCTCTTGCTTGGCTTCGGTAAAATTCTTTTCTAAGCGGAAAAAAAAAGAATTCTTTTCTAAGCGGAAAAATATTTTACAGCTTATGTATGTATGTGATGCCGATACGTTCTTTCTACAAGCAAATACTTAGTTACGCTTTATATGGATAATTTCTGTGAAAACATTTCTGTATCGGATTAAGTGTCATCTTAACAAATGAAACAGACGATTAGTTACGATTTTCCGCTTAAATATATTATATCAGATCTCATGAAGAAATATTATAAAAAAAAGTTCTTTTTTAAATCACAAATTATTGAAAATGAATTTTCGACCTTGCTGTTTAATGCAGCAATCTTTTAACTTATAAAACTTATAGAAACTTTAAACTTAGAGTCTTTCAATAGTAACTGTGTATATAAAAAATCGTAAAGGTCCCAAATAATCGGATGACTTCTTCAGCCAAGCAAAACGCATTGTCCAATCTAGCATGTCCCGGAAAATGCCAAACTATACATTTTCACGCACGGTTGATACGAGTACAAAAAAACAACTCAGCGGCGATAAAGTTTCTTAGAGAATATTTATTTGCTGAAGAGAAGTTGGAAAACTTTTTTCATGTTGTTTAATTCGTTTTAAAAGCAATCTTTCTTCTACCACTAAATAAAATACATAAAAATAACTTGTAAATATCTGCAGTTTTTCTTAAGAGTAATATTTTTTACCATAAAAAAATTTGAAAAATATTTTTAAACAACGTCCTTATAGGTTTAAGGATGACCTCTACCTCAAACATTACAGAGGTTTTGTTATCAGTCGAATTTTGTGGCAACAATTCGGTCTTTTGCTGTGATGTGATCGGTGTGGTGGTGACGCCATAGCGTTCGGGATAAAAATTTGAGGGCTTAGGAAATTTCTGCTGATGCGTAATACGTATCTGTCTGGGTTTTTGCTGTTGTTGTTGTTGTTGTTCCTGTTGGCTTTTTGCACGGTCTTCATGTACCTTTTTTAATTTTAATGGCGTTGTTACTTCATAATGCCTTAAGGGTACAAAAAAATACTGCGGATTTGTCTTAGCCGGTTGCCTATTTTTAGTTAAATTTTCGAAAATTTCACGATTCACTGCAAGTGTTTTATTGAAATAACTCAAGAACCAAGGCTTGGCAGGAGGCCTTCGTTGCGAAGAAAGAAAAGTTCTATTTAAAGATTCCATAGTTATAATTCGGCGCCGTATATCCATATCTTTTGTTCGCTCGAATGCCTGCGATAATGTATTTGCGGGCAGATTATATAATTTCCAGAAACTCACAAGATCTGTAATATTTTTCGGCACTAACAAATATCCAGAACCGGTTAAGGTTTCGGTTCGATTGAATTTGGAGAGCTTTAAAGGTTGCAAATAGAGGCCTGGTGGTGGTGGAAGAGGGGCAGAATTCACATCGGAATAGGAAGGTTTACGTACGTCATGAATACGATCAGGTTTTGCTGTAGTTATTATTTTGGGTTTTTCACTTTCTGCTGGAATGAGAAACGTGGCTTGATCTTCCTCTCTGTTTAAATCATTTTCTTTATTAAAAGATAAATCTGTCATTATATAGAGTTGCGTCTCGGTGGTAGTTTGTATTTTTTCTTCTTCTTGTGATAGATTTTCGTATACTAAAGCAGAGATTTTTTGTTTATGAGAAACTTTAGTTTCTTTCAAGGTTGTTAAGTCCTCAGATACATTCTCAATAGTAGTAACAAAAATTTCAGGCGTTACGGTGGTTAGTTCGGAATTCCCTTCAGTGCTAGTCGGCTCCATGTTATCTGAAGAATGGAAACTACTGACATCGTCATTGATATCGTGTTGTTCTGGAAAATTAACTGCACTTTTCAGAGTCATTTGCAACGCTGTCTCCAAAGAAGTAGCTTCTGTATCAAGAGTTAAAGTTTTGTATCCTTTAGTTGTTACCACAATATTGTCACTATCATCATATTCTGGAGCACTATCTGGAGCAAATATAGCGCTGATCGTATCGAGCTTAGGCTCGTCTATTGTATTGTATTTCTGCTGTAACTCTGTGGGCTCTTCACCATTGGGTCCTTCTGTATTAATTTCTTTTTGAGTTACTATAAATTCGTCATTCGGTGATGATGTCAATGTTGTCGATGTTGCTATGTTATCAGCTTCTGTAGTCGCAGAATCTGAGGTTGGTGCATTGTTCCATTTTGCGGTACTAAATTCATCTACTGAAATGTCCACAGAATTTGTTGCACTCAGAGAGATTTTCATATCTTTCTCCAATAGAGCTGCTGCAGTTTTCAAAACTTGTCTTTCAGTAGTATTTTGCTGTATTATAAAATCTGTTACTGAAGTTAGTTCCGCGGAAATTACGGTTGAACTTTCTTGAACATCCAATAGAGGAGGAATAACGCTTTTATTCTGTAGAATTCTGAGGTTGTGTTTAGAAATTGTGTTTTCTGCCTCCTCCTGATCATACTCTGGTTGCTCTCTGTTTGTTTTCAGCATCTTCTTCTTAGCTCCAAGCGCTTGTACTTCATTTTCCTGCAAACTTAGCTCCTCCTCTTCCTCCTCAGCGTGTAAATTTACCTCATGCTTTCTTTTCTTACTAAGTGGAGGAGTAGCATCATCATCAAGTATCATACTCTCGAAATCAGGCATCATTGTCCAGGGTGGTTCATTAATATTCTGGAATGCGTTCACTACATTCTCTGCGACTGTAGCAGCGTCTCTTTTGTCCCCATTTATTGTCTCTATGATTTGCCTCTTGTGGATACCACGAGCTTCTAATAATTCTAGCACAAAACCTAAGTATAGCACAAATCTCACAAATCGTTCTTTTGTTAGCTGAAAGATAGAGAAAAATTTCGTACTAAAACCGGCATATATTGCTTAGTATAAAACAATGCTCGTACTCACCATGTTGAGCTACTTCGCAGAACTGATTCACCGACAGCAAGAGCTGAAAGGTTTTATAGATTATTTTTTAAATGCTTTTTTTCCTCTTTAACTTCTTTTCAGTTCTTCTTTTTGTTCCGAACTGTAATTTGGAAAATTGAAAAAAAATATATTTCAGGTATAATTCTTTTTATCAGTAGCTCGTTTGATGATATTTCCTCTTGGAGAAAAGTTTTTCTTTTTGAAAACCAAAGAAGGATCCCAAAACTAATGAACTTGATGATAATCAAATGGAACTGCTTTTAAAATTTACTCTACATTCCTCGAGAAAATGTATATTCATTCAGCTGCAAATGGGCGACTAATGGACGCGTTTGATAAGCGTTTTTAGGTTAGATTGAAGTATGTGACTAGTCATTTATATCTTCTACTGTCTGAAATGCAATACAGCGGATAACACATGGAAATATATTTTAAATGCATTTAAAAAAATTTTAAATATTGACAGATATTAAGTGATGTCAGTCTTTGTCTAAAACGCAATAACACATAAAAGGTTTTGGAATGAAAAACCTTACTTCAACCTTCGCAAAACAAAAATCGAAGAAATTCCTCTCTCAACAGCTTGAAATTGAAAAGAAATATAAGGTTAATTTCTAAAGCTTCCAAAAAGGTATATTTTTTTTGGATTTAATCAAAATTTGAGGGGTAATATCTGCCACATTCCTTATGACCACATTATCCTCTTACCTCTCGCTCTCTTCAGGAATTCAATCTTCAGTCTATTTCCTCAGGGTATACTCGTAAAAAGAACCAGCGCGCAGAGCTAATAAATTTATTTTCAGAATACACAAATGAACATAAAAACGTGCAAATATATTGTATTTACCAATGGGTAAATAAATATCCTTAGATTAGCTAAATAAATCCTGCTAATGGACTTCGAAACTAACCTCTCTGCGCCACAAAATATTGCGATCGTGAAGGTGAAGCAACATTTTCAAAGGAATAGAAGCTATTTACTTAAATAAACGTATGAATGAATGGAATAAAAATTACTTACATAACTTCAAAGCATGCAAACTTATGCCGATACCAAAGTGGAAAAGTGACGAGTGGGAAAGAAAACAGTGGATGTGAAAAGAATCGAAAGAGAGTTCTCAGGGCAAGACTAATTTTCTTTAATCTAAAAGCAATTACATGCAAAAAAGTACCATAAATAATTTGTAGCCACAAGAATCATGATCATAGTAAATATTTCAATCAGTTCGTCATTTCGAATGCCGTTTGCTCCCCGTTTTCTAATTGACCAAATGTGTCTATAGCTTATAAACCATTGAGAGGTAGTATTGGTATGTACAGATAATTGAGAAAAGCCTTTGGAGAAGATTATAATAAAGGTAGAGCGAAATGAAGTCCGGTCGGTGTTCGTTGGTTTGAATGATTTGTCGGAAACCGATAGTCACAGATAATCACGTTCTTTTTTAAATTGAAAAAATTCAGCCCACATTTCTTAGAGGTTGACAAAAAATCTTTTCAGTTGAGGATATTTTTTTAATGAAGACAGAAATTTTTAATGGAATCTGGAGGTAAAGGAAAAAGGATGGAAAAAATAAAGGAAACAAGAAAGATAGAAAGGGAAGGGGGGGGGGGGGTACTTCGGTCTATTTTTGATAGACCTTAATGACAATACAAAATGTGTTTCCGGTGAGGACAATGGAAAATGATACTAAATGATAGAAAAAACTAAAATTAGGCAACAGAAAGAAACAAATCAAAATGTTCAACAAAACTAAAACTAAACTCAATTTTCAAGTTCAAATACAAACACTAACGTAGAGAAAAACAAAAGGAGAAAAAAAAAAGATAAAGAATTCTTTGTTAAGTTTGGAAAGACAATTTTGATGTGCGAAAGACAATTTTGATGTAGTAACATTAAAATCACAAAATGGTAGACAAGAAAAAATATTTTATTTTCGTAGTTTTCTACCCTTCAGCATACTCGTAAGCATTGGAAAATCGGAAGTATAAAAATGCACTAAAATAATGTAATAATGTATAATGCTATAATGTATAAAAGCAAATTGATAGTGTATAAGAAAAAAACATTGAAAAACGACTACTTATTTTCTATAGTATAATATACCGCATCTCTTTTTTGTCTCACTCTCTATCCGTAATTCTATTCTATTCTATTCCTTTTTCGTATGCAAATATTGCACAACTACGATATTACGCCCAGTGAGTTTTCGTCGACGTCATTCTCTCATACTCTTGTCTCTTTTCGTCCTCCACCGCCATTCATTCATTCATTCATTCACTCATTCATTCCTTCTTTTCATTCAATCTGCAGCATTCAGTAAAGTAAACAATTCCGATTATAAAGAGCATTTCAGAAAATTTCCATTAGCATTCATTGCAGTTAAGTTGTCCGCAAAACAAAATGAAGAGATAGTAGTATGTTTATTCTGTTGCCTTCGTGTGAATACATACTTCTTTAGGACGAATTAACCGGCATGATGGTGACACTACTATTCGAGATTTTTACAATCTTTCAATTATAGATTTTTGATAATTCCTCTGGCAAAATAAGGAGGAATTACGTAAAAGGAAGCTTAGAAGGGGCGAGTAGGCATCATTGAATCATATCGTATATGAATTTTCTACTTTTCTTTTTGCAAATGCATATAATTCATATAATAAAATGTTACTTGATTGCACAATATTTACTATAACTTTCTGATAAAGTGTCTAATGATGATTGAAAGCTATTGCAACCAAGAACGAGGTACCATTTCGCCAAACGGCTTGATTAATTCCAAAATTTTAAATTATAATTACACAAAAACCTGTAATTAATTTTCAACTAGAATTTCAGTTTGTTTCTTTTTTCCGCTTTCTTCATTCTTTCCTTTCTTCCAACCACTTTTAAAATCCGTTCAATGTCGGAGATGTTGTCCCCAACTATATCCTCCTAGAGTACATATATAATGCATAATGTAAGGTAGCTCAGAGAGCCGTTTTCTCCCCTTCCATGTTTGCGAAAAAGCTGTGGAAATTAAAAGTGCAAGTGGAAGCAAGTTTTCATTACTTTTGTTGGCACTACACCTCACCGTGACTCCAGCGCGCGGTAGAACCCGGCAGTAGCACCAATTTTCAGTAGAAAATGTTGTAAATTCCACTGTTATACGCAGAGCAACAACACGACACAACATTAAGTGAGTAAGTATATGTAAGTAGTACAGGCTTACAGCAGAAGCATAGTTCTACCGCGCCAGACTAAGAGGCGGTGTTTTAATTTGCGCCTACACCAACTTGCAGCTTGCAATCTGCAGCGTGCAACCTGCATCAATATGTTCCATGCCAGAGGATCGAGTTACGTAGCAGCAAAGCAACGGAGAACTTCGTGGCACCTCCGGGCCATGAATGTTTGACCAGCAACCAATGCAAAAGAAGATACAAGAATTGAAATGAGAAACGAAGTGGGGAAAAGGAAGGCAGGGCAGTGAGAGGGAGAGTTGGGAGGCGGGCGAGAGGTGGGGATCTTAAAGCATCAGTTGGATCGTTCCGTTTCTGAACAGATATGCAGGTATATTTGTAGCTGCTGTGCTTTTAGGAACGTCGTACACACAAGTAAGAGTTTACCGAAGAGTAGGGTAAATATTCCACGAATGCACGTATGTATGTAAGACTCTGCAAGTACTTATATGAGTTAGTGTGTGTGCATGTGTGTGTGTGTGTGCAGTTTGATAAAATCATTAGAAGTTTCACTTGAACTTGATACAGGCACTGAGAGCAGGTGTTGCTTTGTTACGGCCATGAAACACAAGCAGTCTCCAGCCAGCTACGCTGCTTTGCCAACACATAAAGCCATCAAACAACAGTTCAGGAAACGAAGTTCTACTCAAGGTGCATTTTAGTAAATCATACACGAGTGCGTATTAATTTCCACTCAGCGGTTTAGTATTAATTAAGACAAAAGTATGAAAAGCTGCAAATGTAAAAACTTCTCATTGTATTTACTTCTTGCATACATAAAGGGTTATCCAAAAGTGTCTTTAGGATGTTGAAAGGTAATACCTGTCGAGCGCCAAAGACTGTTTTTGCCACTTTCTTCGATTTATAATCTACTATCAGAGACAATTTGAACAAATGAAGCTGCATATTACGTGTAGAGTGTGTTCAAGTTATTAAAATCTGTTTTAAAAATGCGTGTTCGATTCTTTATTCTTTAATTACAAACATGCCTTTTGAGGAGAAAAATATTATAATATGTAATAAAAAAATAATTGCTTTTTATTCCTTTAAAGTTAAAAAGTACTTTTTTATATATTTTAAGGTCCCGGATTGGGTTTGAAAAATGTTGTTAAGCCTGTCCTTGCCTGATTTCTGCATATGTATGTATATACGAGTAGCTACTTTCGTACATAGTATTGTATATTCCTCACAGTGAATATCCTGCCGGAAATATGTACCATTGCTTTTCACCCCCATCATGCCCTAGATAAAAATGATCATGATGATGATGATGATGACAACGAACAATGCTATCTACCTCATGCTATGCCTCACAAAACGATCCTTTATCAAAGGAGACCTCTTTGTGAGTACATTCGCGTAACTCAGCAAACAGTAAGAGCACATTTTCGAAACAAACAAACAAACAAACAATCACCTGAACCAACAAATTGCCACACCAGCTCATAGAAGCCCGTACGAGCCAGGTTGATTGGCAGCATCATGGCAGCAGGCTACGAGTATGCCACATCCATACATAATTCCAGTGTTGGTGTTACTAATAGTGTTTGCGTTGGAATCATTTATGAGCACCTTTGAGCGCACCAGCATTGAAATAAAGTGGACCCTTTTTCAGTTTTTCGCTCAGAAAATTGTCCACTCGCCTGCGCCTACACACCTCCCTGCGTCCCTTTTCGGGCAAGCATGTCATTTCATCATGAATTGAATTCGAAATGCTTCAATTAATGTCACAATAATAATGACGTTGATGATGAGGTTGATGATGTTGATGATGATACTACTACCAACGCGCAACTAACCAGTTCAGTAGCTTCAGTTCACAATGAGAAGGAAAAAACATTACAAATATGGAACAACAGCCATAAAAACAAAAACAAAAAAAAACAACTAATACAACAAGTGTTGGACAATAACGTGGTACGTGAGTTACGCAAAACAAAACAAACATTAACAACAACAACAACAACAACAGCAGCAGCCTCAACTGTGAATGGAAGAAGCTCAACGCAGACTCGATGACGGCAATAAATATTACTACAGGAAGTGTTGTTGCTAGTTTTAATACGATCGTTGTTCTTGGAGTCGTCGTTTTTGTTGTTTTTTTGTGATTGTGTTGTTGCCGAGGCTGCTACTGTCTACTACTAATACTGCTGCTGCTGCTGCTACTGCTGCTGTTGCTGCTGTTGCTGTTGCTGCTGCTGCTGCTATGATTATGTTCTCTCAAGAGGAGGTGAAAGCACCCGGGAATAAAACAACAGCATGGAAATAAAGCTATCCTTGTTGTTGGTATATGCTTTTCTGTCTGTTCGTTTGTTTGTTTTGTTATATATTGTTGTTGCAGTTCTTACTGTCGTTTTTGCATCCTTGATGGTAAGGATGCTGCTGCAGGCATCTTTCTTACTATTACTAGAGACATGGATAGTTAAAAATCTTAAGCTGGGAAAATTTTACTGCTCAAAAAAAAAATTTTAAATTCCTTTCTTCCTTTCGAAGGGACAAATAACCAGAGTCGCCGCAATTAATGCTCTCTGTGGGAGCATGTAGGCCGCCACCATTAGATCCCTTCGCGCTACGCACATGGCAGTAGGGCAGGCAGGCCAGGCCGCCTTGCAATCACATGCATGACTGAATTTTCAAGTTAATTTATTCTAAACAACGGAGCGCCACCTGTTCGGAGGTAACTGAACGAAGAATGAAGGAAAGGCGTGAGTTGGAATGATTATGTTAAAGCCAGGAAAGAGCACGCGCCGGAGGAGAGAAAGAAAGAAAGAGTAAATAGTATACATATTTACATTTCTATAATAATTTTCCTTGAACTTTTAGGTATTGTTCATGGGTTTACTCTCAGCTGTATTCTTGTTTGTTTCTCTATGAAATATTGATGCCTATTTCAGTAAAGGTAAAAAAAAGGTCAACAACAACAACAAACAGAAAAGTAAACAGTTATGTGTACGTAAGTATGTACGTACGAATATTTGATGATATTCGAAACCGTGATTTCTTACTTTTAGAGGAGTTGTTTGTTTACCAACAACAAACAACAGAAGAGTCAGGAAGTATTGAATATTTTCATTATTTAAAATGCAGCTTTATTATTGAATTTACGGCAGAATACATTTTCAAATAAAATAAAAATAAAAATAAAATTTAAAATAAATTTAAAATAAAATTAAAAATTCAAATTTTTTAAACAGAGTAAATTAATGAATTATTAGAAACATTTTGGGAAACTCTCAGTGCAAAATTCAAATTTTATTGATTAAAATGGTTTTCTTGGTTTTAAAGAAACCAAAAAAAAAAATAATGGTACGATTTTCCACCCTTCAGCAAATTTCTTGAAAATAAGGTTATAACAAAGAATATGTAATAAATGTACTGTATATTCTTTGGTTATAAGCTGTAAGCTCTTCCATGACTTGAGCTTAATCTGTGTTTTTTTTCATATCATTTGCTTTATAATCTGTGACCGAATGAGGCTCGAAATTCTTCCTGGCATTTTATATTCTCTTTTATTTATTTCAATCGAAATTAAAATGTTTACGATAAATTGATGGTATTGGTTTGGTGTTTTAGATGCAGAAGGGTTGTTTTAAGAAAACCATGAAATTTGCTTATTTTTGTTTTACTCACTTTCATGTTGATAGAAATATTCAACCTTCGGGATTAAAGATTGATGGATTGATTTCTAACATTATCATAATGTTGTGTAAATCAGTAAAATTGTGTAAATTTATAAAATAATTATAATTATTTTTGAGATTCAAAAAATGCATACCGCTACAAACCTTTAAGTTTCCATAATATCCGTCAATAATATTTTATTATTATTATTTTTTCTTAAATTCATTAATAGAATATTATTCTTAATTCATTCAATTATATTTTCTTCTCTCTTCATTTGCACAAAACTATTTTTCAAAATAATTATCCGTTACACTATTAAAACACACTTCCTTCCGTGTAAGCGTCAGTTGCTTACTTCACTTCCGGCGCTTTGAAACGAATGTGGCACGAATGCGGCAGCGGGCTGTTAACGTTTCGTGAAGCACACAGAAATTTTGTATAGAGAAACCCACGAAAACGGTTGCCTCCCCGTTGCCGAAAACGAGTAACGAAACTTGAACCAACCACACGCAATCACAAACGAACGAAGACTGAATGAAAATTCGCAAAAGGAAACGTAGAAAACACAACCGCGTGTAATCCCTGAGCTGCTGAGCTGCCGGAGAAATAATAACAACAGCAACAACAACAACAAAACTGAAAAGAACAACAACAGCAAGGAAAATTACTAAAGCAACATGGCTGGATGGATGGATGGATGGATAGATGGATGCCGGGATTGGGTGTGGATATTTGTTGTGTGGAGTTTGTGACGTAGCGTAGCGACTGGCAACAAAAAACGAAAAATTTCCTTTCAACAGGCAGAACTTACAGATTCAGATATAACGCAACAACAACAACAACCACAACAACAACAACAACAACAACAGTAAAAGGAATCCCGGCGGCAGCATCGTTTTATTTGAGATATCTAGACACATGGGCAGAGAGTTGTTCGGCAGCATGCCTAAGATGGCAATGTTGCTGGCAGCATTTTTGCAACAGCTTGAGGAATGCTGTCTGCTGTCTATGCAAGCCCAGGTTCCACAATCACAGCCAAAAAAAAAACTGAACTGGTATATGTTCCATTTACAAAGTAAATGGAAGGCATTCATATTGTTGACGTCTCAGTCGTTGCTATAGTCCAAGGTCTAAATGTTGCGGCAAAGAATATACAGTACATATTCTTTGGTTGCGGCGTCTTTTGTGTATAGAGAAAATGTTGCGAAGAAGTGTAAAATGAATCTTTGAAATCGGGCGGGAAAATATTTTCATTGTTGATGTTATATTGTCTTTTCTACAACAAAGTTATCGAATGCAACTTTATTTTAAATATGACAAACAAACATTTGTTAAAATTTGTGCTATTGAAAAGAAATATAAGTGAAAGGAATGTTATTAGTAATTGCTTAAGACTTTAATTCGAATTTTGAAAATTAAAAATTATGTTTGAACGCTTGAGTGTAGAAGAAGAAACTAAAGAGAAAACCATTATTAATGTCGGTACATGGCATTTATTGCTAAATCTGAAATCATAAAACCTGCAAGAATTTTAAAAATAAATTAATTTTTTAAAGTCTAGTACTAACATTCTAATACTCAGTTTCTGCTGTCGCCGCTAATGATCATTCAGTATGGAACTACGTACACACATACATACATACATACTCGTACATTATAAATTCAACGACCAAGGTTTTATCAAAGAATATAAAGTACATTTATTACATATTCTTTGGTTTTATTTTTACTTTCTCTTGGTTTGAAAAACCAGATTCCTCCCAAAACCTAACCCGAGGGTGGTACCAGTGGTACCATCCATCGTCCAACAACATTTATTTAGCCAACTATAAATATTCAAGTACTATTCAAACGAAAGGTTGAAAGAAAAAACAACAACCAACTAAACCCGAAACCAAAACGAACAAAAGACAAATAAAAAAAAAGTTTAAACGCTATGTTTTTTGGTGGGAAGCATTAATTTGATTAAAAGGGTCTACAGGGTGCGAGTATGGTGTTTCAAATCCAAATCAAGTGGCTGGCATTAACAGCAATAGCCACGAAAGTGATAAAGTTAGCAGCGTCAGCGTTACAACACGAGCAACAACAACAAATACAGCCGTCGTAGAACTTTTTAAACAAAAGCTAAAGCTAATTGAAAATGAAATCAACCAATAAAAAGGAAAACAACTAAAGAAATTAAAAATGTTCTGCAGATTTTCATTTTCAACCTTCAACAAAACTGCCAGCAGCAAGTTTTTGCCAAACGTACTGACTTTATTTTCTACCTTTTTCAAAGCAAGTTCAAAAGTAGCAAGACGCGTCTAAATAGCTGCCCCGGATGCTTCAATACAGTGGTTAAAAACAGTAAAAAATACACAGAATTATTGCATAATTATTAGTGCAGAAAAGTTAAGGTGAAAAATGTAAATGTAAATGTAAATGTCGCAGTAAAAATGTGCAAATACAATTCATTTTTTATAGCTTCTTACCGCTTTTTAACGTAAAAAATATATGGTATTTAAACCTAAAATACCATTTGGACAAATTTAAATAAAATACAGACTTTATTTCGAATTTGTTTATAAAGTCATTATTTAAAAAATCATTGTGCAAATCTTTGCTACTGTGCAGCGCAACAATCTACACAACATCAGCAGGAGCTGCAGGAGCTGCATTGTAGAAGCAACCGACCGGCCAGCGCTGATAGAAATTAAAAGTAAAATAGAAAAAATGGCAAGGTCTTTTCCACTACAAAAATGAAGACGGTGGTGGCGAGAGTAAGAGTAGAAGACGCCTGCCCCCGCAGAATGTATGTACGTACCTACGCCTTCCACAGGAAAGGTGAAAGGATTGAATTATGTTGGCAATAAGTAGGTAACATTGTAGCAATGTGTAGATTTTGTTGTCTTACTTGCTTACTTTCTTTCTGTCTTTCTTGGGGTACCTATTTCTTGGCCAGGTTCGAAGCACGACCTTGATTCCAACGCAGGAGGCGAAAGGAAAACAGACACAAACAAAGGCGAGAACAACAGCAGATCATGGATCAAAGAAGGGTTGCTGGTGTTGTATATATTGTACGTAGATATTTTATGTCTAAGACGCAAGATTTTATGGCTAGATAAAAACAAATATAATATTTTATAGTATGAATGGAATTTGTTAATGAATATAAAAGTGAAATGTTTATAAATACTTAAAAAAAATCAAATTTGAAAATTCCTTTCAGCTAATGATGAAATATTTTTTATTTTATGGTCCATCCATTAATTTCCAACAGAATGAAATGATAAAACGAAGATTAAGTCAAATCTATAAAACTTTATAATCATAATTATCGTAAATCTAAAGTAAACACGCCTGCCGTCGCGATTAAATGAAAGAAGCTAACCCTTAGATTTTCATTCTTTACCACTTTTTCCTGTCAAGGATTTCGAAACAACGAGTTTGTGAGAATTAAGCAGCTTTTACAAATGCCCAGCACTCATTTATATACATACATATGAATGTATAGTCGTACATATGTACATACAAACTTGCAAAAAGCACGGTCACAACAAACTAATCATACAATGAAGAAAATGAAAAATGTGAAAGGTCTCTATATACGCGTAGTACTACTCGTACTCAGTAAAGTCATACACACTAAAGTGGCGCGTGTGGCGCGCGCTGAATTTCTGCATCCGCTTTTTAAGTACTTCCGGCTTCCTGTTTTCAATACCCTGACATTCATATGTATGTTGGGGGCGTGATTATTTGCTCTCTTTGTGTTCTTAAAAAGAGGCAAACATTCACACGATTTTGTATAACGATTACGATGAACACAAGGACACGACGACACTTTATTCGTATTAAATTTAATATATAAAAGATTTAAAAAAATATTATTTCATAGACATATTTAAATACATTTTGAAATGTAAATTGTACATTTATAATATAAACGAGATATTTTTAGTTTTTATTAGAATCGTAACCTCACTAAAATCAATTAAAAGTTTTTCTCGAAACATAACACAGCCTTTAATGAACATAACGGTAAAAATTATACATACAAGTATTCCCAAAAGTAAAGGTTAAGTTCAAAATACGTTATTTTAAATACGTGCTTAAGCATGGAGCATACTCGTATTATAACAATTATGCAACACTTTATCGAAATATGTTTAAATCGACAGAAAGTTGTCACAATATTGAAATCTTTCTGAAACAATTTCGAATTTAAGATTTTGTCGTTTTTTCTTTCTTCTAAATCACAACGGAACGATTATTAGTATATGGCCTTTAGGAGAAGCTCGCCGAAGGATGTCGCCTTTGCTGATGAAGAGTGTCCTCTCAACGACTGTAGCAACATGTGGTTCGAGCCGCCGCAAGAACTGGACTGCCGAGTTATCAAACGCCTTCGAGGCGGTGCCGATGATAGAGACGACGATGATGATGACATCGATGAAGAAAAACCTAAAACTGCACCCAAAGCGAAGGCCAAAGAGGAGAAGGAGGAGAAGGAGGAAGCGGCTCCAGTAAAAAGGCTTAAGCAAATCTTGAACTATGCAAAAATTGGCTTACTTTTGGTGACGTGGTTAATCTGCACTGTTTGTTTAATGTTGAGTAAAGAGCATGATCTCACCGTACGGCTCATTTCGATTCCTGTTGGCCAACCCAAAACTTTTCTGTTGCCCAATTTCGGAGTGGCCAGCGCTTTGGGTGTGCAAGTTATTGGCCCGTTTACGGAGGCAGACGACCTGCGGCCTAAGGAAGGCAACGAAGGGGGCCAGTATTTGTCAATGCAAGTGGAACGCGTCACCCGCGATGACAAGAATGCGGTCAAGGAGACTGTGATTATTTCCGATGTATGGAAACTAAGACTGGCGAAGGAAGAAAGACCGCGGAACATTAAGAAAAAACATATATTTCATCTGGAGAAGGCCGCTGATGCCGGCGGCAAAAAGGCAGATGTTCAAATGAAGCTCACCTCCGACAGCCAGAAAGTGATCACTGTGAAGGTGACCACTGATGACTGCCCTGTTAATAAGAACTTGGGAATAATTTTCGGTGCCCTGATTTTGGTGGGACTTTATATAGTGATTGTTTGGGACCTCATCAATCGTACCTTCGCCGCCATCGTCGCAGCGACAGCGGCGATCAGTGTCTTGGCGGCGATGAACGCTCGGCCCTCGTTGGAGCAAATCATGCGCTGGGTGGACGTCGAGACCATGTTGCTGCTCTTCGGGATGATGATAATGGTGGCTGTACTTTCGGAGTCAGGCATTTTTGACTATTTGGCCGTTTACGCCTACAAAATCACGCACGGTCGTCTGTGGCCGCTGGTTTATTGCCTTTGTCTGTTCACCGCATTGCTGTCTACTTTCCTGGACAGCGTTACGATGATGCTGCTGGTCACGCCGGTAACCATACGCCTGTGTGAGGTGACCGATCTGAACCCGGTGCCGGTACTCATGTGCATGGTAGTATACACGAATATAGCTGCCGCCATAACGCCAGTCGGCGATCCGCCCAACATTCTCATCACCACGAATGTATTCATAAAGGCAAGTGGCGTTCACTTCGGCATGTTCGTGCTGCACATGATGCCGGCCGTTGTGATGGCTATGATTTCGACCTTCTTTCATCTGCGCCTAAAATACCGTTATATCAAGGACATTAGTATCATTAATTCGTCTGCGGTGGAAGATCTGCTGCACGAGATTCGTGTTTGGGAACGCATTGCTGGCGGCATATCGGCCTTGTCGCGCGACGAGGAAGATGTTCGCGACACGATGATAAAGAAAATCAATGCTTTGAAGAAACAGCTTAAAGAGAAGATGTCCGAGAAGAAGAAGGAAGTGAGCTACGAGGAGACCCTCAAATATCTGGAGGCAGAATATCCCATACGCAACAAACCATTGTTATACAAATCGATTGTCGCTTTCGTCTTCGTCATTGTTCTGTTCCTGCTTCATTCCGTGCCGGATCTTTTCCATTTGTCGCTCGGTTGGATCGCCCTGTTGGGAGCGCTGATGTTGCTTATACTGGCTGATATCGATGACATGCAGGCCATTTTGGGGCGCGTGGAATGGTCGACACTACTATTCTTTGCGGGCCTTTTAATACTAATGGAATGCTTAACCGAGCTGGGACTCATCGAGGTAATCGGCAACTTTACAGTCAGTTTAATCCTGGCAGTTAGTCCGAAACTGCGGCTAATGTTGGCGCTTTGCATAATAATCTGGGTAACAGCGATAGCCTCGGCTTTTCTCGACAACATTCCCGTCACCACAATGATGGTCAAAATCATCATATCATTATCTCAAAATCAGGACTTAAAGCTTCCGCTGCATCCGCTGGTGTGGGCTTTAGCTCTTGGGGCCTGCTTCGGAGGCAATGGGACACTGATTGGGGCATCGGCGAATGTTGTCTCTGCCGGTATAGCGGAGCAGCATGGTTACAAAATATCGTTTTTGAATTTCTTCCTGATCGGATTTCCGGTTGTCATCAGCTCGATAACGATGGCGACAATATATCTGCTGATAGCACATGTGCTATTTCAGTGGCATTAATCAATCGGAATCAGCGGATGCATATTGTCTTGCATTTATTTATTGTTTAACGTACATTTTCATGTAAAGAAATTTTGGTTTTGTCCTTATGCTGTTAATTATGTCTTTATGTTTCTCCAAATTTATACATCGCTTAAAATTTACAGCGAAATAGTATGAAAAAAATTACAATCTTCCTAACCGCAAACCCTCGGCCGCTGGTTTACCCTCTTCGTACGACCAGGTTCAAGGTTCAAAGCGAAAGATTCTCAACAATTGCTGACATTCGCCCTTCGCTTTTCACTCTTATCCGTACTTACTTGTTTGCGTATCGTGATGAGAGCCTGATTAAGGCTTAATTTGTGTGATGAAGGTGATGATAGGGAGAGGGAGCTAACTCCTCCATCTGACGTCTACTATACAGGCCAATGGCTGCCGACAGCTTTCCTGCAAAGCAACTCTAGCGTATAATCAGCTTTTTCAGTCGAATAATAAGAGGTTCGTTCATTTTTTGCCTTTACTCTCGCTACCAGCAGTAGCATTTTCGCTATAGATTGAACAAAAACCTGAGCCCTGCCTAAACCCGGTGGTCCTCCTCGCCCAAGGTGCGGATTGAATTGACGAGAGAAAGTCCATGCAGAGAGCTTTAACAAAGCTCTTCAAATATTATCAACCATTAAAAGTTTTTTACCTTCTCGCTGCTTTCGGCCGCTTTGTAATTTTTTTCTATAAGAAACTAAAAGAAAAGAGAAGGTTTTCTCCCTGAGTTTTTGTAAGTACAGTTGACGTATTAATTACAATACGCATGAAGTTCAAGTCAAGAAATCGCTTTGAAATCATTAAATGCAATTATAATTTCTACTGTACACATTGAAGTTATAGCTAGAGTTAAAAGCTTTAAAAGAGAAAATATAAACTTCTGTAAAAAATTACGAAATTTTATCTTTTTTGTATAAATATTCGTAGTTGCTTTTAATTTTGAATAAACTAGGTTTTAATAAATTTCCTAATTGATAAAAATAATACGTTTTCGTGAAGTTTCATCGCTTATTATTGTAACATCCAGCGTTAAAGACTTGGTAAAACACTCGAACACTCGAGGTCACTCGAATAAGGTCATTCCTGTAATGTAGATGGTTCCTCCTTTCCTTAGAAACAAGGACTTTAGTGTGTTAAAGGCGATGATTTGAACCGACGAAGGTTTTTGGAATGCTTTATATCTTAGTCTTATTAAAGAAAATAAAAAAATTAGAGGAAGGATGGAGTAAAAACTGGATCCGTTTCACGTGATCATGTTAACTTCTCTAACGCAACAATTCACGAATTGAAACTTTCTTCAACAAAATTTTACCGGAATTGTGCTACTTTCGGTAATTCTATAACCCATCAAAACAGTTGCTAATAATTTGTACAACAACAACAACCAGAACAAATGGCTAGAAGCATCAAGAATAAATTTTTAACGTTTGTAACAGCAACAACGAGCGTTGAGACAGAGATTAGCAGTATAATAAAGATTAAGATTAAGACAGCCGTTAAGACAATGATTAACAATAATCGATACAATTAAATTAGTATATAAGAAGAAATAATAGAGAATTCTTTGGGATATATTTTGCTGCAACACCCAGTATTTCATATTCGGTTTCATTCAGCGCATCACACTAAAGACTACAGACTAAAGACGACAACAACAACAGCAGCATTCAGCGCATCATAATCATTCAGCGATCGCGGGAGGGAGGGAGGGAGGGAGGGATTCTTAGGGTGGTGGGAACGTAATAGTTCGATCGTGAGATGCGTGACTTTGAGGCGCAATGGGCGAAAAACGCGAAATCTTCAAATTAAATGTTATTCGTCGGTGAGCGAGCGGAGAAAGAGCGACAGCATCTTCAGCTCGTTCGGAGCTGTTTACTCTGCCGGCACTTAATGTTAAGGCGAAATTACCAAAGTACAATAGTAGTAGTAGTAGTAGTAGTATTCATACCATGGATGAAACAAGAGGGACGGACAGAAAAAGGGAGCAACAATAAAAAAGAAAAACGAAACAGCAAAATTTCGACCACGACAAAATAAAACCGAAAACATTAAGAAATGCATTTTAAAGTATGTAGTTTCATTCTCTAAATTGGCGCATGTTTTTTGCGGTTTTTATTTTCCCAGACGGTACAAGGGCTGGCTCAGGCTGGCTGTCCAAGAGCTGTCCAAGCTGTTCGCAGAGTATAACACAAATTAATCTACTTCTTCAACAAAGTGATGATTCTTCATTGTCAGAGAATTACTCGTAAATGTGATGATGATGATGATGATGTACCCAAAATTTCGTTTCGTTTTGTTTTTTTTTTTTGTTCAAAAGATTATTGCAGTTTCTTGATGTCTGGACACAATTACTTTAGGCGTCATGAAACGCTTTTGTTTTATACATACAGAAAAGTGGTGCACGCATTTATACACGCAATTTTTAAATCATTACTTTGTACTTCAGTATATATATGTAATATAATTAGTTTCCATTTTTTGCAATATATATCCTTCAACAACTCTGGTTAACGTTTGTGTAAAGATTACTAAACAAAAAAAATTCTATTATAATTAAACCAAAAAATGAAGAAACCAATGCACCTACACTCTCTATATATACTGTAGCTTTAATTAAAAATATTAACAATTGTTAATGACTTTAGAGCAAAGAAAGGCTGCAAAAAAGAGTTCATCAACGAACACCATTCAAAAAATTACTTGATATTGTTTAACCTTTTTTTGTGAAAAGCTGTCTTTGATGTCTGCTAAGGGTTGTCGCTGCGCTCCGCTCCACCCACGCCTTCGCATTACGAATTTCTGGTCACTGCTTTTAAACTTATACGGTTTCGTATCATTTCAACAATTATTTATACGTATTGGCAGCTCTGCCGAAGTGAGTTCCAAAGTGAAGAAACGTGCCTAAGTGGTCGTTCTGTTGTCTATGGACTGTTCAGGCTTTTAATGGTATTAAATTCATTCTTTCAAATATATCCACTTCATTCGCATTGATCTTCTATCTCCATGCACTTCTGTCTGTCTACTTATTTACCTACAGCATTGTGGGACATGTCGGGCCCTCCTCACCAATCTCTTTGGCCTCGTATCGTTTTATGCATTTTACTTATTACTTTTTACTTAACAATCCTGCGCAATAAAATCCTTGCATTTATTGTAGCGTCTGTTGTTGCTTTCTTTTAAAGAGAACGAACGAACGACTCGTCGAGAGGAATTTTCATAAAGCAAAAGAGCCCAATCGAAAGAAACCGTACCGTATAAAATATAGTGTAAAAAGTGTAAAATGTTCAATTGATTCGACACACATGACACGCCCACAGAATGAGTTAAGCAGAATGTATGCCACAACTCAAATGGGTTGGTGGTTGGTTGCCTTTTTAAGAAGAATAACATAAAAGTTTGTGTTATTGTTATTATTATTGCTATTGATATGGGTTTCGTTGAGGATGGTTTCGATAATAATGATGATGTTGTTGTTGTCCATGCTCATGATGATGTTGATGACGACGATCAGCAACTGATCGATGTTTAATGGATTCGAATTTAATTAGTTTCGTTGCGTATTCCCAAAAACAAAAAGACAATCGCCAACATTTTGGGAAAAAATCAAAAAAAGACAATCGAGAGAGAAAGAGAGAGAGAGGTAGGGCGAGCAGCTGAAAAGAGAAGGACGACCGAGAAGGCTGAGAGATCGCGTCTGTTTGTATGCTGCATATTTGCACGCCAACTGATAATTATCACGGACGCATGATGATCACACCGCCGCGGCGCACTGAGATCAGTCAGCCGGGGGTGGGTTGGTCAGTTGGTCGTTTGGTCGGTCGGTTGGTTGGTCTTCGGTCAGAGGTTGTGCCGTAGAGACCTCTTTTTTGCACGTTTATACTACATTTGAAGTGTTTGAAGAACCGCTGCCTAATTTAGCGTAACCGCCTCGTTTGGTTTTAGTATTAACGTGTTTCTGTAAGCGAACCTTTATGCTGTTTCCTACTGCTGTTGTTGTCGTTGCTGTGCCTCATCTCATGTCGTCGTTTAAGTTGTTGTTATTTTATTACTGTTACTGTTACAAAATATAAACGCACAATCTCATTAAGACGAAGCCTAAAGTTTCGATATTTCAGCATCTGATTACTCTCTCTTACTGTTTACAGGTGGTGGACTGTTTTGGTGGCTTTTTGGCACGAACTTTTACCGCTCTTTGTTGTTGTTGTTGTACAGAATTGTTGCGCACGCATGCATGTTGCAATTAATACAAATCGAAACACAGGCGTTGAAATAAAACATCAGTACGTTTTCGTGAAAAATTGAGGCTCTTTAAGGTGTTTAAAAAATTACTCCTACTCTTTCATGTTATTCCTCCCATTTTTTCCCTTCTTCTTCTTTTTTCTCAGACTGAGTTGATCTTCATATTTTTTTACTTTAAAAGTATTGCAAAAATGTTGGCGGGCGCTGGTATTAAAACAGGAGCTTAAATCAAATTCATGAGCTAAAAAAAAACAGACGACTTTCAACCTAAAACGATTCTCGTTATTTTCTAACAGAAAAATTGTTCAAACAACTGTTCTTCTAACTCCAAAAAAACATTGTCGTAAAAAGGCTTTAGCATTTTGCAATATTTTTTAGTGTTTTCTAGTCACAAATTGGGCCCCAATTCTTGAAAAGCTTGACAAAATCTTGTTTTATACCAAAATTTTACACCTAGTAGCTATACTCAGCAATGATTCCTTACTTCAGTTAATAAATGATCTCAGGTCGCCATAATCGCCGACAGCTTGGACTCACAACAACAAGAAAAGGTTGTCAAAATGATGCCATATGGAAAGTTTGAACAATAAAAAAAAAGGCAGACGGCTTCTTTTTCTTCTTTTTCTTTTCATACACGCAACAAAATCTTAAATACGTAATGGTACCTAAGTAATTATACTCCTCATGAGAAAAACTGAAATTCTCGATTGTGATTGTGTGTTTGCTTCAAAACAGAAACTAAATACCATAAAAATATAGTACTTCGTACACTTCGTAAGATCAGCTCCGGATTTTCGGTTTTAACGACATAATTTACTTTAGGCATAATGATGACGAGAACCCACGAAAAGCGGAAAAAGTATTATACATGCATACATACATATGACTGCCTCTGGCTGGTTTCAACTGAAATTTTTTGGGGTTAACCCGTTTGAATCCAGTTCATCTCAGCTGCCCTCAGCTGTTCTAGAAAATCTGGCCGATTCATTTCTGGATTATTTATGCCAGAATGTTTTATATTCGTTATGCGTTCGTTGTCAAAAATCTGACCACGGCAAATAATTCGTCCGCGCCCTCCAACATACCGACAACCAATAAATTCAACCGCAACGAGCCGCGCAATAAATTTCAACCATTTTCGCCTCGATAATAACTTATTATATGAAGTTAAGATTTTGTGAGGGATTATAGTCGCAGCAGTAACAAAACAAGGTGTTCAAATAGTGTTTTTTCCCCTTTGATTTCAGTTGAAATTACCCGCTTTATTTCGGCAGTTACTTATAAGTTACTTATGTTAAAACAAAAGCAGCCAACATGAAAAAAACACAGTTCAGCCATTTAATTAAATTGCTATTGGCATGCAAAAGGGTTGGCGAAGATTCAATTATGAAGAGGTAACAACAAAACGCCAGCCAGCCTCGTAACTTAAGCCTAAAGCTGGGCTTAAATCGAGCAATGAACATAATCGCTCATTTCGGTTGGTCATATTTTACCGAAATATCTGTCTCAATTTTGATCGTGATTTCATATCTGCGCGTCCAACAGAAAACGATTTTTCTTCATGTTGTCTACCGTAGGCCAGACAGATCGTCAACCAGACAGACCGAGAGGGACCGAGAGCGGAACAAACAGACAAACCATCCGACCGAACGCGCCGGTAAAAGCAATTGTTGTGGAATGCTGAAATCTTTGTGAATTATGATATTTGCAGCTGCAACAACAACAATAGCAACAACAACAACAACAACGACAATAACGAATGAAATACAACAACTTTTGGAACGCAGGTCACGATTATCTGCGTATATCCGTGATCATCGGACAGACGGACGCACAACATTTTCCTGCAGCCTCCTTCAAGTTAGCCCGGTAACAAATTTCAACCTTAAAACTCTCGGCACCTTCATAAAATAAACCAATTTTTATCGTTGTTGGCGGAAAATTATTGGTCAATTTGTTGATCTGCAAAGTCATAAATAAAAGAATGCAGTCAGGATGCAGTGGATTTTTATGATGTGCGATTTGTCGGAGAAAGGCCAACAAAACTAGCCTGAGCTAATTCGATCAAAAATTTCTGGCCTTCTTACAGAGATGGTAGCAGATAGATGGATTAGGAAGGTGTATATACCCTTCCTAGAAGTATGTATATCTACATATATCACAAAGAGAAAGAATTTTCACAAAAAGCTATATTTACAAAGATTCCAATTGTTGGAGTCCAAAGTGGTACTACCTCTACAAAACTTCAGTATAAAAAAATATATACCAAATTGAACAGATTCATAACAAGAGTGCAGAGCATTCAAATTGTCACAGATAAGCAGCTCATAAAATAAGAAACCGACAGCCCTATAAAATACCTCTTTAACGTCCCACCAAACAGAAATCTTAACGTCCAAGTTGTCAAAGCCATCTTGTTATCATAAAAACAACAAATTGATGTCGTCTCATATACCAACAAAACAAGAAGCTCGAAGCCACATACTCATAAAAATACTTATGAGGGTACATGCAGGCGGCATGCAAAATGAATAAATGAACAACAAACAATAAAGGCGAAAGTGTCAAGGCGAAGGACTGGGCTACACATGAGTTGTTGCGCTAGGAAAAGGAATATACATAGTTACTTGTATTCAATGTAAAATAAACTCGCATTAACCGATTACAATCATCACAACACGTGCCACATTTTCTACCTCCTACAAACAAATGAGAAAATATTAAAGGCAAAATAAGAAAAATTGGTGTCATTAACATCAAATTGTAACAAATGTAAGACATTGACTACGAGAGATGAGTCCTCGCAAAGTGTTACAGTGCGGTCCAGATCGAAATATACATATGTAAGCCACATACTCGTACCTACGTGCACCAATTAAATTCGAATAAAACAAATGCTATCGCACCTGATAATTATCGTACATTATCTGTGTCAGTTTTGTGTTAGAATTTCTTTGAGCACTGAGCACTACCTTGCCCAAAAAGCTCTCACACTCGAATTTCTATTAAAAGCAAAAGCAAACAGTATTTCTGTACTTCTGTGTCTATAATTCTGTAAATACTATGCTTCTGTTAAAATTATTTCGTAAAAGAACTATTAAATTTATTTCGCTAAAGAACTTCTGTTAGAAGCATTCTGCGAAAATTCTACTACTTCTGTTAAAAAAACGTTTGAGAAGCTTTAAAATTTACAGCTGTTAATATGTTTTAACAGCTAACAGAAACTAACAGAAACTTCAGTGAGACTTCTGTACAAACTTTGTACTACAAAGGCTATCGCTTCTGTTATATAAAATTATAACATAAACTCACCGCCAACACTGTTACTGCTACTGTTATTTTCGTTGTTGTTGTTGTTCTTGTTGTTGCTGCTGCTAATGTCATTGGAATTCTGGCTGGTAGTGCTGTGTATGCGACAAAGTTTTCGCAGTAACATCATTGTCTTGGCGTATAGAGGCGTCAATTTATTGGTATGCTTCGCTTGATGATATTTTGTTATTGTGGTTGGTGTTATTACTACTTCCTTTTCGGCTTTTTTGTTAAACGTACATTCATAATTTGCAATTACACAAAGTAAATAATTCTCACAGGGTAATGAACGGATACGTTACAAAATGTGTAAATTATCGTTAGCGTACGTTAAATTACAAAAAAAAATCGAATATAAAATTTAAGAAAAAATTTATTAAAGTAAGAAATTACTTTTACCAGAATTTTCATATGTCTATAATTTCTTTATTATTCCATAAAAATTATTAGGTCTTGCGAAATGCACAACATTTATAAATAATACATATTGCATTTATAATATGTTTTGTTAGTAAACAAGGTAGAAAAATAATAATTAACAAAATTTAAACACGCCTTACGATTAAAACAAGGAGGCTCGTTGTACTGAAGGTAATTGTGTTTAAAAAGACTTTAATTAGACTTTTCTTTGAAAAAAATTTTTATTTATAGTCCACTTTTCATTCAGTATTATATTATTTTCAAATCACTATGCTAAATTAAAAATCAATTTTTTTTTTTTTTTAAAACTTTTTTCTCTTACTTTCACTGAACGACACCACACACTTTGTGAGAATGTAACTATGTACGTAACTCTATCCTGCTGCTGTTTGTTGTACGTACTAAGAATAGTTTTGCAAAATCAAAAAAGCGACTTTATGTTCAGCACGTGTCCAGCAAACCTCTGGCACGCTGTGAGTGATTACTACTACGGATACTATCCGAACGCAGGGGAAGCAGTCAGTCGCCACCTGCATGCGCCTGCTTGCCAGAGAGACAAAACGAATGCGAATTTACCGATGAGGTGAGTGAAGAACCTGGTGCCGCCGCATGTAAGTTGACACTTTTGTGCGTTGACTGAAAAATGTCTTGATTTTCTGTTGGCCCTTCTTTAGGAAGTAGACGATCAGAGGAAGTGAAGAGTAAGTGAGTTGTAATTCTATGTATGTAGTTATTTAAAACATAACTCTATATTTTCGCGATGATATTGAACTTATTTCCTTTAGATAACTATAAACGATACGTACACCAAGAGCTCCTAAAACTCTTTACCACAAGAATTGACAAAACTATATTAAGCAAGCCTCAAACAAAAGCGTCCAGTAAAGGTGGTTCTCCATCAGAGCAGGGCATTAAGTTAAAAAAATGGGTATTTTTCTACTTCGCTTCCAACAAAACAACAACAACAACATCAACACTGATAGTTGAAGAATAAGAAATTAGCAAAGTTTTCCTATCCGTATACAAATGTATGTATGTATGTATGTATGTTTATATATGTATGTTTGTACCTAGGTTAAACATACATAGTAGCTGCATGAAGTATATTTGGTGTAGTAGTTGTTTTTTTGTTGTTTTGTACTATTATTTCACGCTTTGATAGATTTTAAGTTCGGCTTAGGTAAGTCTCTCTTCCTGTATTTACAATAGTACATACAGTGCGTGCAATTGTTGGTATCGGCCAGCCCACTTGTTGAGGCTATTTAGAAAGAAGCAGTCTTTAAATAAAGCTATTGCACATTTCCTGCAATAAAGTAAAAAAAAAACAAATTTGTTTCAGTGTGCTGATTTTTTTATCTTCTTTTCGTTTGATACTCATTAAGCTGATCACAGAGGCATTAAACTATAAACTATACGTAAGTATAAACTTATCTCTAACTGACCAGCAACCATAACTATTGAGACCCAGAACACGAAGGCCAGGACAGAGAGTCAACGAACTTCGGAACAATGTCTACATAGATTAGATAAATTAATATAAAATGTTTAAGTTTTATAAAATACAATACAATACCTTCTCAAAAATTGAAAAAATTTAAAATTTCAATTTTCGAATTGATGTCTTCTTTACCACTAGATTGCTTTGTATGCGTTGTGCCAAGAAGATTGAGCCCAGATGGATATATATAACTTCGATGTGGTTTCCAACGTTTTGACGCAAAAATCTAGCGTTATTTCATTACTATATTAAGCCTCTAAAAGCTCTGTACTTGAGGCATTCTTGCTAGAATCTTGAAATTTTAGAACAAAAAGCTTGCGATGGAGATAGTATATCATGTTACCCCTCTACATAGTATACTATAAATATACAAATGTTCCTATGTATTATTCTCCCATAATTTCTTCTCACTTCAACAATTTTTACGTCAATTTCCTGAATTGCATTCTGCTCCACCAACCTGAACACATTTGCAATGCAGCAGCAAATTCATTATACTAACATTTGCCAGTATGTACATAACTTGAACGTATTCAGTATCAATCAGACAATTTCCGACTATTCTTTCATCTGTGCCAGCCAAGCATAAAGCATTTAACTAAGTTTTTTTATTAATTCTAGCGAATCATCCAAACTTTGCCAGAAGAGCTTTTATTAAATAGAAGTTTCTTCATACGTAATTGTAAAGCTCTACAAACCATCTCGAATATTTCAAATATTAAAATCTGTTTAAACTATTTTGTTACAGTTTTTAGGTAATTTCTCCATGTTCGGCATAAACAACGATTTAGTAGCAACCACTAAACCTAGCAACTAAATGTTGCCACGCAACATCAAAATAAATACGAAGATATATAGAATTTCGATGAGCTTTATTTGACCAAGTTAAGTATAAAATCCATCTCGTTGTGACAATTTCGAAATAATGGAAAATTTGTCTCAAAACACAAAAGTAGAACCTGATTTGATGCAGAAAAAATATGGAGAACGTAAAGAAGGAGAACGTAAAGCTCTTAGTCTAGGATCTATGAGGATAACACTAGAAGAAATTCAAGCAGAAGTATGTTAATTGTGCAAAACTAAAAACATAAAATATTTATGAGTAAAAACGTATAATTTTTTTCAAACTAATTCATTTCAATTCTTCGCGTAAATTCTAGATATCTCAATACAATATATTAACCGAATTAGGTGAAGAATTCAGGACTTCAACGCCAACTTTAATGCCAATTAATAAATCCTCGTTAGCAAGCTCATTAGTGCAAGGCAGAAAACGTGCAACGCAAAGTAACTTAATTAAAATTCATCTCCGTATTAGTGAAAATTGTTTGCTCTACGAACAAAATAGCAGCACCGTTTTGCGTCACACCGCGGAAGGTGATCTGATTGAAGAGGACAATAAACGCTATGAATATCTTACTGAAGGAAAAGGCAGATGACGTCACAAATCAGATGCGATCACGCAAACCAAAAACTTGCTGAAGAAAACACGTGGTATTAATACGACAACGGTCCGCTGTGAGAACGTAAGCTCATACGTCTCGATTTGCGATATGTTTGATACCTACCAGGATGTGAAAAAATTTAAAGATAGTTCAAAGTTAGGTGATCAGCAAAGCGTAATTGGCCAAGGCTGCGCCGACAAACTCCTCCCAATTATAGCAAGTGACAGTTTTGGCTCAGCTCTCTGGCTGATGACGCGCGTACTGGCCAGTAACGTTTACGAGCTAGGTCAACGTCGCTTTCGTAACATGAGTAAGCCCGACCCTTTGTCTTTGGAAGTACAATATCGTTATCGCTTGGTCGAACTCTGGCGTTATCGTTTGCAACTGCAGCTACCTTCGGAAAAGATTACTCCTAGCATATCAAGCTTGAGTTGGTGCCACAGTAACGCCGATGTACTGGCAGCCGGGTATGGTGTCTATACGTTCCAGACACCACCACCAGCGGCGCCGCAAGATGGCTACGTCTGCATTTGGCATATAAAAAACCCAGTTAATCCCGAACGTTATCAAGCGTATCCAGGCGTTCCAGTGACAGTTGTAGAGTTCTCGCCTTTTGCTCCACAGCTCCTTGCTGTAGGACTCTATGATGGTTCAGTTGAGGTGCGTGATATATCGTATACCGCTTTGCCACTAGTTGCCAAATCGCAGCGTAGCAGTATACTTAGTTATGAACCGGTTATCGCCATCCGATGGATTAATGAGGAGACCTCACAACTGCCCACATTTCTAGCGCTCTGGCGAAATGGCGCTGTTACAAAATATGAAATTATTCGAAGTCCGTATCTCTTAGGTTCACCACAGCTGGTGCTCGACCGAGTCGACGGCTCGAACACTGAGGGCTTGCCCGTTACGCGTACCACGGACAATATACAGGCTAATCGTCAGTCGCAAGGCTCGAATCTGAGAGTACACCCACTGCAAGGAAACACTTATTATATCCTCACTGAGCAAGGCTGTGTGCACAAATGCTCCACTTGTCATCCCCCGCAACACATCCATGTATTGCAAGCTCACGAGGCAGCTGTAAATTCGATGGACTTTTCGCCTTTTTGCCCAAAAGTCTTTCTTACCTGCGGCAATGACTGGTAGGTCGATGAATGGTGGTAGTAAGAATTGTGTGGTGGGTGTGGCACCAGAATAATCGAACTCTGAAATTTAAGGTGTATACGTATTTGGTTGGATGGTCTTTGTGAACCCCTGATTACGCTCCAACATGGATTCGGGCCTATACATTGCGCTTACTGGAGTCACAGCCATTCGACCGTTATTGTCGCCGTCACTCGTAAAACAGTCGATATTTGGAACATACGACGCGATATTCTCAAACCCATCGCCTCGCAAACAATAGACGATAATTCGTACAACACCGAATTTAAGTTTGGTTACTTTAAAACTACGATGCCCAGAATCTAAGAAAATATAACCCCTTTCGTTTAGGTTCTCCAACTGTGGGCGCTCGTTGGCATTAGGAAATGAAGGCGGGCATGTTATAATGTTGGCCATGGAAGATATGCCATTTCCAGCACATTTTCAATACGACCAACTAATGGCGGCTCTCTTGATTGCAATAGGAGACAATATCACGCTAACAAAGCAAGTGAAAAGTCTTGGTTTAAGGAAATCCATTGATAAGAGGCGAAAGCGTAAAAATCGGTCATGGATACATTAATTTTTTAAGGCCTTCCTTACCTCGTTATCTATTCACAAGTATACTGAATTTATTTTAATTTGAAATGATTAGATTGTAGTCTTTTTTGTCTCTGAATAAAATTTCTATATATAAATTAAAGAATAGTGAAAATGATTAATGATATAGTGAAAATATAATAAAAAAGGGCATTTATCGAGGAATAATTAAATTATTATTTTCAACGCTAAAAGACTGTTTCCAGAATCATCGAGACACCCCATTAATAATCCACTTCCCGTAGCATCAACCCAAAAAAGTCTTATGTAATTACAAGCTCAGAATCCGAACATCTGAAATTCTGGACACTCTAGCCGTAGAATAGAATTAATGGTTGCATTTTGTCGTTACTTTCAAATATTCTCTAGCCGCCGTACATCTATGTATGTCTTATAGTTATCACCAGAGAGATTATAGTTACAAACTGCAAATTATCTTTCTTTTTTGTTAAATAATAAAATAAACACACTGTTATAATTTCCATGCATGCATAACCCAATGTTATACGATATACATATGTATACTGTCCTACTAGTTATTTTTTAGGTAATTAGAATAATAAAACTACGGCCTCGCTTATTTTCATTCGAGCAGCCCAGCGATCAAGTTGTAGTAATTGTATTCGAGTTTAATTAATTAATTTAACTATCGCAAAACATAATTTAAATTTATAACTTTCAACCGCATTTACTTTTTCAATTCAAATACATATCAATTGTAGTAAACACTTGTGGTTTTCGTCGCATGGTAGAAAATTACTCAAGTTGAACAGATCTAGTCTGTGGTTTTTGTCTGACAGAAAACTTGCGCCACTAAAAAATATAACATAATATCACTTTCCTACTGCTTCTCGAAAGTGAGAATAGTTAGTTTTTTTTTTAATTAAACATCTCGAAAATGTCAAATCGAAACTTCCTTTTATCATTGCAACTGGAAGAACGTCATGCAATCTGCAGTTTTCCACCACCATACAATGTACAAATCTCACCATACGGTGAGATGAAGGATTTTTCGAAAATGGTACGGTACGAATTATTGGAGCTGCAGCGGAAGTTCCAGCTGAGACCCTGTAAAGTGATATTCGTCGGCGATGTCTCGGTAGGCAAAACGACAATTGTAAGCAGGTAAGGTAATACGAAGTAGATATTTAATTCAATTTAAATCGAAATTGGTGATTTTTAGATTTTGCTATGAGAAATTTCAAGTTAATTATAAAGCAACCATCGGTGTTGATTTTGAAATTGAAACTTTTAACATTTTGGGTCATAATTACAATTTAGAAATGTAAGTGTACGTCTTGTTATTAAAGAAATGATTAATGATTATATTTCATATCAACACAGATGGGACACAGCCGGCCAAGAGAGATTTAAATGTATTGCTCAAGCTTATTACCGAAATGCAAACAGTAAGTACACACGTATTTTTTTTTAATTAAAGCAATTTTACCCTAATCTCTAAACATTTTTTTATCTATTCACATAGTAATTGTTATTGTATTTGATATGTCCAAAAACGAAACACTTCAATCGGTCACATCATGGCTAAAAAGTACTTTAGCTGTCAACAATATTTCGAAGCCACTATTATTTCTAGTTGGCACTAAATCGGATTTATTGGTAACAACAAGTATTTGTTTTCTTATTAAATTCCTTAAAGAAAATAATACGAAAAAATATTTTACCTAACTTGATTTATTAGTCCAGCGAGGATTTTCAACGTACTGAAAAGATTGCTGCCGAGATTGCGGAGGGTATAAAAGCTGAATATTGGTCACTTTCCGCACGCAGTGGTTACAAAATCGTCGACTTTTTCCGCCGAATAGCAGCGCTGTCTTTTGAATCAGCTATGGAAGAGGTCGTCTTCTTCGATCGCAACTATCATGATAAAGCAGTTATCGACGAAAGAAACATGGCAGAGAAAAGTGAATTCTTTCAAGTATATCTTTTTATCATAACGAATACTTTAGTGTTATATTTTACAGGTCTTAATAATTTATTCCAGAGAAGAAATAAAAATTGTGAAAGTAAAGGAGGCATTTGCTTGTGTTAAAATCTATAAAGTAATAATTTTACGCAATTCCTGTTTTTATCTCCATTCTAATGTACCATATATTACATGCAAAAAATAATTATGAATGAAAAATATATATGTACATATATACTATGTATTTTTATTTAAGTTCAAAAAAAGAGGATTTGCTTAAAATATTTTAAACACTAATTTTTATTCTATATTACAACAAATTTAATTATATCCCGCAAAGCCGAGATTCTCTCCTTCTAATTCTATCATTTCATTCAGCTTACTTTCTAGTACGAATTAATGAATGGAGGCGCTGACCCCAACAACAACAACAATTCCACTCGCTCTCGTCTGATTTACGAGTTATATCCCTTTAAATTTGGAAATTGTTTCGTCTATATCTTCTAAACTATAAAATATATTCGGATAATATAGATACCGATGCAATGATATTAGAAATATCTTTCATTTATATAAAATAACATTTGGTCCAAAATGGTGTACTTTTGAAGAAAACGTAAAATTCAAATTTTTAGTACTTTTTTTCGTATTAATTAATTTGTTTCTCTGTAAAATGTATAATTAACCCTGTATTTACGTGATTGGGACCATAAACAAGCATTTTCTCCTAAAATCCTGCACCGATACTGGTGAAAAAAATATGTCTGAAAAGCTAAGAATCTATGCTTTCTTAAGATTGACATAATTGTATAGGTTAATTATACATTTTATAGAGAAAAACAAAAAAGAAAACAATAAGAAAAAGTATTAAAAATTAAAAATTTTAGTTTTCTCCAAAAGTACACGATTTTGGATAAAATTTTGTTTTATACAAATGAAAGATATTTTAATACTGATATCATTGAATCCCTTTTTTTGGTTTAGAAGGTGTAGACGGGCAAATTTCAAACTACAAGGGGCTACAACTCATAAATCGAACGAGAACGAGTAAAATTGGATTTTTTGTTGGGGTCAGCGCCAAAAACAAGAGCAACAAAAAAACCACAACAAAATTGGAGAGTTTGTGCTACGGTAAATTTAAGCAAAAATTCAGAGTTAGTTGCAGTCAGTTTCCAACCTCATAAATTAGGTACTTTATATAAATTACAAACGATAAATTTATTTAATCTCTAATTGTAACAAGGTATGTATTTGTATTCATGTTGCACCGTTTACATATATCTCTCTTTTACAAACGCCTCCGAAAATTGTTCGAACCCAGCAGCCATTTTATTCGAAATTCGCACATCCGCCATTCTGACAAGGAAGGGAGATTTTCTTTTCTATTTCTTTCCCGTAGAAAATGGCACCCAAAAAGCCAGCAGAAAAGTCGGGTAAGGCTTTTTATTAAAATCTGACGAAGAAGTTTTGTAATTTATGTTAACTTGTGACTAAATGTAAAATAAATACGTGGCGTAATACCAATATCATTGTTTTTAATCTCGATAAACAAATCGAAGTAAATGAGAATATCGAAGCCACGCGGTCAAGACTGTTTATTGCGACAAGATTGATTGTTCAAAGTGTTTTACTGCAAAAGAAATCAACAATGTATTTCTCAAAATTATGCCACTGATATTACGGGACTTTCGCTGCTCTGACGGATTTTAACTAAGTTTTCAATTTTTTTTTATCAATTTTAGCCGCCAAACCTGGCGACAAAAAGCCAGAGAAAAAGCCTTCGACTACCAGCACCAGCAGTGCTTCCAAGTCAACAGGGTCAAAGTCCTCTGCCGCTTCCACTTCAAAGCCAGCTCCAGCAAAAAAGGCGGCTCCAACTACTGCAGCCGCTGCTGCTGCTCCAGCTGCCAAGAAACCGGCGGCAGCAAAGAAACCCGTGACCAAGAAAGCTGCACCTACCAAGAAGGTTATCCCCTCCAAAGGTAAAGATGCTGCTAAAAAGAAGGCAACCGCTGCCGGCAAAAAACCCCAGTCATTGTTGTCCAAGTTGTCAGCTAAAGCAAGAGCTGCTGCCAAAGGCAAAAAGGTTGCAGCCAAACCAGGTGCCAAGCCACAAAAAGGTACCGCTAAGGCTAAAGCAGTTGCTCTATTAAAGGCCAAGAAGGTTCAGACTAAGGTGAGAAAATGACGGAAATTTATGAAATTGGTAATTAAGAGGAGTTCAAGGGATGATTTTATAGGAATCTCGTTGAGTTCGCAAGACTATGAATATTAATTTCCATCTGAATTTTGTTTTAATGCATTTAAAGGAGAAAGAATATATTTTATAATTGATTAAAATCATAATTTTTTGTTTGGTTTGTAGATTATTAAAGGTGCCTTTGGTACTCGCACTAGGAAAATCCGTACAAGTGTCCACTTCCGGAGGCCGAAAACGTTGAAATTGCCCCGCAATCCTAAATATCCAAGGAAGTCTGTACCAAGCAGAAATCGGTGAGGAATCTACAATTGATTTTTTGTTATATCCTTAATGCGTTTCATTTAAACAGCATGGATGCCTATAACATCATCAAATATCCTCTAACTACAGAAGCAGCAATGAAGAAGATTGAAGACAACAACACCTTGGTCTTCCTCACTCACCTGCGAGCTAACAAGAATCATGTGCGTGCTGCTGTACGAAAACTTTATGACATTAAGGTTGCGAAAGTTAACATACTGATTAGGCCGGATGGGCAAAAGAAAGCTTACGTGCGCCTGGCGCGTGATTATGATGCTTTGGATATTGCCAACAAGATTGGAATCATATAAAAGAAATCATTTACAAGCTATCTTTTTATGTTTTTAACTGTAATACACAAAGAGGATAAAATTGTTATCTAAGAACACTAAAATATAAAAAGTTAAAATATAAGACTGATTGGAATTTGTCCTTTTAATTTTGAAAAAGTTTCCATAACCACGATTCTTTGGTATATATTGAAGCGTCCAAGTGCAGTATGATTATCTGAGTTTTTGATTGCATAACAACTGTTTAATACAAGGTTTGGCTTATAGTGAATATAGTTACCTGAAAATTACAAGGTGCTGTCTACCATTGACGATTATAAATCTAAAGGCCAAGATAGTTTCATGAAGTTTATTTATAACAACCACTAAATTATTTTTTATTATACTTATTAATAAAAACTTTTAGAGGAATAAGATAAAGGTAATATAGAAAATAAAGGCCTAATTTCTAAAAGTTTTTACCCCCGTTATGTACAATAGAATTACGAACATAACAAATTGTACAAACTTGGCATTACTTTTCATTTTGCCAGCAACGAGTCCTATGTGTACTCGTTCTCGCTAATAATTTATAATGGCGGCGAAATTCTTGCTACTGTCAAAATTTTAGGGGAATGAGAATTGCAGATTTTCGCGTTTTTCAGCATTTCGTTTAATTCCAACAGAGCAATTTATAAAGTTTTACGAGCTGTTTGATTGAAATTTATTAAAATTAATTTCTGTGGAGGTAAAATTTCGTATTCACCATCAAATTGATATGAAAATTAAGTAATTGACTTTCTTTGCTATTGCTGCGCATTCACTGTGTTTCGGCAGGCTGACTTCTCTAGCTCACCACTTCTGGGAGGAATATTTTTAGCCTCATTGTCGGGATGTATAACGGCATTGGATTGACTACACCGCGGGGCTCAGGCACCAACGGGCATGTTCAACGAAACTGGGCATTTGTGCGTCCAGGCAAGAAGGATAACGCGACCTATAAGCCCGAGGATGATATAAAGAAATTAGATGCATCCTTGAATAGGCCGCCGAATAAGGAGATATTGGATCATGATCGAAAACGTAAAATAGAAGTGAAATGCATTGAATTTGAGGAAATTCTGGAAAAGCAGGGGTACGTAGACATAACCGCAAGCATTAACATTTAATTACTTTTAAATGTATGGAAAGGTTTACTCAAACGCCCCTCGGTGGGGTGATAGATGGCTTAAGGGTTATTTAAAGAAAAACAAAAATCATCATTTAAGAATTGGTAATAGGTACCTTCTAAAGCTATACCCCAGGTCAGCATACAATTGCAAATGAAAAGGGAGTGAGCACGCAAAAAAAAGAAACTTAGATGAGGATCGCGACAATCTAATTTAACAGACAAACCATAGAAATAAAAAACCAAATGTTTTAATTTTGATTGACTTTTTCATTTTTTAAAAGGAAAATCTCGTTTTCAATTGATATTAAGCTAAATGAATTAGTTTTGTATGTTCTTAAGCCTTGTCTTGAGCTGTAGATAATAGCTGTTTTCTTTCTTTCTCTTTCCTCAAATTCTATTCATATGTTTTCTGAACCCTGCACGTGCATTTTCTTTTAATGCTGTCTTGCGTCCCAATTTCGCATTCATTTTTAGGTTTCTGTTTTGTTTCTCCTCCTTTTTATTTCTCGACGATAAAACTAATTTTGTGCTCTCTCGTTTGAAGAACTAACGTACCGAAGAGTCGTGCGTCGTCGGCGATTCCGCTTCCGCTCTGTTTATTCGGGGTTGAAAGGTGCATTTTTAGTGGTAGATATCATTTCATAATTGCTTCATTGGTTCAACGAAAAGTACCTGCGAAAACTTTAACTGTGGAAAGCAAAACAAAAGTCAACTACTTTGTGCGAGACGTCTTAACTTATTTTAAACAAACTCCAGCTGAATTACTCCAAAAAGTAACTAAAATTCCATATAATTTGACACAGTTCCGGTGTGTCCAGGCACAATTTGCCTAAAAATAGAAAATTTTAAGAGCTGGCTTAGACTTTTCAACTTGTTTTTTTGTCAAACTATTGATCTTTCACATGAAATTTGTAAGTGAGAAGGTTTAAAAGTGCATTTCCATAGCAATTTTCTGCTAAAAATTTATACAATCAATTTTTGTTTTATCTAATTAATTAGGCGCACCCCGGAGGAAATCAAATCAAAAGTCGATTCTTATCGTCAAAAATTAATGGGACAAGGAAAAACCGATTTGCCGAAAGATGAATTTGGAAGAATAACGTAAGTTACAGAAAAAAGTAAAAATCATTACTTTATAACGACACAGACAGTATTAAAGAGATTGTGTATTAATTGAATTAAGTGAGTGTAATGGTACTTTAGAGGACACAGCTTACTTGAAAGTAATTTTAAATCATATTTTTAGGTATTTCGAAAAATCAATAAAACTAACATATTTAAAGTCATAAGACAGAGGCGCCACTTATAACGGAAAATTATTTACCAATAATTGAAGTTTTTAACACATAGTTTGTGAAATAAAAGAATGTGCAATTCTGATTATTTTATATTAAGAAAAAAGTCATCAATTCAAGTCTAACTTTTGGTAGATGTTTCTTTATTAATTATATTCATCGCTCGGTTTGCATAGTACCATATATAAACGGTTTTTTAAATAAAACCTTAAAAAATACAGTAAATTATTCGTCATGGCCCGCCTTTCTAAAGCTTTTTTTTTAGAATATCAACATCCTAACATATCTATTAGTAAACCAGTATCTGTAAGAAACATTGATGAATTTGCTGTTAGTGACTCTGATTACGATGATGTCTTCGCAAGCGTAATCAAAGAAAAGGCGAAGTATAGATTTTTAAGCCTCTGAAGAAGAAGAGTAAAGATGGAATACACCCAAATCTATTTTTACATGCTTTTTTTACACGAATTTGATTTAACTCGTATATAAAACAATATTTTTATTTTTAAACAGTGAGAGGCTTATTCTAAGAAAAATTAATTGGCCAAAAATTATGTCGTCGTTATGCGTTAAAAAGAGAAGATTTCAGGTTTGGCACCAATATCTATTGTTCGATAGATACAGTGTATTTTTTACATGATTGTTTTTACGCGGAATATATCTGTCGTGTAAAAAACAGACATGGGTATATTGTTTATTGATATTTTTTATTGTTTTTGCACCAAATCTTCTTAATTTGTGTTCAAAATGAATTAAAAAATTATAAGCATTAAAGTGTCTTTAAAAATTAATGAGCCCCCTCATTATTTTCCTTACAATTTCGTACATACTTATCTTATTTTAGATACACACACAAAATAAAAGAGGTGCAAAATCCACCTTTGTTTTTGACACCGGTTAGCGACGCTTATGCTTTTCACACTTGATATACACAAAAGCCACCCTTTTTAGTTTTAGCTTTTGCGCCTACTCCATTTCGACTTCAGCAGGCAACAACAACAAAAGTGGTGGAAGTTGACAAAAATTTCAATTTTCAGTAAATCTTTGTCTTCCGAAGGCGATGCATTCAAAATAATAATATATTTTTTGCTCGTCATAATATTTCTATTGCTCAATAAAATCTTTCTAAAAACAAAATTTTTTTTAAAAGACTATCGCGAAACAAATTTATACCAAAAAAAATATGTAATTACACGAAAGTGCCACATAGTTTCACACGAAAGTGCCAAATTGGTTTTTTAATTAGAGAAGGTTTTCTCCAATCGTCGTCGTCCTTGGTGAAAGTTTATAAAAGAAAAAATCGATAAAAGCAGTGATGATGGTTGAAAGGATTTTGCATGAGCATGAGCAAATACAGCAAAAGCTAAGCGTCCACAACAGTATGAAGAAGCAGAGTGGTTTTTTTGGTCTAATCCGTGAAGCGTTAGATATCGGAGAAACATGTAAATTTTATCGAAACGAATGAATTAGGAACGAAACGACGAAATAATGAGAAAACGTAGAAAATATAGCATTACAAAAAAGAGTGAAGAGTTAAAAGGAGAAGATAGAAGAAGTCAATACAACAAACAGTACAACAGTATGTTTTAAAGAAGATAATATAAGCAAATACGATTACAAGATTAAAGGCTTTTTAATGCCACAAAAAACCAACAACTAAGGATGAACTACAGCAACAACAACAGAAGCTGCTAAATGCAATTAAGAAACGTAATATAATGATATAAACTACGTTATTATAGTAAGCAACAAATCACTAAAGAAGAAGTCTTCCAATTAAATTAGTCGACGTAGTACTTTTCGAATGATAACAACTACAAAAACCAGTCTATTTTAAAACTAAATTAGGTCCTGTTATTAATTAAATAAAAAAGAAAATGAAAATTGAAAAATAAAACAAAACTAATCGCAATGCTTGGAAATTGTGAAAATGTTTGTCAATAAAGAATATAAACAGTTTAGAAAAATTAAATTGTTTTGAAATACAAGATTGTTTTAATATATAATTGTATAACAGTTGAAAACACTTTTATGAAAAGAGAAGAAAAAAAATTCATTAAAAAACAGTGAAAAATTGTTTGTAAACTAAAGTAATCAAAGTCTTCCACTTAAATTTTTAAGAAAGAAACTACATAGTAATTAAGTACTTTTTATATTATGTTTTTATATAGTATCATACCTATCATATATATATCATATATATATTATAATCTCTTAAATATATACTCTTATATTAAAATCCATTGTCAACCTCAATGTAATTAAAGAGAAAAAATATCTCCTAATAAACTCTTCTATAGAAAAGGAATAAATAATCATATCTTTTGGAATATTTTTCCATGATAAATGTACGATTGTAGTCTTCCGAGTATTATAGTCTTCCATTTACATAATTTATATTAAATATAAATGCTTTATTAATATTTTATACATGAAAAATTCTGAGATCATACACATCAGCTCTTCATAAATCGCTATCAATTTTTTTTTATAAAATCCATTTCGAAATGTTTGCTTCATCAGTAACGTCGAGCTCGCCACCACCAACGAGCTTGATGCTTCAAATGAAAAAACGCCGACGACATCGAAAGCGTTCTTCCATACCGAACACAAATTTTACAACCTCAATATCAGCCAGCACAACAGCAACAACAACAACTGCTACAACAGCAGCAGCTCAACCTTGTATAACAAATACATCAACGAATTTCATAAATACCACACCATTAGTACTCAAGCAATATTTTCAACACGACTATCGCCAGGAAGGTAGAAAATTTAAAATTATATCGGAAAAGGCTCTTAATTATGCAGCCGTAGCAAGAAAATTTAAACCGTTAGCGAACTCTTCGAAAAACCATCCTAAAAAATATTGCAAAAATAATAAGAGAGCTGCAGTAAAAGTCTTACACTCTCCTATAAAAGTAGCTGGCAAAGTAAAGAAGCCACAGCTCCACCGCAATCGCTGCTATTGCTCATGCGCCGTTGCTCATGCCATCAATCTCGCCAAATCGTCATTGTTCTCGTCGGCATCGTCGTCGCTAGGGTCGTTGCCGTCATCCAGTTCATATGTGCCTTGTCGAAACAAGAGGCACGAGCCCGTTGCATTCTTCGCGCCCTCAACATTACCAACAACAAATAACAATTTCGAAGGCTGCAGTACTTTGCAGCAATCGGGTCAAGTACATTGGCCAGTCCTTATTGAATTGTTAAAGCATTCATCCTCATCCCTTTTGAATGCGTTAATGTTTGGTAGTCAGCTTAAGACGACCAGTTTGGTGCCAAAGGAGTTGAGAAGCACTGTGAGGTAAAAACTGGCGTTAGGGCGTTTGGAAGGAAATCTAAAGAAATTGTTATTCCATTATCATATTTATTCTGTTATCGTATCGTAGTTTAATAAGCCCAAAATACTATTCTATAAAATATACAACGTCTTAAAATTATGTTTTCTCCTTATTTGAAATCTTTAGCGTACGTGATACTCATAAGATTGCTGAAGCTCAACAGGAAAAGAACGCTAAACTTCGTGAAGCCTTTAATATTTCCGAATATTTTGTTGAAGGCTCTAGTTTTGATTCCGATCGAAAAGCTAAAGAAGATTTAGCTAAAAGCTTAGCTTTGCAAAAAGAACTGGACGCTCAAAGAGAAGCTGATGCTGCCGCAGCCGCGGGAGGCAAGGAAAAGGAGAAACGATACGCGTTAGTGCGTACGCCGTCAAAGGAGACAGATAGAGATGCCGGAGCCGCTGGTGGCGGCGTTGGCGTTAGCGGCACCAAAGGCCGTAACGGCGGCGAGGATGGCAGTGCCGATGAACGTGGTCGCGTTTCTTCAAAGTCCGATAAAAAGAAGAAAAGAAAACGCACTAGAGATGAGTACGTACATATATATATACATATCTATTTTACGTCAAAATTTCAAACTGTTTTTCTTGCAGTTCCGCAAGTCCCGAACGTAAAAAGGACAAAAAGAAAAAGTCGAAAAAACATAAGAAAGAAAGGTGAGTTTGTGAGAGTTTTTTTCCTGTGTCTATAATTATTTTTGTATTCTTTTTTCTATAATATCTGTTTCTTAAGTGTTATTAGTTTAGAAGTTAATAAAAATTTTCCTCATTTACCTCATTTCTATACATTTTCGTTATATTTTATTTCTGTGTAATTTTTTCGTTTCTCTCGTTTTATTTAATTTTTTCTCTTCCATTCAATTTTATTTTCCTTTTTTTTTCTTTTCTTTTTTCATTTTATTCTTGAAAATATTCTTGTCTACAAGAAGTTAAAACAAACCATCTTTTCTTCTTAACTGCTTGGAATTTTTATCTCTCCTTTCTCTCGCATTTTTAACACTGACAAAAACGTAACAGGAACTCTTATGAGAAAGAAAGAAAAAAGAAAAGAAAAGTTATGTAATTATGGTAGAAAGTATAATTATTTTATATATATTAAGAGCTAAAGAACAACTTCAAATAAATAAATATAAACATAATCAATTCTCTCAGAAAGTATTAAAATAATAATAAAATAGCAATAAATCAAAAACAAAAAAGTAAGACAAAAACCTGATCAAACGTTTTAGTGAACAACTTAACTAACTCTCTTATGCATTTAACGCTACAGCAGCAACAAAGAAATACAACAACTCTGTTATTAATCATCAACATACATAATAATAATTACTATACTTAACATTACTTAATTGTATTTGTACAAACTTGTGTGCTATACATTCCTTCTCTACTACGACCGAACAAATACAAAAATGCAAAAATTTTCGAAAAAAACAAAAATTGAGAACGAGCGTAGTACAGAACGAGAGAGTACAAATCGATTCTTTTTATTAACTTCTTTTTTAATACTCTATCGATTTCAATCCCATCGCATGCCTCAGTGGTAAGTAAAATCAGCAAATCTCTAGTCGTTTGTAGTTTGGTAAAAATATGAAATGCTCAGTGGATATAATATATTACGCGCATTTTAAAGTGTTCTGAATCCGAAATATTGTTAATAACAATAAATTCATTTTAGTTTTGTATTGTTTTAGCTTTTGTGAAAGATAAAATGTTTATTTTATTGAACTCAAAAAGATTCAAGTAGATTTAAAAGCATACACCATTTTCCCCACAACATTAACTTTTATGAATATCCACTGAGATATTTTTAAGTTTTTTCTCTCTCAATATTTCTCAATAATAATTTGTTTATTTTCAATTTTTCTTTTTTCTAAATTATGAATATATATTGATCCCTCTACATTACATCATTACACATAAAGATTTTATGCTAGGAAAAGTGATCGGCTCTCTTGCTTGTCGTCTTGTTGTTCATAATTTTAAAAAATAGTGTGTGTTACATTATCGACCTCGTTGCGTGCTCGTAACGCATCACCAGCATATATTACATTATGAATTAATATTACATTAACCCATTACCGCCGGTTGTGCTATATGAAGTACAGAAGAATAGGTGGTATTTATAATAGTTTATTTTATATTAGAGTTTTTTATTACAGTCCCGACGATACCGTAACAATTATGATTAGTTTTTATTGTAGTTTAATAATGGGTCTACCACGCCTATTTTTTACAATCAGCTGCAAAGTCCCGTTGTTACAATTTGCAGTTTCGCCAATTCGACATTTGCAGAAATTGCGAAATTTTAAACCGGCACTAAAATTTGAGAGTTAAAACTTAAAAAATAAAAGTAAGAAATTTTATACATATTTAGTAAAACATTTTGAAAACTATTAGGTAAAAATGAGTAAGTTTGTTTATTTTATTACTTTTTATGATTTTTGTGTAAATTCAAAGATGTTTGTGTGTCGATTGTCCTGTACTTTTTAAAGTACAACCGGCGAAAGGACTCAGAAATTAAAACATTCCACTTCGAGAAAATGTCTAAAGGAACCGTTTTCAGAGCAAATAAAGAGTTCCGTGGGTTGAGGGAAGCTGTTGATGGGATTATGGGACAGGATTAAAGTGACTAGTGTCGGGAAATGATTTAATTATACCACCAGATCTTGATACCTCGACGGCCTTGGAAGATATTGATGACCATTTTCGACAATACCATCTATCAGGGGACATTCCTGGCAATATAGAAGTATAATGGCTAGATGATGACGACAGTGAGGTAGTTTGTCAAACTTTAATTTCATCAGTGTCAGATTTAGATTCAGTATCATATTAGTAAAATGTGTACCTTTCCGCCGGTTTTACTTTATACAGTACAGGCTGTAAAATGGGCGTGGTTTTGTATAAATTTGTGATTGGCGTTTGTGCCGACGAAAACTATGTGCCGGCATAGTTATGTAAAGGGTTATTATGTAAAGGGTTAATTAAAACAGCTGGAGAGCTTGAAAGGAATGATAAAATAATTACTTATTTGTAATAATGAACATTTTTATTTTGAATGAAATGAATAGTTACAACGATTTTTTGTGCAATTATTAAATCATATAAACTCAGATTGAGTTTAATCTGAGGCTTTTCTATACTTTTTAAAACCATGCAAAATTGTGGCAAATTTTATTTTTGTGAAAAATATCACAAAAAAAAAACACAATTTTTTACAATCCCCAAAAAGAAATTAAGTAAAATCTCTTTCTCTCTTTATTCCCTAAATTTCATGTTTCTCTTTTTTTTGCTAAGAAAAAGTTTAATCCATCGACCTTCACGAATTAGTTGCAAGGAGCCTGATCATTTTTTCCCAACTTATTCAATTCAGTCAGACTTTTCTACCAGAAGTTCTGTACATTCATACACTCAATTTATTTATAGATTTATATACCTACATACATACATACATATACTCGTATATATATACATTTTTAATACATAATTGACACTAATAATTGCTGTTATTCAATGAAAATATTGACACATAATTTTCTACAACAAAATCAAAAAAAAAACAACCAAAAACAATACTCGCAATAATCAACGTACTGCAAAAGAAAACAACAACAATTAAAAGAAACTATTTTCTCATCTTTCTTTTCCTTAAGACAGACCAAAACGATGAGTCTCAATAAGGTAAAAAATTGTCATTGTAACACAAAATTGTCATTGATTGTAACTAACACAAAATTCATAGAAATCAATCGAATAAATTTTAATAATACTCCTTTACTCGTAATTCTGCTCTCAAGGAGCAGAAAATAGACGCGATGAATAATGTTGAGGTGGTCGTTAAAAAGAGTTCACCCATTTTCAATTCACTGTAATAATTTATGTTTTTTTTAATTTTGTCATGATTGAAAATTTAATAATACATAATTGAGATTTGAGAGCTTGGTATGTACCTTCATTATTCTTATAGTTTTCTTTCTTATAAAAATACCTATGACGAAAGAAATTCGGGCTGTGATAAAATTTAAAGCTGAAGAATGTTTATCCAGCAGGTATTGGATATACCCAAAGTATCTGATACGACATACAAATTAGGCCGTAGACGTATAATTTGGTATTGTCTGGTACTCGCCCTAACCAAGACGGTTCAGCTTTAAAGACCTGTTTGAGATAGGTCTGGTCGGTTAGCCTTTTTGTTGATTCAGTAATGGATTTAATCCTTAGAGAATTACGATAAATTCACAGAAAGAAATACAAATAATTTTATATATTACGAAAGTTTCGTTGTAGAGAAAAGAAAGACCTATTGGATTGTGCGCGAATTAATTCAAATTTTTTTCATAAGCAGTCTTTTTTTGAAGGTTAATTTGAAAAGTCCTTAAAATGAAAGGGTGGTCTTTTCTGTCAGTGAATAAATCTTATAAATTATTTCCATAATATTGTCCCAGAATTTTCAAAACAAACTATATCAGCATAACTCTTTAAAGAGTTTGATTTTATGTATTAATTGATATATGGATAAAGAAATATGTACATACTTCTTACTCTTTATTGATGTGAGAAGAATTATATTACCTATGTTTGTACTTTTTTGTACATTGCAGCAGCTTAATTATTATTTGCCATTATAACATATATTTACAGTAAATCAAAGAAGAAGAAGTCACGCAGGCGTAAAAATAGCCAAACAGACTCTGAAGAGTCTGAAAAAGGAGAGTCCGACGATGATGATGATGATGATGATGATGGTTCTAGTAGCGATTCTGAACGTAATTTAAAAAAACGTAGCAAAAAATCCAAGAGGGAAAAAGTAAGTATTAAAAATTCTAGAAACTTTAAGAAAAGCATTGAGAAATGAGATTTTTAAATTTAATAAATTGTATCGATTATTCTTTTTTTTATGGCATAACGCATTTATTATTTATTTTATATATTCGCCACATTATTTTAATTTAAAAATTCTACCTACAAATCATCAACCAAATATTTTTATTGTTTTCTCATCGAAGATTGAAAAAAAAAAATAGAAAAATATGATCGATCATGACAAACAAAAAGTTTTGGTAGATTTAAAATATGTATTAACATTTAATTTTTTAGCTATTGAAATAAAAAAAAATCTTTCATTTAACTATTATTCTCAGACGTACAGATTTCGTATTCTATTAAAAAAAAATGGGAAAAAATAAACTTTCACGCAGTGTACCGTGTACCCTGAAGGAAAACTCTTTTCCGTAAAATTTTTGTACGGAATCTGTATATCGTATGTACTCGTATATACGCAAATGTGTTCACAGAAAACGTTTTAGATAATATATTTAGTTGATAACCAGCAAAAAATGCTATGCAATATTTTGGCGGATATTTCTTTCTTTTTTTTTTTTTGAAGAATTATTAAGCAAATAATTGTAAATTTTAATAAGTACGAAAATTCACACTTTTGTTTACACAACCCTTGGCGCTTCATTAAATAGGATAGCTTTCGAAGGGCTCTATTGTAGTTTTGTAAGTACTTTGATTTTGTCTCTCTTGGTTTAAGATCATTTAAGTAAGTCTCGAAATATTTAAAAACAACACAAGAAATCACAACAGCGAAGGACGTTTTCTTACATTTAGATTCAAATTCGGCGTTGGATAATAAAGTAGAAATCTTAAAATCACACATCGTCACTCTAAAATAATTATATTTATTCACTTCTTTTTTTTTAACAGAAAAAACGTGATAAGAAGAAAAAGAAGGGAGTACGATCAAGCTCAGCTTCACGTTCAAGGTGACAAATTGTTTTATATCCATCATGTATGTACTTAATTTCGCTCTCTCTCCTTTTAGAAGTCCCCAGCACTACCATCGACAACAACAACAACAGCAACAAAAATCTAGCACCAAATCTAACAACGTACGTTCCTCCGAACAATTATCTAAAAACCTACGAAATCCTTTCCGTAGTCGATCACGTGAAAGACTTCCTCGTGTATTATCCTCTGGTGATGCCCGTCGACCAGTCGTCCCGTCTCCCCGCCGAGGTGGCAGTCATGAATCGACGAAACGTCGTAGTGTTCTACGCGAACGCCGATCTGAATCACGATCACGCCATCGCCGTGAAAGGCGTTCCAACGAACGTAAACGTAAGGTGTCGTCGTCTAATGATCGTGTTCGTTTACCCGAACGTGACGAAAGTTCTCTGGCGGAGAAACGTCGACGTTATTCCCGGTCGCCAAGCGCTGTTGGTAGATCATCCAGTCGTCGTAGGCAACATTCACCACCGGAGCGTCGTCGAGATCTGAGGAATATACAACGCGATATTTCTCAGCCATTGCGCAGACGCAAAGAAACACGATCTCGATCTGGAACGCGTCCTAAACGCAAGCACGGTGGTGGTGGTGGATCACGATCTCGTTCACGATCAGTGAAACGTCTTGAGAAGAGATCAGTTTCACGATCATCAGTGAGATGTCGAAATACCGGAAGATCACGGTCACGATCACGTCCTCGAACTTTACAAAAACCACTAAATACGAAACGATCACGTTCACATTCATTTACAAGAAGACGACGACGACGTTCACCTTCAGAGTCGCCGCTTCCAAGCAGAACAAAGGAAGTCACTCCTTCTGACACGAGCGCAGCACTAAAAAAACCTCATTTTAATCCATTTAAAGCGTCTGCTGTAGCTGCTCCGACTCGTTCTGAATCGCGCTCAACATCACAATCAAATCCATTTAGAGCTGCTGCTGAGTTCGCCAAAAGGAATCAGAACTCTTCCTTGCTCTCGAATCCAGCCCTTCCCAAGCAGCAGCGTAGATCGGTGTCCCTTGATTCATCCGATTCCGATTCAGACTTACCCAGAAATTCTTCACGTTCCCGATCGCCGGCAACGCGGTCCGTCAGGCGGAAGAGTAGAGAAAGAAGGTCTCTTTCTAGAAAGCGACAACCTTCATCCTCATCCAGGAGAATTATAAGAGTGACCTCAGCATTAGATCTAAAGCCGAAACTGCGGAACAGAAAACGCTCAAAGACCAGGTCAAGATCAAGAAAGCGTGATCGCGCAAATCATGGAACACGCTCCAGATCTTTGAGTAGATCATACAATCGCGAAATTCGGCGATCGCGATCGCGTTCTCCAATAAAACAAAGATCAATAGTCAGCCGCAGAGAACACGATCGAAGATCTAGGTCCGCAAATCGCGAAGCTCGGCAAAGGCGATCGAGCTCTGCATTGAAGCGAAGACCGTCGTCGTCGTCAGTCAGTCACAAGGAACCCACTCGAGGTCGATCTCGGTCGAGATCCAGATCAAAAAACTGCGATCGTAGCCGTAAAAGAATTTGCGCCAGTTCATCAGGCGCCAAAGCGTCAAGCGTTCGAAGTGGCCGATCCTCATCAGTAATGAAACAGAAACCGAAGCCGACAAAGCGGGATTTGGTCTCCCGTAATGAGTCGAGATCATGCTCAGAACGAAGAAATCGTGATTTAAGTAAGAGTACTTCCAAATCCAAGTCGCCTCATAATAGAAGCTCTCGTTCGGTATCGGTACGCCGATCAGGACGTTCACGTCGATCATCATCATCACCATCACGTCGTACATCTCCAACTATTTCAAAGCAATGCATGAAGTTAGCTACGAAAGTGGTAGAGCAGAAACTTCATGACGGCTCAAAGGCAGGCGATTCTCCCAAAGATGTTGCCCTAACCCGAGAAGCCTCTGCTTCCTGTTCATCTGCTGCTGGTAGGAAAGGAACGCGGCGCAATACCGGTGAGGTGGTAGATGCGTCAGTGAAGGAAGAGTGCATTCAACCAGAAGCTGACGTTACCAGAAGACGAATGCAGTCGTGCTCTCGATCATCGCATAACTCTTCAGAATTAAGTTACTCGCCCGCGGTACGTAACCCGGAACGATATCGCGATATACTGGACGAAGTAAAAAAAGAGAAGCCGTCCAAATGCAGCAAGCAAAGCGAAGACCGTAACGAAAAAAAGAGTGAACGGCCAGAGAGGCGAGAAGTACAAGCAGCACAAAATCGTGAAGATCGCAGAAGCGAAGAAGAATCCGACGAAGAAGAAACTAAAGAAGCGTCAAGGATCAGAGCAGAAATAATTAGTGATTTAGAGAAACGTTCCAAAAGAATCGAAGAGGCTCGAATCGAAGACCAACCGAGAAATGAGCCGCAGCGCGAGAAACCTAAAGACGAATCTAACGATCGTCCCCCGGAAAAAGAAGATAGAGAATCAAGTATTAAGAGAGAAATAAAGAATAAATTGGGGTCTCGTTCTGAACGAGATTCAAGTGCGTCTCGTTTTAACGAAAAAGCAGATACAGACCGAGAACCATGTGAGGAACGTAGTAACTCTGGTGACCCTGGCATTTCGCATTCCTGTGCGAAAGAAAGACGCGAGGATCATGCTAATGAAAACGATAAGCGTCCTTCCTCCGGTGATGCAGCTGTAAATCTGCTGCTTGAACATCGCAGCAGGGAACTTGAGTGTTCTACTGAGAAAGGACGAAACAAAAAACACGAAGATCACGAATCTAATCGTCATCATCATCACTCAAAAAAAGAAATCAAGGTACGACCCGAGTCCGATCAACTTGAACCGAACGATGACAGAGAAGTGAAACATCATGATGAGTATGACTTAGACGCTGGCAAAAAAATCAGAAAACGGGAGTCGCAATCGCAATCGAAACGCACTGGCCGAGATTCAAGTGCTCTACGACGATCTTTGCGCAAAGAAGACAGAGCTCAAGAAGGCTCCTCGGAGAAAGAAAGAAATCAAAAGGATAAACATTGCGGCGACTGTGACTTGAGTAGTCAACGTGGCGAAGAGGAAGGCCGCCAAGTTGACTTAGTAGAGTACGCCTGTGAAAAAGGTACACTCGAACGAAAACGATATGAGCGTCGTGATGCTAGCGATCAACAGCCACCAGAGGCAGGAAGCAAAGATCGTGAAACACGGGAGAGCCATCTCAAGAAGGAGCGTAAAGGCAAAGACTCCGAAAAATCCAGAGAGGAAAACCTCATACAGCACGATTTCATTGAGGGTCCTGATCGCGCAAAGAAAGACCGAGAAAAACATGAAAAACAACGCAAACGCGGTTCCAGTGAGACCCGTTCTGGCAAAGAAAGACCCGCGGGACGTGACCGTAGCTCAAGTGATAACCGTTATGCTGAAAAGAAAGATAAAGAGCTTCGTGAGGCACGGTTTCGACGCAATTCACGCGACTCGAAGGAAAGCCTCAAGCGCCTGATTGCTGTGCCTGCGCCAGTGGTCCGTCTGCAAGGTGAAGATGAAAGCGACATTGAAGACGGTAATACGAGTAAAGCAGATATCGCTGATCTGGAAGAATTTCAGTCCAACAGACGCGAACAACTTAAAGATCTGAAAATGCTGGAGCAATTAAAGAGCGGCCTCGCAGCCAAAGCCAAGGAGAAGATCAAGACCATTAAGAAGATGGCAAGCGCTTCAGCGATCGGTGCCGAAGTAAGTTTGAAAGAACGCCGCAGCAGGTGTGCCAGAAATTCGTTGAACGATTTTTTAGCAGCAAATAACGTGGCTGTCGCTAGTGCGCCAACGTATAAAACCCATAGCCGCCGTAGTAGCAAACATGCAACGCAAGCGGCTATCTATCCACAACCGCTGGCAGCCACAATCGCAATGGACACAAAGCCGCAGACTGCTTGCTGTCCTTTAACTCCTGCAGCAAACGGTCATGCGGACAAAAGTCCTAAATCATCAGGGAGAAGCAGCGGCTGCTCACCTCCTAAAAGAACGAAATCTACAAAGTCTTGTCTCGGTGTCGGTTCGCTTAGTTCTTCTTCTTCTGCGTCTAAAGTGCTAACAATAGCTTCCACTAATAGTGCTAGTGCCACTGTGTCTCCTACGACGTGTCTATATAACAAAACTAACACTACTCCCAGCCCTTTGATACCCTCAAATACAAATCCTTCGAAAAACTTGCGCTCCCACAATAACCAAATTATGATTGGACGCCGCGATCATCAGCGTCGGAGTCTTCTGGCACTTAGTGCAAATCCCAATTTTAGCAATAATGTTTTATTAACTAACAGTCATCATCGTCACCATCATCGTCATCTAACCAACTGTTCCGCGTCTTCGTCTACTTCAGCTTCTACTTCTACTATTATTAATGATCAGTTTCTGTTGGCCGCCTCATTGGCCGCAGTGACCGGTGCCGCTGCCGCTGCCAATCGTCATCATTCTAGTATCTCTGCTCATAACTACACTTCTGCTGCAGCTGCAGCAGCCGCAGCAGCAGCGGCAGCGAGTAGCTTAAGTTTTCAGAAACCAAAAATTGTTATTAAGCCTTTTAAAATCCACGATCCACAGCCCCTTGTAGCCGCCCTTACGGACAGCGCGTTGGTGGACACGATCGTTTCCAAAGTATCGACAGCAACAGTCGCCGCTGCCGAAAGCGCTGCCAGGCGCAGCCGCAGTCGATCACGCCGCAGCAGCCGAGATCGTGCGAGGAAGAGGAATGGCAGTAGTCGCCGATCGAAAAGTCGTTCAATATCATCGTAAGTTTCGTCTGCGAAATAGCACGACAGCGCAACAATACTAACGCATGAAAAATCAATTTCAGGCACTATTCCTCTTCAAGCAGCCGCAGCCGCAGTTCGAGGTCACATTCGCATTTTCGTTCTCATTCACGATCACATTCGTCACGTTCGAGTTGCTCAACCAGAAGCAGCTCCAGAAGTTCATCGAGGTAGGAGGAAGTTTTGATGTTTTGATTAAAAACAAAAGATCCGCCCCCATTATATACTTCTCAAGTCTGTTCCTATTAATAATATTCGATTATATCTTTGTAGTTCTAGCTCTTCTTCTAAAACGGGTTCACGTTCTCCGTCCATACCAAGGCGCCGGGGTTCTCCCAGTTTTCTGGATCGCAGACGTATAACAAGGTATTGTTATGTTCCTTAGAAGTGATGTCGATGTCAATGCATTGACATCAAAACATCCAGAATGGACAAATACTATTTCCATTATGTTTTTAATTTCTGTTCTTTCATTTGTAGCAAAAATTCACCCCGAGCTAGAAGGCGTTGATGTTTTTGACATTCTTATAATTTCGCTAATATTTTACGTTTCTTTCTTCCTCAGCACTGATTATCTTTTCAATGAAAATGTGTTTTAAATTAGCTATTATTTTTAGCTGAAATCCAGCCACTTCATCTATAATATATTGTAAGCTAGAGTTAGTAGACCTCAAAAATCTAAACGCATAAATGGATTTTGTAATAAATATACACTACACATATTTTAATTATACCCTTCTCTCTCTCTTTCTTTACCTAATTACATATGTACATTCCTTTTAGGCCCTTTTTGTTCTTTATTTCTTTTTTAGGAATTTTATATAATTTTTTTCAAAATTTTATGTTTGGTAAGTTTTCGTTTTGTTATTCTTTTATACTTATTTGTGTGTCCTTAATAATACTATAAAATACTTTCTCAAATGCAGTGCGCGAAAACGTCCTGTTCCTTACCAACGTAAACCGAATTCAGATGCGTCAAGTTGCTGCTCCAGCTACTGCAGTCAAGCGAGCTCACCACCATCTTCAATACATTCGCAATCACGCAGTCGAAGCTGTAGTGAATCAATGGCGCTCTAGAATGGCCGTCAATGCTCCGCAGAGGCGAGAGATTGTAATTGTGGCAAATTGCGGTTAAAATGAATACTCGCAAAAACTCAAAGATGATAATCCATTCCAATAACAATGCTGCATTTGTCAGTTGTGTATGTATGTATATCTTGTGCAGTTACTCACTCGCACATGTATTGATTCGAAGTTAGAATTTTCCATAAATTAAATTGTAAAAATTTCCACATTCTATAATCACGTCACGTTAATTAAGTTTGCTTAAGTATAATTTCTGTAAGATTACGTTGTCTTATTCTAAGATGTATATTACGGTATCTACTTTAAGTTCTCTACGTTTAGGTGAGCCTCTCAAAGTCATAAATAAATACATTGTTTTAAAGTTATATACACATGTATAATTTATCATTATTTCAGCTTCACAAAGTGGTCCATCTGCAAAAGGTCGGCATCTTTCAAGATTTTCATTCCGAAATTTGAAAAGTTAGATGCAAAATTCTCGTCAATCTCAGTCCCAAACCAAAATTACAGAATGTAAACATTTTACGTGCTGTTTCTATAGTTACCTCATAAAGATTTTAGAAAGATCTGTAAGAATCTCGTGAACTATGGTTATTTGGTATTTATAAATACAAAAAAGGTATAAAGAAAAAATAAAAATATCAGGACATGATACGATATCAGCGTAAATCTAGAGGTGATAACCGGTTTGGTGTTAATATTAATTAAAAAGTAATAATTTTGATAAGAAATATCTTTATTTGTGATCAAAAAATTTAAAAGCGAATTAATTACACACTTAATATGTTTTTCTACACTTTTCCTTCATACAAATACTTGGTACAGACAAAATAAAATCCGACAGACAGACAAAACAACCGACAAAATAAAATCAAAACATACTCGTTTAAAAACAGATTAAATGTGGTCATTAAGGAATGTATGTTTTTTTGGATTTGAAGGATTTCGTGCTGGAGCTGGCCAAATCATCATCACCTTCATCAACATCAGCTCTATTTGCCTGAGATCCGCGACGTCTGTGCGCAATGTAGATGACCCAAATAAAGGACACAATACTCATAGTCACTGTGCGAAGCTGACCAAAAGTAATTTGAAGATAAATGAACGCTGATAAAAACGAATGAATACTTACTACTGGCGGTACATAAGTGAAGTTTATAAACACCGCTAATGATAGGTAACGCCAATTCGCCCTAAGCAGAGGCCAATACAGCTTTTGCAAGTTGGCCACTGCCGCATCATGAGAATTTTTCTAAAAATTAAAGATAAATATATTATGCACTGTTAATAATAAGACTAACTTGGCTGACTTGCCTCAAAACGTGCGAGGAAATATAGCGATAAGAATTGATAGAGCGGTGCAAATATTAAACGTTCCGAGAGAAACTGAAAGAATCTGCGAAATTTCATATCCTTTGAAAACAAACGCTCTACCACTTTGTAGAAGTAGTGAGGTACGGTGCCTCCGAATATAAAACTGAAAAATACAATGTAAATTAATAATACATTTTATTAAAAATATAAACGGCTATCTTTCTATACTTACCCAAATAATGCGTAAGCTAAAAGGCTATCCTTATTGATTTGCTTCTGGCCGGCCATGCGTTGAGCAGTGAAATTGGCAGCAGCCGCCAGTACGGAGCTGAAAACATTTTTCAGTTGGACGCACTTAATTTAAGTATGTGTAATCATTAATACCTGGTAATGGATTTTGTTCGTACCGGATGATTAAACAATTGCTCCAGATACACACCCAATAGTGAATAAATTGGTTTGGACAACGACATGTTGAATGTTTAACGAATTTAAGGAATGAATTATGAAAAATACGACAGCCGGCCCGAAATAAATTGGTTGTGTTAGAAAAACCAAAGAAAATACAGAATACGAGTAAAAAGTTATAATCACTGTGCAAAGGGCAAAGTACGAACTTTCCTACTTCCACCGAAATGAAACCAAGCAAAGAGAAATGATTCTTCACTCGGAACTCTTGAAAATCGGGTTAGCCGTTCTTTGAACGCGACTAACTTAGTATGCAACTAGTAATTTAGGAATGAAGTTAGTTAAAAAAGTTACATCCAAATTATCTATCCGTTTCATACTCCGGTACGAAAACATCAACTTTTTTTACTTCTCCCATTCATTTCTTATGTTTTTTGCGATGTTATCGATTAATTTCTGATTCTTCTAACCCCCGTATTCCAAGAGACGATATCGTTCCGAAAATCGTCTTTTTTTATGCAAAACAAAAATCGTCATTTTTTTGTTGTTTTGCATATAAAAAGACGATTTTCGAAACGATATCGTCTCTTGGAATACGGGTGTTAATTTCCACAAATGTCGTCGGATATGTTCAGTAGAATCTAATTAATCTTGATTGTTTAATCTTAATGGTGGTTTACACACGAGAACAATTGTGCATGCATTAAACTTTCGCTTGTCGGCGAGAGTTATGAAGCATGGTAATTCGTGCATTAAAAATTCTTCACTCTCGGACTGTGCAAACGGGTTCTGAATTTTTCACTAACACACACATACAGGGCAGTGTTCACGTTTATGTTATGGGGAATTTGATTAATCCAATGATTAATACCGGTTATTATGCATTATCACTGCTTGGTGTGATATTTTCTTGATTGAAGGTTGTAATTCTTGCCGCGGCCGAAGGCCGCCACGCAGAAAGACTTTGCTGTATTCCACTGCCTCGATTGGTCAATATTCGTTGTTTTCGAATCGGAAATTCCGATATTTATCGCATTCGTCATTACGAGTGGAGAAAAACTCAGATTGAAATTTTAATAAAATCACTGTTAATTTGATATATATGCAAGATATTTTACATTTACCAATCTGAGCGCTAATTATGCATAATAAACGGTAATTATGAATAATCACCGATTAATCAAATATATCGTAAAATATACTTTTTTTCCATAACTTTTGTTCAAGTCGTATGTGACGACGAAAACAAAAATTGTGCATGCATAATTGTTCTCGTGTGTGAAAGGCCAATGCTTATAGTCCTTAACCCTTTAATGATTTTATTTTAAGTAAAGCAAAACAAAGATTGGTATTTTAATAGCCAATATAGTAAATATATTCCATATATGCTTTGATTAACCCTTAAATTATACTGTGAATTAAAAATACACCCTACTAAAATTCGTAAACAATAATTAAAGCTCTTAGCACTATTTATGAGATTTGTTAGTACTATTAATGGTACAAATCACCGCAGCCGCCAGTTTGACGGCATAAAATCTGTTTTAAGAGAAAACATACCATTTATTTATTTTAAGAAAATTAACATTGGTGTATTGATAAATTTTAGGGTCTAATTTTTTATCAATTAACGAAGCGATTATCGTTGACTCAGCTTTAATTTCACTTCGTTGTCATTTTCTTATTTCTGTTCAACTAACAGAATGTTCGCTATTAACAATTTCAACCGATCGGAACCGGATGCAAGCGAAAAAATTTAACACAGTGACAGCCTAAAATCATTTTCTCCAATATGTATGAACTGTAAAGAAATTTGATTTTACCTGTTAAGGCTCCTTGCTTGTAAACTTTTTCGGATGTATGTATACATATGCTCTAGAAAGTTTAAAGTTAATTAAGCCATAGTACAGCAATAACTTAGTTTTTTAGTAATTTTTATATGTTCTGTATATGTATAATTATTGTATTATGTATTACTCAGTGTTTACCAATTCACAATTAAATTTTTTTGTATCACTCAAACTTACCCACGTAGTTTTTGTTTACATGAAACTTTCTTGTTTACAAACAAACGAAAAATTATATTTTGTACAAGGGCGATTTTTATCAATAAGGAAAAGGCAGATCAACGAAAACATGTTACTATGGTGCAAAATTGCTGAGCTGTGCTATGCCTTGCTCAACGCTTCTCAAACGCCTCTGCGTTAAACCGAAATAAGCGTTCCCCGTTCTTTCCTCCACCCTTGCAGACAAATTCATTCTAAAACACGCGGTTTTTATTTTGTTTATTCTTTTTACAAACACCAAAAAAAATATAAATTGGAATACTTTGTATTCAATTGGACGAATTCACTAAACAATTATTAAACGTTGCGTACGTAAGAAATAAGGCAGTAAAGGACGACATAATATAGAAAAATACAAACCAACAGCTATTTTTTTAGTTTAGAGATTTTACACAAGATCTCGTTTTATAAAAACTTATATTTATAAAAATTTAAACTTTTTGATGGATGTGAAGCATATGAAAGGATCAATCAGTAGTAGATGTAACTGTAGAAAAGGAATTTAAAATGGTAGTGGATGAGCCCTGATAAATAAATATTTACCATTGGTGGCAGGGGAATAAGTTTCAAACAGGACGCTAAGGTAAAATATTTCCAATTGGACTTAACCACAGGCCAAAAGTACATTTTTAATGTAGCGATTGCCGCCTCATGGGAATTATTCTAAAAATTTTATAGCAATAAAGATTTAATACCAATACTGTTTAATTCCAAGAGTTACTTGCCTCAGAACGTGAATGGAAGTATAGCACCGATAATTGAAAAAGTGGTGCAATTAATAAATGCTCCGATAGAAATTTAAAAAACTTTCGCGAATAATTTTTTGGCAGATAATTCACTGCCACCATATTGCAGACGATGCGACGAACGATGCCAGCGATTATAAAACTGGAAAAAAATAATTTTAACAGTTTGAGATAAACAAAATACTCTTTATATGGTATTGCGTTTTCGTTATTATATCGTTTTTATATCTAGACTCTATAGCAACCATTTGGATCCTATGACCCACGGTTACTCATTTGAGAATTTACTAAGTCACTCATTTTAGAATTGCTTAGAACATATTTCCTTCTCTACACTTAGCAAAATATCGTATAAGTTGAGGGGTTATCCTGAAATACTTGTTTTTGACTTGAACCGCATTTAGCAATGAAATTGGCAGAAGTATCCCATGCAAAGCTGAAAAGAACATTTCTTATTAAGTGTATTGGCTTTGATAGCATAGTATTTACTTCTGACTTTTCATGCCTCTAGCAGGTAAATTTGAGGAAGTATCAGATGCAAAGCGAAAAATATTTCTTATTGAATGTCCTGCTAGCTTTGATAACGACATGTTCTTATTGTAAATGTTGAATTGTTGAGTCGAATGAATTATGACATATAATAGCAGCCGGTCTAAATTAAATGAGATTATAATAATTGAAGAATATATAGAATGCAAGGACTTTATTTACTTAAGGAACAAAAATCATAATGCGAAATTTGCTAATAATTGCCTATTCCTGAGAATTTTTTAAAATTCCTGGCAGGTTGCTCTGTGCGCGCCTAACTTAGGCCCTCATTTCTTATCTATGACTAGAGATCAATCAGTTTACGACCGAAGTTATCCCTGTAGATTTTGTTCTGTAAGTCCCCTTCTACATTGCGAAATTTTTCCTCTCACCATCGAATTCGAAGTTCGAGTTTGTTTGTGAGAGGCTGAAGACGAAAGCGGACGAGTACAGACCAGTGTTGGGAAAAGTGGGTATTTGTACTTTTTTCAGTACTTTTTGGTTTAAAAAATATTCCGTTTTTAAATATTTTATGCCTACATTTATTTACAACGCTTTTAAAAATTGCAGAAAGTTTTTCTATAAAATTTTTTTGTAAATAGAAAAGTAAAACATATAAAGTAAAAACATATAATATAAAAGTAAACATATAAAGTAAAAGTATACTCTATATGTAAGTAGTATATGTAAATATTAAACATGAAAATACTATTTATTCTCAGTACATGGCTTCGGTTACTTAAACTATAGTAACCGTGTGATGTAAATTTTTACATCTAACGCTTTTAATCATCAATGTGAAATCTGATTTTATAATGTAAATATGAAACTTCATGTTCAAATGGTTTTATAAATATTTTAGGAATATTTCCCCCCTAATTATTTAGAAATATTGGTGGTACATTGCTCTAATCTGAAATTCTAAGCTGATATCTCCCTAACACAAATTCACCTCTGCAGTGGATTGAATTCGCCGTGACAATCCCAGACGTCATAAATTGAATTGTAGCCTTCAGATGCCAAAATTTTTGTTCTCCACGAAGCACTTTTATCTTGAGGAGCATATGATAGATTAATTTTATAATATATTTATTAAAATTCTAATTTAATCGGATCCGTGCCGCCTAATAGAATTAACGACTTTAGCAAGAAATACCAATTTTATCACCATCAGAAGGAACAGTCACAAAACCAGAGACGTAGTAGGTGAGAATTGAAACGAGCTGTCTGCTTTTTTTCACTTTCCCCATTGAATCACGACGCTTTAGTAAAAATATATTAAAAGGGAAGAATTCGACAAGAAAGTGATTATGTACTGCCTACAATGTCTGCTGCCTGTGCTGCTGATACCAAAGCCCACAAATCCGGCGCTCATGGAAACTCATGTTATGTTTATTGTTCTGTACCTGATTGGCTTCTTTCTGGAACGGAAGCCCTGTACCATATGCACGTTAATTTTTCTTACTGCCGTGTTTTTGATCTGCTACAGCGGTGTTGGCAACTGCATATTCTGGGGCAATTGCGAGGGTCAGCAGTGCGAAAACGGATAGGATCAACTGCTGCTGTTATAACGTCAGATGCGAGAACGCGCCGAAGCGGATTACGGCATTGTCGGCTTATTGATCATCCTTATCGTTATCACCGTAATACAGCTGAACGAATGAAACAAGAATATGGCAAGAACAATATCATCAATCGAAATCATTAGAAAAATACATAAATAGCAATTTTTGTTTTTAATTTATTCAGTTTTGTAAGGAATTAGGCTTAAGGAAGCAATAGATATAAGCTGGTGATGCGACGACAGGAACCAAGAACAATGTGAGAGATTATTATCAGTTTTCGATAATAGTTTTTATTTATTTAGTAAACTTGTTCCTTTTTACTTGGACAATCGTGTGCCAGTGGCGTATTTGGTGTTTAGTTTTGATGAGGTCAGAAATTTCTCGGAGAAAGTAATTTCTTTAGGGAAATTCTAGAATGTTTGTATATACAATAAAATTAAAAAATTAATTCATATAGAGTAAAAAAATATTTCAAAAAAGAAAAAGAGATTTATTTACTAGGAAACACTGAGTTTTCATTTTATTTTGGTTTTATCTTACATGCGAGTGTGTCTGGATTCGCGGCGCAAGCTAAATGCGCCACTGCCGTGTGCATATGTATATGTATGTGCGTTCTTGCTTGTCCATCTGAAGTATTAATTTATTCAATCTTATTAAAAACTGTAATCCCTAAGTTTGAAACCAGATTAAAAATTGCTGATTGCAAATTGTTGCGTCAACTCTCGATTTTTCTTCAAAAATTTTACTTTAGATATTGCGACTAAACTTTGAAATATCTTTATGGAACAAAGTCAGAGAGAGGAAGGAGTCAAGTCTTATTAAGTACGTTGCTTCTGCAGGACAATTCCTTTCTTCTACTCTTACTCAAATTCATAGCTCTATATATATAATCTTTTATCCATTAACTAAGAATGTTTATATTATAATCGCTCTAAGGAATTTAAAAAAGATACCCCAAGATACCAATTTGGAAAAGTATTAATGTTAATATGTATTTAATACAGAATATTGATAGTAATCCAAAAACAAAGAACTTCTCAAAATAGTTTCTTCTGAAAAATGTATTATGTATGTCCTATCTTTAGGGTTTTAGAAAATATTATTGGGTACTTATTTCATAATAATTTATCTGTATGTTTTTAATTTAAAAAATCTATATTTACTTCTCAAAGCAACCCAATTATATATGTATAAATATGCTAAAATATTGTAGAAAAAACATGAACAATGTTCATCATAACTTTTCATATGCATGCATAATATAGGCATTATTTAAAACAGTATTTTAAGGTTGTATTGGATATTATTACTAGACTCTGTGTTAAGAATCCATTTTAGAAATAAATTTGTTCTTATAAGCTTCATTTTTATCTTTTAGTTTAAATGTTAATGTTTAGGAAGGTTTTAAGTCATTGGAACAAGGTAAATATCGGTATGGGTAATACAAATATCTCAATATGTGTGCTCAGATTAAAATCGACATAAAGACAGAGTACAGACAACTAGTGCGAAAAACTTCCAATTTCGTTCCAATAATTAAAAAAACGTATAGTCAGTGTTTTATGATGGTTTTTCAATTAATCGTATTAGAGCAAAATCCTGTTTTAGGAGTACCGTGTTAAACGTGGTCTACCTGTATTTTTCATACATATTGCAGGTTCATGTTCTAACGAGTTTGTCGAAGCCTTCGGGAACAGTTCAAGTTAATTTGAAAAACTTGGACCAATTCACAGAAAACATAAGTTTAATCAATTCTTGACTTTCTAGACCTACATAAGTGAGTTGACCATAAAGTCTGGTGCCACTGGCCACCAGCCTGAATGGCCACTGGCCACTGGCCAAATGCTGAATAAGTCAAAACGGCTTACGGGTAAAATGTCTAACGAGTAAATCAAAACATTCTCCGAGCAATCAAGAATCGTAACGACTCTTGTCAAAGTCAAACCTTCTTACGATCAATCAAGCCTTCTTACGGGTAAATTTATTACAAGAAAATTATAACCTCTTGATCGTAACTCCAACCATGTTACAGAATTTACTCTCTCTTTCTGTCAGCAAAACTTAACCGCCAATTTTGAATTGGCTAATAAAGTGTGTTCAGTGTTTTTTACTTACATAATCTTAGTGTTAGACTGAATGCATCGCTTGCTGATTTTTCCTTTTGACTGCTGCGTTGATTATAATAATATAGTTTCTTCCATTCGATTTGTTTTAATTTATGTACAAATATTTCATTTATTCAGTGTCGCTTAATAAAATTTTTCATTTAAAATCTAAATATGTTTGCAACAATTATTGTATAATAAAAACGAGAATTTCGGTATTTTCCTTTTTATAGTGGACAACTTAATAATGAAGAAAAGAAACAAAACAAAAAAGCCAAAGATATTAATGTTAATGTTGTTTTTGCTGACGGCCCCTTCTTTCCAGCTTTAGAAATATATTTATTGCTTTTCCTTCGGTTTACTTTGACCGCTGCCCACCAAACTGCTTTTTGCTCTTAGCGGCTAAGCCCCTCTCGTCTCTCGTCCCGCGGAAGGGAAGATGACATTGTGAGGCAGCTTAAATCACAGGCACAAAGTTAAACTTGTATGGAACGGGGTTGTAGAACTGAAACAGAAAGAAAAGGAGAAGAAAAAGGAGCGAAAAAGAAGGATAAATAGAAGAGCATAAAATAATTATTTGGTTAGAGCACAAAAGAGCCAACACTTACTGTGCAACCTCTCGGTATCTGGAACGGCTACTGGCATCTCCTGTGACATGTCCGCCTGCGCCTGCATCATTGGCACCGGAATGCGCACAGGCTGAGCCAAGCTGCGTCCGAAAGCGGCACGTCCGAACTGCATCATGGGCTGTGGCTGATCGGGCATCGGCGGAGTCATGGTATCGCGAGGTTGTTCGGGCAACTGCTGCAGAATGAGACGCTGTGGCGGAGTTCCTGGCTCCATGCGATGTTCCGGCTCCGATTGAGGATGTTGTGCGGTATGTTGCGGCTGCTGCTGCGGTTGGCGTTGCTGTTGAGGATGTGGTTGCTGTTGTTGATCCTGTTGCTGTTGGTCCAATTCGCTAGAGGCGTGTGCCGACGATTGGTTGTCAACAGAGTCTTCCTCTTCGGAGCTGCTGTTATTGTTACTAACGCTCTCAGCAGAGTCGGCAGCTTCTTCGGCAGCCAGACGACGCAGTTCGTCACTGATGCGGTCCTCCGCCATGCGTTGAATGTTGCGCAGGTCATCGGCAGTGATGCCGGCCCGTTGCAGAGCCAAGCCCAAAGGCACGCGTTGAATCTGGAAATGGGGCAATTCCTGATGTTGAGCCGGAATCTGGACGGGCACATCATCGGCTATGTGTATCTCTCTGAAGGGCAACTGTTGCACGTGAATGCGTACGGTCTGATGTTGTTGTTGCTGTGGCTCTGGCATGCGATTCATTGCGGCCAGCTGTGGCTCCGGGTGAGGGGCCTGCATTATTTGTGGGGGCATTGGGGGACGGATAGGCAGTTGTTGGAACGGAGGCGGCAGCTGACGGATCATGGTGGGCGCTTGAGACTGCATCTGTTGCGGTGACTGCGGCTGGGGCTGAATCGGTTGTGGCATCATGGGCGGCATCATGCGTTGGGGCATGTGTGTTAACGGAAACTGGTGCGGAATCTGACCGAAGGGAATCGGCACACGTTGGTACGGAATGAACATCGGCCGAATAGACTCGGCGTCGTCATCGGTGTCATCCTCTTCCTCGCGGTTGTTGCCGGGGCGTCCGAATTCACGCGGCTGCTCGTTTTTGTTCTCGTTGCCGCCTTCGCAGTAGATGGAGATGCGTTCGCCGGTGATGCGTGCCTTCTTGGGATCGGTTGTGAGATTCATGCCGAAAGGCAGGGCGACAGTTTTCGAAGGAGAATCGACGATTTCTTCGGCGTGCTTGCGCTCAACCACACAATTCATGCGAGATCTACATGGACAAAGAGAAAGCAAAGGTAGATGGTATATTAATCCTTCTTTCTCTTAAGCATTCTCTTCACATCGAACACAGACGACCATTACAAACCGTACTTACTTCTTGTTGTTTTGCAATAAAGCAGCTGCTAATTCGCTCAAGTCCAATTCGAGTGGTACCTTGCCGGGGAACTTCTGTAGGTCCTCGGTCTCTTCACTCTCCGAATATGAGTTGTCCACTTCGTTGACTTCCACATCGACGGGCTTCGTTTGTTGCGGCCGCTGTTGCTGTGGCTTCATTGCGATTTTCTTAAGCACGGACTGCTCATCCTTGTCCAGATTTTGTAAATCATTAGCATCGTCGGTCGTTTCCTTGCCAATGAGAGCCTCAGCCCGAGGAAGTTCCTACGATGAAATAAAATAAAGAAATCATTTATTGTATGTACGTACAAACATAGTTCATTGACGCCAATGTTTTTTTATGGAAAAACCTCTTCTTTTTGAAGATGGGCAAAATAATTATAAAGGTGAAGGTTAAAGTGTTTGAGATTCCTTCCTAAGTGGATTTTCATTAAATCTAATATACTCGTAATTTAATAAATTCCAATAAAATTTCTTTTTGTCATTATAATAATAAACATATTGCGAGTAGTGCCTTGCAAAGTCGTTGTGCAATAGTTTAATGCCAATTGTTGAGAATTTAATTTAATTAAAAAAACATTCGTATCTCAAGCCGAGCAGACAATCAGGCGACAGACCGGCCAGGCGCATTTCTTATCCATTGCAATCTTTGTGCCGGGCAAAAATGTCTCAGATCTTTGCAATAATCATACCAGTACCGTGTAAAATAAAATCTTACTTTTTCAAATCAAGCACGTTCCGAATCGCAGAATCGCTGACGCAAGATCGATCGACATGAGAAAATGTGACAAAATTGAAATGAAGTTTTCCAACAATATTTTTTAATATACTCGTAGTCACGTTTTAAAGATTTTATACAAGAAATATTTTCTTTTTTCTCTGCTGTGATTATTACCATTTTTTATAGCAGCAGCAAGCATGAATGTTGCATAATTTATATAGATATTGTATATATGTAAATCTTGATAAGTGATAAATTACAAAAAAAAAATATGTGTTTGTACGGTTTGGGAAGGGAAGGGAAGGGGAAAAATCACTTACTACCTGCTGAAGATTACATAAATTATTTGTATATAATAATCTTATAAGTCGGACGGACGTTCATAAAGCAAGCAGAAAGCCAGTCAATAAACTTTCCAACTTTTCCTTATCTTTCTTCCTACCACCATCCAACCCTCCCACAAAAACCATCTACAATTTCTATCTTTCTCTAATCGCTATGCGGCGGTTGCTGTTGTTGTTTTTGTACGCGCAGAGCTCTACAGTTTCAGAAACCAACAAGTTGCCAACATTTTTACACAATTACAACATAAATACGTATAAGGATGGACGTTTAGCCAAACAGTCAGACAAAGAGAAAAAGACAGGCAATGGCAGCGAACAAACAGACAAACAGACAGCAATGTATATAGTAGATAAATATTGTTTGTCTACCTTTTAAAAGGCATGACAGGTTAGGTCGCTTGCAACTTTTGTTGTTTTTGTTAGGTTGTTTTGCAACAGTGTTTCAGCCGGTGTGTGGCATTTCATACATGTTGCTGTTGTTGTTGTTGTAGTTGTAGTTGTTGTTGTTGTCGTCGTTCGAAACAAACAGTGCAAAAAATGTTTCGTTGCAAAAACAAAATGTTTTAAGCGGCCTTATTAAGAGTATACTCAGTATCTTAGACCAATGTAAAACCAATGATCATTATACGACAATCATACACTCGTAATAATATTAGTAATGATATTGATGATGATGTTGTTGGTTGTTGTGGTATTTTATGAATGTTGTTAGATGTTACTCATGATTATGTTGATGATGTAAATTTGTTCCCGAAAAAAGAAACCGCACGTAAATTTCTTTTATACGAATACGCCTTGACGATACCTATAGAAACGCTGACAAAAACAAATACAACAATAATAACTTAAAACACAGCAACAACTCGTGTTACATAATCATGTACATATGTACGATACGAAGATAACATGAATGTTGTGTTAATAAATAATGTTGGTCTAAGTTGTTGAGGTTGATGCTATGCAGCCGCTGTTGTTGTTGTTGTTGCTGACACTGCTGCTACTGCTGTCGTTGATCGTTTATCGTAGTTTGTGGGCAAACTTTGAGTGGAGAATATAGCCAGAATTTCGACTTAATTAAGGAAGGTCTGCTTTTGCCTCTCCAACCAACCAACCAACAAACTTAATTCAGGCGTATCAAAAAAAACAAAGAAATGAAAATCAACAAATTTTCTCATCTTCTTTTTTGTGCGCTGTTGACTTCCTGTTCACTTCGTTTGATTGCGTCGCGTTGCAACGTGGTTTTTATGTAATCCGAAAATGCAATATTTTCCATTCCACCCACTTTACGCTTCGCCACCTTCAGAGGACGGGACTCCGTCACCGTCGGTGCGGTATATTTAGTCGTTTATTAGGATGATGATGATGGTGGTGATGATAGTAATGGCGACAATAGTGTTGGTCGGAGACTGAGGGCTTAAAATTATTAGCCTTGTGCTTTACTAGTAATGATATAAGCCCAATGCAGGCTAATCAAGATCTAACCAATTATAAATTGTTAATCAAATCGAAAAACTAAAGCCTGTGAAGGGTTAAATTATCTATTGTTAATTGTATTGTATAAATATAATTAAAATTATTGCAAGTATGAACTTTAATCTTTGTCTCTGCCATATTATCGTTGTTTTATTTAAACTTTCAGACCTTGTTTTAGCATTCGGCTTTATTATTATTATTTATTATTATTTATTATTATTTATTATTATTATTATTTATTATATAAAGTATTCCATATTTGAAAAACAACAATAATTTTAATTTAATCAAAGAAAAAAAACCGGTATAGAAATTTATTAGCAGTTGATCATTCATTGTCGTAAGAGTTATATGAAAACGTGTGTCATTCGTAGAAATTATTAATGAAATGCTAAATATAACAAAACATAGATTAAATAAAAAAGAAGTCGAAGTGGGCACAACTCATGCCTCGATTCTGCGTTGTACGAAGAGAAGTCTTGTTACGTTTTGAGAGTATGCGGAAATACCAAAGAGTAAATGCGATAGCTGAAGACTTGTTTATTTGCGATTGGTTTTTTTTTCCATTTATTTCCATTTATTTATTTTTTTCCATTTATCCAGAGCGCGCGTGCTTTTCTCATTCAAGCGTGTGAAATGTTTTTGATTAGATAATAATTACTGGAAAAAAGTGACTGAAGCAAATATAAATGATGGATAATTTAATTTTAATCTATATATTTACATATATAATTACGAAAATGGCTTCAGAACACGAAAGTCATGGTTATTGGAGGGATTAATTAATTTTTTATTAGCTACAGAAAATTACGACGAAACTTCCTGGTCGTCGATTTACTTCATTTTTTGTCAACGAAAGCAACGAGATGAGATGAAGCAACGAGAGTATTCGTTGCTAATCAAGAATCAAGAGAGAGGTACTCGTGTGGTGACATTCAGTCCATCTGGTCCGTTGTTTTAGTTGCTTCATTTCGTTAACATTTGCCAGCGTTTGCCAATATCTCACACCTCTTTAGATAATTCAGCTAACAGAAAATGTAAATATTTGTCTGTATATACGTATGTATGTATGTATGTCTGTCTGTATCTATATGGATGTTAATCTATACCAAACCGCAATATTTATTTGCCTGTGTGCTTTAGTTTTGTGATTATTTAATTTTCATGTCATTGTTTGTGCAAAAAACAACAACTTTTTAAACACTTCATTCTCTGTGTTAAAGAGAATTCTTTTTCATCTTCTTCTTTTATTTTTTTCAGAATAGACACTTCTCGAAATATAATAAATAAGAAGTTTTTCAATAAGAAAAATATACTAATATACAAATATTCAAATGTTAAGAGTATATACATACAGCGGCCTTAAAAGGTATGTACAATATTTGTACAGACGTGCAAACATTCGTATGGTAGGATGTACATACATATGTATGCATGTATGTATGTATGTATGTACATATACATGAGGTCATACTGGTTATATTTTTTGTGGTGCTTTAAGCAAAAATGTCTACAAATAAAACTGCGCAAATCGCGCTCATTGTGTTAATATAATCTGAAAACTTTAAGACAACTTTTAAGCTGTTTAATGGTTAATGAAGTATTTAGTTTTATAGTTTTTTTTATTGTTATTATAGTCGTCGTTTTTCTACGCTTAAATTTTTTCTAAATATCAAAAATAAAAAAAGCTTTATTAGTTCAGAATTAATGAAATGTTTTGTTTGTATTTTTGTTGTGATACTCTCAAAAATTGTTGGTTTTCTAGTAGTATTTTTTATTAGTAATATTTTATATTAGTATTGGCATAAACGGGTTTTTTTGAAACTTCTTTCTTTTGTATGAGTTTTAGGCACTCAAGAAGAATAATAATGATACGGTAAGAAGAAGAAGAGGACGACGACAACAAACAAATAGTAAATAAAAAAATCTCTTTATTGATTCACTTCGATTTCTTAAAAGTTAGTCGTTTTACTTAAGAAAACTAAAGCCGTTCACTGAATTTAACATATTTTGTTGCTCACGCTTTTTTACTCTTAACAATAAAGTTTTCGAAATTTTTCATACGAAATTTTATTTTTATTTTTATTACTTTATATGTACGTTTATATTTTCTTTTCGTTTTCTTTTTACCTTGAAGTCATTAAGATTTGTGGCGATATGCATGGATGGAATCGGGCTTGCGTCATCCTCTTGAGAAAGTGATTGTTGCATTTTGCTTGCAGAGTTTTATAAAAAAAAACCTCGTCAGTATTAAAATGCCAAAAAAGTCAGGCATTTTATAAAAAAAATTGTTATTTTGCTTTAAACTTTATCCATTTTGAAAACTAAAATAAAATTTGGGAAGACAAGAAAGAATACTCGTAGATTGAGCTCTAACAAAATGATATAATTGTTGTATTGATTGCATCTTCGTTAGTGACAATTTAATTGTATTGCGTTTTTCAGCTTTTATGGTAATTATCGCGCTTCAGTAACAACCAGTTTTTGTATCGGGCATTGTTTAGTGGCTCTGTTATTGTCGTTGTTGTTGTTACACTGAGCTGGTAACTGGGCGAAGGTTATTCATCGTAATTCTGCCGGTGGTTTTTTTGCTCAGTTTAGTGATGTTTTAGTAAGTATGTATTTAATGTCATCCCAGTCAGCGAATCGCTTTGCCCATGGAATTTTTTTAATTGCCAACAAAAAACAACTCAAATAAACCATGAACAGAACTAAAAAAGGTTTAATCTGCAGTTTTAAGTACGAATATGTATTTAAGTTTAAAGTGTTTGACAAAAAAGCCTGTTGATTAGTCATAAATAGGCATAATCATGAACAAACTATACAGATTATTTAGATAATTAAATAAAAATTCTACCCATACGCATAAATCATGCAAATATGTATATTGTATACGCACATACAATGCATGAATATCATACCTCATCAACGTCATCACAGTAATACTTGTATAATGAACAATACCATCATCATTATCAACTTTTTTGTGTAATATTGTATACCGATAGTACCGATGAATAGCTATAGGTATATGCAATTAGCATAATATTCAAATTCAACCAACGTAGAAGCGTCGTAAATTTATGCAGTAATGAATTTGTGTTGCGAAAACTAACAACAACAACAACAACAAAACTATCTATCTACATAATGACAAAAGTATACAAAGAAAAAATGAAAGAAATAAATTCGTTAAAGTAAACAAAAATTATTGCTACATCACGTAGACTCTTTTGGGTATATTGAAAAATTCATAACAACAACAACAACTAGTTTTACACAAATTAGACAGTCGAGAGTTATTATATATTTAGACTCGTACACGTACGAACATTTTATTGGTTAATATCGCAGGTGAACAGCAAAAAATAAAACAAAAATTAATGAAAAGCAGCAATAATGTTGCTTTGAAGCTCAGAAAATCTTTGCATGAAAACGAAAGAATGTAGCGAGAAACTAGATTCGGCAACAACGAGACTCGAAAAGGAACGAGTACGAATACTGGAACTTAACCCTAACACAATCGCCTTTTTTTAAATTTCTGTGTTAATTAATTTTAATAATAAAAATTATTTTTGCTTTAAATTTTTGTGGAACCATTCATTATGTAACAATTCATATGAGTAACTTTTCCACCATAAGAAAGTTATAAGTGTGTTCGTTTTTTTGCAAACCGGATGAGGGTTAACAAAAATATTAACTCATTTCTTGTTTTTTTTTTGTGTCAACGAAAGACCGCAACGAAGCGAGTTTTTAAATACTATATATTTTTTTGCTTAAAAATGAATAAATGGAATTGCAAAGATTCAGGTAAAGATTTTTGATTAGTTAAGATTTTTGTTGCTTTTTAATATTTATGTATTTTTTCTAAAATTTATGTTTTTTTTTTTTTTTTATTTTCATAACTACGACTATTTTGGCCATCAGTCACTTATTATGTGTTCAAATCAGCCAATCAGTATTTTTTGAAAAAAAGAAGACTAAAATGAAATGACTGCAGCAACAAAAATTAGTGGCTTACTTCAGCAGTACGAATCAGTAAAAGAAAATATCGACAAAATGGTATGCCGTTGGTAGTCGTCAATCTGCAGACTCTGTCAGCAGCAGCAGCGGCAGTAACAGTTGTTGTGCCTGCAGCTTGTAACACTTGCTTTTGCCAGCTTTTTGCTGATCTCTGGCATTTGTGTGCACATTTTGCGGTTTTTCCACAGACTTCAGATGAGCTGGCCGCAGTCCGTTGATGCTTTTTATATTGCCGTTGCTTATATTGACGTACATACAAAGCCACGTACCACGCAACGCATACATGCATACATTCTGTTTTTCGTCTTTTGCTTCTGAAAAGTTTTTTTCTAGGCTGGATTTTGCAAAATTGCAAAACGAGCAACGACGGACGCGTCATTTGGCCAAGCGATTGTTGTTTTAATGTTACTTAAGCTGTTTTTCAGCTTTCACTTCAGCTTGTGACTGCTTTTCTGTTGTTTTCTGTCGGCTGGTGGCTGGCTTTTGATTCAATTTTATTGTATTTTATACATCAGAGCTTTTCTTAATTTTTACTTTTATTGCGCTTGATTCGCTGCGCCTTTTCAGTTGGTTGAGGTTTTCTTTTGTTAGCAGTCAGGCATAAAATTATGCAGAAGCAATTGTTTTGCATGATTAATGCAGATTTTTTCTTTTTCTTCCCCTTTAGCAAGTATATATTATATACATATGTATATGCACTGGATCTGTTGAAATTTAGAGAAGAGCGATTAGCTTACGATTTCTCAAAAACTATAGTCTTGTTTCTTAACGTCTCACAAAATTTAATACCTCTAATTAAATTCAACAAAAATATTTGTGCAAGTTTAATAAGAAATTGAATTATAAATATCAATCTTAAGTAGACATTTTGAAATCGAATAGACATTTTGGAATACTGCAATCATTAGCAATCAATCATATGACAGCAATCAAGCAATAATTTTTCAACTTTCCATATTAAAATTACTATGCAGAAACTCATTATAATAAAAAATTATCTACCTACACTTCAACAAATACCTGAAAAGACAAGTAAGAAAAAAAAACTTTCTCAATTAAGAAAATTAAATTCAACACGCCAATAAACAGTTGAAGAGCGTACAATATTGATTATACTCGTACAAAAAAAATTTTTTGAGATAACATGCAAAAATATATACAACGTTTATAAAGCGTATAATTCTATTGTATGCGTTTTCGACTAATTATAATTTATACAATGAATATTAAATGAATGAATCTTAATTTTCTATAGAAATTACAGAGTCCTACAGAGTTTGTTGTTTTTGATTTTAATTTTAAATTTTCATAAAATGTGCATTTGAGTGTTCTTGAACTGAGCAGCAATCGGGCATTTAGTGGGCAGGGCAGGATGGAAGTAATTTTTTTTTGTTTCGTTCACCATCATACAAAACTGACTATTTCTTAATTTGTAATATTTGTAATTTGCAATAATCATCAACATGCAACCAAACAACAACATCTATTTTTTCTGTTTTTTTTTTTGTTCATGCAAGAAAATATTATAATTATTAGTATTTATAGAATTAAATTGGAAATATTATTGTGTTGAAGTTGCTGCTTCTGCTGTGCTTGTATTGATTGTATCTTTCTAGACTTCTTCTCGATAATACGCAGCAGATGAGTACGTACTTTGGACCGACCGACCGACCATGTCTGAAAAGGCGGAGATCTTCATTGCAGCTGCTGCTTTATTATTAAATTTTTTAGTTTCATTTTCGTTTCGGTTTTGGTATACCTTTTTTGTCAAATTTAACAAATTGTCTTTTGTTAAATTTTTTATTTTACTGAAAAAAAATTTGTTTCCATAAAAAATTGATTTTTTTAATTACAATTATTATTAACTCTGATTGTCGGCTCTTATCTTGTTTAATGATTGATTGTGAAGAAACAAAACACAGCAGAGAGACGCACACTTTTTGAAATAATCATTGCAGCAGCATCCGGTGGAGAGAAATTGTAAATGCTTAGGGTCAATTTCAAATACATAATTTATAGCTTTTTTAGTAATAATTTATAGCGTCAAGTCAAACCTTAAAATCTTTAATTATTGCAGTAATAAAAGCCTTTTTTCGATACGGACTTTAAGTTAATAGAATGCTGTAAGTAATTGCTTTAACCTTTGCTTTTTTTATATACGAGTATTATACACACCGTCACTGATTTCTTACCTTGTTAACCTGTTGCAAGGTCTCCAACATTAATTCCTTCTCGAGCACCGAATCAAGAGCTTGGACCTGATCGCATGAAGCCTTCGCCTGCAAGTACGAAGAGGCCAAAATGAATGAGCCCAGAATGAAGGACGAAACGATGATGGTGAATGCGGTAATTTTGGCAATTTTCACCGAGCTCGTTTGGCGTTTGTAGGCCTTGATAAGCGAAGACAATGCAAATGAAATAGAGAAAAATATGACAAATTAAAAAGTTATTTATTTTAAATTTTAAACTAAACTGAATAATAATAAATAGAACTCTTAAAATAAAGAAAAAAATACAAAAAAGAAGGGTAAGAAATTAATTATAAAATTAAAAAGAGCAATATCTCAATAATTGATCATATTAAGACAAGAAAACAACAACTCTATGACCTTAAGATGTTTATTAAATTAAAAATAAAAAAAAAATTAAAAAATTATAAAAATAAAAAGGTAGTAAAATAAGAATTGACGAATTTTAGAATAATTACGAATTCCTGGAGAAAAACTCAAAACGATAATAAGTAAAATACGTTTCTAGAATAAATATTGCATATGAAAAATAAAAACTAAAATATTCTCTTCAACAACAACACAACAACAACGACAGTTACGTACAAACTCACAACGCTTTTAAGCTACAGATATTTTTATACAATTTGTCATTGCCGGCGTGATACACGAATAAACCTTGCCCGTAGAGGCCGCCTCGCCTCTCTGATGAATTTACAACGACGACGTTCCGCTAAATATTTGTAGTAAATATTGAGGTTGTAAACCGCTTTTTGTTTTGTAAAGATTTTTCTAGATTCGTTTCAGACAACTGTAGCTAAATTGTTGTTATTATATTTTCTAAAAAAAAAACAACCAACAGTATACGAAAAATTTCTCGTATATCGTTGTACGAGTATATACGATACAAATAGAATAATTTTGTTGCATTCTCATGGTTATTCGCTGTTTTGTTATGGTATTTGCTTTTATTGTTGTTGTTGCTGTTGCTGTTACACCTGTTTCTACTATTGCAATTTCGTTAATTACGAAAATAGTAAACAGCAGAAAAATTCATTCGTTTGGATTAAAAGTCTCAAAAAGGATTAAAAGTGTTTGAGACAAGGAGTCGTCACGACGGTATAGCGGCGAGTAAATGTACCGGCAGACGGTCATAAACAATTACGAGATTTTTTACAGAATCAGCAGTCAAACAATCAAGGTGAAGAAGCAACGAATTGCAGTGAAAATGAAAGACAAAAATAAAGAAAGAGGGAGGAAAGGGGTGAGTATGAAGTATTCTATAAAATCCCTCAGCTACGCATAGAGCAGGCCTGGCCAACACGCGGCCTGACACCTTAAATTGTGCAGTCCGATTTACAAAAATTAAGTGAAAGAACGGATATAAAAATATCTTACTAATTAATATTCGAGAGCTTATTATATTGGATCAAAGTGTTGTATAAAATAAAGTTTTGTTATTTTTTCATTTGCATTAAACTTTTTAAAGCCAAATTTAGTTGAAGAGCGGCTACTTCTTGATTTTCAAGTTTAAAGTAAAACCGAAAGAAAAGAGAAAAAACTGTAAAAAAAAGAAACATCGACAAGGAGGAAAAAAGGGAAAGAGAAAAAATAATATTTTCTCCCTCTTCTTCTTCTTCGTAAAAATAATCTTCTTTTTTCTTGTCTCTTCAAGCGTTTTGAAAATTTCAGTTCTTTCTGTCATTCTGCAGACACGAACTTTTGTAAATGAAAATGCACCACGCCCGGAGGCTAAGAAGAACTTCATAAAATAACAAAAATGCGGATCTTGTTCTTTTTTGTATTTAGTTGTTACATATTTTGTTTTGTTGTACTTTTATATTTCATTTTCATTAATAATTTGACCAACAATTGAAAGATTTTTTTTTAGTGATAAAATGCTGTTGCAAAAATTTATGATAAATTCATTTATTGAAGTCTGATTTTAATGATCTACTTATACATACATACATACATACATATGTACGTATATAAGTACATACATATAATACAAATGCGCCGTTTTTTGAAAATGCGGTCAAGCTTTTTTTTGGCACTATGTTAATTGACGACAACGGCGTAAAATTGAGTTTGAGTGTTATTAAGTCGTGATGGTGATGGCGATGGTGATGGTGGTCTTGATATGATGAAATAAATGGCAACCATTTTGTGGCAAATGGCCAAGCATAATTGTTTTTTCTGGGCAGCCAGAAAAGGTGCGAATTTGCATAATGGATGGATAAAAATAGCGAAAAATAAAAGGAATCAAATAATTTATACCAAGCAACTGCCACTCCTCTTTTTGTATGTAAACATTTTTTTACACTCGAAGCAGACTTTACACCATAACGACTTTACCATGAACTGATATACGATTTGGCACAAATAAAATTTATGATAGTCGATTTTTTCGTTATGAAATATTTAATTTGAACATTTTAATTACTTTCATGCAATTTAGTTTATCATTATGCAATTATGTATGTGTCATTAATTGATCGTTTTTGTAATCAAATGCTAAGTACCTTGAATACCCATAGAAACCCAATTGCTGGTACACAAATAGAGTGATAATATTTAGTGAAAGGGTGGATGGATGGAGGGATGGATTTCGAAACTGTCAGTGAAAAAACTATAACGTAAAAGTTTATTATCTAACAGAAAATCTCTAAAGCAGAAAAGTACAGAAGAAAAGTGCGAAAAATACGAAAAGTAGTGAGTGCATTCATTGTTTTGAAATGAAGTGAGAAAGTTTCCGCCTCGAGTGAAGAACAAAAGACTTAAACGACAAACCTGATGATTGCGAAACTGAAACAATCCGAGCTGGAAAAATGATAATTTTTTTTCGAATTAGCATTCAGGCGGGCGTGTGCGTAGGTGATGGATTGTGGTGGTTTGATACGCGTATAGACAGGCAAAAATGGAGGTTTGGCCAATCGGCGGTCGGTTGGTTGGTTGAAAGTATTGTAGTTGTGTGGGATGATGATCGGTTCGAGAGAATGAAATAACAAAAGATAAAATGTATAATAAATATTTGCATTAAAAGTAGATAATATTATTTATTATAAAACAATACATTGAAAAGACTATGTTAGAATATTATTAACATATAAATAGAATTTGAGGCAGATAAAACTAATTTCATATTATCGCCGGTAATAAAAATCGCCTTCCCTTCGTAGAATATTTAGGCATATTAAAAGGATGGTGCATAAAACGTACGCGTTAAATAATATTAGTGTATACTATGAAATAGTGATACATACTATAATTGCAAATACTTTGGAAAATAATTTTTTAATTGATAATGAAAATGTTTAACAATAGATATTTGTTTAGATATTTTAATTATTTTTATCAGTGTAACTGGTTTCAACAGAGCTGATTAAGATGAGAACTAACATTTGCTGAATTAAGTTTCTTTCATTTCAACAAAATTCGTCATTATCTAAACCTATCATAGTGTCTTTATACTTGAATATTAGATATTTAATTTTAATAAAATGTAATTTAAAACTTAAAAATAATAGTTAACCTACTTAAATTTATTTCTTAGAAAAAATACAATTTTAAAAATTTCAGTAAAATATTGAATTTTATATTTTTTAATTTTCTATGTAAGTAATGTAATGGAATTAAACTGTTTTTAAGACAGACGCATTTTCTAAAAGCAACTGTAACAAATTATTAAATTGCTTTTGTTACGAATTAGTGATAATTTAATTTTTATGCTTTGCTAATCACCAACAACAGCAACAACAACAACAGTAACAACAATAATTACTACTATTACTTACGTATTGTGGAAAAAGTAGACGGGCGGGGGAAAAAAGAAAATATTGCGTTTAAAAATACATTCAGTGATCGTGACTTTTGTGTGACTAAAAGCAAAAAACAAAACCATAAATAAATAGTTTTTGTTTCTAAAAAATATGAAAAATTGTCTATATTTTCTTCAGTTTTTCTACTTTACGGTGAAATGATTTAAGTCGCAAGCACGCTCTTTTAGTGCATTGAACCAGACACTGTATCAACAGTGTCACAAAAGGAAAAGCAAAAAAAAAATTCGAAATATTTTTCACAAATACATAATTGTTGCTATTGTAGTTTCCCGCTTAATAAAAATTTAGATCGAAATTCGATTTTTTTTTCAAGGCACATGAGAAACTTCTTCTGAATTCATTTGTTTCAACCGCTGAAAGAAATTGTTTTCCTCTAATACCGAAATATACTATTTTAAATAATGAAAATCTACAGAAACCATTAATAAATAAATACACTTTAAAAAACAAAACTTTTTTTACTCATTAAGTTTTAAGAAATGAATTATAATCTTAAGAAATTTTGCCACAATTTTTCTTTAGAGTTAAGTGGTTATTTTGTAGGGCTATATAAATCATAGAAATTCATTAAAAAATAAGCAAAGTTATGATCGCTAGAGTAATCCAAGGTAGGAAAGTTTCCAGAGCATCCTTTCATAGACGCCCAAATGCGTAATGACCTCAATGAAAGTTAATTATGAAAAGTAATTATTAAAAGTGAATTTTCAAAAATTGAAAAACAGCTCTAGAATATTTTTCATGTAGCGCACTCTACAGATGCCATTAAGAGTATATTTTTAACTTTTCAATTCGTCGTAATTTTTTGTTATTATACTGGAAAGTAATAACCCTTTGAAATAAGTCATAAAATATATTATATTTTAATGGAAAAATAATAGATTGTCTTTATAATAAAATTTCCTTATTAAAAATTGAATATATAAGTTCCCAACACAGAAGCTTATTATCATCATCAACGAATGAATCGTAGTAATTTTGGTTTTTTCTTTGTTTTTATTTGGGAAAACAAAGTAAACAAATATTTTTATTATCTTCTTAAGAACGATTATATTCATACTGTATATACTGAGCTCGTCTGTTAATAGATTTCTTAATTGCGCATCAACAAATTTCAATTGTAAGCGACAAAGCTAATAATTTTTCGGAAATTCCTCTGAAAATAATTTGTGTGTTCGTTCCTCTTTCCTCTCGCATTCTTTGTTTGTACGTATAAATAAATCCCCGTATATAAAAAACAATGGATAAAAATAACCCTATAAACATGTATGTATGTAAGAAGATAAGTATGTGTGTGCGTGTGTATATATGTATATAAATGGATTTTAATGGATGTTTAAGAATAAACTCTTCACTGTGTAGATCTTGTGAGCTCAACAATTATTGTTTCTTAATAAACAATAAATAATAAATATTGTTTGACAAGATAAGGTTAAAATGTGCGTGTGTATGTTTTTATTTATGTACGTATGTATGTATGCTAGTGATGCGGTCAATAGAATTGATAATGAATAGTAGTTAAGTAATCGTATATTATTCTAAATAACTCGGTAATCGATAAATGAAAACTTACTCAAAAATTTATACTTTCTTTTGAAATTTGAAATCAGAAAGCATTTGATTTTAGTATTACAAATACTTAGAACAATAGCAAAGAATATAAAAAACAATATATTATAATAAATGGCGTATTCTTCGACATTATTTAGTCTTAAGTTATTGCGATTCTTCTCCACGGTATAAAAATTAAAAAAATTAATGAGCATGAACATTAAACCTTAAAATATTAGTGAAAATAAAATTTATATAGTTATTTTTTCCCCGCTAATATAAAAGAAAAATTCGTTGTTTTTTTTAAATATGAACAAAATGAATTATTAAACTCATCAATAAAACAAATTTATAAAGATATCGAAGAGTAAATTATAAAAAGTTAGAGTTTCCGCGCTGATTAAATGATGATGTACATATTTTGATACAAATTTCAACTTTGTTAAATTTGGTTTGAAGTGGACCAAATGGTTGTGGCGATTTACCCTCTTCAGTACCTTTTTTAACTAAAGAATTATTAAACGAATTTCAGTCATAGAAGATTTTATTTTGAAAGAAAGGAAACAATACCTAAACTGAATAATTTTCTAACTCAGGGAAAAATGATTTTCATAAATTAAAATCGGATTTTTCATTTGGGTAACCATAGTTTGTGCAACACTAACAATAGATAATGGGTTCGTATGTTATTAAAATGGTTTTTTTTGAGTGTGGTAAAAAAATCAAAAACACAAAAAACCAAAATGGTGATGATATGACAAAAGATTTGTTATGTTGCTGTTAGAGTTTGTGTTATCGTTGCTATTGCTACGTAGCGCAGTCGTGGTCAATCGAGTTGTTTGCTTTGAAAAAGAACAGCAGCAACAATTGAATATTACTCAGCAGAAGAACAATTATTTTGCAATTTTGCTTACATCAATTGCACAAAAAGCAATAAAAAGATGCTTCTTCTTTTTCTTCTTATTCTTAATCATCGTCTCAGTATTATTATTATTATTATTATTATTGCTTTAAAGTTGTGACATATTCTCGTCTTTTTAGGCAATGATTATCAACAGCAATCACGTCGTCGTCATTGTCGTTGTTAGTGTCGTCGCTATCATCGTTGCCGTCGTTGCCGTCGTTGCCGTCGTTGCCATCGATGATGACGTTCATCGAGGCTCGTTGTTTTCGTTGTCTTTAAAGAATTCTGTTGCATGTTGATTATTTTCAATTGAAATTCAAGCGGCGCGTCGCGTCGCTAAAAATAATAATTTTTATAAATCAACCGAAAATGTCGCGACGTCTGGGCAGATCGACGATTGACTGACTGAGCGTTGTGTGCGCTGAGTGGCTGCCGTCAGTCACCGGGTTATCGCTTGTTTGTTCGCTCGTTCGTTGTTTGCATTTGGATCGTCTTCCTTTCCATGAGAATTTTGTTTGCTATTTTTGTTTATTTTTCAAAAAAGGTTTAGATGAAAAGATTAAGAATATATTTATTGTTGTTTAACAGAAATCCGGGATTTATCATCTTTATTCGTTTATTGCGGAGTCACAAGAACTTGAAGTGATATAAAATATCGTAAAAAAAATAAAGGGCTCTGCACCAGAGACGTTGGTTGAATAAGGATTTCACTATAAGGGTACCCCCCCCCCTTTTTTTTTTTTGAGAGGCAAAAACGAAATTTGAGAAATCGTTCGAAATTTTTATTGTATTTATTTAAATAAAAATATGGCCTTTTTACGTTGTATAAAAATACGAAAGATAGTATATTATTAGAAATGTTCATAGGTCCATTAGAAAAAGATTCACATGATTCTTACTATTTACACTATATTCATATAACATTTCTATCTCTATAAATTGGATAAGTAGATAAAAATGCGGAGATTTTCGCTCAGCTAATGTTCGTAGCTCCAATGTCCCTGACATTTCGTTGAAGGTGCCGAATCGAAGCGGTATACAAAAACTTCAACAGATCTGTACCTACTGAAAGATTGCAAAATACGAGCAATTTGCACAGATCTGAGAGAAGCTGAAAAGCATGAAGCAACAAAGTCATAACCCACTTTTCATCTATAGCTAAACAGAGAACAACAATAACAAGGACGGTAAAATATAATTACCACACGGAGGTAGTATGAACAGATACTACGAGTATAATAAAGTCAGCTTCTCAAAACGCACGAAGCCAAGAACAGCGTTAAATGTTTGAAAATTGAAATGCTAGGAAGAAGTAGAAGGTGGCGGCGGCGGAGGATTAATTAAAAACAAGAAAAGAACGAGTGGATGCGATAATAATGAAAGACTAAAAGAGTGCTAGGAATTTAAGTCTGGAGAAATGCAATAGTTTTTAAAGACAAAGAAGCAGCCTAAACCGAGCCTCGTATTAAACCTAATACGATTATTTGCAAATAAAACTACTCAAAATTAGCTTTTTTTTGTAAGATTTTTTATATACATATTTTAATAATTCTTTAAAAATGTTGATTTCTTTATTTGATTAAAAGTCAGTTTAGAAAATTCTTCAATAGAACTGTTTTCAGCAATAATTTTTGATAAGAACAATATTCTTTCTCAACATCATTTAAAAAGTTTCTGTGCAGTCCATAAATTCATATGTATATTAATTTTTATTATATAAATTAATATAAAATTAAATTAAATTTTAATTATTATTTATTATAAGCCTTTAGAGTATAGTTAGCTTTATATACAAAATGCAAATTATGCCGGTAAATTTCAAAATTTAAAATATGGTATTCGTCTATCTTCAGGCCGGGAGATATTTAAAAATTTTTTTATTAAGACTCATTAAAATTTTATTATCAATAACTTGTACCATTTAATTTAAAATTTAACTCGATTCAATAGAAGAAAATTCCAGGAAAATCAGCTACTAATTCGGAGCGCGTTTGCTCTAATAAGAATTTCATTGTGATAATATTAAATTATAAATGGCTTCTGTTTATAACAAATTAAAATATTTTGAATTTTTTCTAGTTTTAAAAAAATTGAAATCTTAGGAACCAAAAGATAATTAAAATATGCCTTTTTTAAAAAAAAATCTCTATACAGAAAAGTGAAATTCTTTTTAAATCATTTTCAATATTTCTTTAATTTTCTGTAAAACCAGTTTCTTCTGGTAGAAATTGGAAAGATTAGAATTGAACAAGTTCGAGATATCGCAGTGAGTGTCAAGAAAGCAACAACAAAACAATGGGTGAAAGTGCTAATTTTTTTTTAACTCGGTAGAGAATGTATTTGCAGCGTTTCTCTCTGTATGGAAATCATGGCGAAAAAAAAAACGAAAATAAAATTTGTATAGAGTGCATCCTGAATGTACTCACTCCTATTATGAAATATTTATACTCATACGAATATACTCATACTCGAACCATTAATGGACGAACGACAAAGTCTTGCAAAGGCTTGGATTTGCCTTCTTCTTCGTAAATAGTTTTTACGAGTAATTTGAAAAATACTTCTCAGTTTTAAATTTTTCTTATTAAAAAAAAGAAATTTCTTTTTTGTCTTAATTAAACTTTCTCTCTTACCGGTGGCGCTTCGCTGGCGGTGCTATACACCTCGCTGGCGGCATAGTCAGGCTTCATTTGTACCGTAGCCATGGAGACGTTATCCTTTTCGGTCATCAATTTTTATAGTCAAATTTTAAAAAAGGATATATCTTCTTAGCCTTTTTTAGTAGTTTGCTCTTTGCAGCTTTAAAGTGCTTGAAGGTCTTTTTGGTCACCAACAACAACTCAAAAGTTCACCGTTTTTTTTTCAGAGTTCTTTAAAAAAATGTCACTATTTTACACAATTTTTACTGCAGAACATGAAGATGAAAAAAAATTTTGAAAACAACAAAAAATTATTATCACAGCTTAAAGCCCCGGAAAAGTAGAAGGAAAGTATTTGATCCTCACAGAGAGTAAGAAAGAAAAAACACAAAATCTGATCAGATTTTCAGATTTGTCAGCAAATTTTCGGTTTTAGTTCGGTTTTAGCTGGTTTTTCCTGCTGCTGATGGATGATTGATGTATAGTATATATTTGTAGGTTTTTGATGGGCCCGAAGTGAAAAGGAATTTCTTCAAGCCGTTGTTGTTGTTGTCGCAGAGCTGGAGAGAGAACACGTCTGAATAGTTCGGCTGCCACTCGACATCTGAAGTTGTAAGCGCGGTTGGTAAGAGATTTTTCTACCAGATCGGTGGAATTTTTTTCATTGTGTAGTATACGGTTTTATTTGTTTCATATTTTTTCCGCTTTTATTTCGTTTTATTTTGTGTTTTGTGTTGTGCTGTGTTGTATTTTTAAAGTGTGTGAAAAAGCAAATGCGAAAAAATGGAAAAAACAAGAAATAAAAGAAACACTTATAAAACGGGTATGAGAAGATTGACTACGCCGACGGCCGCAGCAACAAATACAACAATAACAAAAAACCCGATCGCAGCGGCTAACGACTAACCGCAACGAGAAATCCAACCAAACCAAATAAACCGAAACAACGAATGGCGAAAGACAGCCAGATACAGGCTGGTAAATAAACGGGCAAACAAATCAACAGACAGACACACAAACTGACGGACAATCTGATGACTGAAAAGAGGAAAGGAGCGAGGTAGGGGAGATGGATGGATGGATGCATAAACAGACAGACAAACAGTTTGTTGGTTTGTTACTCAAACAGACAGACAAAAAAATCACGAAGTTTTCGGCTCAGCAGCGCCGAAGTGTGCAAGCAGCGCAACTTACGGAAAAGGTTGTTGAATATGGCTAAAGCGGCAGCAACAACAAACACAACAACATCGTCGTAACTCTGCTTAAATCGTTTCGTACCTTTAACAGCTTTAATGACACAACGAGTTGTTTCTTATACGCGTGTATACACAGCTCTATTCGTAGATAGTAATCACTATAACTCATACAAATAAAATTAACGCTTTATATATATATATATATAAGGTGTGTGTGTGTGTGTGTGTGTGTGTGTGTTTGTACCAATTGCCGTGTCTATATAAGCAAGTACCATGTCCGAAAAGACACTCTATGTACGAGCGTTGGCGCTCGAAAGCGTCTCGGCGTCACTGATCGCACTGAGAGCATCATCATAGCTCGCATAGCTCTCCGAACGAAACTCGTTACACCACAGCGCTTGCGTCCGGCACTGAAATGCTTCAACACACACACATACGACCACGAACGTCCGCGATGTCACCACTACGCTCGCATGGTCACTGCAACAAACGGAGCGAAATTGTGTAGGCACAATGGAGCAGCACCGGTTGTGTTTGCCGCTTGGAGCCGGTTGTTTTACAGCAGTCCAAGTTTAACAAAAATTTGCGGTCAAATTTTCGAATAAAAATTCGAACAAATTTTACTTTATTTTTTCAATATTTTAATGCCTTAGTAATTACATTAGATTAAGTTATTAATTTAATTTTGTCTTATTTATGCGTATGCATTATTTACTTTACATTTAATTTAAATCTTTTTTTTAAAATATATTTAAAATCTGCCCCACTGTAGACTTTATAGCAGACATATAAAAGGAAAAGGCACCCATAATTGTTTTTTTTCATTCTTTTTTTTTTCTTTTTTGGAAAATGGTAGAAAAAGGTACGTTCACTTTGGAAAATGCAAACAACAAGCACAACAAAGTTTACAATAATTTTATGTTGTTGCTAATGAATTGCAAGTCTTTATGTTGGACATATATGTATGTACATACAATACATACGCACATACATACCTATACCACTTTTGGCAGTTTCTTTGTGGGTAGGATTTTTATTTTTGCCAATAAATGCTTACGAGTTTATACAACACCAAGTCTTTATGTTGCTGCTGGCATCTTATATACGAGTCTATAGCATACAGATCGGCCGCTTGATCGGCCGGTCGTTCGATCGATTGTTCATTCTTCACTGCAATTACTGAAGCGTCTCAACGTAGTGCGAATAGCAAAGTGAAACCTTAGGATTGATTAAGGCCGTCAAAGAATGAAGACAGCTCTCGAGCTGTAGAGCTAAAAAACCGAAGAGTGCAGCTAATAGTGATGGCGATTATGATAGTAATGGTGCTGGTAGTGACGGTTAATCTGCCTAAGTGAAGGTAGTTCACAAATAGCAAACAAACTCATTGAACCATGAAATTCTAATAGAATGTGGCTCAACAGATGTTTGCCAGCCTGATGTTTTCTTGAATTTTTCTTTTATTTGTGCCCTATTTTCCCCTCCTCTCCCCCCCCAAAAAAACATCGTTATTTTTATCATAAATTTTCATCGTCATCGTCGTGTAAACGGTTTGGAAATTGTTTTCACTGGCGGAAATTGATGTGTTTTTTTTTATCAAACTTGTGTTGACTTGTTGATAGATCCTTGGAGTTGTAATTTATTCTTAAAAGTTGACCTTTTATAAAATTACGTCTAAAAAATGCAAAAAACTCACAAATTATCGTATCGTATATGTTTTCAAAGTTTGTAAAAACTTGGTAAATACTGGTAAAAACATTGCTTTTGTTATTATAAACATTTCTGTTTTTTCTGCAACATTCAGTGATCTTACTGTAAACATTTCTGTCTGTGCTCTGTTTTTCGGCAACATTCAAAGATTTCACTACACTGACACTGACAACAAAGATCTTCTTGAATGTTTGGATATTGCAAGGCAGAACATTGGCCCTTGTTGTTGTAAATATTCCTTGTTGCCGTTCTGTTTTTTCAGCAACATTTAGCGATTTTCTCATATTTACACTGAGGACACTGGCAACAATAATCTTTTTATGCATTATAGAGCGTTGCTGCAAGGCATCCAAAATTAAATGTTGCCTCAAAAGTCTAACAAAATTACATTCAAATATTTGTAAAAATTTTTGCGCAAATATGCATAATAATTAGCAATTAGCAATGTAATTAGGCGCAAAAAATATAGTTGCGAACGCATTATACAATACAACGAACACAAGCACAAACACTGTCACAAATGTTTTAACTAAAAGCTCTAGGTTAGGTCAATAGTGACTGCACTAAATCCAGTAGAAACCCAAACAAGCTTTTCTCTCTTTCCTTCAAACTATTTACTTTTTACTAAACGCCTTTTAAAGTATCTTTCGAGTTTTCGTTTGTCTAGATTTACTCGTAGTTGTTGGTTGATGGTTTTTCTGAACTTATTTCAAGTGCAAATTAAGATTTATAATAAAAATTATAATTAAGCGAAAATAAAAAAAGGCATGTACATATGTATGTACAAAGCATTTTTAAAATGATTCTATAATTAAGTCATGCAAACGCGACTTTTTTAGTATGTTACTTATACTTGTTTTTTGTTAATATCTACAATATTGTTAATATCTACAATTTTCAATCAGCTACTTTTTATACGAGTATGATAATTGTTTTTCTTTTTTTTTTTGTCTCGTATTTCTTATAACGATGACTTCAGATATATATTTAAATTATTTAATGCATACGATCATATGAATTTGTTATATTCTAAAGAGATTACTTGATTTTTGTTTTACTTTTATTGTACTTTGATCAATTGCTTCGAGGTTAAGCTGTTATTATTAATTAATAATAATTAATTGTAATTTACTTTTTATAATACATACACAAGTAAAAAAGCTTTCACTGTAATTTTAAAACATTTCAAACTCTTTTAAGCATTTAATTTTTAGAAAAATATAGCACAATTTTACTAACTTATACAATAATATTTTAATGGAATTATTATTTTAATTTTATTTTAATGCGTGAAAGAGTATACAAAGTATTTTCGATTTCTCAATGACGTACATATTATAAAATACTTATATTTATAATCAGTGGATTTTTTTAAAACTAAAAATCATTGCAAATCAATTAAAAGAGATCATTCAGTTTCAGTATTAGTTAGTATTGATTTCAGTCAGTCAGTCACTCAGCCGCGCCAATTATTTATCGTATTATTTCTAAACTGATAGAACCAGTTTAACAACAACAACAACAACAACCTCTTCTACGTACGCATGTATTTTTATGTTAATTGAAGACAAAAGAAAGTGAAATGAAACTAACGACCGCAAAAACAATTTATTATAATGACCAAAAACACCAGCATCTCTCGGCTAGCCGATAAGTTGATTGTCGGAGATGCGCGTAGAGGTGCCTCTTTGTCTCTTTATTAATAACAATTGATTTTGATGAAATAGAAATTTTTCTCAACATCACCAGCATGATCAGCATCATCAAAGGTAATAAAAAGCTTTATAATTATCAGTTGTTTGAGAAAATCCGTATGGTTGACATTGTGTTGCCAGTCAGTGTTCAAGAAGATAGTGATAATGATAATGATAGTGATTGTTATAATGATGCTGATACTGCTGACGATGGCGAACAGCAAGCCAAGCTCACTCAGGTTGTCTGTAAGTCGTTCGTTTATATGTACAATACATACGTAAACTTTACACGAATGTACCATGTTGTGCCAGTTGTCAATTGTTATGGTTTCGGTAATGGTTTGGCATCGGCTACAACGAACGGTACGGTACGTTTTTCTTCAAACTTCAACTATTTTTATCGAACAATGAACTCGCTTGTTATTATCTCTCAAAACAGCAAACACTAAAATTTGAAAAACTTAAAAAATTAATTTTGTCTTTTTTAACAAAATTGTGTCGGATCCACAATTTTGGATTTGGATTGTATGGATTCTATATACTTTGATTGTACTAAAAGTTACTACGAGTATGCTGCAAAATGCTTATCAACATTGAGAGACGCTTGCTACTTGTAAAATGTTTATAAGCATTGTCGTTGTTGTTGTTGTACTTGCTTGAAATAAGATGAGTCCTTCCATTCATCAAAAAAAATTCAACAACCATATTTAATTATCTCAATTTAGATTTTCCTTTCATTTAATTTTATATCTGCATTTTCTGTTAGTTGTTGCTGTTTTCATTTTCATTTTCGCTACCGGTACCACGATCGAACTGGTACACCGGTACTTGTGCACGATCTGTGTGCAGTCTTTCGTATGTCTCCGCTTAACTCTGCCGCTCGGTCTATATGCCGGTTTGTCTATTTTATATATCAATGCGAGCCGGTCTTGTGTGTGTGTGTGTGTGCGCGCAGTCTTCAATAATTGTGAAAATTCGAATTTCCCTCCCTTCTCTCTCTCTACCCCTGTCTCTTGCTATGAATTAATTGCCAACAGCGTAATCTTCGAAGAGACGCGACTCGCGGGCGCGCGAAACTCTCGTTTCGTGGGGCCGATCACTTTGTCATTTTCAGCCGACCCGCCCGTTTGTCCGTTAGTCACATTGACAGCACTTTTCCTTCAATGAAAATCTTCAGTGCGAGTATTTGGAAAGTTTATTAAAGACGTACAAGTGAGACATAATTGTTGAGTTGCGAACTGATGACGGCCGTTGTTTGCCACTGGCTTTTATGATTCTTTGATGTTGTTTAAAAATTCGCAAACTGCAAAGAAACTCAGAATTGATATTAATTAATGGCACTGTTCTTGTGAAATTTTATAACTTTATAACTTTTTAGGCATGAAACAAAAAAATGACCAAAACTATAGAAGAGAAAGTACGATCGAAGAGATTTATTCAAATGAACACCGAAAATTTGTCAACAATCTTTGATGACACACCTCAAGCTAAATGAAGTAACCACAAACAAAAAATGTCGGACTTTTCCAAAAAAACATTATAGATTATTATCCAAAAACTATTAACTTAACGATATTTTCACAACCAATATACATACTACTTCCTCTTCAAAGCAGAAGAAAAAGAAAGAGAAGAAGAAGGCAAAGTTGAGAAAATGTTGCGCCACCAACGAATTTATTTCCGCTTCCTCTTCATTGAGCAAACTGCAACAAGCATAATCCATAAAAAGAAGAAATAATAACAAAATCGTAACCACGAATCGAACCCAATAAAAAACGATAATAAAAGCTAACCACAACAACAACAGCAATAAGCTAGTGTTGTTTATTAAAAAAATACTTCATTTTCATACTTTGCTCTTGCTGGCTCTAAGAAATGTTTTGCATAATGCGGCAGCGCGGAACGACGCTAGTCGTCGAAGGGTTAAAGTGCAACAAATCAGCGACGGCATGGCGGCAGTTTTGAAATAACCTGCTGCGTGCTGCAACACCGAAGGTTGCTTCACACTGAAGTTGGCAACGTTTTTTTTTTTTTTTGCGACTGGGAGTAGCAGTAACAGTTAGAAATTCGAGATGAACATAAATAAGAAGAGCACATAAAAGAGGACCACGACGTCGACGACAACGCAACGACAACGACGACGGCGACGGCGACGACGACGACGAAGAAGAAGAAGAAGATGTGGATAATAATGGAACGTAAAGTCGTCATAGCTGTAAGAAGAGGTCTCCAATTTCTAGCACTTTAAATTACACTGAGCTCAGTTTAAAGCTTTCTATTTCTTAGCGGGAATGTGGTGCCGTCAGTGAGAGTGATGACAGGCACCGTCAGTGGTGTTGACCGTAGTGGTGAGCGATGGCGACAGCATGAATGGTGACGCTTCCACGTCAGATGAAGCGCCTCGGTCGAACAGACACAGCAGTATTGAAATCTGAAACGAAAAACGGAATGACAGCAAAGGTTCGTACGTACGTACACCACGCTATAAGAACTGAAAAGCCATGATACCAAGGAATAGTGCACCCAATACACCAACTATTCGCTATTGTGTTCAGGATTTGGTCACAACTTTCACCAGTTGAGCCGACTACGGATACTTTTCGTCCGTTCAGGTTGTGTACATATGCGTCTTTTGAGGCCGGTGCGTAAGAAACGTTTTCTCTCCGCAATAAAAGAAGCAGCAGTCAGTCCATCGATAAACATTAATCGCAGCATAAATTTCGATAATCCGTTTTCATCTTTAGAACGAGCTGATTGAAGCTTCACCATGCACGCGAATGTCGATGTCAAATCATCTCCTTCAGCTTTCAAGCGTGGGCTGAAAATTTCAAATTCACTTAATTGTTTTTCGTTTTAATTGTTTTAAATTTTCATGCTCATCAAGTGTTAACTTCACGCTATTTATCCGAAACTTTCGTTCAAAATCTTTTCATTTCCTTCCATTACTCACTTTCCATCTTCCTGCGAGTTCAAATTAAACCGTAACTAATTAATTTTATGTCATGCCCAATACAATGAACATGTAGTGCGTTGTGTGGAACTCATTTGACCTGAACTTACTGGACAACTATTGTTACTTTTGTTACTTTTGTTACTTGCATTAAATAATTCTTGTATACTTTTGTTTATGCCATTAATCTTCAAGAAAATCCATACAAAATCAACGTCATACATGTTGCTGCAACACTGAGGCGCTTTGTAAGCTACTAAACCCACAAAACCAAAAAATGAACCATTTCTTTCAGAAATAAATCAATTTGAAATATAAAAGCTCCGGCATAAATTCTAGTATATAAAAGCTAATTTTAAATTTGTATATAACTTTCACTCTTCCTTTCTGTTTAGGAAAATGTTCAAATGAAATATACACAGATTTACGCAGAAATTATTTATGAAAAGGGTTAAAAGTCCTTTCAATATACTCGTAATAGAAGCGAGGTAGACAATAGATTGAATAGACAAAGCCAAAGAGATCGGAAAATGCGCCATAGCATTTTTTATGAACTGTAACCCACCCAAAGGTCCAAAAAAACTAAGACCCTTTTTATGGGCGACGAGTTTTTTCGTTTTTTATTGTATAATTTATTTTGTCAGCCAAAATTTTAAACGGAATCAAATGTTAAGGTTGCAAAATGAAAGGTAAATATTTCAAAATGTTTTTTCCACAGAAACCATCCAGCGGTAAACGCAGTCCATAGCTGGAAGTTTTATTTCAATTACATTCAGTTCAATACAACGTTTACGAAATACTCGTCATATTTTAAAATACGTATTCATTTGTTGTATTTACATATGCATGCAAATATGTATCAGTTTGAGTCAAGGTAATTGTCACTAATGATTTTTATAAGAACAACGCTAATGATAATGATGATGATTATAACTCACGCAATGTTTTAATCTTAGTTGATGAAACATGTTCAAAAACACGTCTACTAAGTGGCCATCATCTATTTTTCTTTTCATACCAGAATTTTTTTAAAATGAAGGCTTTTAAAAATGAGAAATCGACGCAAGTATAAATAAATTGCGTATAAATTGCTTCTGCATTGCACAAATTTAATATTTTTTTTCTGGCTCAATAACTTTTAAAATTTTTATTTCTTCTATTCCGCTTCGTTTCGTTTCATCTCTACAAAAGCGCTTAAATGCACTTTATGTTCGCATCGGCATTTCAAAAGGTGAAGTTAAATGTTCGTTTAGAAAATGCTGATTTTGTCGGTTTTTGTTTTTTTTTTTTTTTGTTGTTTTTTGGGTTTCTTGTTGCTGTTTGAAAATTAAGCAACTTAAATGGTAAAAATATTTACATTTTGGTCGAGTTTACTTTGAAAAATCTTGAAGAGTAAAAAATTTGCCGTTTTTTGTTAAGGTTAAAACAGTAGTATTTTTTATTTTTCTTTTTTTTCGGATGATGCTTAATCGACAAAATATGCAACGTTTTTAAGCATTTTTTTAAAAAGATTTCGCTTCACGATAATTGCGACGATATAATGTTTAATGACGATCTATATAATATATGGCGAAAACTTGCTCTCAATTGAAACCATTCTATTTTTAATTCCATTCATATTAATTTTATCATAATTACGCTTTTACGCTAAAATAACATATAAAAATCAATCTATCATCGCGTTGATCTTTATTCCCTCCTCCCTTCCTTCACTCCTCTCCATTCCTATGAAAATGTGTTCCCGAAGAAATTAAAAAATCCACATTTCAATTTATTGTAACTCTTTAAAAGTACCTCTACGTAGCGCATAAATAGTAGTAAAGTAGTAAAAAATATCGGAAATAACGTTTGTAATTTTTGTTCAGCTTCCGCTTAAATGCTATACTAATATTTTCTTTATGCTAGCTACTGTTGTAAATATCAATAATGAATTTTATGAATAATGTCTTTAATTAAAGAGTTTTGTTGTACATTCAGAGACCATGCGGAAATACAATAAGTTGGAATATAATATTTAAAATAGTTAAAAATTTTAAATTAAAATTAAATATTCAAAAGAGGGAATTTACCTCTGCTTTTAAGATACCTTTGCGTCTAAGACAACAGACCATGAATATTCTTCAGCCCCTAAAATTAATCAAAGATCGATTTTAGCAAAGACAAAACCGCGATTACCAAATTTCAAAAACAACAACCTCTCAAAACTGGCGAGACCAGAAAGAATCATTATGATTGATTGGAAGACTAAAATTTAGTTGAAAAAGTGAGTGTTAAAGTGATAAAATCTTTAACTATACTTTTTTTGAATAGTTTTTGTCTTTTAATTTTATACATTCGGTGTTATAACGCTTACAGTTAAATTTCATTTTAATTTTTACAAAAACTACAAAACCTCTTCGATTTCGACTTCGATTCGTTCATTAAAAAAGATTTCTTCAAATCAATCAACTGAATTAATTTGCCGAACAACAGAGGTTGCTGTTGTTCGAAAGTTTCGAGTATAACTAACAATAATAAGAAACAATTTCGAATCATAAAAAATAGTTTCAAACAATAAAAAACAATAACAAACAAAACTATCACCCTTCTTCGCAAAAATGAAGCGAACCAACATAGAAAGCAAACGAAGTAATTAATTTCTTAAGCAGATCCCACGAAAGCATGATTAATTAGCAATTTTCATTACCATTCGTTATGAATAAAGCAATAACAATAACATCAACAACAACAACAGCAGCCACAGCAGCGTTAATTCCAAAAAGCAAAAGTTGCAAAAAATGGATAAAAAACAAAAACACTTGAGTAAACACTTGCATGTACTCACTCGTATCATAAAACGAGGCTGCTTTAGCTAAAAGACCAAACTTTAGTACCTTCAGATCCAAAAACAATAATATTGCATCAAGACTAGATGCTCAGATAGCCACAGTGTGAGATGTTGAAAGTTGAAAGATGTTGAAAAAACAACAAAAACAAAAAACAAAAAAATTAAAAAAAAAATAAACAAATATGAAAAAAAACCCTAATAAAGAAAAGTTGAACACATGATGAGTGATAACTTTCGCTTTCTAGAAGAGCGACAGTGAAGCGAAAAACAGCAACACCATTTTGTCCATAATCATTATTTATCCATTACGGTTTTTTCGTTACTTTTTTAAAAGTGTGTGTGTGTGTAGTGGTCTAGTAGTAACAATGTGTATATTCGTAGTAGTAGTAGTATGGAGTAGTAGTACTACTCGCAAATAGTACTTGTGAAAACTTTTGGCAGTAGAAATAATACTATTACTCCCAAGTGTAATAGGAGTACGATATAAGAGAGGAATAGGTGCTGCTGCAGGGGTAGTTTTTGTTGTTGTCGTTGTTGCTAATTTGGAATAGTCTTTGATGTTTCTTGGAATGAATATGCGTTTCTCAAATTTTTAGAATATTTTATTAATTATTAACGCAAACTAAAAATGATTTGAGGGAAGGAAATAAAAGAAGTGCATTTTAAATTGCAATTATTTATTTTGTACACGCCAATAAAACGAAAGACTTAAGCAGCAAACTGCTAATTAAAATGTACGTAAACGGTTTACACAACACATGCTTTGAGCAACAATGCTGCAATTAATTAATTTGCGTTATTAACAAAATTCTGCAAACAAACAAATAAATGTTATTAGTTAAAAAATTCATGGAACAAAATTCTACAAACAACAGAAAGAATACATACATGTAGGAAGGAGTTTAAGGACTCCTAGAATTATTTAGAGTTTAACGACTCTTGATTCCAAGTGACTGGACGGTTTTATTTTATAAAATGAGTATTTATTCTATAAAACAATATATCTCGTTCAAAGCACAAATTCGAATGAAAAATAATTTTACAAAATCAATTCAAGTTACATATTTTTCAATTCACATAATTTTTAATAAAAACATATTCGAACACAATATTTGAAGTGTTTTATAAACAAGTGTAAATATTTATATAATTTTGTCAGTCATCGTCATTTCGTATTAGTATGTTAGTTAGACTTCTTGCGAGCCTCATCCTACATTCGACCATCCTGACAAGCATTCGACCCGAATGAGGGATTCCATTTCTTTATAAATTCAGCTACTGTTGTCGTTCTTTTGGGTCCTTCGTGGTTTCCGACTTTTTCGACTTCGTATCTACCATAACTTTGTTTAGCTACTATTTTGTACGGACCTAAAAATTTGGGTTTAAGTTTTAATCCTGCACCAAATTGTGTTCGTTTAATAGCAACTAACTCGTCTATATTATACTCTGTCTCTTCTTTTCTGTTTTTATTGAAAGTTTTTCGATTTTCTTCCTGAATGATTCTAATATTATCTTTGGCAATTGTTCGAATATTTTCACGTTCTGTATCAAATTCATTAAAATGTTCTTCATATAAAATTTGTTGGACATTTGTATCTATGGATCTACGCATATCTAAACCTGTAAGAATTTTAAAGGGAGATATTTTTGTGCTTCTCGGCGGAGTACTATTTAAAACTTGTTGTACCTTATTAATGTGTTTATACCAATGTGTCGGGTTTTCTAAACACAATTTCGATATAAATGGGATCACTATTTTATGAATCCGTTCGATTTGACCGTTACCGCGAGGTACACCTGTTGCTATCATTAAGTGTTGAATGTGTTCTGATTCACAATACTCTTTAAAAGCGGTAGAAGTAAATGCAGAACCTCTATCAGTAATAATTCTTTTCGGGTTTCCAAATATTGTTGCTTGATTTCTTATTTTTTCGATTACTTCTGCAGCGTTTGTAGTCTTTGTTGGGTATAACCATACAAATTTAGAAAAGGCGTCGACAATGGCAAAAATGTAATTATATTTTTTCTGAGTGGTTTCTAATGGTCCGACGTGATCTATATGGTAAGTTTGAAGCGGCTTATCATCTTTATCTATGGGTGATAAATAACCCTCTTTCTTACCTGCTTTTCTTTCACTCATTATGCATTCTATGCAATTTCGAACTACTTTCGTGATCTTTGGTATTACGTGAGGAATATAAAATGACTTTTCTAAGTGTTCTTGTGTCTTTTTTATAGAAAAGTGGCCCTGTTTGTGTGATATTTTTATAATTTCTTCTTCCATAGTGGTTGGTACTACAATTAAATCCTTGTTGGGATCTTTATATAGAATGTCCTGCTTAATGAAAAAGTCTTCGTACTGGTTACTTTCAAGTATTTTCCTAACTGCTCTAATCCAATCATCTTCTATTTGTGCACTTTTCAAACGGTGTTTTAAACTATCTTCTATAAGTAAACAAGATATTCTGCTTAAAGCATCGACATGCTTCATTCTAGTAGCTGGTCTATGTTCGATTTCATATTCAAATTCTTGCAGGAATATTGCCCAGCGAGCCACTCTTGGAGGGATATCTTTTTTCCTCAAAGTCATGGTCAGTGCATTACAGTCTGTAACAATTTTAAATTTCATTCCTAAGACGTACGTTCGCCACTTCTTTAGAGCTTCTACAATTGCTAATATCTCTAGGTCGTATGAGTGATATTTTTGCTCAGCTGGTTTGGTTTTCCTACTCATATATTGTACGGGATGAAGTTTTTGATCTTCTTCGTCTTTTTGCAACATGACTGCTCCGTAGCCATACATACTTGCGTCTGTGTGTATTTCAGTGATGGCCTTCGGATTGTATATTTTCAGAACAGGTGCGTTAATCAGAAGTTGTTTAAGTTGTTGAAAAGCTAATAACTGTTCCTCTTCTAATTTAAATTTTGACTCTTTCTTTAAAAGATCTGACAAAGGTCTGGCAATTGTGGCGTAGTCTTTCATAAACCGTCTGAAATAGGATGTCAACCCTAGAAATCGTTGTGCAGCTTTTTTGTCTGTTGGCACTGGGAAAGTCTTGACTGCATTAATTTTTCTTTCTGATGGTTTTATGGTACTGTTTTCTACAATATACCCTAGGAATTCGACTTTTCTTTTTAAAAATTCGCATTTTTTCCAATTTATATTTAAACCATTTGCTTTAGCAACTTTAAGGAAAATTTTCAGTTTCTCAATACCTTCATCTTCACTTTTGGAAGGAATAATAATGTCGTCGACATATACGACAATAATTCCGTCGTTTATTAATTCTTTTAAAACTGATTGTATAAATCTCGCAAAAACTGCTGGCGAATTAGAGATGCCAAACGGAACATAACAAAATTCATACTGGCCATTATGCGTTATAAATGATGTATATTTTCTGGAGTTTGATTCCACCGGGACGTGGAAAAATCCGTTTTTCAAATCTAAAGTGGTATACACTCTAGCGTTTTGCAGTTTTTCAAGTGCGTCATCAATCAATGTGATTGGAAAATGGTCTTTTACAATTTTTGTATTCAATTTTCTGTAGTCACAACAAAGTCTTTTAGTACCGTCTTTTTTTGGCACTAAAACAACGGGTGAAGTAAATTCTGATACGCTAGGTTGTATAATTTTGTCTGTTAACCATGTTTTCACTTGCTCTTCGACAATTTTTTGGTCAGATTGTGAAAGTCTTCTTGGCCTGTGAAAGATTGGTGTCTCGTCAGTAAGTAAGATTTTCATCTGTATTGGGCAATTTGGTTGTCTTAAAGGACTATAATTTTCTACCATTGTCGTGATAATATTTAAATGAGGGTTTTCAAGATTTGAAATATCTAGACCCGGTTTATCAAATGAATCTGTTTCGTTTGCTAATAAAATATTTCTAAATTCTTTATATATGTTTTCACATTCAATTTCATCTTGTTTCGTAACCTTTTCTTCATCATTTCTAAAAGTTTTGCATTCATTTTCTATTTTGCTTTGTTTAAATTCTGCATTACCTTGTTTAACAGATAGTTCAACGTCTTTTAAAATATCACTGCCGATCACTATTTCGAAACGCATATCGCTGCTTTTGGTAACGTTAAAAGTTATATTTAAAACTATTTCGTCAATTTCCACTACAGTGGTAAAGCTGCCTATTGTTGTGAGTTTATATTCTCCGATACCTATCAATTGTTTTCTATCTTGGCTTAATTTTATTGGCTTGTTAAGTTTTTTCATTGTGTCATAACGCATTAAACAAACATCACAGCCAGTATCGATTAATGCTGGAAATTTTTTATTAAGTACGTAAATATCTTTAAATATTAAACCACCGTTGATATTTAAATAAGGATTGTTATTTGCAATTGTATTTGCATTATTTTTCCGTATCAGTGGTTCTTTATCTGAACATTGGCCTTTGTATCTACACTCATAAGACCGATGTCCTACTTCATTGCATTTATAGCACCTAAATGGTTTACTCGAAGATGTTGGACTGAAATATTTTTTATTTTCGTCCTTAAACTTTTGATCTGTCGTATCTTTATTTGTGTAATCTTTTTTTATCATTTTTACTTCGTGAAAATTTTGTTTGGGAACCCATTTGTTTGGTTGAGAATACGTGGGATGAATCTTCTCATATATTTTTATGTTTTCTTTCAATTCTAAGATTGATTTGGATTGGTATAACACTGTTTTATTAGATTTTGAATCTTGAATGCCTTCAATAAAATACTCTATTAAACTACTGTCATCTAATTGTATGGGTTTTCCTATTTCTATAAGTGTATAGAGATATTCGCGTAATGTTTCGCTTGAGTTTTTTCGACGATTTCTTAATTTCTTATGTATATCTAATGATGATAATTTTTGTCCGAATTCGTTTAGAAGAGCTTCTTTTAATGTATTCCAATTTCGGATACCTGTCTGACTTCTCACAAAGAGTTTTGCAGCACCTTTCAGGAGCTGTTTTGCGTATATGAATTTTTGCAAAACGTTCCAATTAACAGTGCTTGCGCTGTCTTCGAACTCTTCAATCCACTGATTAATTTCAGGTGAATTGGAACCCGAAAAGGACGACACGCAGTCTTCAATATCCCTAAGTGTGAAATGCGTTTTTTCTATGAACACATTGCGTTGGCCTGACGCAGTATCTTCATATTCTGATTGGTTGGATTCTCTGTCATTGTCAACATTTTCAGATCTTTCAGAATGGCCGAAATGTTGAAGGAGTCTCTCTTGGAGTTCCTTTTTTAATCCGTTCGTATCTAAATTTAACTCTCTTAATCTCGTTCGTAATCCGTCTACCGTTAACGTCAGAATCGTTGTAATGTCCATAGTTCACGATTAACAATACGAAATTCTTAATAATACTCGTAATAATAATAATATAATAATTTATAATAAAATATTTGCGAGAATTTCTTAATTTTTGAAATTATCTGCAGTGTTTTTATTCGTTATTTTCACCTTTATAAATCCTGGCGCTGATTCTGTCCTTCCTGAAATTGAATTGAAAGCTTCTGATTGTGTCCTCTGATTTTCCTTCTTTATTTTATAGGTGATTTTATGGTTGATGCCAATGAGGTTGATGCTAATGAGGTTGATGCCAATGAATAGACGTAGTTGGCGATGTTTAGTTTTTTCTTCAAAAAGTATGTATGGATGAGACCAAATTATGTATGTACCGCGTATGGATGAGGTTTGTAGATGATTCAGGACTATAGAAATATGTCTGGTTGATTCGAGAGAACTTTGGCTTCTTCTCGGTAATGCGATAATGCTCGTAATTATTCTTTCTTCAATCTGGATGATTATAGATTTCCAACTTTTTGCTCTTTATTGGTTGAGCCCCCATAAATGTAGGAAGGAGTTTAAGGACTCCTAGAATTATTTAGAGTTTAACGACTCTTGATTCCAAGTGACTGGACGGTTTTATTTTATAAAATGAGTATTTATTCTATAAAACAATATATCTCGTTCAAAGCACAAATTCGAATGAAAAATAATTTTACAAAATCAATTCAAGTTACATATTTTTCAATTCACATAATTTTTAATAAAAACATATTCGAACACAATATTTGAAGTGTTTTATAAACAAGTGTAAATATTTATATAATTTTGTCAGTCATCGTCATTTCGTATTAGTATGTTAGTTAGACTTCTTGCGAGCCTCATCCTACATACATCATCATTCATGTACGTCGTAACCGTACCCTGCCTGCCGTTGCGCAAAATTGAAACATTTTCGTCATATGCCGCCCCTTAGTTATAAAAAATTTCGTTCGTTGCGTATATTTTTTCAATTTAAATAATTTTGTAATTTTTTTACAGTTTTCTTTTTAGTCGTTTGTATCATTTAGCGTCTGTGTGTGTCATCATCGAGCTTTGTGGTGGCTATAAAATACTACAAATATTTTTAAAATATTAAAATTTTAATATAATTTTATATTAAAATATTTTGAAAAGGGTAAAAAGTATCTTTACGAGTTTGTAAAAAATACTTGCGGCTGGCTTGAATCCTTATAAAATCTTACCATTTTTTTAATTCCCAATTTCTCATATCGCGTAACATAAAAACATGAAATGTCTTTTCAATTTGCAAAATTGAAAGTTTCAAAAATTTCTAGCTGCGGACGCAAGCCTCCTATGGCCCACACAACAACCAAAGCATACACAGCCGTATAAAATTACCCAACACAAACAAGCAGCAACAGTTCGTTGTCAAAAGCGACGAAACGAAAGGCAACAAGAAATAAATACACATGAAAAATGCACTGGGGCTCGGGATGTATATTCTTTGTTTCAACTACGGAACGTAACAGCAACATGTTGCCGTCCGCAACTATTAGCTTGCAACATTTTACGTACAATTAATTTTGTTTAAGCGGCGGCGGCGCCACAGCCAGCCCCCTCCTGCTTTTCACCTCCTCGTCATAAACATGCATGAATGGATAATTATATTTATTAAAATTTATTTATATAATAAATAAATTATTATAAAATTTTTTATAAATAAAAAAAAAATATTAAATATATAGCCGCAAATATTTTTTTTAAAATATTTTTTTTTAATATTTTTTTAAAAAATAAAAAAATGTCAAAACAAAAATTTTTTATATATAAAAAAAAAATTAAATATAAAAAAAAAAATATTTTTTAAAAAAAAATAAATACAAAATATTTTTTAAAAGAAATATAACAAAATATTTTTTTTTTAAAATATATAAAAAACAATATTTTTTTTTTTTAATTTAAAGAAATATTTTTTTTAAAATTAATTTTAAATTAATTTAAAATTAAAATTAATTAATTTTGCATTAATTAATAAAAAAAAAAATTAATTTAAAAATTAATTTAAATTAATTTAATTTTTTTATTTAAATTTTTTTATTTTTTAAAAAAATATTTAAAAAAAAATATTTTAAAAAATTTCAAGAAAAAAAAAATCCCAGAACTGTAAAACTTAATAATTAATACTTAATTTAAACATGAACCGAATGGAAATTATAGATTTTTGATTTTTACACAAACAAAAATTTTATACCCCCACCGAAATTTTTTATCTTTTCATATTCCCCCACCCCCCCACACCCTTCGAAATGCGACAACAATAAACGATTTTCTTTTCAATAATTTTCACAAACACCGTGAACACCGCCAACAATCCAAGTATTAAGCTGCATTCAGACAGAGCGCGGTTATCGGCTACGCGCTGCGGTGCGTTTTTATCTTGGTGTTCAGACAGAACGCGGATCGATACGAAAGTAAACAAATCAACTGGGAGTAATATAGATAGGAAGATGCCCATATTTGCAGAAAATGGTAATCTTTTGGAAAGTTTTTCCTTTAAACTTTCAACTGTCTAGCGATAACTGGTAATCTGAACTCTGGCAACTCCAAAAATTGTAGATCTCAACTACTCACACACTCACAAAACACTAATACCAGTAGGACATTTTGTAAATTTTCACAACGCACCGCGGCGCGTAAATAATCTCTACGCCGCGACAGTAAACAACGCATTTTCTCTGCCTGAACAGCTCATAGGATTTCTGTGTATTACAACCGGGCAGAAAAAACGCCACGCAGCGCGTAGCGATAAACGCGCTCTGTCTGAATGCAGCTTAACCTTACCCTGGTTATTCTTTAACGCTTGAGGGTTATGCCCTAACCACAACAAGAACTGAAACTGCGAACTGAATTTTTTAACTGTCAAAATTTATATGGGCCTTATGGGAAACGAGAAAAAAGTTTTATTTCCCCTTTGCAGTTTTGATTCTTGCAGTTCGCAGTCGAGCTAATTTTACAGAGGCATTCCAAGATTCACGAACTATTGAAATCGTCTTTCAAAATCGTCTTTAGACGGTTGAAATCGTCTTTCGTATTCCAAGATTCACGAACTATTGAAATCGTCTCTCAAATCGTCTTTAGACGATTGAAATCGTCTTTCGGATTCCAAGAGTCACCGAAATAGTTAAAATTCTTGCAAAACGTTGAAATTATCGTCTTTTGGTATTCCAAGAGACGATTTTATCGGATTTCTTCTCCTAAAAAAGACGATCAGAAATAAGCTCTCGTTCCCTAATAAAAATGTAATATTTCAATGAAAAATCTGGTTATATGTATATTTTTTGATTCACTTGTATAGTTATTATTTTCTATTTTTATTTATAAAATAGATAATAAATAGTAAATACATAATTTTTATAAATAATACTAATTCCAATTTTGATTTCGAATGCGAATTAATTCCTTCTCAGAGTCTTCAGCAAAAAATTCCACTAAAGGAATCCATGTTTTTCAATGAAGCTTAACACACGAGAACACTTCTGCTTGCATTAAACCGTCGCTTGTGGGCAAGGGAGATGAAGAGCATGGTAGTTCGTGCATTGAAATTCTTCACTCTTGGACCTGCATGAACAGAGCACAAAACTAACACATACACAATTTTAATTAACAAGGGTTCTGAATATTTCACCAACACATACAAGTGACAGGCCAATCAAAATATTCAACAATATACATACACGGAATGTTTTCACTTGAACTGTGCAATACAATGGAATTTTCCATTGTTCACAAGTTCGTACAGTGTTGGAAAATTTCTAACAAAAAAAACAATGGTAATTTTTTTTTGCTAAAATCTAAGCGAAATAATAAAAAATAACACAAATATTACTCTACATATAATTCGCGATGTATATTCTATATTTTGGTAAGGTTTATAACTTTGTTTTTCGCGAAAAAAAACAATTTTTTTAGGTTTTTATTTATTCAACATAACTACAATAATCAAAGTTTTGCCTCCTAGCACTGAAAATGTCATCTTGAGCTCAAACTGCAGTAAAAGCAAAAGACGATTCGAGTTTCGTGAATCTTGGAATGCCTCGTTCCCTTTTCGTGACTTTTTTGCCGAGATAGTTTAACGATTGACCTCGAATCTCAGAATGCCTCTGTTAATTTTGACAACTGCATTTTGCGTATTCCGTATTGTTCTAGTTGTTCTTGTTATTCTCCTTGTGTGTTTGTTGTTGCAGTTGTCGTTATAGTTGTGTTTCTCGGACAGAGCTTTACCGTATTTGCAGTTGCAGTTCGCAGTTGAAGTTCTTGTTGTGTTTAGGGCATTAGTAAAGTACCATATGTCAGAAACTGACAGCTGCGCGTTTTAGTTACAGCAACGACTGTCACAGCGAAATTTTCTTTCTATATTGCGGTGGAGAGCAGAATCGCGATTCGAAGTGAAAAACCATTAAAAATTTTGCAAAAATAATCAAATTCGGTACAGCGACTGAAGAGAAACTCTGGAGGACACTTAAACTTAATAATGCCAGTTCATTTTACTTTGAAAATAATACTTTATACTGCAAAATCGTAATTCAATGAAAACTCAGAATATTGCGAATATTTGGTCCGGCCTCAAGTATAAGCGTCCGTCGATGGCGATTAATTGTCAAGAGTAACACATTTTTTCATTTTGGCGACAGTTTGGCCCCCAGAATTGGCGGCGGAATACATTTAGGTCAGTGGCCAGATATCTCGAAGGGAGTCTAAAATGCCACAAGGTAGTGTGGGTGGTTCCCATGGAAACGGTGTTGCTGCAGCAGTAGAGTCTCAATCATCAACACGCGCTTCTGGCGCCAACAAAAATGAAGTCAAAATATCTGCGGAAGGTATCGCAAAATTGTCATTTAATTTTCTCGACGAGCTACACGGCGACAGCAGCTTGGAACCAGGGGAAGTCAAAACTCCCCCAAACAGTCCAAGTCCAGTGACGATGCTGCCGGAGGAAACGCCAAAAGTTGTAACCATCTTGCGTAATGAGCAACCTGGCTCCAAGAAGCTTACAAAATCTGCTTCACAATTGGATGCACAGGCCTGCCAGGAAAAAGTGCGGGCTATACTTGAGCTGGATGCAAAAAAGCGACAACTGGAAAAGGAAAAGCAAGGTGCCGCCCCTGGAATGGGAAAGGATGGAGAGCAGAGGCGTCTACTAAAAGAAGAACGTAGGAGGTTAAAGAAAATGAAAAAAGGTAAAGCGATAAGTTTGGTCTTTGTGTGGTAGGCAGGAAGCTTTGTTATAATAATCTGTTATATAATTTTTTGGTATCATATAAATTTAGAGAAAAAAGCCGCAATGGAACTCAATAAAGCGGGCGATGATGATGATGATGATGATGATTGTATTATTGTCACCAAAAAGAAGAAAAAACGCTCCAAGGACTACGAGTCTGATATGGAGGCTGACAGTCACAGTGAAGAGATGAGGCCCAGTTCTGGTCATGCAGGATCACTTTATACCATCATACCGGCGGGACCCCCCCATCCGTTACCGCCACCTTTCCCCGACAATTTTATGAGTTACCATGCCATGAATCCCTTCCTTCGCCTTCCGCCTCCAGACTTCCATATGCAGCGTGGAGTTGCCTTTCACTTGCGAGGACGTGGGGGCATCCGCGGCGCATTGCGATATCCCGGTTTCCGGCCACCCTTTGTTCATGGCTTGCCGCGTCATCACAATCCACTGCTGCGGCCACAAAATCCGTTGCCCTCACGGGGCCATTCACCCATCTTAGCGCCCAATGATAATCTAATGTAAGTTTTGGCGAAGTTATGTTAAGAAAGATATTGATTGGTTGCATTTACCATATTTTTGTTATTCAATAACAAAAAAACCCGAGAAATACAAAAATAGGGTCATATAAAATGTTTAAAATCTATCCAGAAATATTTCGCTCTTTTCACAACCACAAAAACTGGTGCGAAACCTCTGACTACCATTCATTTCCCTTAATTTCCGTTTTCTATTTCTTAGCTGGACTACTACAAAACCTTCCCTTTCGTATGCATTTAATTCGCGTGATGTGTGCACGTCCACGATGCTTCTTGCTAGGCCCCTTTTTGACGCCCCCAAAGAGGCGTTGTTTTCAGCGTCTGTAGGGGATGACTTTGCAAAATCATCACCACCAAGTTCCGAACGACGCAAGAAATCAAAAAAGTCACGCGAACGTGAGAAGATCAAGAAGAGACGCTCGAGCCGGAAAAGCTGCGAGAGAGCGAGCAAACGTAAAATTGAGAAAATACGCAAATCGTTGGAGAAACTCGAGCGGAAACATTCGAGTACTTCCGAGGAGCCAGACTTCACCAAACTCAGCAAAAAACTGAATTTGGAAAAATCTTCCGATGATTCGGAGGAAATGTGGGACAAGGATGAACATAAATTGGGCGGCGCTAAAGTGAAAGGCGCCCAGCCGCCGCCGCAACCAACCAAAGCACCTTCCGCTGCAGCTTCAGCAGCAGCAGCTAAGAGCAGTATTACAAAGGCGCTTGCAAACGAGGACCATAAAGCCGCCGCCGTCGACGATCGGCACAGTTCTGAGGATGGAGGTGCTTTAACTCCAGAAGGACCTGCTCTGCCGCCGCAAATTATGACAGCACAAGACGGCGAGTTATTCCGTGCAACGAAAAACTTCGATATGTTTGCCGACTCGCCGCCTCAGCAGGGGACACCTCCCATGTCAGCTAGCCCCGAAGTTGGCAAAATACCGTCGGTTACGCGTAATGTTTCTAATCTCAAAGTTGAGTCAAACGCAGCTGAAGTAATTAAAAAAGTGCGGCTCGAGTCGCAATTGGCGAAAGCGACAAAAGTGTTAGACGGTGATGCGTCTCCGAAAAAGAAGCATTCCAAAGCATCAACCGAAGGCGCAAAGAGTGCGAAGGAAGCGCGAGCTAAGGACGAGAACATCAAGGAAAGGAAAGACCACCTCCACGCAGCAGCTGAATCGACAGGGCCCAAACCTTTTAGCAGCCCGAATATCACGCAATTCAATGAAATGGACAAAGCTTCGGAGGGCGTAGAAGAGCCCTCGAATACGCCGCCCCAGAATTTACTCAAACCAGCAGCCATCAATTTGCTAAAGCAATCATCTCACATGGAAAAAAGCGCATTGCAGAAAGCAAAAGAAATGCAAAGCCGAATTGACAAACTGCTGAAGGACGACGATCTGGACGCCTCAATTATTTCCAAGATTAAAGCTAAATCTCTGGAACACAAACGACGCAAAGAAAAGGAAGCTTCGACTGCAAAGAATCCAACTACAGCCGCCACATCCAACAAGAAGTCGGCTGAAACCGAATGCCGTCTAACTCCCGAAATGCCGAGGAACACAAAAAATCCTTTCCGACGCTCAACATCTCGCACCCGTCATATGCGTTCTCGTTCCCGTTCGCGCACTCCGAAAGGCCACACGAGTAGCAAAGTTTTCTCCAGTCTCTCGAAAAATCGTCATAACACGAGCTTTTCGGCTTCTCAGAACTTTCGCGAACGTTGTGGGCCCTTAAATCGCTCACGCTCGGGCGAAACTGAGAAAGACGGCAGGCGTACATGGAAGGTACGCTCCAAGTCTCCGCGCGAACAACGATGTAATGCCTCCGCAGAGAGAGTTACTCGTCAAGTCGCAAGACGTCAAGATCATAAATACGGAAAAAATGCTCTGGCTGCAACAAAGAAAGCCAAACAGAGAACGCCTTTGTCATTTACAGCAGCCGAGTTCTTGTTTCCGAGCGGAGAGGATGACAGTTCCTCGCAAAAGGCGCTTTACGCTGAGCAAGAGTCGCAGTCCTCGGAGATGCCGCGTACTAAAGGCTTAAGGAAGTCGACTGTCAACCGCGATAACGGCGACAGTCCCGACACCGATGATTACATGGACAACTGGGAGAACGACGTGGCCGATTTGGATATAAACTCAAGCAATGCTTGCGACAGTTCAACGCCGCTGCGCTCCTCATCGCAGGAAGACGCAGACGAACAAACGTTTGTTTCTCGCTTCATAAATCCGAGTCCTCCTCCTCCTCCTCCTCCTGCTCCGTTGGCACTGCAACAGGTGAGTTTCAGGGAATGATTTACAGACCTAAAATATTCATATACTTTGTTTAATGATTAAGATTTTAAAAGCTTAGTTTTGCGCGCACCATTTTTGCTATTACAGCAACTAAATTGTACGATTCCGATAATTCTAGTCACTGAAAGTTCCGACGGAAAGTAAGACCACGGAGAACAATATTGAAATTCTTGAAAATGTTGCGATCGCAGAGCGGCGGCGCACCTTAACGCCGCCCCTTAATTTCCTTACTGGTAAATCTGAACTCGAAAAGTCGGCCCTTAGAAAAGATCTGTTCGGCATGCAAGAGATCTACGATCAGTTTATCAGGAGTGTTGAGGAGTCCGGTGTAGATCTAAAAGCTAGCGAAACACAAGCAGAAGCAGGAGGCCCTTTTGATATTGATAAAAACACAGACAATATGTCAAAGTCGTCGAGTCCAACGGCTTCCACAGCGTCGTCTACATCTACGTCTTCGTCGTCTTCGTCAAATTCCTCCTCATCAGAAACCTCAAATTCTTCGACATCTAGTTCGTCGAGTTCTTCCTCAAGCGCGTCATCTTCGGAGGAGAGTAACGATGCTGACGAGAACTTTGCCAACGTCACACTGGATTCGCCTCGCCCAAAGCCTAAAGTGAAAGCCCAAACAAATGAAACGAGCTCTGCATTTATGGAGACACAAGACAAGGAGCTAACTCCACCCCTTCCGACTAACTCCTGCACGCCTTTAATCACAGCCGTGAAGATTAAAGAAGAGCACCACGTTTCGGTTGCTTCAACCGAATTGTTCGCATCACCTACTGCGTCTTCTGCGACCCACAGCGCCGTTCCACAAACAACAACTCCTCCGCCAACTATTTCACAGCAAGTAAAAACCGAAAATCCAGCACCTGTTGCGGTAACAACACCACCGCCTGCGCTCCCAGCAGTTAAGACTCAAAAATCGGACGTGGCTAAAGACTTTAAGAAACTAAAGAATCTCGAAGCTAACTTGGCGCGCATACAAATGATGCGTGCTAATTACGATTCCGCCGATGAGATCAGTGAAGAGTTACTCAAGATGGAAAAGCTGTTTTTGCAGGAAAAGAATTTAATCCTCCAAAAATATGCCAAATCCTCTACAGGCGGCGGCAATAATATAAAGCAAACCCAGGAGACCACTTCTTCGTCTCTGCAACCTCAAATGGGAACCTCAACAGACACAGCAGACACTTCCAAGGAAGAAGCTCCTGCTGAAGCTCCCGCCGAGGCCAACAAAATATTTGACACCAACCGAGAAGCCATAAAACTAACCATCTCTCCAATCAAACTTCCGAAAACTCCAGCAATATTCGAGAAACTTAGTGGTGCAGATGAGCGGGAATCGGAGGAAATAAAAGCCGAGACAGAGGAAGCTGATTTCACCGAAAAACTTAAAAAACCCGTTAAGGAGGTGGCAATTGTTAAGCCGATGATGGAAACAAAGGAGGCGCGCCAAACTAGTCAGCACCGGTCAAGACGTTCTTCGCCTTCGTCCTCGTCCTCGTCGCGCCAAGCAAATGAATCGCGGCCCCGTTCGCCCGGCACTGGCGGCTACCATCGCGAACGACGACGTTCCACTTCGCGTTCCCGATTCAGTCCACAGCGACGGCAGCGCATTCGCTCTCTTTCCATCAGCCCTCCGTTCAGACGTAGTGGTGGCAGCGGACGTTGCGGATCGCCTCTACGCCGCGGCTTAGGCGGCAGCAACAACGCAACTTCACGATTCCGCAGCACAACGCGGCGCAGTCGTAGTCGCACCCGCAGCCCAGCGCGACAAAGTAGTCGCAGGCGAGGAGGCGATCTTAGTCCGTTGCATTCAAACCGTTCTCGCCGTTGCGCAGGCTCAAGCGGCAATCATTCTTTCTCGAATTATCGAAAGTCAGCTCAAAGCTCACAACGTGCGACCGTGCGTGATTCCTGCTCTCGTTCTCGCTCTCCGCGATCACCGTTACCTAGACCACACTCTCCGCGATCCCCACCGCCCGGCAATCGCCGACGCTCCTACAGTCGCGATCGCTACTCGTCACGATCGCCGCTGCCATTTAAGCCACCGTCACCGCCGATGCGTCGCAGTCTTTCACCGCATATGCAGAGACGCTCTAGTTTATCGCCAAACTCATCAAAGCGCTCACACTCTTCCAGACGCTCGCCCCGTTCTCCGCGCTCACGTTCACGATCGCCACCAGCTTACGACGATCATCGGCACAGACGCGCCGGTAGCTACGATCGACGCTCGCCTTCGTTGCAACATCAGTATTTTCTGCAGGATGCAGCCGCCGCCGGTGGTCAAACAAACACCCCTCCCTCGTCCTACTATTACGATCTGTCTCCAAACAGGATTTCGCTGGATGCGCGCATAAATATTGTGCTGAATGCGCCACCGAATCAGGAAAGTGGTGTGGCCAGTGTGGCCTCCTACGAAAGCTACTCCACCTACAGTCAGTACGGCGGTCAATACATGTCAGTACCTCCGCACCACGATGTGGCCAACTACAGTATAAACTATGTCGGGCATCAGTATGTGCCCATGTCCGTCAATAGCTCTGCACATGGTTCGTCCTCTTCCTCTTCCACCTCGTCTTCCTATAAGACAGCCTACTCACACATACCAACAATTGGAGGAGGAGGAGGAGGCGGCAGCGAAGGGATGGCCCCAATGCATCATGGTTACTATTACAACGAATTCGGTTACCAGACGGATGATCATCATTCAGTGCTGAAGGAGCTACCCAAGGCCACCGTTGCCGTGCAAAAAGGAAACGTACTTGAAATTGTGCCCACTTCTGAGATGAGTCGAGCTTGTGAAGCAGCAGCAGTGAGCGCATCGAGCACTGGTGAACAACTTTCTGCGAAGGGAGCAAAATCAAAGAAGTCTACCGGATTATCGTGGAAAGAAGAGGTAAAGAATCGTCACATAGCAGCCGCAGTGATGCGTCTCAGTCGAGAAAGTGAGGGCACCAAGGGCATCTTAAGGAAGTCGACTGGTGCTTCGAATGTGCCAAGTCTTAAGGAGGAGTAAGTATATCGAAAGCGATTAAATGTGTATTATGTTTGCCCCCTTTTTAGTTGCACTTAATCACTATTGACCCACCCTTTGTTTGCAGATCTTCAAGTAAACCCAGCAAGAAGAAAGTTTATTTTGAGGACGGCATCTTTCCGAATCGTGACAGCGAGGACGAAGATCGCAAAACGATCGATATTAAAATTCGTCGTAAAATCCGCCGTTTGCGCAAACTTCATGGCATCGTAATTAGCGCCGGTAACCTGGTTAAGGAGGACGAAACCAAAGTGGATCCTGAGCTGGAAAGTGCTCCGCCCCCGCCTCCACCGCCGAACGCCCCGCCAGTTCATCTGGAGCAACCCGTGTACCTACGTCCACCGTCACCGACACCGCTGCTCTATTTTCATTATGATGCAATTGTGCATTCTATGTACGTTTCGCAACTGGAACGACCCATACCACCCAGACTGCTAAATCCCAAAGCATTGCCACCGGGTGGCGTTGTCGCCGTCGGCACAGGCCAGTCGCCCGCGAATACTCAGTCGCCGAATAGCACACCTCCAGTCACGAAGAAAGATTTGTCCACGTTTGCCGTTATTAATCGTTCTAGTCGGGCCGGCGATCGCTCCTCACCGAAGTTGACTTTGACTTCTACGCCGGCAGGCCATCGTCGCGAAAACCCGCCCACCTCCAAGGCTATGCCAATCGAAACCATCTCAACAGAGAATCCACACAAGAATTCATTTCAGTCTCACCCCACAAACGCCACCGCCACTTCACCGCAGGCGGCACTGATACACACCGGCCTCCACCCCAGCTCACTGCCATGTGTTCAACCTCCGCCGCGTGCACAGTGCGCCCCCATGGGTTTCATGGGCATGCGAATCAACAACTTCATGCGTTTGCCGCTTTCGCCATTGGCTCGCGCTGGCGCTGTCGCAGGCGCAGGTATTCAACCTCACACCGTGCCTCCGCCAATAGGAATGCGTCACACTTTTAATATGCCGCCGCCTACGATGATGCCACCAAATGGACACCCAGCACAACAGCATCATCAACATCATATGTCTCCCACTAACGAATTCGCACCACCACCACAGCAACATCATCTGCATTACGCGCCACAATCCACCTCACGAGCTAACTCTCCGCACATTCAGCATCATCCAGCTTCGTATGCAGTTCATCAGCAGCCGCCGTCAGCTCACCATTCAAATCCGGCGCATTTTGCACACACACACCACCATCCGCCACCTACCGCGCATGCATTGCCTAACCTTCATCTCCATCATCAACCGTCGGCAATGCACTACGTACAATCCATTCCGCCGCCTCCTCTGCCGCCGAGTAAAATTGCGGTGGCCTCAATGGCAGCGCCTGGTGATGGAGCGATGGGCTCTGGCGGCCAAATGACGACACAAAGTGATGGAAATATGCTGCCCAACAGCAACACGCAGGCTATGATTCCACCATTCAATGTAAAACGACAATAAAGCGATGACGGCTGGCTGTAAGGGCGGCTTATCGCTTTCATTGAGACTTTGAAACTTGATTAAAAGAAGATTGAAAGATTCTGGTGGCTTCAAAGAGTGTAAATTTGGGGCGGCTTAAAGCCTTTAAAAATAACATTTCTGCATTTTATTAACTTTTGTGGGTTTAGTTAGTTAGAGATATGGAAAAAACAACAACGCTAATGATTTGAACAACCTTTTGCTTCACCAAAAGAAAGTCACTTGCTTACCTTCAGAACTTTGCGAACAAGTACATCTCAATAGATACACGACTTTAAGAAATACTAGTATTTTAAAAAGAAATCGACATAAGACGTTTATTAGATTTAGTCTTAAGATTTATCAACACAAATTGTGCATAAGCAGTGTTTCAATACATATTTCTATTCTATTATTTTAGGAAATCTAGCCCTTGCACTTCTGCTGTAGTGTGAACACGAGTTACGAGTTTTTGAAAGAACACATTAATAAACTCTTATTAATTATGTAGTGTAAATAACCGGCCATAGAATGCGCCTCACTTTTTTATCTGATCAATGCATATGTGTTTGCTTTTGTAATTTTTCTTATCGATGTCCACTCAGAAGACAGGCTTAGTGAGATACAAGAGATCTTCTCAATCCGAAGACAACACAAACAAATTGCAAACTTTAAAGAGATAATATAAACAAATGTTTTATAATATAGAGTATGTATGTGTGTATATGCAATCTACAGTATGCATATGCAGTAATTACATACATATGTAAGAATTATAAAACGGATGACTACACATCGCTGCTTTTTCTGCTCTTTTAATATTTAGAAAACCAATTTAGTTCTTTTGCAGGTAACCCTCTCAATAAATGAATATGAATAAATCACATTTTCTTCTGGTGTTTAAATCGATCGTATAACGATCGTACGAACGTAGAGTTCTTTATTTGATACACAAAAGTACATATTCTATAATGTAAAGGAGTTGTCTACGTAAGCAAAATCGCTGAAACTTGCTGCGACAGACTGTGGACGCACCATCCGCGGTTCATTGGGCACTAAGGAATTGGCACCAGTTAAGATTGGTCGTTGCTGAAATCTCGGCGAAGGATAACGTGGTCGCCTGGAAAAATTACTTTGAATGATGTTTGATTCTTCAGTTGTTGTGGACGGCGATGTAGGAGGAATTCTGCTGGGCGCGCTGGAATAATATCAAAGAAGGAATTACCACAAAAATTAACATGACTAATTTTTTCCTGAAAAATTGTTATTTCCAAAAAATTTACACTTAAATTGGGACATTTCCACCTACCACTGTTCCAGCTCTGTCGCACGGCGCTGCTTTAGAACTTTGCGTACTTGTGCCTCTAACGATTTGCGTTCTTGACGAGCATTTTCCAGTAAGGCAAAATTTTCTCTTGCCTTTGCTCGAGCTTCTGCACAGCTTTGCTGCAAGTTGTTATATTCGCTGGTCTGAAACTTATAACTGTAATCAAAAATTCAAATCCCATCAGAAATGAAATATATGTACCTTGCGTTGCTCATACTGTAATAAATTGTTGCGATGTTTTTGCTGGAATTGCACAATATCAACCGAAGGCAATCCATCTTGCCAAGGCCTCGGATGAAAGAGTTGTTTGATGTTTGATGGTAGATCATTTCCCAATTGGCGCACATGAGCAATCTTGTTGCAAATAGGACAAATTCCTGTATTAGCATCTACAAACAGTGGAGTAATATGATTTTAAGACGAACATGTCACAAATAAGACGCTATATATACCTTTTGTTGATTTAAGACATTTTTCACAGGCGACATGTTGGCAGGCCAACAGAAAGAGTCGACATTGCTTATTAGTGTAGGATGTGAAACATTTGTTACAATGTATCCAATACAAGTAGTCCCCTTGACACAGTTTACCACTCTTTGTTTCGGACATTGTAGATCTTCCTAAAGTAGCCGTTAAAGGTATATTTAAATTCAAAGCGGAAGTGTTGTTGTTGAAGGAAAAATTAAGTGCTGCCAAGCTTAGCTAATTTAAATTATAAAGGTACGAGTTTTCGTGGTTGGGATGGTGAGTAGTATTTTAATTATTTTAACAATACTTTCGTATTACGAGTTTTTCCTGAATTATGTTTGTATCTCCGTAGCACTATAAACTGAAATTATGATTTCAAAATATTAAGGCCATATTACAGAAGAAAATATATTTTTTTATTTACGAGCATGACGACCTTAATTTTAATATATGTAAAGGAACTCTAGTAAATGGCACCATAACGGAACGATTCGCTCGATAACTTGAAATAGTTATAGTTATTTACGGTACGCAACGAAGTTTTAGAAGTATGTAGTTTTTTATGTCATTGGAAAAACTTTCCGTCCTTCCCGGTTTGCACACATTTGTCAAACATCTTGTTTACTTGTAATACGAGTATAAGTTATAATGTCAACGTGAATTTATAATTTGATTAAATTTAATTGATTACGGTCTCTAACTAAATTCCAAAATTATGAATGAATTAGTCGTCAGTGGTATCAGAAGTTTAGATATGTATTAAAAACAGAATTTCAGTCAAACCGTAACTTAACTGAAATCGAAAATCAATTGATCTCAGCGACACATTTCGTAGTGTTTCGTTATAAGACCTTGTTATGGATTATTGAGTGAAATTTGACAACGCGTGGCTACTTTCCGCTAATTATAACGTAACATCAAGAGTGAATCCACAATTATCTATCATCAGGGCTTAAGCTGTGGTAAATACGTATTTTTTTTTTTCTGTACTTTGATTAGCAAATTCCTTAAAGAACGAGATTTATTTATGAGAATTATTCTAAACATTCTAACATTGCACCGTATGTTACTTCTAATAGCCTTTCACACACGAGATCAATTATGCATGCACAATTTTTGTTTTCGTCGTCACAAACGAGATTAACAAAAGTTTTGTAGAAAATGTATACGTGAACACTGGCTTGTATGAGTTATAGGTATTTTACTCGGTCACCCTTTTCCCATGCGTCACTCGCCGGGAATTATTTGCTTCTATCATCTGATTACACGAGAACCCTTGATACCCAATTTTTATACCATTAAAAAAACGCTGTTTGATCCTCGTCAGCCAAGTATATACTGTTTTGGTCCAACATACTACCCCATAGAAGGACGGCGAAACGCGGCGAAGTTTTCTCTGATTCTCTCAGAGAACAACAAAATACATGTCGCCTGGGTAATGGGTACCCGTGTAAAATACCTATTATTGAAATTTCATCCAAATTTCTTATGTATCGTTTTAAGCGCAAATTTCAAAGTGTCTTATCTCAAAATCTCTGATTGACACCCAACGTTTAGCAAGTTTTGCATGCAAGTCTGAAAGTGAAGAATTTTTAATGCACAAATTTCCATGCTCTTCATATCTCTCGACAACAAGCGAAACAGTTTTTTGCACAGACAGTTTAATGCATTCACAATTGTTCTCGTGTGTGAAGCACCAATAAACATAATTCCAAAGGACTTTGCCAAGCATCAGTTAGTTCCGTTTTAAATTTAAATACATAATACTTTAAGGTATTGTTTAAAGCGTTGTGCTGATTTTTGTTTAAAAATATGGCTGGAAGTAATAAAAATCTTACTGATGAAGATCTATTAGGCTGGATACATTGTAATAACTGTTTTGAACAGTACATACGAAAGCAGCGCCGAATGTTTCTTCTCTCTTGTCAGCACATTTCTTGTGAAAATTGTAACAAATCAACGAATGGTATGGTGCTTTAATTCATATAAATTTCTTAAACCAATTGAAATATAATTATTTTATAATTTTAAATAATTTTATAGATATAATTGAAGACGACGATATTAAAGTTTGTCCCATTTGCAATAAAACAGTTCGTATTCGCCTGATTACCAATGTGCTGCCACCGCACATGAAGCACCTCTTCCATCCGAGGTTCTGGGAGGACGGTTTACCCACTGCACATATATTACGTTTCCAACAACCACATCGTAATAACCTTACGAATCATGCTATGCAAACGGTAAATATAAATTAAAAATTTTTCGATGTATATTTAAAATTACCAGAAACATCGGACGATTTAATTATTAACAAACAATTTGTGTAGAGTACATACAGTAAAATTTATGGAGTAAAAATAAAAAATTCTTGCTTTTAGCTTGAAGAGTACTACAAGCTACAGAGAAATCACGAAGAAGTGCGTGCAAGAGCAAGGGAACAATTTGAGTTGTTAGAAAGAACGCGCCATGAGCGTCAGCGCTTGGAATCAGAAGTGCGCAATATTATTCAACAGCATCAAGAGAATTTAGAGGAGCAAGGGTAAATTTTCAGAATATTTTGTGTTCACTCAAAAGAAATAATTTTTTTATATTCATTTTTAGTGACTTAATCCGGGCTCTACAACCACCTCTCACGAATGATTCAGGCTTTGATACCGATATTTAACTGTATATCGTTCGAGAATATAAAAGGGTTTTACATGTCCCTTAAAATAAAAAATTCACTTCTACAATAATTAACATTTGAACATTAATATTTTAGATGCAATAATCATCTCAAAGAATGTATATAATCATCGCAAAGAATTCGCAATAAACAAATGTAATTCTTGCAATTTGTTTGTAATTTTTACTTTCTTGTTTTGTGTCATGGAATGTGAAGCAGTATTCAGTGTTCTGTTTTTGCGGTATTTTTTGTAAAATTATAGCCGTGTTTTTGAATGAACTGAAAAGTTTTCATAGCTATAGAGATGAAAATATTTTTAAACGCCAGAGAAATTTTTAAACGCCAAAAACTTTTTGACATGAAATAAGCACTGATTTACTTTTTTGACTGTATGTATTTTATATAATGCACATCAGAGCCACATGCAGTATGTCTGTTTGTTTACTTTTACAGTTAATAATAGTAAAACTTCAAATTTTGTAAACAGAGAGAATTTTACTTCAACAGTTATCGAAGAAGTTTCTAGTAAAAAAATAGAATAATGTCTATTTTGAAATAACGTCAGTTCTATTTTTTACTAGTCGAAATTTTGCCATTAAAAAATAGTACGAAGGGGTATTGATTTTCGTTCTCACTTGCGTAAGTTTTCATAGTTATCGAACGAGCTCTAGTAAAAAATAGTAAAAGTGTGCTTTCTAGTACTAGCAAGCTGATTTCTTTCGAAACGTTTGATTTTCTTTAAAAATTTCCATAACCTGTATCGAAATCTGGATAAAACCTGGGTTTTCGTTTTTATTTGAAGTAAACCTATATAGTTCATTAAAAAAACACCGCACATGTTTCCAAACAGTGAAGAGAATAAGGTGGTAACCTTATTCGAAAACTATGACAGCTAAAGTTGACGTGTTTATAATTTCCCTGGTAAAGGCTGAAAGAATTTTCCTTCTGGTGCAAAGCGACGTCAGCGGTATATTTTTATTTATATAGCCTCGACTAATTTCATCTCGCAAATCAGAAGCGGTTATAATTGTTGCTTAAGGAATTAAAAATATGTTGGAATAAGTTGGTTTGTTAAAGGCCAAATAAAATCGAATTTCTGCCTGTGGCGACGAAATTTTTTCTCTTTTCTAAAAAATTTTTCATTTTTCGAGGCGGCGCAGACAGCGAAGTTTCTTCAAAATTGCATTATTAGTTTTTCTTTTAAATGAAATTAATCATGTGGATTACAAATTTGTTTATATTCTTAATCTGGCTGGTTAGTTGTCCAGGCACCACGCGAGGAGATGAGCATAATCATCAGGTGAGTAAGACCAAAACTGGTTGGCAGTTTTCATAAAATACATTCATTATCGTCAGTACAAAGACGGCGAAGAGGTTGTACTTTGGATGAACACAGTCGGTCCTTACCACAACCGGCAGGAAACATACGCATACTTCTCATTGCCATTTTGTCAAGGTGGCAAAGGCAGCATTTCTCACTACCACGAGACTCTGAGTGAGGCTTTGCAAGGAGAAGAGCTGGTCTTTAGTGGTTATGATATGACATTTAGACGTAAGTATAGTTGAGGTTTTGTAACTACATCGTAACCTAAGCTGTAACTTACTGGAAAGAGTTACGAAATTCTCCAATTTAAAAGTTAAACTTTTCAAAAGACCTCATTAAAAAAGACGTAGCGTTTTGATATTTTTACTACAAAAACATTTTTTTACAGACGATGTTCCATCAAATGTAATCTGCATGATTAATCTGGAGCCAGATCAGGTGAGAGCCTTCACGTATGCCGTCATTAATGAGTACTGGTATCAGATGTACATCGATGGTCTACCAATTTGGGGTAAAGTGGGTGAGAAGGACGAGAATGAGGGCAAATACTATATATATACTCACAAGAGATTCGATATTGGCTATAACGACAACCAGATCGTCGATATCGATTTGACTACGCAAAAAAAGAGAGAATTAGTGGCTGGAGCAAAAATTCAATTCTCATATGAAGTAAATTGGCGCCCCAGCAACGTTCAGTTCAAATATCGTTTCGATAGGTATTTGGATCCGAAATTTTTTCAACACAGAGTGAGTTGCTGCAGTGAAAGTAGTTTGTACCCTCCATATTATTGGTATTGATTTGATCCACAGATTCATTGGTTCAGCATTTTCAATAGTTTCATGATGGTAATCTTTTTGGTGGGTTTGGTCTCAATGATTTTGATGCGCACATTGCGTAAGGACTATGCGCGCTATAGTAAAGATGAGGAAATTGATGATATGGTAAGTCTATGATGGATTATACACACATACATATATACTGGACTCCTTAATAACATTCTTAGGAACGTGATCTGGGTGACGAGTATGGCTGGAAGCAAGTTCATGGTGACGTCTTTCGCACTCCTCCGCACTCTCTAATCTTTACGGCAATGATTGGTGCTGGTTACCAATTGATTTCGGTTGTTTTCTGCGTTATCATGTTTGCCATAGTTGGCGAACTTTATACGGAGTAAGTTGCAGTTTATTGCACAGAAAATCCCTTCAAAGTACTATCTTAAACGGTATATATAAGAAAATATATTTTGCATTTTTTCAAGGCGCGGTTCCATGCTGTCAACCGCCATATTCGTTTATGCTGCCACTTCCCCAATTAATGGTTATTTTGGTGGTTCATTGTATGCACGGCTTGGTGGCCGCATGTGGATACGGCAAATGTTGGTTTCAGCCTTTATGGTTCCGGTTTTTGTATGCGGCACCGCTTTCTTCATAAACTTCATTGCTATTGGTTATCACGCTTCACGAGCGATACCTTTCGGCACCATGGTTGCAGTCACCTGTATCTGCCTGTTTGTCATTTTACCGCTCACTGTGGTGGGCACCGTCGTTGGGCGAAATCTCGACGGGCAGCCTGATTATCCGTGTCGTGTTAATGCAGTGCCGCGCCCGATTCCCGAAAAGAAATGGTTTATGGAGCCAGCGATTATTATACTATTGGGCGGTGTGTTGCCTTTTGGTTCTATTTTCATCGAAATGTAAGTTTAACACAAAGTTTATGTCTTTGTTGTCCAGTCAAAGAGTCCAGTCCACTAATATAACTTTTTTTTTTGTGCAGGTACTTCATCTTCACCTCTTTTTGGGCATACAAAATTTACTATGTTTATGGCTTCATGCTGCTGGTGTTCACCATTCTGACCATTGTTACCGTATGCGTGACCATTGTGTGCACCTACTTCTTGCTGAATGCCGAGGACTATCGGTGGCAATGGACGAGTTTCATGGCAGCTGCATCGACATCCATCTACGTTTATGCCTATTCATTTTATTATTTCTTTTTCAAAACAAAGTAAGTCTGCGCATGCATATTTATTTACCAGTCTACTATTAACTAAAACCTTTAAAACAATTTCTTCACAGAATGTATGGACTTTTCCAAACGGCTTTCTATTTCGGTTACATGGCGCTTTTTAGCGGTGCTCTAGGTATAATTTGTGGTACGGTGGGATACGTAGGCACAAATGTGTTTGTTCGAAAAATCTATTCCAATGTAAAAATAGACTAGAAATTTGTTGGGAACATTCTTGAAAAAAAAACAACATTTAACTAATCTCACCATTGATTTCAATAAACAAAATTTTAAGTTTTGTTTCTTGTTCTTACACTTAGCTTTTCATTTCTAAAGGCAGATAGAAAATACATACTGTCTGCATCTAGATTTTAAGTAATTATTATTAAAGGTAGATTAATAGACTTATTCGTCTGTTAGTCGAGTCTGTCGATTGTATTGCTGCTTGTGAATATTGGGTTATTTTAATTTATTGGCAACTAAGTGATCACTAGTGTAGATACCTTTTTTAATGGAAGTTATGTTCTTAAATAAAATGCTATACTTTCCTCCACCTAACGTTAAGTGTTTGTTTTGACGAAGTTGCGTTTAGTATTCTCGACATACATACTTTGCATCATTATCAGAATATCTTATGATATGTAGAAACTTTGTAACTAATGTAATGGTAAGACATACGGTGCATCTTTTAGGAAAAGTAACAGCTCACCCTGTGTCCATCTATAAATTATTTTAGTCTTCTGTTAAAATGCGAAAAGCCACTACAGTAAATATTATAAATTTACTCTATTATCTAAAAGGTTTATTTATGAATAATACACAATTTAAATTAAAAATTATTTTAGAAATTAGTTTTCGAAAGAGATTTTAAATGAAATAAAATAAACACCAACCATATATCGTTTTACTTTGAGAAAAATATCATCTTTTATTCAAGAAACAGACTGTTACTATGATTGTTCCCAGAAAATCTACACGTCAATTTTTTTACTATATACTATTACTATTACTATTTACTATATCGGAGCTGTGAAAAAGTACGAAACAGGCAGGTCACATTTAACGCAAAGAATGCCTTAATGTTCAGCTTCATAAATCCGCTTGCGCTTTGTCAGCCAAACGCCCGCTAAATTGAAGAAAAAGGTTTGCGCGTAGCTTGCCATACCGATGGCGATACCGGCTACAATGCTATTGGTCCGGCTACACGATCCGGCTGTTCTTCAGCACTGGTGCAGGATCCGAAAGAGCCATCGCTGCAAAGAACTCGGAGAACACCACAGCCTTGACTGCTTGTGTGCCACCATAGATCCCGGCACAACCCACACTGCTACAATCGGGTACAACCCCATTCATGCTTGTCCGAGTGCACGAGTCGCAGAAAGGTTTTAAGATACAGTATATTTTTATGTCGGTCTTTTGATTGACATGTTGATTTGCCAGAACCCGAAGGTCCAACCAGCGCTACAATCTGACCTTCACTGATACGAAAATTTATGCCAGACAGTATAATTGCATCTGCACGGAATGGGTAGCTAAAGAATACGTTCCGGAAATGAGACTACCTTTCAGGCCACTGTTTAGAACCTTTCCGTACCTTGACATCGGATCTATTTTCGATTTGGCATCGATGAGCTCAAAAATGGCCACTGCAGAAACGCGTGCAATGGCAAAGGACTCCGAGAAAGGCGTGGTTCGTTGTAAATGCTCCGCTGAAAGAATTATGCCAATCACCACCTGGTAAGTGATAAAAAGAGTCGACTGATCCAGTACTTTGCAAAGATTAGGAAAATTTTTTTTTACTATGGAGACGACTGCAGGGCTGTCTCCCCTTTCAGCGATTTCCTGCTCTCGATCCTCCAAAACGAGATGTACCCCGTACCAAAACGCAGGCCGTCCAGAGCTATTAGAATACCAAATGATATGGAATCTCGTTTCAGTTCGGTCATGTTCTCTGCATGTGTCGCATTTATGCTGGACAAATGATGGTAATGATGATTATGATGGCAGTTAATAGATCGAACTACAACCACTTACAGTATTCTACCGTCACCGAAGATTGGCAGGGCATAGGTTCGTGTGCTGAATCAGAGTAGAATATAATCGCATCTATTGGCAAAACGAAACAATTGGAAGAATGGTATTAAACGCTGCAGCTGTGCAGGTTTTAAATTTGTCATGGTTGCCGTTTCTCTCTCGATATGTAATAATTATCTGGTATCTAAATCAGTTTTTTTTTTTAACATAAAAACCATTACTTTTCCACTAAAATATTATCTTTATTCTTTTCTTTTTCTTTTGTTTTTCTTATAGAAATTTTAGAAATTTTATTGGGCGCGAGCAATTTCCGATGATATGTTTTAATACGATATTATACACCGGCACCACACGATACGCACTCATAAAACTGACACAATCCCGACCGACATTAGATATCATAGATTGTTTGTGCTTCTTAATAGAAAATCACAGAATCGACTGCACTCAGTTTTCCTTTCGACTGATTGCTTTTATAAACGTTACACTCTAATAATTTCATCGAAAGCACTTTGATGCAAAGATGACGCAATATGATGTTAATGATTTTATTGGTTTTACACTGAGATAAAATTATAATTCTACATTAAGCTCTACAGAGATCGGTAAGAAGTACATAATAATGTAACGGTGTAAGATTGGTAATCGGTACAACTAAATCTTTCTCCAAACTTTTTCTTTAAATTTTTTCCAGGTACTTAAAAACGGTATGCGGTCGTAAGTTCCATTATACTTTCTTTCTTTTTTTTAATAGTTTGTTACACTTACGTTAATTATGAACAGTATAAATTTGTGTAAATGTTTTTTAAGCGGTTTTAGCTTAGCTTCTTATTTGAGAAAAATTAAAATTAAACATTTTAAAATCAAATCAGGAAAAATATAAAGAAAATCTATTTTTCTACAATAACTTAGTTTTATTGTATAATTGCTATTGTATAATTGTATATTGTATAATTTTTTTAATACGAAAGTATAAATCCTAATATATTTTTATCAGTTTTCTATAATTTGTACAATATTTTATACTAGCAATATTTCAGTGTATGCAATCTGCAAATTGTGCGCGTTTATTAATTGTCACAATTAATTTAAACATTATTACTAATTGATTGTGATTTTCAAAAGTTTGCAAGTCTTTTAATTGTTGTTTTTCTGATTGGTTATTGATGTTACAATTTATACAATTTAAAAAAATGTATTTCATATACACAACTCGTACTACTGTATAATCTTCATAACTTATTTATAATTCCATTTCCAGAAAAACGTGAAGTAGTTAAAGAAGTACATATTTTTCTCTTCAACATTCTCAATGATTTTGGGAGCTCTAGAGTAACAGATAGGACTTATTTCTCTCTAACTATTTGTCACGAAAAAGTATTACTTGTTTACTAAATTGTAAGTAGTAGGAGAACCGGGGCCTGGCTTCCAAATTGTTTTTTCGGCAGGCCGAAACACGCGATGAAATGATTTTCCGATTCTCTTTAACAACAAAACACATTCGACGCATACACCAAGCGTCATCATGTAGCCCTAAAAGTCGGGATTTGCTAAGGAATTTCATATCCTTTATTTGCCACATTTTAAGGATTTTTATTTGTTTGTGAAATCTCGTACCTTGCTTTTTTTAAATAACTGGAAATTGTTACATAAATACCATCAAGGAAAAAATATTCAAAAGATTTGTATTATTTACTCAATCTATTTAATATATAGATGCATCTTTATTCTTTATTTCTGTTAATACCAACAACATGCACCAACAACATAAACTCGGACGGGGACGATCTGAAACTAATGATTGATCTGAGTCTTCTGAAGCTTGGCATATATGCCGTCTTTAGTAATTAGCTGATGGTGATTGCCGCGCTCCACAATACGCCCGTTCTGCAGGACACAAATCAAATCTGCGTTTTGCACTGTGGACAATCTGTGAGCGATCACGATGCACGTGCGTCCCGAACAGGCTGTATCCAATGCCTGCTGTACAATCTGCTCACTCTGCAAGTCCAGAGCTGATGTTGCTTCATCCAGCAGTAGCACCTTCGGATTGCGGACGAGGGCACGTGCAATGGCTATACGTTGCTTCTGTCCGCCTGACAACTGGGTACCACGTGAGCCGAGACGTGTATCGTAGCCGTTCGGAAGGGAGACAATGAAGGAGTGTGCATTAGCCATTTTGGCCGCTTCAATGATCTGCGACATTGGAATGTCGCGCGTGTTGTCGCCGTAGGCAATATTTTCCGCAATAGACCGCTCGAAAAGAGAAGGTTCTTGCGAAACAATTCCCAGCTTCCCACGTAATCCCTCCAGGCTTAATTCGGTTTGTATATCATCGTGATTAAGGTACTGTGGAGAAAATTTAAAATGAGACAAGACCTCAGTAAGGCCATAACGAAAGAACAGAAACGAACTATAGTGCCATTATCTGGATCGTAGTACCGTAACAGCAGTTGAATGCATGTCGATTTACCGCAACCTGAATGTCCGACCAGGGCCACGGTTTTTCCTTGCAGTATCTCCAAGTTAAGGCCATTCAAAATCTTGACGTCCGGCCTTGTCGGATATCGAAATTCTACGTCCGTGAAGCGTGCACCCTCGAAGAGATTGATTTGCTTGGACAGAGCGTTTTTTTCGCGTTTCTGAGGCGAGACGATCTTCGGTTGGCGATCAATGATCTGGAAAATTCGGTTACCGGCAACTAGGGCAGCCGTGAAGGCAGGTGCGAAAGCTAAAGACTGTGCCAGCATCATCGAGCCGTATAAAAGTGTTTCGGAAACTCTACAAGGTTCATTAACTCACAGTCAACAAAGAAAGAAAGAATAAACTATACGGAGAGATTTGTACATACTTAATGATATTTTGAAATGGTACCTTGCCCTCGGAAACCATGACGCCGCCGTAACACAGGCCAACTGCGTAGGCGAAGAACAGAAAACCTTGACCGATGGCATTGATTAAGCCTCGATATTTAAGCTTTTGTCTGATCAAAACTTCGACCTTATCAATCTCCTCATTGTACTTTTTGATGAGGGCGGCCTCGCGCCGCAAGCCAGCTATTGTACGAATATTGGTTATCGCTTCAGTTGCAATGCGACAAGCCTCTTCGATCACTTCCTTCTCGCGCATTAAGGAGGCAGACATGAAACTGGAAAAAATGTCGGGCGTTAGTAGGTTATCATTATATATGTGCGTTAAATGTCGTCTCCTTTACTTGGCTTCGAAAATCACCGAACCTACGATGATTGGGCACGTGGACAAACACAGCAGTGCCAGTGACCAACTGTAATACATCGACAATGTTATGCTGATGATGAAGTTCGAGAAGGCCTGGATGAGGCCACTCAAAGGATAACCAATGGCACCTTGTACTCCAGCCGAGTCGCCAGATAATCGCGCTGACAGAATTCCGACCGCATTTTTCTCCTCGTCAAACCAAGCCATCTCCTGGCGCATCATAGATTTGAATGTCATGGATCTGAAAGGAAATAAGTGCAAGATATTACTTATATACATATGTACATATGAGTTTGTATATAAAGAAGTGCATAATACCTGACACGTGTAGTCAACCACACACCAGCCGAATTGAAGAGATAGGTTTGCAAAAAGGACGCAAAGCCCGTGAGTATACCCAAAACGAGACAACAAATGGAGAGTACTGCTGTACGACTCAGCGCGTCCGCTGCACTGGGTTCGGCCAGAGCAGCATAAAACTCCCCGAAGGCTATGGCAAATGCAGGATACGTAAAGCCAAAACCGATGGCACAAAGGCCGCCCAACACGAGGAAATACCACTCAGAACGCGAAAGGCGCATGATGCGTGCAAATGTCGCCAAATGGTTAGGTTTTGGTTCCGGTTCCGTTTCGAGCGCAGAGCTTTGTTTCTGAGAAATGTATAGTGCCGTTGCTGACTCTTCGGTCAGTTGTAGGCTGTTTTTCTGATTCTTCTCCAGATTGATCGGATTGATTTCGAAAGATTTTTCAAACAGTGCCAAACTATTTCCTGGAATGTTTTTGATTATAGATACAAATCAATTGTCATTTTCTAGATATTTCAAGGTTTAAAGGTACTTTTGGCATCGTCTATATCCTCCTCCGCCATTGATTCCGGCTCAAGCACATTAATATCGCCGGCACGAACCATTCTATAATACAGGCCTTCTAAGCGCATAAGATCATCGTGCGAACCTTCTTCCACAACTTTTCCTTCATGCATGAAGACGATCTTGTCTGCTCCTTTGATGGCGGACAGCCGGTGTGAGACCACGATGGTTGTGCGTCCTTTACTAGCCATATCTAGAGCGTCCTGCACCAGCTTCTCGGACTGATAGTCAAGGGCGGAGGTGGCTTCATCGAGTAGCAGGATTTTGGGGTTCTGTATTAGAGCTCGCGCGATGGCGATTCGTTGCTTCTGTCCGCCGGATAACTGAGATCCACGCTCACCAATAACGGTCTGGTAGCTCTGGAAGGGAGAAGAGAGGTCACAACAGATGACCGAGAATAGCACCATCAGTATCGGAATGTTCAAACCTCCGGCAGGCTGGTGATAAAATCATGAACACCAGCAGATTTTGCGGCTGCTTCTATTTCCTTTTGAGTGGCCTGCGGTTTGCCGTAACTTATGTTTTCCGCTGAAATAGAATTCAAGGTTCAATTCTGAGAAGGGCGTTGAAGAGGGTTTGATGAACAAATGCTTACAAATGCTTCCCAAAAACAGCACAGGCTCCTGCCCTACCACCGCAATGTTTGCCCGCAGCCATTGAACGTTGTATTTGCGTATATCCAGGTCATCCAGCATTACCGATCCAAATACTGGATCATAGAATCTTTGCAAAAGTTGGACACAGGTCGATTTGCCACAGCCGGACGATCCCACCAGTGCTACTGTCTGTCCGGCTTTTACCTTGAAGTTGAGACCACGATGAACGATTACGTCCAAGCGTGAAGGATACCGAAAGAAAACATCCCGAAACTCGACATCGCCGCGCAGGCCGTAGTTGAGAATTTTGCCATCGGTAGATAATGGGTCGATTGCCGAGTGTGAGTCGATAACTTTGAAAATATTCGCAGCACAACCGCGAGCCATGGCGAATGATTCCAGAAAAGGAGAAGTTCGTGCTATATTGTCAGCACCTACAATTATGCCGAAGAAAGCCTGGCGAGAAGCAAAATGTTTCAATTAATTGGCAGTATTTCGTTTCTCTTCTTACAATCATCAGGATCGCCGGTGTGTATTCCTTCTCTTCTTTATCTCTATCATCCAAAATCAAGTTAACGCCATACCAAAAGGCGCCCGCACAGGAGAGGAAGAGCATCGCCTTTAAAACGCCATCACTTAAGCCGGAGAAAGCGCCCTTTCGCTGACTGGCCTTGCGAGCTGGCACCAAGAATTTATCGTATCGTTCACACTCTTTCTGTTCACCGCCAAAAGCTACTACACTGCGTATAGACGTAAGCACTTCCTCTACAAGATTACCAGCTCCTGCATACGACTCTTGTTCGCGTGTGGTCAAATTGCTTTGAAACTGGAACAGCAAGGATTACAATCCGCGCTTTGTCACATTTTGAAAATCTTTTCGACTTACCCGAGCCACAAAAATGTTGAGCACAATCACAATCGGGATATAAATACTTACGGCCAGGGTGAGCTTCCAACCGTAGGCAAAGGATATGGCCACTGTGATGATAAATCCTACCACCAGATATAAAAAGTGTCCTACTTTTTCAGAGATACCATCACGAATCTTCTCAATATCACTGAAAATATCACAAAGAACGTGCGATTAGAGAATGTCCACAAGATCCTGTTCGAGTATTCCTTACTCAGTCATATTCTGGGCAAAGTTCTGTTTGGTAGCCAGGTCATGCCAGCCGACGTCTTGCCGCATGACGGCCTGAAATAAGCGTTTACGCATACGCGTCACCTGACGCAAGGACACCAAATTAAAGACATCCACAGAAAAAATGCCTGAGATCAACATGACTACAGAAATGATGGATAGAAGGATGCCGTAAGAGATGGAGTCGTTGTAGAGTTCGGCATTATTCTCTTCGCGTGAAGCATTTGTTCTAGCAATAGATAAAACGGCCAGAGTAAGAAGTCTTAGTAGTCTTCTAAAGACTTCTAAAGTAGTCTATGAATGGAATGATAACAACTTACAAAGTCTTACCACCGCCTAGTATGGGTAAGGCATACACTTTTGAGCTGGTACCTGTTTGAAGGGCCCGATCTACCAGCATTGCGGTGAATTCACTATAGACAATAACAACAGCCGGCAGTGTCAGCGCCTTGATAACAGACGCAATCAGTCCGATGAAGAGCAGAAAAACTTCGCAAGGTGTGGAGAACCGAAACAAACGCCAGAAACTGACTGGCGGTGTCGGTTCCAGGCCGGCAGCTGTGGGCGCCTCTTCGGAGCACTTTGAAGTTACTGAAGTCTCGAGATCCATGATGAGTGTGAATTTTGTGAGGAGGGTGTCTCTATTGAAGGTATACGAGTAGAAGATAAGGGTGTTGTTAACATCTTCAGTTATTTATCTTAAAAAATAAACACTCTTCAAATAAGAACGTAGAATTTTAAGCTCTCGTGTAAACAAGATAGCAGACGGTATTATCTAAGATATTAGAAATTACAAATAATGTTAACAAATACTCGCGGGCATGTAAATGCTTTAGACAGTTGCACAAGTAAATTGCACAGTTAAAATCGTCTGCTTCCAGGCAAAAATGATATAAAACCATTTCAAATTTTATTTATGCCTTTTGTGGTTCTTTGCCAATATTCGCCTTTGAATTTCCATTAAATTGTGCAAGAGGTTAATTAAATTAAGCCTCAAGGCCTTTCTAAACACGACGACTCATGGCTGTGAGAGACGATAACATTTTTTCCCTTGAGAAAGTGCGCAAATGTGTGCTCGTTGCCGAGTTGACCCCGGTGGGTCAAATTTTTTAACGGCTGCATTTTAAATGATAAACACCAACAATTGTTAGAAAATTTCGAATTTCATGGCGGAAGCATTTCTCCGAGGAATCTTTTGATTTATTTGCAGTTGATTGAATTATCTATTTTTATATTTTTACGTATTCTGCATTCTTTGTAGTTCGTTATTAAAACATATTTAATGTATTAAACACAATTTATTTATTTAATTTATATTAGTAGTACAATTTTCCTCACTTTCTGAATTTTTTGTGCTCCTTTCGTTTTCGTTCCTGTATCAATAAGTTCTTTGCTCTTTTATTTTTTATCCTTTCATTCCTTTCTGATCGCAATCGTATAAATTTTGAAAAACAATTAACACCACGACCAGGTTATTCTTCCCGGAGCACGAAGACGATTGAAACCGTTAAGTCCAACGTCAGATCGTATCTGAATACTCTTTCTGATATTGCCTCCATTTAAATTTCACGCTGAGCGTAGTCAGTCGTCTTCTTCGAGCGAAGATAATAACGACAACGATGGAATTTATTTTTAATTATTTTGTTTCTTTTAACTTAATTGAAAGGAGAGAGAGTTTTAAGCTATATTGGTTGTTTCACAGAGAAGCATTTCTTGTGTTGACATTACTATGTATGCATGTATGTATGTATACAGATACGGATGCATACATTTGAAAAATACTTTGAAAATGTTCGAGAGCTGTACATTTGGGAGCAAAGGGTGGTTCTCGTAATTAAAACGATATCAAAATTGGCATTGATTGTTAATTAAATTATAAAATAATAATAATGACGTGTATACGTTATTTGTCCTGGGTTTGTATTTCTTCCGTGAGGTATATTTTTATAATATTGAAAAACGGGCAACGGACTACCATTTTTCTAACGAAGAACCAAGATATGGTCAGGACTTTTCAGGGACTTTAATTTCGCACCTACATTGAAATTAAACATTTCTGTGGATTAATTGCTTCATTAAGAATATTTTTATTATTCACTAACATTTGTATTCACATTAATGATCGCAACAAAATCTTGTGGTATTCTTAAGCTAATATAAGTTTTTTTTTTATTACTGTTAATTCCTTTGCTATTTTTATTTCCTTAGGATTTCATCTTCTTCTGTTCCTCCATTTTTATCTTAATTATTTAGTTAACAGTTTCTTTAATCATGTACTTGTACAGATGCTAGTTTTATAAAAATTATATCACATACATAATTTTAGATGATAGAGTCTTATGCAATAAATACATTTTAATTGTAATTAAAGTTTTTACTCTATTCTATTGTACAATAATTCAAAGGGCAAGTTCTGAAAGTACGTAACGCTGGGACGGAATACAATAACCATAATTGTAAATCTGAAAAATATTACATTATTCATAATTAGCTTGCAAACTTTTATATAAATATACAATACATAATTGAATTTTATATACATAATATTCTATATTGTTACTTAATTTTAATGAAAATTAATTGTCCCAAATTGAAGTGCATTTCCGATGGGTTTATATATTTCGGGAATTGGGTTTATGTTCTGAAACTATGGCCCATTGCAGTATTCTATACGTTATATACGAATGTAGTACTAATTTAAGTTAATGGCCGATCCTCAGGAAGTTCGAACTCAATGTGATTATTTATTCATGTCTCATTTATGTGCACTCTTTTAAACTGTACAAATTTTATTGAAATTCTCCAAAGAAATTGCTTAAGAAGTGTCTATTTGATAACATCGTGGTATCAAACCATATGTTGATGGCTCCGTTTGAGAAGAACTTCGACTTCTTCACACATAAACTTCTCCGGTCTTTGCATCAGTTCCATGCTTAGATAAAATAGTCTGTGGTGCCGGCTTGGCGGTCGCATTGCCATTACTCTCTTGTTCAAGCTTCGATTTGATCACTGCACTGGATTGATGATCATTTGTTCCATTGACGACTATAATCTTCGCAGCTTCCGCCGGTAGACCGGTAGAGCGGGCAGAGGAGTTTCTCTCCAGTATATAGGAATCGCTTAAATGGAGATTCTTAATGGCATTGAAGCTATCATTGCGTGAAATTTGAACAGATTCACCACCGCCGCCGCCGCCGCCGCCACCACCGCCAGCCGGTTCCACCCCTCCAGCACCATTCAAAGTCTTTACCGAAAGAAGGGCGGTCGTAGTAGTAGTCGTTCCAGCATTGGTGTTGTTGCTATTGTTGTTTCTATTGGTTGTTTGTTCGTTGTTGGTTTCGAGCGCCTCTTTGGCGACAACGGTCGGCAACAATTCGGTCAGCGTGAGTGGTGTTGGTGTCGTCTGTATTGACAGCGAGACCGGTATGGTGGTGAGTACATCGGTGGCATCGAAGCCCGTCGCTGTGGTGCTGATGGTGGGCAGATGTGCCGGAGCAATGGGAACGATACTAAGTGTTCCCGTCGGCATGGTCGGTATGTTGGCTGAGGTGGTGGTGGTGGTCATGGCGAATGGGAATGATAGTGTTGTAATATTCGTGGTGACCGGAATCGCTGAAAAGAGAGAAGCGAATCAGAAATTAGCTCGACCAGATAAGCCAGCATTATAGATAGATAGATAGATATACGCAGGGCCACAGCGTGATCCTGATATGAATATGACTTACGTGCCGTCACGCTAAAGCCCACATCCTTCATGGTCGCTGGCAGCACAGCCTTCGCCAGGGCGGCGGTCGACGGATGTCCTGGAATCAAAGTGTTATTCGACGATGAACTGTCCATTTCTTTGATGGGCGAGAGGAGCAGAGTGCCCAGCACTTGCCCGTCATGGCCCGCAGCTTGGGTGCTTGGGTAGGGGTACATGGCGGTTTGTGTGCTTATTTGTGGTGCCATTAAAACGGTATTCGTGGCTAAGAGTGCGACAGAATGCGAGGTGAGAAGTGCAGTAGAGCGAGAAAGTGCAGCGGAAATGCGTTAGAACTTACCGTTTGGTTCTTTGCTCTCACCATTTTCTTTGGTGACATCGGGAGTGGGTATGCGCGGTCGCGCCCTCGGCGGCGCATTCACGTTTAGGCCGTTCAGCTTGGCATCTGCGGAGTAAAGGAAGCGTGCACGTAAGGTACATAAGAGATGAAGCTTGTCGGTGCAAATACTCACTTTGTTTTATGAGTTGCTTCTGGGCACGCAAAGATTTCCGGTGCACAAACTTCTCGTACAAACTTGGTTTCGTTTGCGTGGCCTGCTGGTGCTGATTTGCTGAATGTTGGTGTTGTAGTTGCTGTTGTGGCAGGTGTTGTGGCTGTTGTGGCTGTTGTTGCTGTAGTTGTTGTTGTTGTTGCTGCTGATGTTGCTGTAGTATCGCCAGTGGCAGGCCTGACTCCGGACTGGAGTAGACCGAATTGAGCCGATGTCGATTGAACGCAATGCCACCGGAAGAGTACGCCGTCGACTGACTACGCACAGAACCCATGCGTGACAGCTGGCGTACGAGCCAGTTATTTTTGCGCCGTTCCACCATCGGCGTGTCGACACTCTCCTGCCAGCCAAAATAACAACATAATTATTAAAGATAGTTTTGCATTTAAGGTTACACCGAGTGCACCGTCACTCACATAGTCCGCATATACATCGTCGGCGATGATGCGCTTGCCACCGCTTGGCATTATATTGGCATACATTGCGTCCGCCTGCTTCACTTTGTATTTCTCCGCAGAACCTTTGGGCTCGTCCTTGCGATAGTGTTCGGAGGCAACCGTGTACGGCAAGTCTTTGGGCACTACACATTCCCAATACTGGTCACGCAAAAGTTCGGGATGCTCTTCGTGCATTTCATCAACTATCATGTAAGCGGCCTGTAAGGGATGATACATTACAAAGGAATCTTGATATTACTAACACTGAATCTTGCTACACTGCAATAACAAATAACTAATCTCTATTAAAACCAATAGTTCGTTTAGGTTCTTCCACTTCAAAAGTTGTACAGAATCGCAGCATCGCAGATCGCATCGTAATATTGGGTTCTATATTATTTGGATCGGTTGAAAATATCAGTTCTGTCAGAAAGCACAATAACAAGTCGTTAGTTTCACAATAATTTTCCCCAATATTTCAAAATTTCCTTTGAAAAATTTGCAAAAAGAAACTTCTACAATACCACAATATAATGCATCTAAATCTGTTTCAAAAAACTCTGCATACATTTTCATTTAAAACTGAACTAAACGGGTTAAAGTAAAAAAATAAAAATTTAAAGAAAGTCTACCTGAACGAAATAATGCATGGACACGTGTAAACGATAAAGCTTCAGGTAAAGGCATTTCTTTACAAAATTAATGAGCTGAATTTTAACTAAACGAGTTTTCGTTTATGTTTAAAACGGGTCTGGCCGACCAAATTATTTGAAGATTTTAAACAGAATAACGAGGATGTATTCACTTTAAATTTATTCCATATAAAATGTAGGGATTTTATGTCATTATGAATCCTGAAATTACGATTAGGCACGATTGTATCTGTTTGTTTCCGTTTGTATGAATATCTGGTCGATGTTGAAGGAAAAAAAGGCTTGTATTTTCTACTTATTCCATGAGTTTTCCAACTCTCGAAACGTTGGCAACGTTTTTTAAAAATCTTTGTTAATCGACAAGAACTAAAAATGTTAAAAAAACGCAAAAAATGTATATAATATTTTGGAGTAAAAGAGTAATAATTCTCGAGTTACTGAATTCACTTCCAATTTATTTTAATAATTTTATTTTGTTGGTTATTCTTTAGATTAATTATGTGATATTTTCGTTTAATTTCAGCAAATGATTGATCGTCAATTGAAGTATTGTAGTTTTGAAAATCTAGTACAGAAATAGTAAGAGAGAAATTAAAAAAAAAAATTAAAACTAATATGTATTTAGGTATTATTATATTAGATATTACATATTAATATCACAAAGCGCGAATAAAAGTTCAATTATATAAAATTAATCTCTAAGCTAAACTTTGGAATTTTGTCTAATGGTGACCAATACAGCGCCCACTAGTAAGAATATACAATATAATAATATAATAAAGCACTTAAAAAGTTAAAATTACAATACTTTTTATTACCTCCATAATAGTTGCAGCTAATTGTTGTTGTTGCTTTTATTATTACATATTATTATTGTTATTAGCAACACTATAGTAAAAGTAGGTACAGCTCTTTTTATAATGACGTGTTGCTTTTCAAATGTAACAAAGTGAAGGTGAATGTGTAATGACCTGAACGAACATGAGTTGAACATTTTTAAATCGCAAAATAAATAAAAAAAGCAACAACAAGTACTCTACATATCGTAATATCGTACTTAGTTACAATATTATACAATGAAATAGATTAAATAATGAAATTATTTTCTGTCACGTTTCGTCTTTCGGCGCGCGAAAAGACATAATACGTACAACTCTAAGCAGTGACTACGATACTACCTACAATACAATAATTAATTAAGTACATACTAATTACTCAAAATAATACTGATTGATTTTGGAAGTTGTTTGCGCTGATAATGCTGGAAATGAATGGATTTATCCACTCGGAAAACAAATAGCGATTAATGAATTTCATTGAGATGAAATGGTAGGACTAAAGACTCTTCAAAAGTAAGTATTTTTAAAAAAAAATCCATTCTTTTGAATTGTCAAAAAATAACGACATTTCCTTTTTGCTATTAGTATTCAACAGTTATTCAGCTATTCAACAGCTATTAGTATTCAGCAGCTACTCAGCTATTAGTATTTGCTACCTCTTTCAATTAACCTGCAGCCAAACAACCAAAGCTAAACCAAACCAATTAAAGTAATTTCTGTAGAAGAGAGCAACCTGTTTGAATGGAATGGACTGATGATGGCTATCTTTTAACTGGAATCCATATGCACGAGCACAATCTTTCTTTGGTGTTCAGTTTAAATGATCTGAAACCTGTTGAGCGACGATGATGATATTGTGCGGTATTGGTTATTTTTAGCACGTGTTAGTTTTTTTATACAATCATTTTTTATTATTGTTTTAATTTTTTTGTATACATGTCTTTCATGATTCAACATTCTTGATCGATTAATGATTAATGATAATAATTAATGATAAAACTTGTATTAATCTTGTAAATAAATATTGTGTACGTAAATTAGGAAGAATAACTAGTTGCAAACAGATTGAACTTCGTATTGGTCTCGTTTCACAAAAGTGTTATAAAGCGATATTGGATTTGAATTGGAATTGCATTTGGATTTAATTGAAATTAAATCGAAATTTTCTATCCAACCATCATGACTATCTAAGGACTACTTATATACTACATAGATACATATATTTGTATACATATAAATATGTATTTTATTTACCAACCAACATGAACTACGTCTTTACAAAAACACAAAGGAATTACACATGACATTTCACCATCATGCATGAATCTTATTGATTTGCTAAACTAATCAAAATGATAACTTTTAGTGGGTCACATATAAACTACGCATTTTCCCGAGGGTGGAGGGATGTTGTAAGTTGAGCGGCTGTTGCTTTGCGAATATAAATTAGCTTGGCATATTTTTAGGCCAACTTAAAATGATCGACTGATTCGTTTTATTGTGAGATCTTCAATAAACGAACGAAGTGATTCTTATCTGTTATTCACATTTTTATTTTCGTACACGTTTGTAGACGAAGTTTGTAGATTTCGACAGTGTACTCTCTATCTACTCCCATCATGCCAAAGACGTAAATTTGAAAAAAATTCACTAGCTATCGACCCTGTATCGGGCCCGGTTTTTTCAATAATTATTATGTATCAGGCTTTCAAGATATTTATAAATGCAAAAGCATTTCTTTGCATTGCACACGCACAAGCTTACTCGCCATGAATCAATGTAAACAAACGAGAAGAATGATGAATTGAATAATATGTTGTAAACAAACGAGAAGCCATGACGAATTCGAATGATCTAAAAACAACAAGCATTAAAAACGACGTAAAGGAACCGAGTTCGTATCGTGAGAGTTTAGAAATCGCTTTTTAGGACCAAGGTGATAAAAAACGCTTCAATCGTTTTTAATCACATCGTTTATAGAAAATCTTACAATTAGGTTTGCGAGTATGCTTTTAGGCATAAAATTCAACGAACACAGCGTACACGCGCTGGGCTGTAAATTGTGTCGCGAATTCTGTGGCCGCAACTGTTTCGAAATATTATGAAAATATTAGTTTGAGATAGTTGCATTTTAAATTTTTAAAAATTTAATAATTCGTAAAATTAATCAGGGGAAATCAATTTCGAGATAGTTGCAAAAATTATTGCAAAGAATTAGAGCGAAGGTACCGACCGGTGATTAGACCGCAAAGAGTTTATAAACTCATCTCTTTGGTCAGACAAAGTCAGCCTGGCGAATTAAAAGTTGAAGCAGTTTGAACCAGTTTGTTCCTGAGAAGTTTAAAGAATTTTTAAAGCAAGTTTGGAAAACAGTAGAAATCTTTCAATTCATCCGAAACAAGGGATCCCTACAGGAGCAGCAAGGAGCAGTTTTAGCTAGAGGGTCTGCAACACTACTTCTGGAGCATCAGCCATGGAACGTTTGCAGATGAAGACGACGACAATACATACATATACATACATATACGTTTTTGTCACGGATTTATGAACGATTTGTCATAAATGAATGAATTGTGGTGTGGTTTTCTGTATTCTAGGACTTGACAAGAATTAAGGTAATATCTCTAAATGTCTACAAACAAGTTTTGTATTGCACTCCGGATAAGTCCAATTTTTTTAGCGACCTTGTCATTTAAAAAAAATTCAGACAACAAGTCAATCAACAATTTTAAAAGAGAAACGTATGTACTCATAATTTACGTAGATATTGTACATATGTACATACATATGTATGTACGTACGTAAGTACCTCTAAGTGACTCCCCACTGGTACGTGCTGGTGCTTTTTTTCAAGCGCCTGTCTCCTCTTAGACAGGTTTTTTTTTCGTTGCTAAATGAAGCTTTTATTTATTTTGTATTTTTCATTTTTTTGCCCTTGATGTTGCTGTTATTATGATGCTGCAGTTTATGGTAGTAAAAGAAGAGGATTTTTTCAACAAACTAAACCGACTTGCATTGTACACACGAGTGTGTGTGTGTGTGTTAATACAAATATTATATAAACGTATAATGAAGGACAGCTAAATTATTATACACTGGAAACGGTACAACTATGTAAAATCTGAATGACCTTTTTGCCTTTGGTTAGCTTTCATTTTTTGTGTGCTGAAGAACGAATAAGAAACGGAGGTAAAAAATTCAGCAAATATTGTTAAAACTGATTTGGCTTGGTTGCTTTCAAAACGAAACTTAATCCGTTTCGCACAATTTCCCAGAATTATGAAGATAAAAAAAGGGACTTTTTATTTTCATGTTTCTTGCTTTTGGTTTTTTTCTTGGCCCAAATAATCTCGGATTTTGCGTGATGTACGAGTATTTGTCTATATTATTAACATGAATCTTTTTAAAATGGTTTTTTATTGATACGTTTCATTAGTACCCGTAGTTTTTAGCAAATTATTGTCTGCTTAAGAGAGTTTTGAATTTAATTAAGGTGAGGAATAATAGCTGCAATTTTTTGAGGGACCCCACATGCTTTCTTGCGGTCGGTTAAGAAGAGATTCTTTATTCCCTTCAATTACTCTCAACTTCTCATGAAATTTACATTCTTGTAAAATTCGACCCGAAAAAATACGCAAATGTGGTTACTCCAGCACTCATGAGCGCTATATTGACATACTCTAAGTACTTTGAGTATGATAAATTTCACTCGACTCGTATAATATAATTTTATTATTAGTAATTTCATCAGATACTGTGTCTTAATATCTTTGTAATTATTTACAATTATTAAATATACATATTTTATTAAGTTATGGCTGCTAATTTTGTTAACTTAAAAAAAAAATTAGTTGAACTTTGTTCTCTACGGAATGAGCCGTTGGTTTTGAAAGTGAGTGACATGAATTTTCCTCATTTCAAAATATTAACAGGTTTTTTATATTTCAAACCAAACCTGAATGCAACAATATTGATAAACAAATTTAGTTTTAGAAAAATTTAAAGGTTTTTGAAGGCATTGGGTTAGATAATACCAAGAGTATACACGAAAAAGTGTTCGCTATCAACTCGGTTATTTTTTATAAAGTGTACCTTCCATTTTTGAAAACCATTAGCTCAAATGTGCTTTAGTAATTAGCTTTTCATTAAGAAAGAAAAAAAATAATAAAAATAAAATTATAAATTACAACTGTTTAAACAGTTGTGGGTAAAACCGCAGAGAGTATAGAAAAGTACTCAAGTACTGAAGAAAAAGTAACGTAAAGTAAAGTAACGTAAGTAAAGTTGTTATAAGTTTGAGTAAATAACAACGCTATAACTGCCTAAAAATGTTTTTTTACTTAAAAGTCAGTTGAATAATATTTTAAAATTTATTATCTAATTATCTAAATTTCAAAGCTTAAGTTGTCAGCCAGCTGTCATTTAATTGCGTGCGTCAGTTATATTGACATATCAACCATTAACTGCCATATAAGTACGTATCGCGCGTATGCCAATGTTTTTAATACTCAATAAATGCTTGTCAGCCACTTCTGTGCTATCTTTTGCCAACAAAAAGACCCAACCCAGGAAAATCGTTGATCGTTGATTTCCTGATTTTATTACGAATGTCATTCATTCAGTTGCTTCCCACGAGTACCACTTTTCATTCGAAAAAAAAACCAACGAAAAAAAATATTCTCGAAAAAATTTATGGTCTCTTAAACTTTTTCTATTTTACGAGTATTTTGTCCCTTCTCCCTTCAACCGAAAATGATTTAAAGTTACTTAGAATTGAGGCGTGGGATAGCTTTCATCAATTTAATTGCTTTTAAAGTGATGTTAATAACAAGTTTTATGCTTGTTAAGTTTTGTTTCGTAATCATTTTTTGACATCTTAATTATCCGCACTGCCTTTGAAGTGTGCGGAAGTATTTGAAAAAGTTTACAGAGTCGGTGAGATGCTAAAAATCAGCAAACAAATTTTTAACAAAATATTGAATTTCGGATTCTTTAACAATAATCGTTAAATTATTGTAGGTATTAATAATTGTAATTTAACTTACCTTGATATGTCTATCGATTAGCCAGTTTAATTCAATATCATCATCGTCTTCACCAAAAGGGTTTATCAGCACTTCGGCAACTTTAAGCCAACCAACGTAAAAAATGAACTAAAAACGTTTTGAAATTAATTTTAATTATTATGTATTGAATTATATTTGGACTAGTCATAATAAAAATATCTATGACTGTAGCTATCATTAAAGTATCATCAGTTAAATATTTACATCAAAATACTCATAACACTGTATGGGTCAGGGATGGGCTACCCGCGGCTCGCCACACTTTGTAGTCCCTTCAAGGATTTTAAATTTTGACTTTCAAAAATTCCTGCAGTGTTCCGCAGCCTTATTGTGCATATTAACTTAATTTCTGAGAATGATAATGATGATCATTGACAGGCACTGATTTCATCATTTCGAAAAATTACGTATCGCTGTTTCTTGGTATGAGTTCATCATTCATTGTTTATAAGTTTCTTACTTGCGGGCCACAAAATATTTTGAAACTTGTACCTTGCCCGTTGTAGCAAAAGCTTGCTCATCCCTGGCATGGATAATCAATCGAGCCAGTGAAGCACAACATGAGTAAATTGTATATAAGTTTTATTGAAGCGTGCACATCAGACAGACGTTTGAGGAATAACCCGCATAAAAGCGGGTTGACCTACGAAGATTTAAAGACGTTGTTAAGCATTTAAGCGCTCGCTGTTCAGAAGGTTAGTTAAACTTTTCGGGGGTGATTTGTATAGTTTCCTAATTCTAATAAATACCTGTTTATTGCAAAAAATAATCATCATCGTTTCGATTTCGTTCGGTAGAGAGAATAATAATTGATTTATAACCTTCTGATGAATTATGAAGGGGAAAAATATCATTTACAAATTATGTAATACATACTACTAATTAGCACAAATATGAACATCAGATTATTTTCGTTCAACGAACCATATTAAGGTTCTAAGCCATAAATATTTAGATGCACAACAGATTTTATACGAAAATCATGTGATCCCAGCCTGCAGGCTCTACTTTTTCCTTCACTCAGTTTTATTGATCAGTTCAATGAATTAACCTCAGACCTGAACGATGACGAGGTAAGAGTGTGTTTTTGTATTTCGCGCTTCCTGAAAACCGCAAGTATTTTACTAAAATTAACAGCTGTCCTTTCTCAATAACCATATTTTAACATTACATACATATACATAGAAAGATGTGGTAACCGCAAAGTCATATCAAATACCATTAAAACCTACAGGTACAGATGTTTTTTATCACACTTAAGGTTCAATGGCAGAAATGATGCATATATTTGATGAAATGATGATGAATATTTTTTTTTATGGATTTGTTTACCTGTAACACTGTAAAAAGGGGGAAGTACAAATCGGGATCCTGTCGACCGTTACGATCGGGCATGTCCGGTAACATTTGACGGCCCAGTAGAGCAGCTATGAAATACGTGTATAGTACCAGAGTGACCACCTGCAAAGCAGCGTTTAAGCCATTATGGTAATGAGATGACACTTTTGTGGGTCACTTGTGAATTACCTGCGTATAAACGAGTGGTACGCACACCGTATCGTAACCGATCAGACCGCCCAACCTGCGACGAATGTCTGAAAGTTCCATTAGAATTGTTTGGACGATGTGATCTGATGCTATCAGTCCGTCTTTGCGGGCCCGATTGATGATGTTGGTTGCCCACACCAGCGGCATCCAGTACTTTGACATCGGACTCTTCTGATTCAGGGCTTCGAATATTTTCATTTCGGACTCGTGCATGAGACCAGCATCCACGAGATGTTGGGTGGTGGGGAAGCGTCGTTTCACGCGCAACGAGATACGCTGCAACGTTATTACGTAGGCAAGTACCATGTAACGCATGATGTTGCGTCGCATCAAGCGTCCGGTTTCATTCTGCAGACAAAAATAGCACGAACAAAGAAAGGCAAAGACAGCCAAGAAAAAGAAAAAGAAAAAGAAAAAAAATCATAACATTAGAACGGATTCTGGTAATTGGTATTATGCAATACTTGCATTTACGCCTCCGTTCGAGTTCGGTATGGCGGCACTTATGAATAGGGCTAACGTATCCGGCCACGGCAAGAGTCTGTATTGCTCCCACCAACGTTTCACAACGAGGCTGACGTAGAAGCCCAAAACAAAAGACAATGGTATCCCTTCGCTTTGTTGACCGAAATAGACTCGGATTTTGGTAAATATTCTGCGAAAGGAAGGGAAAGGGTAGGTCATGAAAAGCGCGAGAACCATAGTTAGAAAGAAAATAAAGAATAGGAGTCTATTCGTTTTTATTGATAAACGCAAAGAGACAAAGAATAAAGAGGTGAGCTTAACGAAGCTGGTCTGTATTCTACTCGCAATGAAAATTCATAAAATTTCTTAAGTGTTTTGAGGTAGTTTACCGCGACTTCTATTTACTTTTGAACTTAAACAGAGCGAGGGCTAAATATCAATTTTGAATTAATTCAGTGACACTAATAATAAAAGCAAGGGCAAAGGTGTTCTTTCCCTTTGCCTCAACATTCCTTTGTCTCGTGTCAGTGTACTCACTTCTGTTGATAGTCATTTAAGACAAATCTATAGATTAAGTTAATGGTGTAGTATAAGCAAAGATACGCTACTAGTTCTCTCCAGACTAATTTATAAACACTGCCGCGCCACCTGAAAGTACAAAAAACAAAACATGAAAAGCATAAAGGATTTATTATAGTTATTAAAACAGACTAGATAAGAATGATTTATAGAGAATTTTGTGAAAATGAGCCGTTTAATTAGAATTGTAGAATTGATGATTGTGTGCCAGCTTTTATAAATGCAGACATCTCTTTAATTATTTATAGTCTTTGTTTTTGGGAGACTACTTTTGGGGAACTTTTTCTGAAAACCTTCAGCCAGTAATGACATTGGTTAATGACTAATTCTGTCAAGCTCGCTGACAGTAATTATAGTAATTACAGTGAGAAAGATAATTACATATAATGAGAGAAAATTGCCATTTATTTATAAAAGTAATTATAAAAATGCTCTTTCTATTTTGGTAATGAGAAGGTATAAAATCTTTATGGCGGAAGATGGCAATGATGCTGGTAGTACTGACACTAATAATGTAATGGTTCTGATTATACTCGGAGCTTATATAATCGTAAGATAGGACAGTAATTATATACTCGTAAGATACGAGTATAATCGGAGCCAATACAATATTACTATCATATTACATTATTACACTAATAAAGGAATGGTTCCACATCATTTATTAATATCATTTATTTATGACTAATTGATCATATTACATTATTACACTAATAATGTAATGGTTTCGATCAATTACGAGTATATAAGATACGAGCACAATCGGAACCATTAAATTACTTTTACACATTACATTTTAAATTACCATACATTATTGTTATTAACACAGTGGTAATGGTAATGGTAATAGTAAGGGTAATGCTTAAGATTATGGTTTGATTGTAATGTAACTTTATTATATTGTTTATTAGTAGTTTTGCTTCATTACATTTTTTTATTTCATATACTTTTGGACAAAAGTTAGAAACAAAAACTTCGCCCTTAGAAACCCTCCCTTGTGAATGCGTTACTTAATTGTATTTATTACTTCTTAGTGTTTGGAATACACTCTTATCTACGTAGACCTCGATCGCACGTCGTCGATTGATCTCTGCGGTTTCTCACGTTGCTTGTTAAGGTAACACTTTGTACCTTCTGTTGAGAACTTAAAAACGATCGCCTGGCATTGAGACTTTGTAGTGCATTTAAGCAATATGTACATATGTACATTTTAAAGCTGATTTATTTTTATGGGAAAATCGTATTGTAAGCACAAGCGAAAAAGTTCATCTTTTCCTTCTTATTTGAATTGAATTTTTCCAAGAAATATCACTAAAAGAAATACGAAACAGAAAAGTAACCATTTAAGTGAATGGCGAAGCTCTGAGAGCTTGAGATTGTAAGATTTGTATTAAGATTTGGTTACTAGACAACGTGCTTGTTGTTGCTAACGGAGCAGCTGCTGAGCAGCTGACCGAGCGGCGTCGCGACGTCATTTAAAATGCGCTCAATCACTGTCGGTTTTGTTTGTCGCATCACATCGACTGGCTGAAGAATAATAAACAACAACAGACGACAGAGAAAATGTTGGCCTCAATTACTCATGCTTGGCACACGCCCCGAGTGAATGGAAATCATGCGATAATACTTTTTTCCATATTTTGGCAATATTTTTCAAGTTGTTAAAGTATTGGCTGGTGACATTACTAGTGTCATCCATTAATTGTAGATGTATATGCTACATATGTATATATGTAGAGGTATATATACACCAGACATACATACATATTATTGTTACCATTTTAGCCCAAATTGAACAGAATTTTATCGCACGCTTTTAAACAAAATTTATTACTTTCTGCTGCTGCCATCGTTTTAATTTGTTTGGGTTGACAGTTTTTCTTTTGGGTTTTTGGTAAACTTTTTTTGGTTTTTTCTCTTTTCCTTCTTTCTCTTTTCTGTTTAAGTTAAGCAAATTTCGTGTGCTTGCCTGATGATGGCCCAAAGCATATTCATTGCTTTCGAAACAAAGCATTGGTTTTGGTTGTGAATACAGGGTGTCTGAGCTCAGGCATCAGCATAATTTCTTTATATTTAATTTCAATTTTGTTTATAATTTCTAAATTCCGAGATTTGTTGTAATTTTTTTTTTCAAAAAAATACACAATATATTTTATATATACAATTTTCGAGAATTTTTAAAAATATTAGTTTATGAAGCTTGCAGCTTAAAGCTTATGACTGTTGAAGTTTTTCGAGAATTTTCAAGCCAAAGCAATTAAAATAAAGTCACGTTCAGTAAAGGAAAATTTTAGTTTGTTATTCGTGTTTAGCAAAAAGAATTATGAACAACGAACAATTTATCTGAGAATAAAAGGTACGAGTGCAGGAGATTAAATTTATTAAGTATTACCTGAAAGTAGCTCGTGTTATTTATCACAAATAATACATACTTATAAACAAACGAAATTTATAACAAATAATTAGGTATAGATTCTTATAAATAGATTACTGTAACCTGAGTCTACCTGTCATCTGTCTATTTAATTCGATCTATTCACGAGTATTTAATTATGAGACTTCTCAGGAAGCATTATCATTATTGAATTGTTAACAATTTATTAAACATTTAAAATACAATTAAACAATATTAAAAAAAATACAATTTTAACGAAATTTTAATTTCAAATTAAAAACTACTAAGACTAAAAAGGCAATGATGCTGCAAGACTTCCTAATTTATGTGGGTTTTTTATCTATACGCAACAATATTTAACTCTTGGTTAACTCAATGTTTTTTCACTCTTTGGCTAAACAATGGATCAATGACCGACTAACGAAACGCAATAAATATCAACAACAATTATGAGAATATTTTCTGCGATTTTTCAAATTTTCTGGATATTTGTTAATGAGTTTATTAATAATTAATTTGACTAATAGAGATTTCCAGAAAACGCAATTTGTCTATTCATGTTTAGGTATTTGTTCATTTCTGGTTAGGGCTTCCGTTGCCAGGCACCGGTGGCTGGTTACACTTCGGTGCACTTGTCTACAATTAAATAAACACTTTTTCAGCGAGTACACCCGTTTTCGTTTTCGTTCCCGCATTTTTTTTTTCATGTTTTACAAAAGTATCCATAACAATGGAAACTTATTTTCCTTGGCAGTCAGAGTCCGTTCGGTGGCGGCGGCGACTAAAGAGTGAAAAATTGATGAATTGGAAAATGGTAGCAATGGCGGAAATCGTGAGTGAATGAATGAATGAATGAACAGAGCAACAGAAATGGCGGAATGATTTGAAATATTTTGCAAATGCGTGCGTATAAAGTGTTCTTTATTTTCTTGGGAAGAACGATCTTCGAAGCTTGCAGTTTTATACTCACTTCCATAGAATTTTCCAAAAGCAACCAAAACTACTGCCATTCGGTACCTCGCCCGCGTAGGAAACTGTCATGCTGGTAGCAAAGCGAAACCGGCAGCGTAGTTGAGCTCAGTTGCCCTTCGTCCGATGGTACGGTGGCGTCCGTGGACAAAGATCCACGTACAGCCACACACACACACACACACACAAATGTACGTATCTACCTCGGCAGTCACACGCAGCTGCCGTCACGAAGACAATTTCGTTGCATTCGACGTCAAAACTTCATTCGCGGTGGTGGCGATGATGATGATGATGGTGTTTGCGCTTCTGTAAACGTCATCGAACGTTACGTTATTCCTTTGGGTTTGTTGCTTCTGTGAATCTCCGGCCTGTTGTGCTTTTTTACGGGCACGGGGTAGTAGAAGGGAGGAGGAGGGGGTTAGGCCAGGAGGTGAACCGTTTGTACTGAGGAGAAAGAACTAAATTCCGACACGTCGTGCGCTTCTTGAATTTGCAGAGCAAACAAGTTTTCGAAGACAGTCCAACCAACCAACCCAGCCGCGAGTCAGTCAGCAGAGTGAGTTGGCTCAATTACGGTTGAGTGGGGAGGGATGGAGGGAGGGAGCCAGGGCAGGGCAGAAGAAAGGGAGAGGTTTTAGAAGATTGGCGTTTTGGCGTCGGTGTATATGTAGGTGTGGAGCGTTCTGTGAGTAGAGATCTCTTAAATTGAGACACGGGCGATTTGACGATTTGTTTATGAAATTCTTTCCATCTGAAAAGAAAAAGAGAGTAGAAATGTGCAGTTAAAAATGGAAACAAAATATTTTTATTTTTAAATAGTAAAACATTTTATTATGCGGGGAAAAGTATTATACATATTTAGAATATAAAAACATACGATAATATAATTTTGTATTGTATGAATTCTTTTATTTCGTTAATAATAAAATATTTAGATATAGAATATTTATGAAATATAGAATTTTTAATATAGAGAATAGAATATTTATAAAAATTTAAAATTAAATTTTTAAAACTAACCAAAAAATTCGCGAATTTTAAATTTCCGCGGGTTACGTATATTCGATTTTCCATTTTTTCGAATTCGAAATTGGCGATACTTTTTGAACAGACCTCGTATTTGTTAAATTATTCTTACGTGACTATTTGTGGATAAATATTTTATGAATCTAAAATAAGAAAAGATCGTATATTATTTTCAAAATCAACGTTGGTTAATTTTACTAAAAATTGTTTTTTAAATTAATAAAATTTTTATTTATTTATATATTGTATTTATAAATTATATGTGATCATTTCAGAGCTATTTATTGACATATCACATTTTACACTCTATCTAATATGAATTTGCGTAACAAAAATCAGCGAAGCGACATAAATTTTTGTTATTTACACAAGTGCATATTTTTTTAGTGATTTATCTAACTCTAGCAGTTTATCTCGGTGTAAAAATATCTCACGAACAACTTGCCGTCTTCTATGACTTTCCGGAATGCTTTTAAGCGGACGGATTAACTACAAACTAACGATAAATCTCTTAATTTCGTTTGCATGTGATTCAAAAAATAAGAAAAAATTAATGAAAATGAATTCATACATTGTAGGTATAATGAAGTTAGACGAAACAAAAATCTGTCATTATTAAATATTCATATTGAGGCAACAGCAACATAATAACAACAGGCTACAACGATAATCTGTTCTGGTCTAACAGAAGAGAATAAATCTTGCCAATATCTTTCTAATCTCGAGTGTCGCTGATTAATTTTAAGGTTTCAAAATCTGTCACGTGGAAATATGCCATTGTTCGTTTTCGTTTTACAGTACATAGAATATTTTCAAAACAAACTTGTTAGAAGATATAAAGATATGACACGAGGCATGATCTGCGGCCTGTAATAAATTTTAATAATAAATAATAAATAATGCAAATTCTTTTCAACGACAAACAATAGCTAATATTTAGACGTTTATTTTTATTTGATTTTATACATTTTTATGTCTCGAAATTTACAAATTTGCATTTTGAATGCAGTTCCATTTTTATGGATAAAGAAATGTTTTTTTTTCGTGTGGAAATCTGTGGAAAGATTTTAAGAAGATTGATGTCTATATATAATGAATACAAAAATATCATATCACGATAAAAGTTTTCTCTTTTATTAGTCTGTTTTTTCACGAAGTGGTTATTCATCAGTATTTGCGAGTTAAAAGTTTTTAGGGTAAATGTTTTATAAATATTTACATATATATTTTTTTAAGGTAAAAATAGGGTATAAGTAAACTAGGAGGTCTAACATTTAGTTTAAGGGTCTTACTAAGGCTTACTTAGGATGGTTTTAGATTTGTTGACTTCAGTGAAATATTGACTAAAATCGTCTGACTAAAATAGTTTTTAGTGTCTACACAAACCACATCAATTAAAGCTTCAAGATAATACACCAAATAAGACTTTGGAAAAATGTCATCCAAAATAATCTAATTAAATAAAAAAAAAAAGTTTTTTTTATTGCATTTAATAGATTTTAATCTTTACGATATTTTATGTAATTAGCACGTTGTATCATTGTCACGTTAATCACTTGTCTTTAATTGAAAGACGGAGCGGCCCGTTCGTTATAGCGATCACGATTACGTTTTATTAATTTATAGAAGTACAAAATTTTACCGCGGATCGTATTCGATGTATGTAAATTGAAAAACGTGAGAATACTCAAAGGCGCCACCTAGCGGCAAATTGTTTTTCAATAATTTTTTAATAACTAACATATACCGTTACTTAATTGCAGTGCATTTTTCGAAGCGGGATGGGTTTATGTAGTTTTGGAGAACGATAATTACCGATTGGTGGTCATTAATGAAAAATATTCCAATACATATTTATGCAAACTATAAATCAAACTTTTAATTACAATTTCATTGAAACACTTTCTTAACTTTTTTTAAATTTCTTTTCACCCGGCGCTTAACAATTATAAAAATGTTATAGAAAAATATCCTTAATTAAAACGAATGCTGAGTGTTATCGTATTTTTGTGCAATTTTTATTATTTCAATTTAGGAATTACATTTAATTGATTCTGGTAATTAATGTCTCTTAAAATGTCATTAAATTCAACAAATTGATTAAACAAAAATCATTTATTATTGAGAAATGATTATTTCTTGGGTATTTTTATAATTTTACATAAGAGTTTTTAATGATTAAACAATGAACAAAGATTAAATTACAAACGAAAAATACGTAGTCCCGTCCTAAAGACTAATACCAGTCTCACGATTTCCAAATAGAATTAAATTTAGATAAAAATGAATCTGCGGAAATGTTGAACTTTTTCTACATCATGATGTTATGGCAAAAGCGAACGAAAAAAATTTTAGAATAATTTAATTCTCATACTCAGTAAGTCAATTATTTTAGAATTTTTGCTAAATGTTAATGTCATAGTGGTTGCATTATAATAAAATGTGAAAATAATGTATGTATGGAATTTCTCCAAACTATCTTCTATTCAGTTTCATTAGAGCTTATATAAACCCATGAGGGCATGAGGGCATGAGGGCATGAGGGCATATTTTATTATTATTTATTATAATTTTCCATTCCATTATTTTATAATTTTATCACTAAAGAGGAAACAATTTTTATTAGAAAAAAATGCTATGGTACTATTTTGATTTGAGACAAAAAATAGCTTATGGAGAGGAAAGATTTGTTCACTCAAAGATATATAATTGGAAAAATTTCTTTAGTTGACCGTAAGAATGGTAAAAATAACCACAATTACCATAGTTCGCTTTTGAAGAAAAAGTCCTCTTGAGTAAGAGAGAGGCCCTTTGTGAAGAAAATTACGACTTATAGCTTCTGTGATGAAGACAAAACAGGAACTCAGATATAAAGATGTAAAAGAGAAGTTCCTTGTGAGATGCAAGGAGTATTAGTATTAGGCCGTTTAGAAAGAGGTCTTGCCTTGAAGACCTGCCTTGTTTGTAACAGTTTTTAAAAACCTTTTGTAATGAATTTCCTAAAGTTTTATTCGATAATAAAACTGTTATATCTATGATAAATTTCACACTATCTTCAGGCGATACCGATAAATTAATAAAAATTGTAGCGTGTTTCGGCTGCACCTATTTATTGTGCTCGTACTTTCGTGGTAACTTTAAGACATTTTGGAACTTTTCGTTGTATTCTCTTTAGCTGATTAATCATTTATCGTGAAATAGAGATAAATTAAATGTATATATGTATATACATATAAGTACATACATACGTACGTACACGTACGTACATACGTCATTGTATTCACTTTCGATATTTGAAAGTGCTGAAAGCTTCAGAGAGATTTTCTCTATTATTGTTAACTTTATGAATGATAAGCCTTTTATCTGGAACAGCAAACTGTTTACGTATTGACTTTTTTCTATATGAAAAAAAAATAGTTATTTTTTCTGTTCTCTTTGAATTTAAAGTAATGAATCATTTGCATCATTATACATACATATATCAGAATGAAAAGGAAATGTTTACACTTTTTAGAAGAGTTTTTACAAAATTTTAAGTTTAATCATTTCTAAGAATAACAATTTAAACAAATTTTTTTAATTTAATTTATAAAAAACTTTTACAGGCTGCCATGCGTACATTTGGCCTGGTAAATTTTTTAAAAATTTTTTAGAAAATCTCTTGATTCTCTTGAGTGTAAAAAAAGTTTGTATAGAATTCTTTCTTCTTTTGTTAGGTTTTCTTTGTTTTTTTTTGTTCAACCAATTTTTTTTTTTGATCAAACAATTAAAAAAACTTAGTGTTTATTGTATTTGTACTATAATTATTAATTTTTTATATTGATTTTTTATATGAAATTCTTAAACGAATTAAATTTTATTGTTATTTTCATAATTTTTAGTTTAGAAAAAACAAAAATGGACTCGATGAATAAGATTAATATAACTTTTAAATTCTCTCAAAAACGCAACAAAAACAACAGCAACAACTCCACTTACTTTTCAAACTTTCGGCAGGCACTAACAATATTTTAATTGAAAAATAGCGTGACTTTCATTGATTGCATTGTATTGTACTTAAAAAACACTTTGGATAAAGCAAACAACACACAGAAGCCACAGATATAACAAATAAAAACAACAACAACAACAAATTTCTAATTAATACTTTTAATAATTAATTTCCAGAATGTTAATAAGCACCAAATACAGCTTAATTCCTTGCTCAGATCAACGAAATCGAATGAAACACAAGCACTAACAACAGCTCAATACGTTGGAAACACGTTTGGAGAACAAAGCATTGCCACAAAAACCCAACTTCGGCAAAATCTCTCTCATGATACAAAATTTTCAAACAATCGCTGATATACGATACGATACGATACGACACGGTATGGTACGGTGCGCTGTTGATGACTAGCACCTCAAAACGTTGCGCTTGAAGAAAAACAACAAAACAAGTTGTTGAACAATAACGATATCAATAACAATAACAACTACAACAACTTTTGTAATAACAATAGCAATAACGAACAGTCGATCGGTCGGCCGTCACTTGAGAGATCGAGTGCGCGAGCGAACGAGCGAGCGCGTTGAGCATGAAAACAGCAACGAAAAGGCTTTGTACGTGGTTGCTTGGTGAATGTTTGCTTGACTTTTTTTTTATTTAGTTATGGTTTCATGCTAGTTGTTGTTGTTGTTGTTGCTTTCTTTATATTATTAAGCTGGATAATATGTGAGCTGGTGCTATTATTTAATATTATATATTATAATATAAGTTAAAAACACTTTTAACAAATGTGCGTTAAGGCAGATTGAAAAATAAAAGCAACAACAACAGCCACAATGGTTAACAAAAAAGCAATTACAACAGCAACGAACGAACGAGTTTGCAAAACAGTAGCTGGTATTGCACACTAAAAAGCTTGCAAATTGTTTTTTGTTTTTTTTGTTTTCGTTTTCGATTTTTGAAATCTTAGCTCAGCGATTTCTTGAGTTTTTTATTGAAATCAATTAAATCTCAAACAATGCGTGCGATCTATGCTCTTTCCTCGCTCTTTTTAACTATGTACAATGTACATATCATTAACACTTTCTTCTTCTTCGAATTAAAACTTTTTTATAAATTCTTTTTCGTAATTTTCACCTTTTATATATTATACAATACAAAACAAGCGAATGAGCGAGCGAGCCAACGAACGAACGAGCATTCAAAATTTTTTTCTTTGTTTCTTTTTCTCTGTTTGTTTGTTCGTTTGTTGTTTGAACTAGTCGAAACTACAAAAATAATGTTCCGCAAACGCGATCATCTTCTGATCAAACCGCTGACCGCTGTGTACAACTCGATCGCTCGCAAACTCCGCTAAAACTAAGCTCAAAAGTTGTGGGAGATACGCTCTTAACGGCAGCAGCATTCAACGGCTTTGGCTTAATACTAGTTAGTTTTGTTGTTGTTGTTGTCGTCGTCGCTTTCGTAATGGTACAATATTTTGTATACCATACAATATACTATTCATTCGTTTTTTAATCTCGTTCTACGTGAGCAACGTACGAATGATCGGTAACAGCTAAAATGCATAAAAGTGCATACAACGCCACGTATTTACCTGTATGAGTGATAATCACAGCAAACTGGTTATCAGCTGTTTTTCTCAGCCATTATGTGAGAAGGATTGAGTATATTTTATGAGATAGTAAGATTACAGTCAGAACAAAGAGAGTCTCTCTGCCATCAGAGAGAGCTTTAAATTACAATGTCAAGCTATCAAATTGAAAAAAACTTCTGCTTATTATCTCTCTCTCTCTCTCTCTCTCTCTCTCTCTCTCTCTCTCTCACCCTCTCAATGTGAGAGGGGTAGAGGGCTTTTATGACACCGAGCGAACAATTTTCCATAGAATGATACAATTCCTTACCGGCTGCGTCTGTTGCCACAATCGATAAACGTAGGACTGGAGATTGTCCACAAACTCTTTGACCTCTCACCTCAATCACTAGCTCTGGCGTATGACGTATGCATATGCTTTTGCTTATTGACTACTAGTAGAAATTTTTTCATAAGATTGGGATTATATATAGGCACGAATAGATTTTCTGTTAAAATCAATTGATTCCTAAAAATAGGTTCCGTACAATGATGAATGCAAATGTATCTTGGCCCTCCCTTAGCAGTAAAATGTGAAGGTGTGATTGTTATACATATTCGTTTATGACAGAAGCGATCAATTTCTACATGATCACCAACTCCTCTCAACTTAAATCACGTAGTTCGAAGGAGCAAAGCATTCCAAGTCAATGTCCTGAATGATAAACGAACATGATGCCGCCTTTACGCTCCATGACAGGCGCTTAAAACTCAAGCTATTAAAGAAAAGGGTGTGGTATAAAGATATGTTGCCATTATTGCACTATAACCATAATTGAGGTTACTTAGTACGAGTTAAAAGAGTAATAAATTGTTGATGATTGGTGATGCCTTCGTGATGGAGAATGTGGAATACTTCAGAATTATTACCATAGTTTTACTCATACTTTGTTTTAATTAAGTATACATATAAAAGCTCCTGACGGTGTAAAATTTTTCGTTGATAAAATGAAAATTCAATCAGGAATTTATGAAATCTGCGAACGCTGAATTTCGCTTTACAATTTTTAGCTCTTTTGATAATTATTACAAAATAAACATATGCAATTTTATTTATTAACTTCACTTTCATGTTATCGCCCTTTTTCTATTTCCCTTTCTGCAAGTAAACAACACTTTATTGACATTATCAACGAATATAAAGCCATACGAGTACATAGTTCTTACTCGTTGATTCAAGCTAAACTTTTAAATTTATTCACGAACCGTGAGAGACAGCGGTTGGTGCATAGACTTTTGCTAAGATTTTTCTGCTGTTGTCTCTGCTCTTCTTATGATTGCAGCGTCGCGGAGTAGCGGTTTGCTCGGTCGTTTTGTTTCAGTTCATGGCATCCAAATAAAATATCAAGCCAATTTTTGGTATTCTTTTTTATTATTGTAATTGACTTTATATAGTGAAAAATTAGTTGTATTATTTTGTGTAATGTATCTGTACCATTCATATAATAAAATGTACTTCTGTCTACTGTGATTAATTACAAGAATATCTTTGAGCTATTTTTATTGGCTAAACACTGTACTCACGAGCAAATCGACCAACGCAACACGGTTATGGTTACGTCTCCGCTCGTGTAAATTACGCTATTGAGGTAGGCGCGGTTGATTTATAGTATGTACTCTTTTCCACAAACGCAATTCTTGACTAAAGTTTGTACTTTCTTTAAATTGTGTATTTAAATAACTCAGGACAAAAACTAAACTCAAACCAAAATTTTTGAAAAACAAAATTTTTTATTTCATTTCTGGACTTAACACAAAATCATAAAATAATTTAAAATCTAAAATCTAATCTAAACAATACTTTACGTAAACAAACAATAAATTAAGGGGTTAAAAGTTATAAAAATGCAAAATGGGCAAAACATAATTTATTTAATGTTAGAAGAATATTTTTTGTGAGTTTAAAAGTTTGCTTAGCATCGCTAGATTATTATTAAGATACCATCGTAGAGTATCTAGGATTAAGTTGTGCTTAAAATTTGAGACCTTCCTGAACTTCGTTCATGATTTTGGCTGAATCCTGCAGTTGCTTTATTTCAACAGGTGTTAGGATCTGGTTAACGATTGCGGTAACTCCATTCGAGTTCAAGACGCATGGCAGCGAGAGGAAGACTTCCTTGTCGATACCATGGTGACCCTGTTTCGAGGGAGAGAGATTGAGAATGAAGGCATTGTAGTCATGATATCATCATCTATCACTTGTATCGCTATCGCTAAGAAATTCTCACATAATTTGTACGGTCTATGAGTACTTACAATGACTGCAGTTGAAACAGCGGCTACGGTGGCCATATTCCCCAGCATGAATGAGGCCAAAGAGGCCACACTCAAACCAATGGCCCACGAAGTGTAACCCTTGAGCTTGATGACTTCGTAGGCTGAATCGACGACATCTTTGTGCACGAGACTCCATTTCTCCGGATCTTCGGCGGTACCAATGGTTGGATTTATTTCGCGCAAACGTACGCCCGCAATGTTGACACCCGACCACACCGGAACTGAGCTGTCGCCATGCTCACCAATGATCCAGCCATGAACCGATGTAGAAGCCACGCCCAAGCGTTTCGACATCAGGAAACGGAAACGTGACGAGTCCAAATTGGTACCACTACCGATGACGCGATTCTTGGGCAAGCCGGACAGCTTCCAGGCGACGTAGGTCATTATATCCACTGGATTCGAGACCATCAAAATAATGGTATCCGGAGAGTTTTGGACCAATTTTGGAATGATGAATTTGAGGATGTCGGTGTTGCGTTGCACCAACGACAGTCGTGACTCACCCTCCTTCTGGCGCACTCCAGCCGTCACCACGCACAGGCGTGAATTAGCCGAGTCAGCATAGTCGGTGCTGGCCGTGATTTTAGGATTCCTCAAGAAGTTCGAGCCGTGCTGCAGATCGAGCATTTCGCCCATGAGCTTGTCCTCACACACGTCCATCAGACACACCTCGTTGGTGACATTCTGGGCGAGAATGCTGAAGGCACAGGCCATGCCAACCTGGCCGACACCGACAATGGTAATTTTATTGCCGGATGAAGGGCACACCTCGGCCACTTTGGTTATAAGATTTTCCTTGACGCCGCCCATTGTGCTGCAATAACAGAAGCGATTGATAGTTTTGTGAGTATCCATGAAGGCTTATCCATGAAGAAAACAAAAATGAAAAAAAAAAATTATTTAATATAAATTAAAAAAATTTAAGTTTTAAGATAATGATGGTTTTATGCTCTCATAAATTCAAAATAAAGAAGCATGCTTACTCAAGTTCGGTTTTACAGGACAAACAAAAGTTCCTGCGTGTAAAAAAATTATTTATCTAACTTAGCGTAATCGTGTAAAAAAAATCACTGTGTTTTATATTCGTGCAGAGTCAAACTTGTGTAAAAAGAACTGAATGAAAGTATTCATAATGAAGTTCTAAAATATTTCTAAAAGACCAAAACTGTTTGATTCGATTGGATAAAAAGAATTTCTAAAAAGCTTCGTGTAACCTTCATGAAGGTCAACTTAATAGAGAAGCATCAAGTGGTGTCAAAATACGCATCAGGCACGAAGCTTTCTTCTTTTTTTTCCTGGCGAATATTTAATAAAATTACTTTTCTACATTCATTCTACATTAATAACATTCGCAAGTCTTTCCTCTACTCAATCTACTCCTCCTCCATCCCTTTATCTATTCCATTTTATCGTCGGCCCTCCCTTTTTATCACCCTGTATGTACATATCTATGTATCTCTGAAACCAGAAGAAAGTAGATAATTTACGAACGTCAAGCGAAATACTCGCGTACCTTCTACAAGAATTTGTACTCGTATTTATGTATTCCCTGCGGTTACCATACTTAGATATCTTATTGTGTGTACTTTTTCATTAGTTTTTTCATTTTTCGTTTGCTTTCAACCAGTAATGCTTTTTAATGACTTGTTCCTTGGATTTTAATGGCATTATCCATCGGTGTTTGGAGAATTCAAATGAACATTTTCGGAGCTACGGTGTCTGCTTACTGCATACGAGTATAACGACAGAACAATCTAATGGATTAGTACAAGAAAAGGGGTACAAATCTTCTTCCAAACCGGTTGGAAAGTCGTTCGTTGATGTTAAGTACAGCATTCGGCTAATTTCTCTCAGTTAATTTTCTCAGTTTATAAAAGTTTTAGGCCTTGCTCCAAATTTTGCCTTAAAAATTAATTATTTGTTCCAATCAATACCTACCGTATATTCTCATAAAGTTTATGTTAGTTAAGCGTTTTATTCACTCAAAAGCTTTTGTATCAATTTATTATTATTTTATCATAAAACAAAAACACTTAAAGAAACAACAGTACAAATATTTTTGGAAAAAGCTCCGGTATTTAATTTTGTTATCAAGCAAAAGAATCAACAACGTACGTATCAAGATTCAAAGAAAAGTTGCCGGGAATTTTTATTAACAACAAATGACTAATTTGTAGGTCGTATGTTTAATTGTTAGATCAAATTTCTGGCAATAAAATTAACACTTCAGTAAATATTTATTTTTGTTTTATTTTCAACGAGCTATCTTCCCTAAAGAAGGTTTAAATTGTTTAAGAACAATAATTTGTAGGCTTTTAACTCGTCTCATAAACTCAAACCGAGAAGAAATAAACAGAGTCTGTTTCTGGAAAACTACTTTATTGAATGCAAAAAAGCTTAATCTTTAAATCTTTAATCATTTAAATTAAAAAATTGAACAACTAATGACGAATGTTTTTTCAATTATATTAATTTATAATTTTCGTAAACTTAGTCTTATATCCTTTGCCAAAAATTTCCTCTAAATCCATAAATTTTTAGTGTTTAATATTAATTTAGATAATATAATTAGCAACTCTTTAGATTATAAATATCTATATATTTTTATTTGTTATGGCAAACACGCGTTAAACCCATCGTCATACTAAATACTATTAATAGAACCATGTGGCTCTTAAAAAAATCACAAACAATTTTAAAAATATAGTGTGTTTTAAAATAAATTTGAAATAGTTTCAAACAAAAAAGAGTATAAGAATTTAAAAAAAAATATAACATAAAGAATTTTTCAATTTGGTTGGACTTTTTCAAGACTTGGTTGGTCTCAACTGAAAATAAATATTATTCGAAAATGCATATTCCTAATATCATTAAATTGTTCTTATCGAATTATATAAATATTTTAAGAACATATTGCATTAGCTGATGTTAGACTGATTGTAAAGTATAAACTACAATACCGTCCGTTCTGTGGACGTTAGATAAAGCTCGTCTTTATCGTCAAAATCGTCTTTATATTGATAAAAATGGTTTTGCACACAAATGTCAAATTCATTGTATCAAGCGCACACAGAATTTATAAAATTTGTAGTATTTCGAAATGTTTACTTCTCAATTTTATTTATGGATTTCGTATAAAATTTTAATACTTCAAGAAAAAAATTATAAAAGACACTATAAGAAAATAAAAAAAAAATTCCATTACTTCAAAAATATACTCTCAATTGAAAATATTGAGGGCCAAATCGCTTTACTTTATAAAAGAAAACGTGAAGACGCCTGACAAAAAGTGAAGAAAAGTGTCTGAAAAACTCACAAAAAATAATATATCTAATCAAATTTGATCATTCATAATTTATGCTCGTATTATTAAATTCTATTTAAAGTATTAATTCTTATACATAGAATAATTTGTATAAAAAATATAAACCATTATATTGAAATGTTGAAGGTTTGGAAAATAAACCGCCCATTTAATTCTACAGTAACACAAAAATACACAAAATTATTGTAAATACATAGTTAGAAATTATTTAGCTTTAGTGCAATACAAAGTGTATTTATTTCTTAAAGCAATTACTATAATTGCCACAACGCCATCATTTTATTGCACTAACCGGAAGTTCAACCTCAACAAGATAACGTTGTATCACCTCAACATCAGTATCTTTCTTTTTGGCAGACCAAAAATGTTACCATTCATCAATAATGAATGCCAACCAGCTCATTCAGTCTTCCTTACTTTTATGGAGCTTTACTTCTCTATAAAAAATTAAGTGCAATAACTGTAAAGTTCGGTTGTGCAGTGTGAATGCACGCTGTTGATAGTGCCGCAGCAGCAGCAGCAGCAGCAGCAGCGCAGCACTGCAGTGCAACAGCAGTGGAGGAGTTGGTGTACGCGAGTTAACAACCTCTTCCCACAATTTGTCCTTCAGGATATATTTTCAAAGTCAAACACAAGCAGCTACACGCAACATAAAAGCTTCCAAAAAAGGAAATCGTAAAATTAACAGTCAAAGTTCACCGAATGCTTGTTCTTCGGTTATAAACCACCACCATCCCCATTAACCACCGCCGCCCACACCCACGCCTACCACCACCTTCATTGACAAACTGTTAGTAACTGTTGGCAACAGCAAAGCACGGAAGTGCGCATGTTCGTTTGAAAAGTGTAAGTTTTGGTTGTAGTGGTGCAGGCACTTTGTGGGGCGTTGAAGGAATCGAAGAGGGCGAGTGGCAAAGCTTGTAAGGGTCAAGAGAAAGTGCCAAAGGTTAACGTACCGTAGAACGTATGCTCAACAAGGAACAACACTGAAAGAAGAAAATGACAAGAGAATACAAAAAAAAATGTTTGAAAAGCAAAATGAAAAGCTCAGCTAAGCTGCCACTTTAATCGGTTAAGTCAGCTTTTAATACCGTAAAGTGGATGGTTGAGGTTGGCTTTTATGAAGCAGCCAAGCGTAATGTAACGTAACAAACATTACGTAGTTAATGACAGTTCAACTAAACTTTCCACTACAAATGATGAGATCATTTAAAATCGTTTACGGTTGTACGAGCATACATATACAACAATGGTTACCAGTGCCGGCGGGTCGTTGTGGAGGGGCCTTGACCCTCGAAATTGTTGATGATGATTAACTAAAATCGCGCTCTCTTTGTCTTGCTCTCCTTTCTGCTCTCTCCGCTGTTTGCAGAACACATAATTTGAGTGGCATTGAGATGGAATAAAACGAAATGAGACTCATAAATAGTAAGAGGTTGTGATGGCGCACCAGATCTCCTTCCCGGGGACAGTAATTGAGAAGCACGATTGGGAAAAAAGGAAGGAAAGGAGGAAGGAGGGTGGCAAGAGCAGAAAAAGGAGGTGAAGAAAGATAGAAATAATAGTGCTGATGGTTTAAAATAAAAATTCATGAGGATTATTTCTGAAACACTTCATTTCTTTAAAAATTTTGTGCGTATGTGCTTTTTTTTTTAAGTAGACTCTTTTCTTTTTTACCATATTTAAAAAAAGACTGAGTTTATGTCAATTTATAAAATGCAGTTTTTATGAATTTTTAATTAATTTTTTGATTGGTTTCTTAACTAAAACTTTTGTGCTTAATGCTAACTTTTTCTCCAACTCAAACAATTACTCTCTTAATTACGCTTACATTTTTTGGGTTTGTTTCAATTTGCACACTTCTAGAAATAAACACTGATTCTCTCTCTGCACTTTGAAATGCGTCTATACACTTTGGCGCTTCTCGACGAACTGTTTGCTTTGTACGATATTATTTTACTTTGTGGCGGCGGCAGCTGCTGCTGCTGCTGGATTTCAGTTTGTTTCAACTCGCTGCTGACTGAATTGAATGTGGCTACGAACGCTTCTGCTGTGGAGCTATATATTTTCAACGTACAATTGTTAAATACACACTGTTACATGTATTTGCACACACAGACGCACGCACACATATACATACATACATATATACACGTGCCGACGAACTTACGGACTGCCAGACTGACAGACTGTGGGCTGACTGGACTGAGTATATAGCGGCAGGATGAATGATGAAATTTCTTCTTTGGATGAAGAAAATAAATAAGAAGAAGAAGAAGAAAAGAAGAAGAAGAAAACGCACAATGAGCCATTCCTTTCTTTCCATTCCAAACACACGCCAAGGTGACCTTTTTGTTTGGATTCGTTGTGTGTATAAAATAAAGAAAAATCGTGCAAAAAAGAGACGTGATATCTAGAAATAAAACAAGACGGAAGACAAAGAAATGTGCTTAATTTCGAGAGCATTTTGGAGAAAAGTGCCGATGGCTAACTTTGCCGGTAAAGCGTCTGATGAAGGGGCTCACACGCAGTGTACCGAGGAGAGAAGTCACTGTGAGAAATAGCAGTGAGTGTGACCAATCGAAAGAAATTTTATCTTAATTTATGTAGTATTTTAATGTAAACATTTTTATCAAATATTAAGAAATTACATTATTAAGTATTCATTTCAAAACGTACTTGTAAAAAAATCATATATGCTATATTAAATAAATTATTATCAATCAAAGCTCCGAAGAGCATAAAAAAATCGAATTAAGAAACTTTTTGTTTACTTTCCACACTTTTTTCAATAATTTTTATAGCTCTTTTTAAAGATTTAATAGAAAAAGAATTACAGCCTAAAGAGAGTAAATAAGGGTTTATTTGAACACCATTGAAGTATGTTTGTATAATTATATTCTTTTTTAGGCCACTCTTTCTGCAGTTTTTGTGTTTCTTTTACCAGAACTAAAAACTGTTTACATCGGAAGGCGTGTTGACCTCATTCAATTGCTTCCTTGCCTGGGCCTAACGGTATTTTTGGTCAAAGGGGAGAAAGAAGCTACAAACAAAAAAAAAACAGAAAAGCTAAGAAAAAACCAAAAAGAGGGATAAAAGCTCGTCAACTCTTCCAGGATTCTTTAGAACAGCGTGCAGAGCCAGTCACTTACATACGCCTCTCTACGTCAATATACTCGTATGTATACGTATGTATGTATATAACCCAATCATACAAAGCTTATACTCGTATGTTTGTATATTTCTATGTCCAGTATGTGTGTTTGTGTGTACATACATAAGTCAATAATACCTACTCTCATGTGTATAGCTCACGTGACAGCAAAGTATCCTTTTTATTATGTACGAACTTACTTTGCCGTAAGTGTACGTAATCGTACCTATTCCCTGGATTTTTCTCTTATTTTCTTTAATCTCTTTCGTTCTCTCTTTACCTTTACCCCAAACTCAAGCTGGTCACCCTGATTTCGCACTAAATGATTCATACGCCCGTGCGGCGAGAGCGAACGAACGTTGTGAAGCGTACGGTTAGGGAGATTCCGTGCTTTGCTATAATAAATTTGCAGGAATACCGCGTGAATAACGTCATCGCCATCGACACGTGATACGAGTAACGTATTCGTATATAGTATACTATGAATACGGACCGGACCGGTTTCTGGTTTATGGGTCTCGGCTGAGCAGACAACGACGATGATGACGACGAAGACGACGACGACGACGATGTCGTTGTCCAACTTGTTCTTGACCACTAAGCCATTGAGCATGATTGAGAATGTGAATATTAATGTATAATTGTGTTGCACGCTAAGTCCACAGTCCACCGTGGTCGTGCCTTTCGCTATACCTCCTCACCGCAAATCCGCCGCGTCATCATTATCATCATCTCTCTGGCGGGTTGTGTACGGAATTTTTGATTTCATCATGAAATCGCTTTTTGCAAGAGAATGAAAGAAATTGCTTTTTCTATAGTTTTTACTTTATTAATATTTATCTCGCTGTGCGCAAACGAAAATTTATACTAATTTGTGAAAATTTCGCGACCAAATATTTTATATCTTTTGGCTAATGATGGGATAAGAGCTATAATGTCGATGATGATGAAATTATAAAGTTGTGTGTAGTCATGCATGTCAATGATTTGAATGGAATAGATGAAGGAATGGAAGAGCTAACCCACGGAGAAAGAAAAATGGAATGATTGCCGGAATCCAGCAACGAATGCTTCGAAGAGTCAAAATGTTTCTAAATATATGGAATCGATATTGAACGAAGTAGTGTAAAATAGAATATTAAAGAATCCAACTTTTTAATTCTACTTTTATTTAGGAAAGTTGTTAAAAGATTTTTAAAGTACTAACTAATAGAGAAATGCATTCAATATTTGCGGAATAAGTAATGAGAAGAGTAATGCATTCTTCTAGTATAATGCAGTAATTTTTCTATAGAAGAGATAAAAACAACAAAGAGATTTTATAACATCGACGTGTAAAATGGTTCATTTCTGGAAGAGTTTTCTGGAAGATGCTTGTGGATATAGATTTTGGGTTCTCTTAATACGAGTATATGCATTCCACTTTCGCGTTGGGTGAACGTCTGTAAACAGCTCACGAAGTTTGTTTGAGAATATAAAGTGCGTGAACTAAATAAAAGTTTCGATTCTATGACTTCTTTTGAACTTTGCGTGAGAAATGATTGAAGTAAGCTCGCGAATAATTTAAAGACCTTTTTGGGGTGAAGGAAGGCTTACCTTTGTGATTTAATAAATATCTTCTTTAGTTGAATATTTTGGTTGTTATTATTTATGTTCATAAGATTAGAACTTTTTTCAAAATAATGCGAAATCAATAGAGAATATTTGCACAACATTTTTACAGTGTTTAACATCTTTAAAATCTATGAATATTTTAGTATAGAACTATCAAAAAAGGAAGTTGAAACGAAACGAAACTGTCTTTATTTTATTCAATTTAATCAAAATTTCCAACATAAAAACAAAATCCATCTCAGTTTTCTAGATCAGTTTAAAGTATTTTATTGCCAGTTTGTTGAATAGTCAAAATCTTTCTTTACAGTATGTACTTCTTAATACAAAATTAGGATTTTAATGACATAGTTTAAACTTTTTATTAAATGCGAGCGTAAAAGCTTTCTACGTTACATATTAATGGACGGACAAAAAATCAAAAATGATAAAAACAACGAACGAAAAAATTTTATTACTAAAATTTTTTTATTTATTTATATTTGTATCGTTTTTCAGTTCTTTTCGTTTTACCCTTTACTTTTAACAGTGCCATAAGAATGACAATGCGTCACGTAGACCAACCAACATTAAAAATGTCGGCCAACGTAAACATCAGCCGCTCTGTTTTGACGCCTCTCTCTGATGATTTAGTAGACGACACGTTCTCTTTATGGCCTCTTTGCCGGCTCGACTTGCAGCGCTGACGTTGATTTGTATGCAACGACGAAGTTTTCAAAAGTGAAAGTGTTAACCGTTTGCATTTTTTTTTTGTTTCTCGAAACATTCAGAATATGTATACATACATAAAAAAAAAATGGGTCACAATCTGCAAAGGGTTAGCAATAATAAGCAGAGGATTTGGATACAGCAAGAAGATATCTACATACGATACATACATACATATATCGTATATTTTCACTTCATGGTGCATATTCGTAAAACTGTTTCATGGTATTTAAACTGTTGTAATCACTGACCTCACGACTCTGACTCCGACCACTCCGAATGACCGACCCCACCTGATACATGTATACATCTGATTTGTGCAGTCGCTCGGTCTCTTTGGAGTCGTAATATCATGATTGAGGATTGAAATGATTTTGTTGGCATTCAAAATGCATGGCAATGACAGAAAGACATTCTTCTCGATGCCATGATTATCATCGATTAACCGTGCCGTCCAACTTGACCCACACCAACGATGGTGATTTGATTGCCAGTCGTATGCAATTCATTGGCGACGGCCGTAAAAATGCCTCAAATGAAAGAGATGACATTTCTTATAAGCAAACTAAAATTAATATGTCCATAATTTTAGAATTTTTGTTGTTTTAAAACATGACATTATAATTTTTTAAAATTAAATAAATGCCATTATAAAATATGAAAGCTGGCAATTCGACTGGCCGAGTTGCTGCAGCGTTTGTCAGTATGTGGTTGTTGTCTATGCTATTGTATATTTCCTAGCGTCATTGGTTCGTTCATTCGTTCAAGAAAAAAAGTAGTACTGGTTGGAAGATAAACTAACGACCACTAGATGGCGCACTGTGACGTGGGAAATATTTTTGCTAGACTAAATGATTCCAAAAGGAATTGTTGTGGTATTGCCAACATTAAAATCAGAAACAGTAAAATTTTATCAAAAGGCAGGCAATTTGATAAACAAAAAATTTTTAAAATTAAATAACTAAAGAATGGAAACAATTCTTTCCATTCACTAAAAATAGGAAAAATTATATCTCTAGGAAAACATCTCTCTCTCTCTCTCTCTCTCTTTAGTCGAATAAAAAAAATACACCAAATATTTAATAAAATAATCATCACTTTAAGTCAAAATCGCAAAACCAATCCTTCTGGTCAAAGTAATATCTGTTACCTTCTGCCAGCGTCTGTCAACAAGTAATAATATCACGATCGTAAGCATTATTTACACGAGATTCTACTGCCAGAAGCTTTAAACTGACGTTTGCATCATGGCTACTGCTGCGTCGCTGTTCCGCTGCTCCGCTGGTTGGGTTACGCAATAAATTTCGAAATGACGTCTCACCGACGATTGTATCGAATGCTCTGCTTCTTTTGTGAAATGCAAACCTACGACGATCCGTTGCTCACGATCACGTCTTTACCTGGTCGAAGCGAAGTAGTGCGTGCCGATTCGGGCATCGCCGCATTCCGCGCCGCATTCGCACAGATGGCAGATTCCAGCACCTGAGTTGGCGTTATCGCTGCGAAAGGATCTGATGGCACGCAGCTCCCGGAGCGGCGGTTATTCGCGCTGAGAACGAGAAGTGCTCGAGTGACGTTTGCACGCCACGCGGGCAGGCAGCCAGCCAGCCAGCCAACTTCTCTTGCGCTTACACGCACGCTGCACTCGCTTACACTCACGACTGCATGCGCCGCCCTGGCTTGAATGAATGGCGGAGCGCCATGAACTTATGGATTCGGCACGATCGATCGATCCAATGGCTGAACTATTTAAGAAGATACATTTCAGCTGAATGCGAATCGACGACAGACGGTAACGGCGGCAGCGGCACCGGCAGCAACGGCAGCAAGGATTTGTTCCTTGAGGCGCTCTGTTCAGTGGAATTGCGTCAGTTGTCGGTGACGCTGTTGCGTGCTGTCGCTGTTGTTGTTGTTCTTGGGTCTGCTAATGATGATGTCGCTTCATTTTATGGCGAAGAGGCATTAATATTCAAAGATTGCGTTTTTATGCTAATTTTTATTGCAGGCGCTGTGTTCTTCAGCAGAACAGAAAATTAATGCAAGCGAAGAGCGCAGAGCGACAGAAGCAAGAGCCACAGCAACCGCAGCCGCAGAAGCAGCGCCATCTATCGATAGATAAGTCAATGGAGACGACAAGAACGAGGTTGGCAGCAAAACGAAAGATGATCGTATCATGAAGTCCTGAAGCAGTCTTGCATATTTTTTTTTTTATTTCAGATTTTATTTTTCTGCTGCTTTGCTTCGGGCTAAACTGATGCGATATACATAATATTTCCATTTGTTGTTGTTGTTGTTGTTGTTGTTGTTGTTGTTGTTGTTGTTACATGCGTACCTACAATATTTTAGAAAGTTTACTCTACTAGAATTAATTGCGAAATGTACTCCACCATGATTTGCGGGCTGGAAAAGGGGGGAGGAGGGAGGGGGGGGGGAGGATACCCCGTTTCTAATATTTAGGCGTTTATTCATTTGGTACAACTGAGCATTTTTAGCAACAACAAAACAAAAATTGTTTTCAACAAGATAAAATAAATAAATAAATAAATAAACCACCCAACTACAATCGATTAACGGATTATCGATAGCAACATCGCTAAGACTATGATAAAAAATAATTTCTATAATTTATTAAAAAAACAGAAAGAGATTTTACATTAAGAGTTGTACATTTTCTTAATCTCTTTTAGCGATTAAAATTGAAATAGTGTATAATTTATTATACATACTATTATTTTCTCTATTTTTTTTTTTTTTTGGTCTTTCTGTGGAAAAAAAAACTTAAGAATTGAAAGAAGGTTCCGAAGCAATAAACACTTTCAAATGCAAATACAGACAAACAATGTTGCTGGCCATAAATTGCGCCAAGAAAATTGCACCACTAACTTGTTTTTTTAATTATTCAATGAGGCAGAGGCAGAGGTAGAGCGATCTGGAAGCCGTTCCTGACCGTGCATTTAATTCTTTATATAGTTTTTTTTGTTACCGCCTTTTTTTACTTTGTTGTTCTTGCTTTTGTTCTTTCTCGTGCTTTTATGGTTGTGGTGGTTTTGGTTAAAAAGGGTTCTCTTGTTGTGATCTGGTTGGCCTGGTGTTTTCACTGTTGTTGTTGGTGTTGTTGTTGTTGTTGTTGTGGAGTAGTTTAGCAACAATTAAGTTGTAAAAATTTTGCACGTTAAAGCGTTTTAAGGTCTTAGAAGTTCTTCAGCAAATATACTCTGACTCAATTGGACTCAGAGACTGACAGACAGACAGATAAAACTTACATTTTGATGCTAATGATGGATGGATCACGCCTCCTGTGAATAATCCTTTTACCGTTCGGGACCTCGTTTTGACTGAAAATACCTTTTCGAATACCTTTTCCGGGCATGCCTTCTCACAACTTTTTAATTTTTGTAACAGTTTTCATACGATAACGATTGAATATATAGTATATTTGTACTTCCTGCTCCTTCGTTATAACCTTTGACTTTAATATCTTTCGAATGTAACTAACTATCATGCTGTATCGTGAAACCAAACTCTCTAAGGGCATGATATTGCCATTAACAACAACAACAACAACAACAACAAGAATCTACCCTCAACCGGCAACCATAAAAATCTATCAGAGTCTTTCATTCACATTCGAATGCTTTAAAGTTTAAACTGTCAAATGCTGAACGTGCTAAAGTTCATCCAGAGCAATCGTTTGCATATTTTTTACTCCTGCTTCGTCTTCCAACCCAACCTCCAACCCAATCCCATCCCATGTCAACACAATCTGCTCTGCAGACTGGTGCTCACTCGAGCTGAGTGGACGACAATAACTCTCAATTAAACTACAAATCAAGCGATTCATTGTCGAGAGTCGAACGATCAAACAAAAAAAAATTATGAGAAAAGCAATTTAGCTTTTGCTTTTGCTGCAAAAAAAAAAAAAAAAATAACAAAAATAGCTAACGTTTTTAATCCTTGCCACATGCGGTGGGCCACTCTTCTGAGCTCTTCTGAAATCTCAAGTGACATAAAACAGACTCACTCACACTGTATCAATAAAAACCGTTATATAACCACCCTATATATGAGTTTTTTTTTGTTTTACTAAATGCAGGTGACAAGTCAAGCAGCCAACGTGGAGGCTTTTTTGCTGTTGTTGCTGCCGGTTCTGTTGCTGCCAGTTTGAATTCTTTTGCAACGACACAATCGAAAATGAAATTAACTTTATTACAGCAACAACAAAACCAATTACACCAACAGCAATAACAACAACTACACAAATCGAGCGATCGAAGTCTTCAAGCTATGTAGGAATGTATGTATGTATTTGTATGTACGAGTGTATTGAAATCAGCAAACGTAACCCATCGAGCCGCAACATTATTCGTTCATAACTTGAAAACCAACAGACGAACAATGGAGCAAAGTGACCAACGAGTAAATAAATAAACGAACAAAACACATTAACGAAAAATCAATGGGCGAAGGAAACAAACAAACGAATAAACTAATGAACGAATGAACCAATAAACCAATAAAATGAATAAAGCAACGAATGACTAAACCAACGAATGACTAAACCAACGAATGACTAAACCAACGAACGAATCAATCACGAAAACGAATAAACCAACGAACGAACGAATAAATCAACGAACGAATAAAACAACAAGTGAATAACGCAACGAATGAATAAACCAATGCAGAATAAACCAACGAATGAATCAATCAACGAACAAATAAACAAACAAACTAATCGATCAACGAACGAATAAACCAACAAACGAACAATGAATATCGCAAGGAACGAATTAATCAACAAACGAATAAACCAATGAACAAACAAACGAACAAAATTAATAACGCAACGAATAACTAAACCAACGAACGAATCAATCACGAAAACGAATAAACCAACGAACGAACGAATAAATAAACGAACGAATAAAACAACAAATGAATAACGTAACGAATGAATAAACCAATGCACGAATAAACCAACGAATGAATAAACCAACGAATGAATCAATCAACGAACAAATAAACAAACAAACTAATCGATTAACGAAGGAATAAACCAACAAGCGAAGAATGAATAACGCAAGGAACGAATTAATCAACGAACGGATAAACCAATGAACGAATGAATCAACAAACGAACAAAATTAATAACGCAACGAATGAATAAACCAACGAACGAATCAATCACGAACGAATAAACCAATGAATGAACAAGGAAACCAACGAACGAACCAATGAACGAACGAATAAATCAACGAACGAATAAAACAACAAACCAACAAAATGAATAACGCAACTGCCGAATAAACCAACCAACGAACCAATGAACGAACGAATAAATCAACCAACGAACGTAAAACCAACAGACGAACGAGTGGATAGCATTCGCTTTCGTTTCATTTGTTTTCGGTGGCAGCGCTGTCGAATAACAGCCCAGCAAACAGCCGCAGCTGTGCGCCTTGCGACCTGAAACCTCACTTTACACTTAACGTGCTTGAGCGCACGGTAAAGAGATTGTCCACCCTGTTTCAGGACGATGGAGGGAGCGAGGGAAGTGGGTGGTAGGTAGGTAGGTAGGCGAAAACTACGAAGGTGTTGTTGGTGGTCACAGAAGGTCCTGGGATTCATTGCATTGCATGCCGATTGGTTTTCGGGTAGTGCAATTCGATTTGAAAACCGACTCACGGCGATTCGATTTCATTGATACATTTCATTTCACTTAAGTCACTTTTTGTTAGTGTTGCCTATGTCTGGTATACCGGCTATTATTGTTGTTGTTGTTGTTATTTTTTTGTTTGCTTTGTTAAACGAACTATAAGTTTTCATTTCTGCAAGGAGGAGGGAGAAGCAAAAAAAAGGTACCAACAATACTAATGCCAAAGTTATTGTTATGGCTTTGTTGATGTTGTTGGCATTGTCAAAACCATTTTGGCCGCAAAATTTATGACTTTTGGCGATTTTGGAAGTTTTCGTTTTTTTGGGATTATGGATATGATGGCAAACTGCTGCCTGCCTGCGTTGGTTGTTAGACCGCCATCGAGTTTTAAGGCACAGTCGAATTTTAGTAAATTATTAAATATTATGGTAATTCTCAACGAAAGTGTGGACTTTCGGGGAAAAACGGGATTTTCGATTTAATTTGTACAATTTTAAATAAAACTCAATAGAAAAGCATGCTTCGTGGAAACTGTTTATCACTGATTGAATATTTTCTCATTAACAAAAAACCGAATGATCGTTTACACTCTTCTTTTTCGTCTGTTTCTCTTCATGGCGCTCTGCGGTTCTCTCCATGGAACAACCAGAAACCAAATCTCTATTAACAAAAACATCAACAACAAAAACCCACCACGAACCACAAACAACAACCGAAGAGATTCGCTTACAGCAAGTAACATTTATGAGAATGTCAAACACGCTTGTCATTTCACACTGAAATAAACAAAAAATTGTGTTAGGGTGTGTGTGTGTGTGTACCACAATTCGTTAGTAATGTTCCGATTAATGGTACACATGAGGAGCCGCTCGCTCGATTCAGTCGAAGCCTCTTTTTGCTCTGTCTTCTTTAGTAACAATGTTTGCGATCTTAGCTTAGCCTTTTAACAATATTATCATCCTTACCATCATCATGATCATCATCATCATTACGACTAACCACTATCGTCGTCTTGGCCATGCGGTATGCGGTCGCGTCCTTTAGTCGGCGTTTAAATTTATTACGTTCAATCTAACACGATTCCTCGCACTTGTTATTTCAATAATTTTTTATTTGTTGCGCTCTTGTTCTTGTTCGTATGCAAAAACATAGCAACAACACATTGCAGCGCATCGTACCGCAACTCATCGATGGTACCTCTGGTATTGCATCCAGTGAGATCACAGTTTGCTCTACACAGCTCCAGCTCGTTGCGGCTGGCGGACTAGGTTAATGTATATTTTATAATTTTGCACTGGCATAGCAAACAAATATACTACATATCGTATACCATGTAGGCACACATGCATGCATACATGCATGCTACCTGACGCTCTGTGGCATCGATTCCTTCCAACCGATACCGAAATACCAGAAGAAGTGTACCCGAGCACGAGTAAATTCTGGCGTATGGAAGCGATCGTTTCGTTGTTTGCGGTTGCGCTGATTAACGAGTCGAACATGAACAGAACCAAACCGTACAGAATAGAAAAAAGTTGCTTATTTTTCAAACTTCCAACTTTTACATACTCGTTTTTCGTAATAATGTACAAAAACCAAAGAAGAAGAAGAAGAAAGCAAAGGCTATAACTCAAGAAGATTGATTTAAAGTTTGAAAAGATTGAAGAAAGAGTTTTTGCCGGTTATTGTGTGAATTACATTTAAGCCAAGGTCATTATTTTTTAAAAGGGCAATATGTAAAAGGCTAAAAGGATAGCACTTTAAATTTTCGGCATGTTCTTTTATCTGTCTTGCAAAATTTTTAAGATCTCAAAAATAAAATTATACGGCTTATACAAAAGTACCTTGAGGATGTTGAATGGGAATATCCCTTACACGCCATGCTTGTTTCTTGTGATTTTGTTGTATTTCTAAACTACAATGATAGACAATTTTATTGCTATTGCTAATTTTATTTCATACAGAAGCGTAATTAAAGTCTTTAGATTTTTTTTTTTGCAAATCAGTGTTAAATAAAAAATTTCCTTCTCACATTTTGTGACTTTTTCGGCATACATACATACATACCGTCAATTGGAGCAAAGAACTCCAGTTTTGGTTAAAAATTAGCATCTGTTCATGATCTGACCAAAATCTTGCAGCCGCTTCAACTTTAATTCTACGATGTGCCGTTCTTAAGAATTGAAAATTGATAGATCTTCCAGTTAATGACTGAATGTTGTACCGCGGTGATCATAATCATTCACACATAATTGTCATAAATAATACCTGATAACTAAATATGAAAACCAATAAAATTAAGTGTGATGTGTTTTTTATTTAAAAACAGCATCCTCTAGTCTATTTTGAATAACCATATAACATTTTAAATTTTTTTCAATCAATAAACGTTAGAGTATCAACACTTTTAACGAATATTGACAATAATATTTAATATGTTTGATTAGATTTCGGTTCGATTTTGGTTGGGTAAGATTTTCATTCGATCTATATATCAATACATATATGTATAATTTGATGTTTTTATATAGTTATTTAAGAATCGACTAGAGTTTACCGCGTTTTCGATTAAAGAAGCAACTTTACAAATGATTTAATAATTAAAACCATTAATAGTTTTTTCTTTATATATTGAGCCTCCCTTCTCCACCCCCACCGCCATCCCTTCCAGCTTCGCTAACACCATCTCTAGTAAATACGAGTACAATACAATAATTGCAAATTGAAAATTTTGCAACTCCAGTGCTTTTTGCTGTTATATTTTCCGACTCGCGTCGACTCTTTAAGATCAAAGATTTATGAATATCTCGTTTCGTTTTGTTTTTCGTGGCGGCAGACCAATCGATCGATTGATCAATCGATTCCGTAATGGCAATACCGAAAAATTGAAACGAGATTTATGCCTGTCTCTTGCCACAATGCTACAATATTACATACATTTAGCACCATCTCTCGTAAGTACTCTTATGAGCGCTGTTTGTTAGCGAAAAGAAATCTATAAATCCAATCAGTTAATTTATACGTAACTTTCGCGCGCAGTGCCGTGTCCCGCGGACTATTTGTGGTCTGTTTGTGGCAAAGAACCGTTTGGATTAATTGTTAGCACATTTGTTGTTTTGATCAGATGAGTCGAGGTTACCGCTGTGATGATGCTGCTGATGGTGAGGGCCCAAAAGTGAATGTCTTCAGTTTGTGTTAGTCGACGGGGCGTTTTAGTCATTATGAGTGGTACCTAGACAACTGCCGGCGGAGCAGGACGGTCAGAAGGAGCCTGGCGGAGGAGGAGGAGGAAGGGATTTCTAGTTATGAAATGAAATTAACTTAAATGGGTATACATGAGATTTAACACTCACTCTTCTTGGTCTTAATGTTGCTGCTTATTTCTACGCCACGTCATACGTCATACGTGGAGGGAGGACATTCAGCAATTTTCAACCCATACCACGCCGCACTATCTAATCCGTGAACAAATAAAAGGGCGCCAAAATATTCAATTGCAATTTTGAGCGGCGCCACACTCCGAACTTATCACCGCTGAAGACCAGCAGCAGTCAGCGCAAAAGCCCACAATGACCATTACGTGCCGTTTAATCGTTTGGGACGTAACACTTTTGGGTGTCCCTTTACAGTTCGCTCGCCTTGACCATACATTTTACTGACGGCCTTATTAAGTGGTTTCCTCGCTCATTGATATTCATGATTAATAAAAACAACTCCGGCAACTGGCCAAACATTAGGTGGAGAAGAAGAAGAAGCAAAAGAAAGGTAGAAAAAAAAAGTAGTCTAAAAAGACTACTCTCGATGCGCGCACTCTTGAACTCTAGCTCTCGCACGTCAGATCCCAAAAGAAATTCTTAACAAACAATAAAAGCCTCTCTTGGGAAAAGCAGAAAAAAAAACCCTAAAAAGAGAAAAAAACATCTTTATTTGGCAAAACTCAGTGTACGTTGAAGAGCGCTCAGAGAATATTTTCAACAGATTAGCATCAATGAGAAACGACTGAGAAGAGCAGAGAGAAACAAGAGTTACCCTCAGAGCGTAGAGAATGAGAGAGAGAGAGAGAGAAAGAGTATGAGAAGTAGTCAGACGGAAAGCATCAGATAATTATTATACACTTTAAAACCTTGTTAGCCGTATTTTGATCATTTTAAAGGCTCCATCGCAGTCATCAAATGCTTCAAGTCAACATAACCAGCTAAATATTGAATTGACATCAACAAGAGCCCAAAACACAACCACAAAAACAAAAACCGCACCCACAAAAACTGCAACAACGAAGTACACTTTCATGTTGGAACAATGCTTATGCAAATTAGTCATGATCGACGACGCTTCCGTTTGATGTTGCGATCATGACGAATAAGGATCGTCGATTCGATATGAAAATTATTGTGAGAGTCTCTCAGTAAAGAAAGAAAATAAAAGAAGAAAATGTGTTCAGGGCGCCGAACACAGAGGAGTATTGAAATTTAAGACGAGTGCACACAAAAACCATTTAAAGAGCATTTTATTTGCTTGATTACAGGGTAGGTACATCCAGCCCTATAACTTAATTACAGGGTACATCCAGCCCTTTTACTTTTTGTACCTTTTAAAATTTAGGATTCTACGAAATTTCGAATTTTTAAAAATGAGGTAAACAACTTTTGTAACCCATTTTAAGTTCTATTTGAATTAAATCGAATAAATAGTCGGAACCAGATAATTTTTAAATAAAACAAAAAATTCGAGAACACGAAAATGGGTCTCCAAGATATAGTTACAAGATGTAGGAATTAAATATAAAAGCGGGCATATTTCGTAAGGCCTACTAAGAAAGTGTTTAATATGATCGAAATGATTTTATGATGAACAATTTTATATAATCCAAAATTATAAATGTTCAAATTTATAACGCAAAACTAAGCGCTTGATTTTCTAAAAAATTGCAAATTAATGTTAATAAAGTGTGGATTTAGTACAAACCCAAATAACGATAAGAATTGACTCGATTTTCGCGAGATTAACTAATTTCAAATGAGTCCGTTAAATAACAACCGGCCTGCAAAAAGATTCGAATGAAAATTATTTCTCCGGCGCTTCGTTTTTTACCATTTCAAGACGACAATTTTGTATTTCCAACAATGCAATTGCTATTTTTTTTTTTTTTTAATTGCAATAAACTTTTTTTCACTTTGTTGGTGAAAGTTAAAACATTCTTCCTATTTTAACCATGTTAACTATTGACAAACTAACAAACCAACAACAACCACACAACAATAATAACAATGGCAACAAAGTCTCTGAGAAGAACACAACAACAACGACGCACAAATCGCTGTGTGCCGCACGATCGGTGAAGATCTTAATGCGATCTAGTAATTTATATCAAGCGCCGCGTCGTCGCATTGTTTTGGAGCGCTTCAATGCAATGCGTTGCCCAATACTCGGTGCCCGGTTTCCGACGCATTAGGTTCAGGCAACGTGAAGCTGACTAAGTGCCTGCCTTCTGCTGCCATTTGCATGAATTTGCGATTATTGTCGATTGCACTTCGATTCGAAGCGATCGTCGCGACGATAGCCGATTGTCGATTGTCGGTTGTCGATTGCCGATCAAGGATCGTCGCGCATCGATAACGTGCCGTGCTGTGGTGCTGTTGTTGTGACTCAGTCAGTCAGTGACGTCGCGACTCGTCGTTGTTGGTGCAGATGCCAGACGACATTAGCACTGCATGTATGTGTAGGTGCGCAGAGTGCGACGACGCGCTGCGTGCAGAAAAGCTTTTAAGGCTCAATACTTGCGTTGATTGTGATGATTGTGTTTAAAATTGCGTTTTTATGAGGACCA